>OX411309.1:7828515-8511015 GCA_948150685.1 Rhaphigaster nebulosa
ATTTTTATAATTTGAGTAGTTTTTAAGAGAAAATACGCAACGTTAGTAAAGTACAAAAAATACTTAAGGAAGAATTTGGTCGGAGGGGGGGGGGGGGGGTGGAGAGAGGGGGTGCGGGCAAAAAGTAACACTTTAACAATTAATGCTTATATATTTTTTGTGCCAACGTTTCGACATAAGTTTTAGGCCATCTTCAGGGCAGAGAGGCGTGTAGTCGAGCGCCAACTGAATCGTAATAATAGATCCGCTCATTTATTAGTACGATTCAGTTGGCCTTGGAATACACTCTCTGCCCTGAAGATGGCCTAAAACTTAGGCCGAAACGTTGGCACAAAAAGATATAAATATTACTTATTAAAGTGTTAATTTTTGACCGCACCTCCCCCCTCCTCCCCCTCCCTCCGACCAACTTCTTCCTTAAGATAAGATTTATTTCTGATTAAAAAAAATACTCAGGCGTTCATCTGATGTTGAATACTTTTTCATTTTTAAACTACTCCATCGTTATTTAGAGAAACATATTTTAATTTAAAATTTCGTCGCTATCAATTCGGATTCCATTATTATTGAGCTATTGGAGGTTCAGTTTTTTAAAAATAGTATCGATTATAAGATTTAACTTATCGATTTATTTATCTTTTCTTCGATACCAAGATACTAATATGTTTTCGGGATCGCTCTTTTTGAAAATACAATTGATTTGAACGTCCCTCATTCATATATCGATTTATTTCGATATTGAGGTCCACTAATATGTTTTTGAGGTCGCTGTTTTTGAACAGCTACTAAAAATATATTAGTTGACTTCAATATCGAAGAAAAATTTAAATAAATCGATATCTTCAGTGTTATAATCAATACTGATTAAAAAAACTGGACCTGCAATAAACCGTATAATAATGGACTTCGAATTAATATATTCGAAATTAGAAATTAAAAAATGTTTCCTTAAATAATAATGGATAAGTTTAAAAATGGAAAAGTACTCAACATCAGATCAACGGCTGAGTACTTTTTGTAAATAGAATTAAATCTTAAGTACTTTTTGTACTTCACTAAAGTTTCCTAAGTATTTCCTCTTAAAAACTACTCAAATCATGAAAGTAATTCGAGTATTCCCCAATCCATAGGTTGTCTTCAATATATATGTATATATATATATATATATATAGACGTTTCGGGGATGCATTGCCCCCATCTTCAGCATCTAATATCTCAAAAATGCTGAAAGAATCACTTAGTGCTAAGATACTAATGAGGCATGATCATTGGCTTCGATAAATCTTCCTTTGCTTTACTGATCATTTAATTATTCATTATCCAAAGCCTCCATAATCATAGTTCGAGGGATTATGAAACGGATAGAAAACGCAGTCCCGCCCCTCACCGCCGACCTTCGACCCAGTGTAATAGTCTATGTTATTCGGAGAATAAAGGACTAAAAACATGTTAAAACAGTGGAAATAGTCATTATCTTTGCTAATAGTGGTCCGATTTCGATAAATCCTCTTTTATTTTATTGGTGATTCAATCGGCATTCGAATACAACACGTATATTATCTTTCAAGCCCTCTATCTAACACTTTGGAGGGGATTTAAAGTTGCTTAAATCCTTAAAAAACGGGAAAAACAGCGAGGGATTGCAGTAAAAGTTAAGATCCACAAAAGACATTTCTCTTTAGATTTTAATTTAGATAAAAATTTTCATCGCTATTACTTAATTTGCTGGGGCCGTAGAGGTTCGCAAAACTTTATAAATGCCGAAATTTCAGGTAAACACCGAAATTTTGACTGAAATTTGTTCATACCTGGTATTGTTCTGCCTAGAAGAAAACCCTGCATACCGAATTTCAGCTCATTTGATCTATATATATATATATATATATATATATATATATATATATATATATATATATATATATATATATTAGAAATCTCTATAACTTACATAATCGTGCTCTAGGGGTTATGAAAAGGATATAAAATGCACTCACGCCCCTCTCCGCCGACCTTCGATACAGCGCAATAGTCTATTTTATTCGGGAAAAATATGAATAAATATCTGATGTGGACAACACATGACTTCCTTGTACGCCTATTAAACTATAAATCGCTGGCTCAAAAAGTGATCCTGAATTTGGTTACTAGTTTCCGAAGATTGCAGTATCTCAAAAACGACACTCGGCGTCGCGACACCCATTTATTGACACACACACACAAATGGGGAGGAAAACCATTATTTTACATTCAATTTTAACACTTCAAACAATTAATAAAAATGTTTAATTGGATTGGAAAGCAAATTGCGTTTGTAACCTTTATTACCGAAACATATGATTTATGTATTTAATTTTAATATAATTTTTTATGTGATTTTATGATGACCTTCAAGTAAAGTACCCTTTTCGGCTCACCAATTTTAACCAAAATATATTAAATACATTCATATCGATATAAAAGTCCTATTTACCAAATGTGAGATGTTTTACATTATATTTTAATATAATTTTTGATAAAAATCAATTATGACCTTCAAGTAAAGTGCCACTTCCAGTGAACAAGCAGTAACCAAAAAGGGAGGTTCACAACTAGATTTTACAACAATCCTAAATACGAAATTTCAACTTTCTATCGCTATATGTTTTTGAGTTATGCGAAATACGAACGTACGTACGTACAGACGCCACGACGAAACTAGTCAAAATGGATTCAGGGATGGTCAAAATGGATATTTTCGTTGAAATCTGAAAACCGAAAATTTTCGCGAATACAATACTTCCTTTACTTCGTACAAGGATATAAAAATGTTATCTCGAACCTGCCAGCAGAATTTTTATTTGCAATGAAATAACGTGCAGACTTTTAAACTTTTCTATTTCAGAGAATATTCTTTCGCTTCTGTATTGAAATCGACTAAAAGAGAGAGAGAGTACATAATTGGCGATGTTGGCGGGAAATAAGCATGCCAGTGCCGATAAGCTCGGCCCGTGCCTTATCGAACCACTCGAATGGCTTATGGCGCGAACCGTGATATGCCCTCGTTCACACGCCCAAGTCCCAACTCTTTATCTACCGATAGTAACTACCGTCCGTTAGTTAGCTCACTGCATGCTGGTAGGCCTAGCTGATTATTTCACTTCGCCTTTCCGCCTAGCGAAACTATCACAACGAAATGTCTTTGTTAGGTTCAATTTGAGTAGAAGGGGTATAGAACGAAGTTATACAAGGAATTCACACTAGACATCTTTGTTAAACTTGTATTCATGAATTAGATGCATGATCCTACTATTGTTCTAACCAGTGGCGTACGCAGAGGGAGGAATCGGGGGGATATATTCCCCTCCGTCCCCCGAAATGTACGAAAAAACATTTTTCATACCACCAAAATAAGATTTGTATTTCCAGTAATATTTTTTGTAATTTTAACAATAATTTTACATCCAATTTTCATGCTTATCCTTAAAATAATCGCCAAATTTGGTGATCATAGACATTTGATGATTATTTACCTTCTTCTCATTAAATGCCCCCCCCCCCCTCTCCCTCCAAGAAAAAAATTTAAATCCTCATCCGAAAAAAATAATATGAGCGTACAACCCTGGCTCTAACCTCTAACGCTCTAAACCTGAGCCCATTGGCAACTTCTCCTCTCAGCCAATCTTTTTGAAATAATTTTTTTTTCTTTAATTTTTTTATATTAAACTCAAGAAGAACAAAAAAAAATCTCTTATCTTGTTGATAACAATTATTTAAAGGGAAAAGAAACTTTATGGTTTGATGCCTATTCCAGGAATAATCGTTTTCTACCTCCCTCCACTGGCCAACTCGATTATTTTCAATTACTATTATAATTCCGCTATTATTTTTAAATTTTATTTTTGTAATGTATTTATCCATATTGTTTGACTGTCTTACCTAAAAAAATATGATATTTTACTACCATTACAACTAATGGAATGAGCCATAAGAACTGTTTTTATTGCTATTTAATTGAATTGAATTGGTGTTTGAAAAGTGCGCTTTTGGGAATCTCAACTTTTTTCTGCCACCCCTCCCCCCGCCATTTCGATATTTTCAATTTTGTATGTTGGCGAAAACACTTTAGTGACGAAGTTCTGCTACTCATTTATTTTTGGTTTCAGAGAAGTGTTTTGTTAGGCATTATCTTATTGAAACAAAATCCGATTTCTGTTTATTAAACCTGGGTTATGCCGAACCACAATATTATGCATTATTTGTAACTGATCCCATATAAAGTTGTGAATCAATGAATCAATTCGACGTTCTGGAATGAATTCATAATGAATCGTGCCATTGTAATTCCAAAATACATAGAATATTGTGTTGAAAAAAGAGTAGAGAAAAATGTCTTCGTTGAAATAAGATTTATTTCTGATCAAATTTAAAAAGGTTGCCCTCAAAATAAATACGGATAAAACGAAATATATGGAATATACGCCACAGAAATAGCGGCGATTTTGATGATATGTATATAGGAGGGAATAGATTCGAACACGTTGAGAAATTTATGTATATGGGGTCTATGATTGCTAAAAAAAAAAAAAAAAAATCAAGATGAAATAAAAGCCGGGAAATGCTTGTTATTTTTCGGTATCAACATTACTTAGGTCGCGTATTTTGTCCAGAAACTTAAAAGTGAGAATATACAAAACTATTATCTTGCCTGCAGTTCTGTTCGGGTGTGAAACGTGGACGAGCAACGCCTTAAGATCTTCGAGAATAAGGTATTGCGTAAAATATTTGGTCCGAAAAAGGATGAGTCAACTGGAGAATTTAGGAGGTTACACAACGCACCCTGTTAATATAATCCAAGTGATATCATCGCCACGGTTGAAATGGGCTTGTAAAGTTGTTGGGCTCTGTAACGAACGTATTCCTTAAAAGTTAACAAACGCTGAGCCGACTGGTAAACATCCGAGGGATAGACCGAAACGTAGGTGAGAGGGTTGTTTAAGGGTGATCTAATGAATTTGGGTTTGGACGCTAGTCGGTGGACCGAGGTTTGCAGATAGCGATTGATGCTATCAGCATCGAACCTTCGGGTTCGCTAAGCCTCTAATTATTATTACTAATCAAATTATCCCTTGCTCAACGTTTCGGGGTTCTTCCCCATCATCAGGACCAAAACTTAATATAAGGTGCATCTCCAAATTGCTACAAACAGGGTGTTTATATATATATATATATATATATATATATATATATATATATATATATATATATATATATATATATATAATATTCTGTATATAAATACTTTGTCAAACAACATTTTTGATGAATTTTATTAGCCATTTTGGTTTTTCAGAAATCGTCGACAAATTTGTTAACTCATGGGGAACTACTTTTAATGAGCGATTCAAATTTCCCAAGTCATGCAGCCAATTGGGAAAATCCAAACTCTCTTGCTGATTCCTGTATAGTTACGTTGAGTCTGCTTAGACCTTCCTCATCGAATGATGGTTTTTATCCAGAACCTTCTTTTATATCGAGGCTGATATCTCTACTTTAAAAGTTCCCTAACCATCTACTCACAGGCCGTTTCAGAAACAGCATTCTCTTCTTGGCATTGTCGCATCAAACGGTTGTTTCGGGAGCGATTTCCGATTAGAGGTGGCCAAAAAGTACTCTTGAGTAACGATCACCAAGTATTTTACGCAAATATTCGACACTCGTTACTCAGAATGCTCATTTGACATCCGCATGATGGTATAGAAGGATCAATCTAATTAGGGATTGATAAATTATTTGCCACTTCTATAAATTTCTTTTATTGAAAACTAGTTTCGAATGTTATACATTCTTCCTCAGTTCTAAAAACACAACAAAAAAAAAATTCAAAAATAAGCAATGATTTTGTACAAACAGAAAAGTTTGTACTGGTTTCTTCTCGCATTGAACTAACAATGAACGAAAGGTAGGCAAGATGTTTATAGGTAAACGGTTTTAGGGTCAAGGTTTTTCTAGTAATGCCGGTGAGTAATTAAATTAAACGGTTAAACCGTATACCTATAAACATCCTACCTACCTTTCGTTCATTGTTAGTTCAATGCGAGAAGAAACTAGTACAAACTTTTCTGTTTGATATAATCCATTTAAACCTTGGTGAGTACCAACATGTATTTGATTTCTTGTCTTAATTAAATTCATAATTAATAAATGTTTTATAACACTGATTTATATTACATCTAATTTAATATGTATAATAATAACGAACTGTATTTTGAATTGCTTATTTTTGAATTTTTGTGTGTTTTTAGAACTGAAGATGAATGTATAGCATTCGAAACTAGTTTTCAATAAAAATAAAATTGTAGAAGTGGCAAATAATTTATCAATCCCTACTCAGACTACTTTTTGTCCATCTCTATTTCCAATGGTTGGCGCAATGTTATCAGTATTTTAGATTTTAGTATCATGTTGTATCATGGAATACTAAGACAAAACTGAAGGCAAGACAAGGTATATTGTTATCAAATTCATTTATTATATTCTAGAGACTAATGTAATATCAACCTTAATTCGAAAAACAAATAAAGCCGATCTGTGGATTAAGTTGATCTGCATGCTAGGGATTACAGTGTAGTCCGTACAGTGTAGAGGATTACAGCTCTTTCAGTGTAGTTCGTATTGAAGAAACTGAATGATAAGTATAGAAGAAAAACTGATAATAGGTTAATGGATTCATCTTTTATTTGACTTGGAAATTCTTTCTACTCTCAAAAACTAGATAAAAATATCTGATGTGTCCACTCACACGACTTTTCTTCCCGCTTTGGGTGATAGTCCAAAATCAAAACTGTTTGCTGCATCATCGCTAATTTGCTTTTTATTATATATTCAATAATAGACCTTTGGAATTGACCAAGGAAAAAATGTTTGTAACCCCCCCTCAAAATTTGAGGTTTTACCCTTCAAGATACGTAGAATCCAAACATCGAATAAAAGAAAAAATCCATCCGTACGCCGTCCGCGACTTTTCTCCGAGACTACTGGACCGATTTTCTTGAGATTCGGTTCCAATGTCACAGGTCACCCCGTGATGATCCTCAGAACTCGACATTACCACCCGTCTTTTTGTTTCAAAATGGCGACCGATTAATGATCTCACAAGCCTATAGCTCGGTCATTTATAAACATAGGGAGAAAATGTAAGGTGTTTTGGAACCAGCAGAACGAGACATAAAAAAAAAAAAAAATTGAAAAACAAAAAATCTATAATAATTGCCGATTAAAGATCTTATATACCCATAACTTGGTCATTTATAAACATAGAGGAGAAATGTAAGGTGTTTTGGAATCAGCATTTCAAGGCATTAAAATAAGAAAAAACGAAAAATAAAAAATCTCTATCTTTAAACGCTTTTGGTTTATTATTTTCAATAATAGACCTTTGGAATCGACCAAGGAAAAAAGGTTTGTAACCCCCCCCCCCCCTTAAAATTTGGGGTTGTACCTTTTAAGATATGTAAGATACGTATAATCCAAATATCGAATAAAAAAAAAAACCCGTCCGAACTTGAAATTCTCTACAAAATGAACTAAAAATCACTTAAATCGGACCATTATTAGCTGAGATATAGCGTAATGAACTTCGTATACTGATTCTCAGGGCGGCTCAGTCATCGTGGCCCTAGGCCTCCTGACTTATCTATTAGGCTTCTGACTTCCTCGTATCTCTCTGCTTTATCCTTCCTTGGATTATTTCTGCACTTCCTTTAGCTTCCTTAGTCTATCCTTTTTTTTTTTTCCTACTGAAGTGCACATCAAATATTTTCTCTGTATCATTTCACATCACAGCCTACTTGCCATTGACATAGTTTTTTTTAATTAACACTCCCAGTTGGGCACTCTCACGGCGATCATCTTGTGACAAGCTTCAAATTTCCTTTCCTTTGTTGCCTACTGCTTAATTTCTTGTACTTGGACAGAATAGATATTTTTGAAATATTAGTAAGTGGAAATAATAAACCATTGTGTAATAATTTGCAGCGTTTATTTTTTATGTATTAGCATTGCAGACATTTGAATTATATTAAAATGAGTATCGAGGTTGTTCCAGAAGATATATAGATATATTAAGTTTTAAAAAAAATTAAACAAATCAGTTTCATAAGAAACTTGCAAATAATACACATACCTATAAAGTTCAGTAGGCTATATCTTTGCTAATACAAGTCCGATTTAGATGGTTCTTTTTTTGTTTTGTAGGGAATTTAATAAGCTTTCAAATAGACATGAATTCTGACTCAGGGAGCTCTGAAACGCATAGATCCGTTTAAAACCACATCGAAATCTTATCCTTAATGATCTATAACTACCAACTGCGGTGCGAGACGTGGTTGCACGCTCGTTTTTGGGAGTATCTCTCTACTTCATCCTTCGTTGAATTATTTCTTCATTTCCTTCAGCTTCTTGGTCTTTCCTTTTTATTTTTTCACTGAAGTGCACCTTCAACATTTTCCTCTGTATCATTTCCACCCTCTGATCACATTTCCTAACCATCTCAGCCTATTTGCTTTGACACAGTTCTTTCTTAACACTCTCAGGTCTGCAATCTCACGGCGATCATCTTGGGACAAGCTTCAAATCTTGGTAGATATCTTTTATAAAATATTCGGCATATGTTCCTTTCCCGAATGTTGATTTGAAAGATAATCTGTCTGAACTCTAAACCAAAGCGATATGGATTTTTCTATAAATGGATAACTAGATATTTTTGAAATATTACCATTTGGAAATAATAAACCATTGTGTAATAATTGGCAGCATTTTTCTCATAGTAGTGTATTTATGGTTACTGCTCCGTTCATATGGGTCTTAGCGTAATGAAAGCTTAAAGCCTACCTCAATAAACGTTTTATATAAAGCAAAAAAAAAAAAAAAATCAAATAGAACTTGTTATTTCTGAAATTAGCGCGTTCAAACACACATACTCTTCAGCTTCATATAATAGTATATATTAATTTTTGAGCTTGTCAGTAACTCATACAAGTATAACAGGTATAATCAGCTTGGAAATAGAAATAATTGGTTTGAGGTAACTAACACCAAACAGTACGTAAGCTTGTGGTATTCAAATGACGGGTTTCTATGTGGCAGTTCGTCGAAACCTAACGGCGTAGAACCAGCTCGTATTTGTTTTGTAATGATTCATTTTTATTTGCATTTCTTACCCGCGACCTAATTGTACTGATATCGCTAGCACGTGTTCGGCAGCCATTACTGTTACAGGTGAAACACAGTTTTAATATTTGAGTAGGAACTGATTTTTTATTATAAACGTAACTATCACTACCTACCTTATATCGATACCTTTGACATGACAACGATAAATAGCTATACTTACCTAAATACCTACCTACTTATCGATACTAAATACTAATCGATATACTTACCTAAATCGATTCTTGCTACCGTCTCTGCAATGTAGTTTACCGTAGCCATTTTTTAAGTGTTTTACTCATGCGCGAAGATTAATAACAGTATACTAAAAGACCACGCTTATTTTTTTTTTTTTTACACAGTTAACAAATGCCATTGTCCCAGGAAATATTTGTTGTTAAATAATGTTTACAACCCAGGAAGTTACTGTTGTAACTTCCTCGTTTTCAGCATTAAAACAAGTTCTATTTCCTTGATCATCCCTTCTCTTATTGTATGTATAAAAGCCTATCTGAAAAGGACAGCAGTAGCAGTAGCAATAGCAATGTAGTAGCCAGTATCTAGAGTGTAATATTAGAATAAGTATAAGAATGTAAGGTAGAATAAGGTAATGTGAGACACTCTCACTATGTTTAGTATTAAGTCTAGTATATAATATCTTTAGAGTCTATCTGTCACTCAGTAGCCTCATTATATATATATATATATATATATATATATATATATATATATATATATATATATATATATATATAGATATATAGATATATGATATATATATGATATATATATATCATGTAACTTGTAAACTGTTTAATAAAGTTATTTTTAAAGCTCACACTCATCGACTTTGTTAACTACACGAATCGGCCAGCAAGGATCACGCGAATATCACTTAATAATCTTCTTCACACTCTTCGCCTTCCTTCTACTCTCTCGTCTTCCTGGACTATTCCTCTCGCTCTTCCTTAGTCCATCGTCTCTCTTTCCTTCCTGCAAGAATCCCAACTTCTTTTAGTTTTTTCCGAAAAGCTCTCTATCCAAGCAGTCCTTATCCTTGGTTTTTAGCCTATCCAGCTCCTCTTTTATTTGTTCCACATATCCACTTATACTCTTATAGCTTAAGACTTTGTCGACAATTTTTTTGTTCAGCCTCTTATTGTTCATTCTGACCATGTGGCCGTAGAACCTCAGTCTCCTGGTCCTGATGACTGTTTCAAGATCTTCCAAATTTCTCTATATTTCTTAGTTGGATTTTCGCCTACACCCCTCTTGTGTTCCTTTGGGTCCATGAATCCTCCTCAGAATTTTTCTCTCAATCTTCAGAACTTTCTCCAGACTCGGAAGGCTGACTGTTTCCATACCATACAGTATTTCCTTATTTTAGCATTGGAGGACAAATTTTTCTTGCTGTACATGTTTCTAGTGACAAAGTTCAGTCTTTCCAGTTTGGCTATTCTTTCTTCTACGGATTAATTTATTTAATGTGTGTTCTTAGAGCAGTGATTTTGTAAAATTTTAATGTTGGGTGGTTTAGGGTATTTGCGTAATTGTCTCGTTAAATCCAAACCCTCAACTGATAAGAGCTATCATTCAGCATGAAGCCTGAACACTAGTGTATCAAAAAGCAGCCACTAACGAGTTGTAAAAATATTAGTTCTACTCTATTGATAAGTTTGCCTTTCAACTTTCGCAGTACAGCTGTATCCATGTTTATCTATCAGTGGGCTTTTTTTTTCTTGCCGTGAGCGGAACCTACAGAATCCATTCTTCAAAATACATACTTTCTGATTCACTATATTAAATAATTTCTAATTTATAGGGAAGTTAATATATTATAATAAATTAATTTGTGAATGAAACTTTCCCTTTGATCTGTAACTTTATATTAAAAAAAAAAAAACATTTTTATAAGAAGGTTACGACGTTTCGAAGTACTTCTTCGTCATCAGGAGGATATATGTTTTCTACAATACAACATCAACTATTAATTACACAAATATTAATATCTTAATTTACAATATATTTAGTTACTATTTTAAATCACATTTTATTACCTTTAAATTATATGATTCTCTCCCCATGTCCCGACATCTATATAATTTTACTTCATCAATACTAGCTGGTTTCATTTGAAGAGAATGGGTGGGGAGGTACTCGTATATGATAACGGTGATTGGTACAAAGTTCATTTCCAATGTTATTACAGAGTATGTGACAAAGTTGGAAAAGGAAAGTTACTCTCCAAATTATTTTTTTTAATAATGAAACCAGCTAGTATTGACGAAGTAAAATTATATAGATGTCGGAACAGAACCGTGTAATTTAAAGGTAATAAAATATTATTTAAAATAGTAACTAAATATATTGTAGATTAAGATATTAATATTTGTGTAATTAATAGTTCATGTTGTATTGCAGAAAGCATATATCTTGATGACGAAGAAGTACTAGAAGTAGGCAATTAGATTCAGCTATCTCATTTTCTATGTGTAGTATTCATATTTAACAGTGCCCTTTAGGGTTGGACATGGGAAAAAATATATAATTTCCCACTCATTAAAAGTTTTTGTAAACAGACTCGTGGTTAAGTTGAAATAATGCTTTGAAACCGTTTCTTAAAATGAGAATAAATATATCAGATCACAGCTGAACTTCTTTTACTTAGATATTTTTTTTTTTTTTGCGAAAAATTGTTATCTTCAAATTAGTATTCCAACTGCTATTCGCTAGCCTTTATCTAATCAGCGTTTAGCATAAACTGCCAAGATTTACTTCCTCTTCTGTCACTGTAAATAATCTAGAAATTATATTCTGAGGAATTGGCAAATTCGTAGTGTCCCCTCCATTGTTTAAGATCCATCCATTGTATATAGGAACTTCAATGCTCTTAAATTTTTAGATAAAATGTTTTAAGCTTGGACGAACCGTTTTGTGGACCTTCTTCCCCCCTCCTCCAAGATTTCCTTCCTCTTCTGTCACTGTAAATAACCTAGAAATTATATTCTGAGGAATTGGCAAACTTGTAGTGTCCCCTCCCCCATCTTCATTCTTAATCGGCGGCTGTTAAGTACGTAATCGACAATCAGCCGATGGGCTGAAGCAATCAACTAAAAAATAAAATGGCAAGTTAGAAATGAAGAGAGATTGTGTTCTTTGGCAACCTTTCAGTGGTTTTTTAAATTTACTTCGATGGTTATGTGAATCGATCTCTCATCAAGGATCTTTTCAGTCTGGAATTCTCTGTCATCAGAGACGTACCTATTTTTCGCGATGACCTTTAAACTTATTAGCGCAAGAAATAAATGCTCAAATAGGGGGTTAAGACGGAAATGATGGTACTGCAAAATTGACTTCAGGACTTTTTTTGGTATAGTTAAGAGATAAATATACTAAAATCCTGGGATCTAGGAGTAGAGGCAAAAAGAACAGGAGGGAGAAGACCAATTATTTTCGTTTATAACTCGAAAACGGTTGTTCCTAGCTTAAAACATTTTATGTAAAAGATTGAAGAGAATTAAATTTCCCACAATAATGTGCTTATTATTTTTTTTCGTATCTGTTATGGTTTAAGAAATATGCACTCTTCAAAGTACTAAACAGTAAAGGCGATAAAGAGGAAAGTATAATCTAATCATGTTGCCGTCATGAGCTAAAAGACTCCAAATAATTTTTTAAGTACATTTTTTTGACATTAGAAAGCTCTAAAACCAATGTTTAGGATCTAACCATTGGATTTAGGAAATTCAATGCTCTTAAATTTTTAGATAAAATGTTTTAAGCTTGGACGAACCGTTTTCTATAACTTCTCCCCCCCCCCCTCCTCCCTTTGCCTTTGCTCCCAGATCCGCGGACTTTTAATATGTATATCTCTTAACTAATACAGAAAAGTACAGAAGACAATTTAGGCCGTCCCTTCATTTCCGTCTACAATCCCTCTCATTGACTGGTTTATATGATGAAACCGTTCGCAGTACGTCCTTAAGTGTTAGTTAACTGTTGGCATATGTAAGACATTGTGTGAAGTTTAATTAGTGGTATAGTAATTCCGGATAACGCCAAATTAATATCATTCGAAGTCACAAATCTGTTCACAAGTATCCCACCACTAGAAACAATAGACATTACTACCCTTTAGAATTACTATGCTCTTAATTTTGTTGGCTAAAGCTATAGAGTTTTTTACCTTGTGTTTTGTGGAAAATGAGATTCTGGTTTTGAATAAATTGTTCAAGTAATGGGCAAGTTTATAGATCGGGCTATTAATGTAAGTAACGACTGGTCTTATGGGAAAATTCTTCAAACATAAAGAAGGCTTACCGTTGGGCTCCCCTCTCTCACCCCTTCTGGCAGATTTATTTATGGACAAATTAGAACAAAAAATTCTTGACCCAAACAATTCCCAACTATCTCAACATCTCATGTACTGATATCGGTATGTAGATAACATTATATGCCTATGGTCTGGTACGACAAGAAAAATAAATAATTTTTTTAAGGAAATAAATGAAATTTCCTTATCCTCATATTTCTCTCCTCCTAAAGACAAAATAGACCCTTTCCAAAAAAGCGGAGTGTACGAACTAAATTGTAATGATTGTGGAGCCAAATTCACGGGAAAAACTGGAAGATCGCTAAATCAGAGATTAGAGGAACATTATGCGTGCATATAATAATAAGACAGAGAATTCCAACTTTGCAATTCATTTAAATGAAAATAATCATAAATTCATCAAATACTCAGGAGTTAAATTAATACATCACGTTGAAAACAGCCTCAAATTAAATATATATGAAACACTTGAAATAATAAAATCCTTCAAATCCAATCCAGATTTTTGCTTAAATGACCAAATAAATATCTCCAATAGTCCAATCTTAAATTTATTCCCATCTATAAAAGACTCACCGGCATTATTGGAGAAACCCTGACCCTTAAACCGTTTACCAATAAACATCCTACCTACCTTTCGTTCATTGTTAGTTCAATGCGAGAAGAAACCAGTACAAACTTTTCTGTTTGATATAATCCATTTAAACCTTGATGAGTACCAACATGTATTTGATTTCTTGTCTTAATTAAATTCATAATTCATTAATGTTTTATAATACTGATTTATATTATATCTAATTTAATATATTTAATAATACCAAACTATATTTTGAATTTCTTATTTTTGAATTTTTTTGTGTGTTTCTATAACTGAAGATGAATGTATAACATTCGAAACTAGTTTTCAATAAAACAAATTTATAGAAGTGGCAAATAAGTTATCAATTCCTAATTATATTGATCTTTCTATACCATCATGCAGATGTCAAATAATCGAGAAAAGAAAAACAGACAGTTTTGCTGCTATAAGGGACTTGATGAATAAAAAAAAAACCGAAATGCCTGATATTCCAATTTTTTTTTGTCTCTGAATTCAAAAATTCCTTTGTCTCTCGAACAAAAAATCAACCAAAAACCATTTCAAGCGGTTAAGACCGAAAGGTTAAACCGAAGTTGAAACAAACCGGAATAACCAACAACCGATTATTTTCCAATAAAGTGTGAACATCCAATGTGTTAGGAGCTCAGAGCAGAATTTGAAAAGAATACTTGAATTAACTATATAATGTAAGGATACCTACTTAGAGTAGTGGTTTGTAGTTATTATTATTTTGATTTGTATATGTTTTTGTTCAATAAAAAAGTAATTAAAAATATTTTATCCATATAAAATAAGCTCCCTAAAATTTGTTTTCCGAATTTAAAGCATTTTTTGTAAAAATGTGAGAAATATGAGTTTAAATTTTTTTTAAAATTTTCAAATGCATGATATTGTGTATTAAACCGTTTTATTATATTTAATATCCTTTTCCTTACTGATTTATTATGGAAATATCAAATATTTAGATAATTATAATATAGTTTCACTTTTTAAAATATCGGGGTCCAAGGGACCCCAGTGTGATAACCGTTTTAAAGTTCATGTAGTATTTGTATATTTTTAAATTTTATAGTGGTGTTTAACTACTCATGTGTTTAACGGTGCATAATTTCCACTTTGAGTGACATCTATTGAATGCGGAAAAAACAAATAAAATAATTATAAAGAATTACAAATTTCATTGAGTTTCCAAATTAATTCACTCACTCATTCTCTGGCGCTACTGCCCTTCAAGCGCCTGGGGCCTCCTCCACAATCCTACTCTTCTCTTCCCTATCCTGAGGGAGTCTCTTCCATCCCTTGATTCCCATTCCTCTAAATAGTCGTTCCATATTATCTCTCTATCGTAAGCGTGAACGCCCTTTAAGGATATTAAAAGCCCTTTCATACATGTAGTATATGACCGAGAAAATGCTAGAGAAAAAATGTATGAAGAAAAGAAAACATAAAAAGTATGCATTTGATGATTCATTACGTAAAATATCATATAAAAAGCAATAAAATTCTCTAAAAACAACAAAAAAAAATCTAAATCGAACCAGTATTGTACCGAGTATGTCCGAAAGCAAACGGATGTGACCGAACCATCCACCACCCCGACCCTATAATCCTCTATAATCCGCTGTTTAATAATTTTATGTAATAATATAAAAGTATAAATTATTAACTTAATTATTATTAGAAATTATTAACTTAAGGACATGCGACTAAGAATATTTCAAGTATTGTTTAAGTGAGCTCTTTAAAATTATTTTTAAAAATGGATTATTATTATAAGATAGTAAGAGAAAGTTTTGTGATGCGCGCAACGCACCAGATTTTTTTTAAATACTTTCTCAGTGATGATAACATGGCGGAAATTCGTATTTTCTTTTGACCCACTTATTCACTTAAAACAGAGAGAGTCTGTTGTCTTGTGTTTAAAATATTTTTGTTATCTCCTTCTTGTTTGCACCCAGGCGCGGGAACGATGTAATGATACCATTAGGAAATACAAATACAAATAAAACCAGCTACAATAAAATGTATACATTGTTGCACAAAAGGAAATAAAACGTTCTTCTTAGTATTTATTGTATTATTAATTTTCTTTATGGAAAGTTTCCACAAAATGAGGGTTGGTCAATCGCTTTAAACGCCGTCAGCAAAGAGAGTCTGTCTCTGTACAATAATTATAACTAAATTTAAAGAAAGAGACAATATCTACGTTAAAAAATAAAAATTTAATTTTACAACTCTAATTGTGCTACTTAATTATGCCATATAGAGAAATGGTTAATTTATTGAGTGATGAGGTCCAAATTTATTTGTTTGCTACAAGTGGCGTACGCAAGAGGACGGGGAGTCAGGGAAAGATTAAAACCCCCTGGTGAGTATATGCAACCCCCCCTTCTCCCTCCCGTTATGTGAAAGTAAGATGGAGGCCCATATCTACTCACATTGCTTTGGGTGCTACAACCATTACAAAAATTGTTTATTTTAAAATAATAATAAATCTTTTATTTAAAAATTTACAGAAATAAAAATTATTAGTATACAGGATTACGGATGCCGCATCCTTACATCAAACAAGATTGAACATAAATTTAAGTTTTAATAGTAGAAATTAATTTAAAAATATCTGATGAGCAACAACACGTGACTTCCTTGTACGCCTATTAAACTATAAATCGGTGACTCAAAAAGTGATACTGAATTTGGTTACTAGTTTCCGAAGATCGCAGTATCTCAAAAACAACACTGGGCCTCGCGACATCCATCTATTGACACATACACACACAAATAGGGAGGAAAACCAGTATTTTACACTAAATTTTAACACTTAAAACAAGTAATAAAAATGTTTAATTGGATTGGAAACCAGATTGGGATTGTAACCTTTATTACAGAAACGTATGATTTATATATTTAATTTAAATATACCTTTTGATGTAAGTTTCTTATGACCTTCAAGTAAAGTACCCCTTTCGGATCTTCAATTTCAGCCAAAATCTATTAAATTACTTATATTAATAGAAGAGTCTAATTAACCAAATTTGAGATGTTTTACATTATATTTTAATAAACTTTTTGAGGAATGTCTAATATGACCTTCGAGTAAAGTACAACTTCCGCTTTGCCAATTTAGACCAAAATCTAGTATGTTATTAAATCAATATATAAATTATAAATACTAAATTTGAGAAGTTTTGCATAATATTTTAATATAATTTTTGATGAAAATCAGTAATGACCTTGAAGTAAAGTACCACGCCCGGCAATCATGCAGTGATCAAAAAGAGAGGTTCACAACTAGATTATATGATAATCGTAAATACGAAATTTTAACCTTCTATGGCTAACCGTTTTTGAGTTATGCGAGATACGAACCTACGAACGTACGTATAGACGTCACGACGAAACTAGTCAAAATGGATTCAGGGATGGTAAAACTGGATATTTCCATTGAAAACTGAAAATCGAAAATTTTCGCGATTACAATACTTCCTTTACTGCGTACAAGGAAGTAAAAAATAAATATAAAATTAATCCTGTACAAATCGGTTATCCGACCTCAGATCACTTATGCCTCACCCGTTTGGAGTTCAACTTGTTTAATAAATTATAGAAAGATGGAAAGAATACAAAATTTATCTATGAGAATTATAAACAACTACCCTCGCTACACAAAAATAACCATCACACACCAAGACTTGCAACTCCCTTCAATACAACTTAACACAAAATGTCTTAACACAAAATGCTATATATTTCAGTAAAGCAATAGCTTCTTTAGTCCCAGTTTCCTATTCACGAATCGGAGACCGAAACCCTAAAAATAAATAAAAAATTTTAATCGGTCCAAGAGATTATCGTGTCAGAGTAATACACTCACACAGACAGACCAATGGCTGAAAATTTATTTTTTTATAATTATGAAGTCTGATCTGTAGCGTTAGTCAATTTGATAGGCTGCTAACTAATAAATATAACTTTATGATTGACTTTTCGACCAATAGGTTGCGCGTCTTAGCAATTTTTATCAGCCAGCACGGCGTTGCCCTTGAAAAGAATTGCGGGTTAAATACCCTCCCAAATTTCAAGTTTTCTTGTTTTTACTTCCTTGTACGAAGTAAAGGAAGTATTGTAATCGCGAAAATTTTCGGTTTTCAGATTTCGACGGAAATATCCATTTTGATCATCCCTGAATCCATTTTGACTAGTTTCGTCACTACGTTCGTACGTACGTTCGTATTTCGCATAACTCAAAAACCGTTAGCCGTAGAAAGTTGAAATTTCGTATTTAGGATTTTTTTAAAATCTAGTTGTGAACCTCCCTTTTTTGTCACTGCGAAAGTGGTACTTTAATTGTAGGTCATAATTGATTTTTATCAAAAATTATATTAAAATACTATACAAAACTTCTCAAATTTAGTATTTATAACTTATATATTTATTTAAATAACATACTAGATTTTGGTCTAAATTCGGAAAAACCGGAAGTGGTACTTTACTTGAAGTTTATATTAGACATTCATCAAAAATTATATTAAAATATAATGTAAAACATCTCAAATTTGATAAATAGGACTTTTATATCGATATGAATGTATTTACTAGATTTTGGTTAAAATTGTTGAGCCGAAAAGGGTACTTTACTTGAAGGTCATAATAAGCTTACATCAAAAATTATATTTAAATTAAATACATAAATCATATGTTTCGGTAATGAAGGTTACAAACGCAATTTGGTTTCCAATCCAATTAAACATTTTTATTACTTGTTTTATGTGTTATAATTGAGTGTAAAATACTGGTTTTCCTCCCCATTTGTGAGATGAACAAGTCTGCAGCATCAGAATAAGATATTAGTTAAGTGAGTTTTTTTCCGATTAAAATGCCGATTTCCAATGTTTTATCCAGTGATATTTACAGTTTTATTGTTGTCAGGGAACATATCATGGGAACTTGTTACCTACTGAAGGAAAACGACATATAATAACGGAATGAGACCTCCAGTAACAAGAGTGTGTGTCCTGTGTCAATAGATGGATGTCGGGACGCCGAGAGTCAATCTTCGGAAACTATTAACCAAATTCAGTATCACTTTTTTGAGTCACGGATTTATAATTTAATGGGCGTACAAGGAAGTCATGTGTTGCCCACATCAGATATTTTTCTCATGTAATACTTTTAAAAAATAATGTAAGTAACAGGAGACAGAACTATTGTTCTTATCATTACATCATGTAGAATGATAGACATTGTTTAGAATTCGTCTCATTTCATTTAGACATTTTCTAGGAACAGGATACAAATGATAATAAATTCGTCAAGAAGGCAATAAAGCTTCAAATTTTTTATACTTTTTTTTCCCCTTAATCTCCGATTTCATTAACAAATGACGCTTTCACATAATAATTTCACTCTTATTAAAATGTTTTCGTTGTGAACTTGCTTTCAAATGTATGAAGTTGTCATGACAACTATTATTAAATTACCTATTTTTAAAATAGTTTTCTCCCATTTCTTCCCTTAAGGAGAGTATTTCGAAAAATCTGATGCATACAAACCTACTAAAAAATATTCTCTAAATGATAGTGAAAACCGTCGAAAAAAAAAATCAGCTGTCTACTTTTCGAGTTTTGCGAACACAAACATACTCAGGGTGAATTTTTACACACACATATATATATATATATATATATATATATATATATATATATATATATATATATATATATATATAGATGATGTATTTCATGTGAGGACAAAGCTAACGGAAGCAATGCATGTGGTCTATGAATCGTGCACATCCTAACCTTTAGCTATTATCTCATTGCTTTCCAATATCATCAAGGCCATGAAATCTTAGATTACCACAAGTCCTCTACATTATAACCTATCAATTTTTGCTAGAATTAAAATATACTACAAGATAACATGGCCGAAATTATACAAAAAAGTTTATACATTATATTATACAAAATCGTCAGGGACGTAACTAGACATTTACGGGCCACCGGGCAGGTACGCGAATCGGGCTAATAATGAAACATATTTTTCTGTAGCCTACCCTTTACGCTTAGTAAATTTGTTCTCAATAAAACGATATTCGGTTAGCGCATTCTATTCACTGTAAACTAAAATTACTATTTTAGTCCAGGAGCGATAGTCTATTTTTTAAATAAATTTGCAATGGACTTTCTCAATTTTATATGTTTTAGATAAAATCGGTTTGTAACAAACTGGAGAAGAAAAAAATCATAAAGATGTCGACAAATAGTTTTTTCCACGTTTTAAGATGAGAAGAATGTTTGTTTGAGAAAAACGCTGCAAATTATTACACAATGGTTTATTATTTCCAAATAGTAATATTTCAAAAATATCTGGTCTATACTTTCTCAGTGCTTTACTACTATGGCTATAGCTTTGGTTTAGTTCAGATCATTGATAATTATATCTTTGAAATGAGCATTTGGAATGTTTCGGGAAAAATATACATTTTTTTTTTTTTGCCTTGTTATGCTGATTCCAAAACACCTTATATTTTAATTTGATTAGATTGTTCCTTCTATACCATCATGCGGATGTCAACTGAACCTTATATTTTCCTTCTATCTTTATAAATGGCCGAGTTATGGGCTTATAAAATCTCTAATCGGCCGCCATGTTGAAACAAAAAGACGGATGGTAATTTCGAGTTCCGAGGATCAGCCTGGAGTGACCGGTGACTTTGGTCTCGGAAAAAATCCGGGTACGGCGGACGGACAGATTTTTTTTTAATATTACAAATGGATTCTACTTCTAATAAAAGGTAAAAACTTAAAGTTTGAGGGGAGAGGAGGAGAAGGGATAAACCAATTTCTTTTTTGATTGATTGTATTAATCTTTTATTGAAAATAATAAACCAAATTAATAGATAGTATGAAATAGTAATTTCTGGACATTTTAATCGCAGGCCTTGTAATAATCGAATGGAACATGTTCAGAGAATTAAATTGTGGATTTTAGTGTTGCCATCATATAATAAATATTACATGCAAAAATAATTGAGTAGCTCGGTCATAAAAAATGGTATATATTATAAATTTTGCGAATTAAAGTTTTTGGCAAAAAATGATTCCTTTCGGCTAATTTCATAGGTTGTTGAAAGAGTTTGTAAGAAATTGGTATTCATTAAAAAATAATGTTGTTATTAAGTTATGGTTAGTACCTGCTGGTAATAAAGATAAACCATTGTAATTAAAAAACATTTTAACAGTTTTCATTTTGTCAGTTACCATGTTTTACGACCGAGTGCCTTAATTATAGCTTTTAGAAAAACAGCTTGACCAAGGCCCTAAATTGTCCTAGAGCGATTTTTCAAAGCTCTATTTATTTGCAAAGAGCTTCTCTACAAATCTGTTTTCATGAAATATATGTGAGGTTCGATTAAATACCTCATAACGCATTTGAAAATCGAATTGGGAAATGAAAAACTATTTTATCAAAATATTGATATTTTTTCTTCATCTAGTGACATGAATTTTTAAATATTGATAACTGCAAATATTAAAAAGTGACTGCCTGATACTTACTTCTTCTGCTGGGCACTACAGTCTCCAATGTCTTCTTCCACTCGTCTCTATCAGGCTCCAGCGGTTGGCACCTTTCGCCTTCAGGTCACCTTCCACATCCCCCAGCCATCGAAGTCTATTGGGCCGAATGACTTTCACAATTCTTTTTCACCGTACAGGTCCACTAATTCTTGGTTAGTACTGGTGCTCCATTGGTCCTCCTGTCATTGGCACATACATTTTACCAAGGACTTTTCTCTCGCACATCTGTAGGATCCTTTTGCTTTCTTTCATCAGCAAATGGCAAAAATGGTTATGGCAAATATATCCAGAAGTTTACTTATGAATGGGAGACTCTCACGAAAATTCAAAATCCGCTATCTACCGTGCTCTTTAACGTTTTTTTAGAAGCAGCCGAAATGGAAATAAAAACAAAGGGCGGAGGTATAATTTACAACCGGAAGACGTAGCATTGAGCATCACAGCAAGGACTCTACCAGACTTGCAAGAGTCCTAGAAGAGTTACTCAAGAAAGCTAAACATCTGGGAATGGAAATCAATGCAGACAAGAGCACGTACATGCGGATATGAAGAGCAGGCCAGATGACAGGAGAAAAAAAGAAAATAGGAAATTAGTGCTTCAAGAACTGTGACGTATTGAGGTATCTGGACTGTATAATAATTAGTGAGAACAGAGTAGAAAATGATATAAAGGCCTGTATAATTGCAGGAAATCGATGTCTGTTCAGTATTCAGAAACTGTTGAGATGCAAAATTCTGTCCAGAAAGATAAAATGTCCCCTATATAAAACGATAGTGAGATCAATTGTGACATATAGTTGCGAAACATGGTCCCTGATGAAATAAAGCATAAGGATCCTACAGATCTGAGAGAGAAAAGTCCTTGGTAAAATTTATGGGTCAATGACAGGAAGACCAATGGACCACCAGTGTACTAACCTAGAATTAGAGGACCTGTACGGTGAAAAAGAATTGTGAAAGTCATTCGGCTCAATAGATTCGATGCCTGGGGGATTTGGAGAGGATGGGCCCGAAAAATCTGGTCCGGAGTTGGCCTTCCCGGTCTGAAACCACATTGGTAATCACCCAGAACTATTTCTGCCCACCTTGTCAGTCTTCGGCTAACTGCAATCGACAAGACCCTGTATACTGAAGAGATGTTCCTGTGATTATTGCACTCGGTTCTATTGCCCTTTTCGTATGTTGGACATATTATGGACTCAGACCCTAATCAGGGCATTTTCTACACACATCATAAATGATATTGTAAATATCCTGCCATAAAATTTACCCAGCGTTTTTGAGCATTTCATTTTGGATTTCATCCATCCCTGGCGCTTTATTGTAATAAATAATTGTAAGGAGATAAATGGAAGATTACAAAAAAGAAGCCAAGAATCTTAAAAATGATAGGAAAAAAAGTCGTCTGTCGATATTTCGCCAATTCAGGACAGTAGGAGAGAGAAAAAAATAAAGAAAAAACCTATATAAAGAACAAAATGCAACACATCTCACATCAACTGTCAAAAAAGTCACTAACCAGAGACAGCACCGCACACCCACGCATACTGAGGGAAAAGAGAGGTTTTTGTTATTTAACTTTTCCCATCAGTTGTCATGTAACCACACTTTTCCCTCAGTACATGCGTGGGTGTCTTGGAGTGTGGTGCTGTCTTTGGTTAGTGACTTTTTTGACAGTGGATGTGAGATGTGTTGCATTTTGTTCTTTATATAGGTTTTTTCTTTATTTTTTTCTCTCTCCTACTGTCCTGAATTGGCGAAATATCGACTGATTTTTTTTCCCCCTTTCTGTCATTTTTGAGACTTTTGGCTTTTTGTTTATAATCTGTTATTTATCTCCTTACAATTATTTATTCTCATTTTGAGCTTTGGTCTTGCATTTTAATATAGTTTTAATGTTTAACAATGTTTTAGGACTAGACATGGGAAAGAATATATAATTTCCTCTATCATTCATAGAAACCTAAAAACCTTTTAGCATAAGAAAAGATCAGGCATTTTCAAGGGACAGAACGAAAACGGTTTATATATATATATATATATATATATATATATATATATATATATATATATATATATATATATACACAGATATAAATTACTTTTTCTACCCGAAGGTATTTTAAGGTTACAATTTTAATTTCAAAGTCCGCTGTGTGCGGGGCTTCCTAGTTGGCTTTGGCTTTTCTTTATTTAAATACTAAGGATGGAAAGGGACCATACAGCAGGTTCGGCGACCATTTGTGGATTTGTGAGATTTGTGACCTTGTCACCTTCCAGGCCTAGGTGGTGGGGCTATGTCTCTGAAGAGAGGGTTGGCACATGCCTTCAGCCCATCAAAGAATTTGATGTGCCTCCGGCTTATATATTCCGGCACTGATGGGAGCTCCTCATAGATAGTGGCGTTTCTCGCTCGTTGGAGTGAGGCCTGACGATCCGCCGTTCTTGAAGTTCTGCAGTATTTTTTAAAGTGGCCTGATACATGTGCCGGAACAGCGGTGTACCTTAGAGCATGGTTGGTGTTATAATGGCTTTGTTAATTTGCAGCTTCAGTTCAAGTGAGATCTGTGGTGACGTGAGCAGGTAGTAAAGCCTATGCGACTTCAGCCGGGCCAGCTTGATTCTCTCAAGAGAAGGTGAGGTGCCTGTCTGAAGTGACGCCAAGGTAGAGAATAGAGTTGGAGAGAGCCTGGTCTGCTATTTCCATCTTGAATGTCTTGGTCTGTGGTTTCTTCCCTTTCAGAAACGACATCACGATGGCGTCCTTCTTCGCCGGATTCTCCCTGATGCCGTTCAGTCTGAGGTCTTCCACTATGGCCGCTGATGCTGCCTGTACCTTCTGGCTTTGACGCTGGTGGCTACTACTGCCCCTAGATGCTTCACTGAGACCACTGGTGCCGTGAATACGACGAACAGTATTGGTCCCAGTACAACCCTGGAGGTACTCCTTAGATGGTGTCGTGTGAAGGCGATAGGCTCTCGCCGACCCGTACAATGAAAGATCTTCCGCTAAGATAGCGTCAAATCAATCGGCATAGGGAGGCAGGAAACCTGAACTCCTTCAGACGGTGGAGTAGGAGTGTGTGCGACACACTGTCAAAGGTCTGGGATATAAACGCAAAATAAGGTTTTCACACACTGATTATAAGGTTTGAATCAACTTGCTTCCACGGGTATGGAGTTGTCATGGCGTTACGTACGTAAGTTGACAGACCCTATATACTCGTGCGTTACCTCGAATACGCTAGGTTGTAGAGCTTAAAAACGCATACGCATACGGATATCTTCCGTAGATACGCCTTTCGAGTCTCAACATCCGCGTTGAAATCTTTAAATCTCGACTTGTTCCATCTCGATGACTTACCACCTTCGGAGTTTTGAAACTTTATAAATTTTTCTATCAGTTTTATTAAAGTTGTAGTAAGAATTTGAGAATCAGCAGCAAATTTTTCATACATAGTTTTTACAAATTCACAGGCATTAAAACAGAGTTCGTTGAGAAATTTTCTTCCAAGAGGGAGAATGTATAGCTCTTTCTCTTTCAGATTTTGATTAACTCGCGTCAAAACTTTTTACCGGATGCCGCGTTGATGGCAATGCGCTTTTATGAGGCGCATCTTCAAAGGATATTTAAATAATATCGTATAAATATTCTTATTCCTGGTTGAGAACGGGCGACTAAGCTTCACGTGTTTGCTAATTTTACATATTGCCAGACACAAAAAATCAAAATTTAAATCGCACATTAGTGCACAAAAAAAGTTACAGGTTAAAACGTTACAGTTACAGTTTTCTCTGTAGGTGAATGTTGTTGATTAACTTAGGTTCTGAGTGTCTAAAATAGCCGATCTTTATTACTGTGTTCCGTCGTAAAATAGAAAAAGAAATAACTACAAGTTGCTTAAGCTGTTCACTGCTAAGAGAGAGAACTAAATAATTTATCTGCTGACTATGAAAGAGTTGAAAAGTTCATAGATAGTTGTTTACACAATTGGCATTGCCCTCGGATTATTCATGTATTTTCTCACTTATTCACATCCTACCAATGATACAAGAACGTTCCTCATCATAATCACAAACTTCATTTTTGGACGTTTTACAAGATGGGCGCGTTATCAGTTGTTCCCCTCGATCTTACCCGAAGGTCGCCGGACTGACATACTCTAGCGGCATTTGTGCTAACTAACTGCTTTCCACTCAATTGTAACATTCGTTTTCATTGGAATTATTAAAATTCTGACTGCTTTAATTGCATATTATTTAAAATTATTAGTACTGTCGACTTTCGCTCATTACGTTCGCCCAGAGAGAGAAAAATGATTTATTGAAAACCAGTGCTGCCGAAATATATTGGGTTGCTATAATACACAGCGTACTGATCAATCCACAGTGGATAATATATATATATATATATATATATATATATATATATATATATATATATATATATATATATATATATACATATATATATATATATATATATACTATATATATATACATATATATATATATATCTTTTTTTTTTTGGTCCCTTTCCTTTTTATCACTTAATCATTCATACACATAATTCTTAACATTTTCATCTTTATTCGATTAAACTACATTTTCTTATTTTTTCTATCTTTTATTTATTTTTATCCATCCAACTACTTTCTCACATCTCCATAATTCTCTCTTCCAGTTAACAATCAACCCTTTCTTTATCCAGTATACAAACTCTAGATAATTGGAAAATTTATGAAACTAATCAAACATCAACATTTGAACGCACACATATATAGATCAACGGTACAGGAAAAATAAAAAATAAAATAAATATTTATATGCATATACAAACAAAATAAATCCAAAATGATGAATCGGTCCATCTAACTACCATGCAGGTGATGGTGGACAATCCCCAGGGAGTTAAGAATAATTTTTTCGGCCAACACCGCAATATCCCCAACATTAGCGCCTAGGTCTTTCAAAAAGCTCTCCGTTCTATTTGGTATTGTTTCGCGAGACCCAAACCAGAGGCCTCTCACGGTGAACTCTCTTTCTCGCTCTCTCTATCTCTCTCTCTCCAAAGATCTCGCCGTATTTCTCTTTTAGGAAAGGGATACATTTCTCATAGATGCCTTTTTTTTCTCTTTCCACTCCATAACTAATAAAAAAACAGTAACGGATCCTTTTCAGTTGAGGTCAGGGTCTTACCGTAATTTCAATTATTACTACTTTAAATATATCACAGCTGACGACTTCTGCTCGCTACGCTCGCTCAAGAGATAAATAAACCCCAAAAGTTCCTTTTCAGTTGAGGTCGGGTCCTTATCCTAATTTAAATTATCACTCCTTTAAATTATTACTACAACTTCCCCAGATCACAAACCGTCGACAGCACTAACAATTTTAAATAATATGTACTTAAGGCAGTAATAATTTTAATAATTGCAAAGAAAGGAATGTTGAAATTGAATGAAAAGCAGTTAGTTAGCACAAATGGCGCTAGAGTATGCTAGTCCGGCGACCTTCGGGTAAGATCGGGAGTACTACTGATTACGCGCCCCTCTTGTAAAGTTTTACCAATTTTTTTTATTTATTTTATATTTGTTTCTAATTTTTTTTTCCCGAAAACAATACCAGTTTTCGATACTCAAATTTTAATATTGAAATATCGAAAAAATATATCGATATATTTAATATATATATATATATATATATATATATATATATATATATATATATATATATATATATATCGATATCACAGGCCAACGATGAAAAAACTTTTGTACTGAAAATACCTTATTCCTATAGTTTTTAGGGTGCTGAATCCAAATATGATATTAAAAAGGCTGTATCACCCACAATTTAAGAATTGTGATTTTAAAGAAAACTATAAAAACCTAGAAACAGTGTTAAATCGAATAGGCTATTCTGCTCATGGTTGGATGATATGTGGTGATTTAAAAATAACATGCATGCTCCTTGGCCAGCAAGGTGGTTTTACCAAATTTCCATGTTTCTTGTGTGAATGGGACAGTAGGGCTAGGGATCAACATTGGTGCGGAAAGAACTGGCCTGTGAGGAAGTCTTTAAAACCTGGTGAGAAGAACATTCTACGCAAAAGCCTCGTAGATCCTGTAAATACAAACCATGCTTATGATGTAACATAGTGTTTCATTAATTCCCCTGTATACTGTAGAGGGGTTTAGATAGGGGTTTATACTATATAATACAAAGCATATTGCTGGAAAACTATGGGTGATGCAAAAAAAAAATAAGGCCAGATTTAGATTCAGCACGTAAAAATCTATAAACATCAACTATTAAAGTTAAAAAAGTTAAAAAAAAAATTTTTTTGTTGGCCTTTGTATTTTTTCAGCATCCCTAAACTCGTGTACTAAACAGCTTCACTAATGAGTTAGTTACCTGTATGCAATTTCAAACACTACCCAGTTCAGTTTCTATTGAGCAGTTCCGTGTGCAGCCTTGAAAGACTAGACTATACCTTTACGACGAGACTTCTCTTCTATTTTTAGACAAATTTAAATTATTCAAAATTCGCAATGGCCCCACTCGTTACTCTGCGGTCGGAGATAGACTGTATCTCTTCGTCCGTTTGCCGGACCGATATCTTGGTCTATCGTATCCAACGACGATCCCTCTTCGCGGTGGATACCACGGACCTCCGGAAGACATGGCGGTGTCATCAGTTGTGGTGGGGGTCACTCGGTGACAAAACCACCTGAGCTGGGCGGAGCCGTCTTCACTTGGTGTTCAGTTCCTGCGGCAACAGGTGTCCTTGTAACACCTGAGTGTTCTTATCTCTATGGGGAGTACTGGCACCAGAGCGCTATCACCAATCCGACCAACAGGTAAGTCAATTCTCTTCATTTATTTAATATAATTCAGTGTTTTTGGCAACGAATCAAAATAAAATACTTTATATTCCGTATAAAAGATATACGACTTATTTTTTTCTAATAATTGAGGGAGTTAAATTCATAAGAATAATGGAAATAATCGATTAATAAAAGGGATAATTAAGACTATACTTTTTAAAAACTATCGGAGTGACAAAAATTAGTTTTGCTTTTTAAAAAAAGTGAAGGTAGCCAAGAAACCATTATACTGATAGCTAGTTTTGTAGAGTGGATGTTAATAATTATTTCTCAAAACAAATAGAAATAATAATAACAATTAATATATAAAATAAATAATAATAATTATCAAAATATAAAATTAAGTAATAAGTTCATTGTTCGTCTCTTTTCAGAACCATTAACATATTAACCAAAATTATTATCGATAGATATTTTACAGGAAATTTTTTTTTAATTAATAATTGAAAACAAAGATAAATAATAATCATAAAAATAATTATAAGCAAGATAATATAAATAATAAGAATTATAAAAAATAAAATAATAAGTAATAAATTCACTACTAGGCTATGTTCAATTCTCTTCAAAATGTTTAACGCATTACTTGAAATTATTATAGATAATTATTACACAAAAAATAATCTTAAATGAGGAAAATATAATAAATTGTAATGATAATAAAAAATAAAAATAAAAAATGAAATAATAAATAATAAGTTCGCTAGTAGGACATTTTTCATATCTCTTCAAAACCAATAACATATTAACTACAATTATTGTCGAATAAAAAATAATAATAAATAAGGAAAAATAATAAATAATAATAATGTTGAAAATTAAAAGAAAAATTATTATCGATAATTATTAATAATAAATAATAACATATACCTTCTAACGACGCGTTCTAGGCGAAAATACTTCATTACGAAAGTTAAAAAGCATTAAATTTTCTAAGTTTTATCAATGATCCATCGTTTCGTATTTTTTTTCAAAATACTGAGAACTGCAGGTTTATCCTATGTAACTTTCATTTTTCAATATTTCTATATGAATAATTATTTCTAGTTCAATAATTTAAATAATAGAATGCCTATCCTTTGTGAGATGTTCATTTCATAATAAAGAGCACAATTATTATTTTGCTGCTCGAAGTCCGGTCAAATTGTAGGTTTACCTTGCAAAAGGTGGGGGTAGAAGGTTTTATTGTTTTAACTTGTTTATATGGGTGGTGAGATAGGGGAAACAAGTTTTTCCCACCAAAGTTATCGTGACTAAATATATTGTAACCTCAAAATCACGAAATGTTCGTACATTTTTCAGTTTTTTGCTTATAACTCCTAAACGACGCGTTCTAGCCGAAAATGCATTATAACAAATGTTAAAAAGCATTACATTTTCTACGATTTACACTGGTTTAATGTTATCTTAAACAGAATAGCTACTGAGATATAGTCCTTCAAAGTTTCGATATTTTTTTTCAAATTACTGTAAAAGCATGTTTTTCTCATGTAACTTTCATCATTCAATATTTCTATATGAATAATTATTTCTAGTTCAATAATCTAAATAATATAATGCCTATCCTTTGCGAGTTGTTCATTTCATAATAAAGAGCACAATTATCGATGCATAAAAAATAAATTTTATAAACATTTATGCTGCATCCAGTTCAGGTAGAAGGCTTTATTGTTTTAGCTTGTTGATATGGATGGTAAGATGGTGAAAACAAGTTTTTTTCCCACAAAATGTATCTTGGTTAAATCTTTTTTTTTTTGAACATTAACATTTCCGTTCTCTATGGTCCAAGCGATTAGCCACCTATTTTCTATTTCAAATAGCATAGAATTTGCCAAAAATCTGAATGCTAGAACTTTTCTATTGATCATACCAGGGATATTGCAGATCGTCAAAAAATGAGAAATTTTTCCAGTTTCGTAAAAAATGCAAAGCAAGAAAAAATTAGGAATAAATGAAATAAAATAAAAACATTAACATCGGATTACAATAATTTGATCGTTATACGAAATTTCAAAAATAATGTCGTGGTGTTAGTAAGAATCACTTCCGACGTTTTGGCGGACCAGGTTTCTCTTTGTTATCGAGGATTGTCTTCAGTAGCAGCATCAGCAGATACATTTTCTGTCGAATTTTTCTTCGACCTGTAAACCAGTTTCTTCCAACAAGAACCGCATAATAACGCTAAGAAATTTCGAGAGGGCGGCATCAGGTATAGGAAGATTCCTATTTATTTATGGGGTTCTATTGTGGAAGTGTCAGTCAGAAGTTCACAAACACTAAACGCTTCGCGATTTGTTGAATCCACTTTAAAAAATAAATTAAATCTTGCCAGGCTGCCTGAGGAGATAGACGCCAACATCGATGAGCAGGAAGATAGATCAAAGAAGCTGGTTGACGATCTGTACTGTCTCTTGTATGACCTAGAAAAGTATGGCCTAGCATTAAGATCTTGGGCTTGTTCTATGCTATTTTAAATAGGAAATAAATGGCTAATCGCTTGGACTATGAAGGATTGAAATATTATTATTTAAAAAATAAAAAAAATTAAAACAATATAACCTTCTACCCCACCTTTTGCAAGGTAAATCTACAATTTGACTGAACTGGTTGCAGCATAAATGTTGTATATATATATATCTATAATTGTGCTCTTTATTATGAAATGAACATCTCATAAAGAATAGACTTTCTATTATTTAGATTATTGAACTAGAAATAATTATTCATATAGAAATGTTGAAAGATGAAAGTTACATAGGAAAACCCCGCAGTTTTCAGTATTATGAAAAAAAAATTATCGAAACTTTGAAGGACTTTATCTCCATAGGTATTCTGTTTAAGATAACTTTAAATCAGAGTAAATCTCAGAAAATTTAATGCTTTTTAACATTTGTTATAATGTATTTTCGGCTAGAACGCGTTGTTTAGGAGTTATAAGCAAACAACTGAAAAAAGTACCAACATTTCGTGATTTTTAAGCAACAAAAAGTTTAGCCATCATAAATTTGGTAGTATAAACTTGTTTCCCCTATCTTATCATCCATATCAACAAGTTAAAACAATAAAACCTTCTACCCCACCTTTTGCAAGATAATGATATTTTTTTTCGATAATTTGTTAGGACCATTGATGGATTTCATGGTTCATCTCTCTTTAGAATGATTAACAAATTAACTATAATTATTGTCGATAATTTTTTCTCAAAAATAAAATAAATATAAAAGATAACATATAATAATAAATAAATAAAATGAAATGATTATTAATAAGTTCACCAGTAGATGAATGTTCAAACCTCCTGAGAACCATTAAGTACAATTATTTCACCAAAAAAAAATAAATAAATAATAATCTTAAATAAGGAAAAATAATAAATAGTAATAATAATTTAAAAAAATTAAAATTAACTAATAAGTTCGCTAGTAGGCTAGTGTTCATCTATCTTCTGAACCATTAACATATTAACTTCAATTATTCAATTAAATTGAATAATTTATTTTAATTTATCAATTTATTATTATTTGTTTAATAACATTAGTGGAAATGACCACATTGCTCGAAACAAATAAAAATAAATTATAAGATTGTGTTCAACCGGCAACACCTATCGCGTTGCACCAAAAATTCACAAAAACTATTTTTTTAAATTTTATTATTATATTTATTTTTTTACAGTTCTTTTATTTTCTCTAATGAAAGTCCCTGCTTCTATTAAATAAATGGGTAATGTGGCTCACTTTTTTTTTTGTATTAAACTTTTTTTTCCTAAATACAAATCATTATTTTTAATAAAATATTTTTTTATTTATAAGGGATTGTGTAGACATATAAAGTTTATAATACATATAAAAAATAACTTTGAACTATAAGATTGAAAGAATAACATGCTGTGGATAAATATTGTACATTACCTTTAGCGAGAGGAAAAAAAAAAAAAAAAATTAACTTGGTTTAACAATTATAATAGTGGTTTTTTAACAGCAATTTTCACTTCCTTGTAAGAAGTAAAGGAAGTATTGTAATCGCGAAAATTTTCGGTTTTCAGATATCAACGGAAATATCCATTTTGACCATCCCTGAATCCATTTTGACTAGTTTCGTCGTGGCGTCTGTACGTACGTACGTTCGTATCTCGCATAACTCAAAAATGGTTAGCCGTAGAAAATTGAAATTTTGTATTTAGAATTGTTCTAAAATCTAGTTGTGATCCTCCCTTTTTGGTCACTGCTTGATCACCGGAAGTGGTACTTTACTTGAAGGCCATAATTGATTTCCATAAAAAATTATATTAATATATTATGCAAAACTTCTCAAATTTAGTATTTATAACTTACATATTGGTTTAAATAACATATTAGATTTTGGTCTAAATTGGAAAACCGGAAGCGGTACTTTACTTGAAGGTCATAACTGATTTCACCAAAAATTATGGTATATTAAAATATAACGTAAAACATCTCAAATTTGGTAAATAGGACTTTTATATTGATGTGAATGTATTAACTATATTTTGGTTAGCATTGGTGAGCCGAAAAGGGTACTTTACTTGAAGGTCATAATAAACTTCATAAAAAATTATATAAAAATTAAATTCAGAAATCATATCTTTCGGTAATAAAGGTTACAAACGCAATTTGGTTTCCAATCCCATTAAACATTTTTATTACTTGTTTTAGGTGTTAAAAATTAGTGTAAAATACTGGTTTTTCTCCCAATTTGTGTATAAGTGTGTGTGTCAATAGATAGATGTCGGGACGCCGAGTCGTTTTTGAGATACTGCAATCTTCGGAAACTAGTAACCAAATTCAGGATCACTTTTTGATCCACCGATTTATAGTTTAATAGTCATACAAGGAAGTCATGGGGTGTCTACATCAGATAATTTTTTTTTCACTAAATATCTATTAGGTTTTTAAAACATTAATTAAAGTTTTGTGTTTAATTATACTTATAATTACATACTGATGGTTTAAGAATATGTAGGTATGGACCATGATCTACTGGCGCATTTTTATAACAAATACAAATAATTATAATAATAATCATCCAATAAACATTTTTATAAAATAATACATTTTGCTGTTGTCTTATTTATTATACTTAGCGTTTCAAAATTATTTTAATTGTCTATAAAGTTTTCTAAAAAAAAATTACTTTCTTTCAGAGAAATTTGGAACTTTGAATAAAAATCCCGTGTTTTGTGATTAGTGCACGATGTGAATTCGTCTTAAAATTATATTTCCTATCTTCTTCTTCCATGGCTCTACAGCCCTTCCTGTCAGCAGCTCGACCTCTCCACTGTCCGATTCCCATCCTCTGCAGATCGCTCTCCACACCACCCAGCCATCGCAGTCTGGGCCTTCCTCTTCTTCTTTTGCCTCCTGGTATGCCATATAATAGTTTCTTCGGGTACCTATCTTCTCCCATTCTTTCTACGTGCCCAAGCCATCTTATACGGGTTGATTTGACATAGGTGACTAGGTCTGGTTCATTGTATAGGTTCCGAAGCTCTCTATTATTTCTTGACCTCCATTGGCCTTCATTACATACTGGCCCAAATATCTGCCGAAGTACCTTCCTCTCCCAGATCTGCAGCATCTTTTCGCATTCCTGGGTCAGGATCCACGTTTCACCTATTTATTTCCTATCTGAATCTGTAAAAAAAAATTACCCCACCCCAAAGAGAATTCTAGAATTAGAGTCGATGGAGGAAAGGTTACAAAGTCAGCAATACACCACAAACTAACATCAGATTGTCCATGGGATTCCTCTAATTTCATTCTGATATTTTAAACATTTTGAAATTTAAATGGGGACAGGTTAGCTGTGATATATATATATATATATATATATATATATATATATATATATATATATATATATATATATATATGTGTGTGTGTGTATATATATATATAAATATAAAAACACTGGCTGACCCGACAATGCTTCGCTATTGCTTGATTAGAGTATATATATATATATATATATATATATATATATATATATATATATATATATATATATATATATTAAATAATATAGTAATATAGGAAATAATGTAGTGCATAAATTGAAGTTCAAAATAGAATTAGTTCAAGAGATTATCGTGACACAGACTGACCAATGGCCAAAAATACCATGTTTTTTTTTTTCTCAGGGGTCTCTGAAAAACCTAATTCCGTTGAAAACTGCACATCGATAATTTGACGCGATTACAACGCCCTCCTTTGTTTCTTACAACCTGATGCGTTTATATCCAGCAGTTTCTCTGACATGCATTGCTAGGAACATAAAAGCATTGCAATAATCTTCAATTTGTTGTATCTTTGCTAATGATGGTCTAATTTCGATGATATTTGTTTTGTTTTGTAGAGATTTCAATTATCCTTCAAATGAGGTGGAAAATACGAGTTATGTGCAAATAAAATATTCTTTCCGTTATAAGATTTTCCCTTATTTCCTCCGGGATGTAGTTCATATATGGATAGTGAAAGGGCCTAAAGGAGAAGACTTTAGGCATGCGCAAGGCATTTGCGCAGCCGCTAGATCAATTTCGATCTATATCGAGCTATATCGACCGAAACCATCTAGGAACCATGAAGGTGAATAGTTAAAATTTGGTAAAGATTGGTTCTGTAGTTTAGGAGATTTTATATTTTAAACACAAACATTTACATATATATATATATATATATATATATATATATATATATATATATATATATATATATATATATATATATACTAGTATACCCGAGCGAGAACTCTCGCATTAGATATCTTCTAATCCCTAATTCCAAGTATAAGCGATATTACGGAAACATATTGATCGTGTACACAATATAATAATACCAAAAAAGTTCATTTAACATTAAGATTTGGTGAAGCTAAATAGTTTGTAATAACAATGTTGAAGTTACAGTTCATACTTTATAAGTAATTAGCTTACCCCACTGGAAAACATCTCTTCAATTTAGCAGTTAGGCAATTAGACTAGCTATAACATTTTATGGGTGTAGTATTCATACAAAGCAGTACCCTTTAGGATTGGACATGGGAAACAGTATATAATTTCCCACTCATTAAAAGTTTTTGTAAACAGACTCAAATTGATATTAAGTTGCCATGACAACGGCACGTACGCAAGATGGCATGAGGCCCGTGCGAACCTATATCGTGCGTTATCTCGAAAACTGTAGGTTTTTAAGCTTTAAAACGCTGGACCAATACGCTCCACAGGAGCGTAAATGATCTTGATGCCCGCGTCAAAATCTTTAAAACCCAACTTATCCCGTCTCGATCCGCCGACTCTCAGTCGTCAAAGTTTTGAAACCTTCCAGTTTTTTCATCACTTTTATTTAAGCCCTATTAGGAATTCAAGAACCAAAATTGTAATTCGTCACATCTCCATCAAATTCTCTTTCTTTTGATACCTCATTCATCAAAATCCATCGCTCCTGAGAGCCGGAAAAGGGATCTATACTACCGTAATAATATATAGTAGTGACTAGTATACCCGAGCGAGAACTCTCGCATTAGATATCTTCTAATCCCTAATTCCAAGTACAAGCGATATTTGGGAAAAATATTTATTCGTATAAACAATGTAATATTATCAAGAAAGTTTATTTAACACACACATTTGGTGAAGCGATATAGTTTGTAATGACTATGTTACTTATTAAGTACTTAAAGTTTATCCCACTGAAAAAACATCTCTTCAATTTAGTAGTTAAGCAAGTAGATTAAGCTATACCGTTTTCTATATGTAATATTCATACTTAACAGTTACCTTAAGGGTTGGACATGGAAACATATATATATATATATATATATATATATATATATATATATATACACACACACATAAAATTTTAACTAAAATCATAATAATAATGACTTGGGATGGGACGTGTTTTGCTGGCATTACTTCATTGATATTTAAAATAGCTGAAGTCATTTCCTTCCTTTTGTAATAGACTTTCATAATTCTCCATAGAACCTGTTGTAACAGCTGTACTAAGAACAGAACTGCAATATCTCTGCCATCTCAATATTCTGGCTCATGCATTTTTTTTTTTTATTATAAATATTTGAAGGAAAAACATTTTTTTTAAAAGTCGTTGAGGCCTTCAGATTAAAAAACGAAAATGTTATATTACAAATATTTTTATTGTGATGTTTCGACCTAAATTGAGATTATTTTCAAGTGTAAATTAAAAATTTATCATATTAGATATTCTCTTCATTAACATTAACACAGGCCAACAAAAAATTTTTTTTTGAAAACTTTTTTCACTTTAATAGTTGATCTTTATAGATTTTTATGTGCTTAATCTAAATCTGGCCTTAGTTTTTTTTGTATCGCCCATAGTTTTCCGTAGGTTTCAGGCTCATCAAACATCGTAACTTTTTATACTTCTGTAACATGTTAGCTACAATAGAAACATACTGTGGGTCTTTTTCATTTCCCAAGAACTTTGTAGCGACTTGCTTCAATGATACCCATGCTTCTTTCTCATTTTAGGTCATTGTGGATTCAAAGTTGACATCAAACATCATTTTTCTAATGTCAGGTCCGACAAAGACGCCTTCTTTTAGTTTAGCTTCTGAAAGGCGTGGAAGCTTTTGGCAGAGATACTTGAAACATGGTCCATCTTTAGGCAAAGCCTTTACAAATTGTTTCATGAGGCCTAGGACTGAAAGCTGTTTAATTCTTTAAAAATCGCTTTAATTAATAAATTTAACAATAAAATGTGAAGAAATTGTGGGTGATACATCTTTTTTAATATCATATTTGGATTCAGCACCCTAAAAACTATTATATTAATTTATTACTAAATATGCGAAAACAGAATAGTTATAATTTCGTCTAAATAGAATAATTATTTTCATTCGGACTGCTGTTTTAAAATATCTGATATGGACACCGCGTGTCCTCCTTTTACCCTTCTTAAACTATACACACATACGCACGTACGGACGCGCGCTCCATTATAAAAATCTTAAAAACGGTTCGTACTGACCTTGAAACGTGCTTCAAGATATCCATGAAAATATCGATTTTTGATTTTTAACAAGATTCGTATTCCTCCCTTCTAAGAGGGTGGGATTTAAAAAAAATATATAGTTTCAGGTAAAGTATCACTTCCGGCTCACCAATTTTAACCAACATCTATTATATTACTTATATTGATAAAGAATTCTTCTATACTAAATTTGAGATATTTGCATTATATTTTAATATTATTTTTGATGAAACTCGACCTTCAAGACCTTCAAGTAAAGAACCACTTTCAGTTTTTCAATTTCAAACCAAAATTAAGTTTCAACCAAAATCTAGTATGTTATTCATATTAAAATTTAAGTCTTAGATATCAAATTGGAAAAGTTTTGCATAATATTTTAATACATTTTTTTTAAAAAATCTATTATGACCTTCAAGTTCCATGTATACCACTTCCGGTGATCATGTAGTGACCGAAAAGGGAGGTTACAACAATCCTAAATAAAAAAATTAAACTTTCTATGGCTAATCGTTTTTAAGTTATACGAGATACCAACGATTACACGTACAGATGTCACGACGAAACTAGTCAAAATGGATATTTCCGTTGGAATCTGAAAACAGAAAATTTTCGCGATTACAATTCTTCCTTTATTCCGTACAAGGAAGTAAAAAAATATGACAAACTAGGTGCTGTATGAAAATCCGGTCTATTTGCATTAATTTAGAAACTGCTTCTTTTGGAATATAACTTGTGTTGGTCATAGGATGAAAGCTAAATAAAAAATAGCTTTCAAAATATTGGATATATTCCAGTTGTGAGCGGGAGTAACTGAGTAGTTACCTCTGTGTAGATAAGATTAATGTAAACCGAGATATGAGCTCGAAAAAAAAAAATGGAACAATGTGAGTGATCGTCAGTGGGGTCTCTGAAATCGTGGCGGGTCCAGGTGGCGACCGCTCAGGGCCCCGAGTTCTTGGGGGCCCCGAGCCGTAGAAAAATTAAATACATTACAGACGAATTTATAGTTTTAAGGGGCCCAGGACTCCCTCGTTCTCTTGGGGGGGGCATTCCATACCTATCGAACCCTCGAGAGTCCTGCGCCCTAACTAAGGGGGTCCTGCAACACCATTCCGCCCAGTTTCGTCAGTAATATGTAATATGCATTATTGACGAAACTCCCTTGATGAAGAGGCTCATATCGTGTTCATTTGAACATAGTTTTCTTTTAGGAATGACGCCCTGATCCATATAATAACACAACTATCATCGGTATTAAAATCAGTAACAAGTGTAGAGAAATTCATTTTACCCGAATTTAGAAGTTTAGAGTGTAAACAAAATAGGGAAAGATGTTAGTTGATAATAACAACATATGTTTAAAATTAAGCAGGGAAAATAATAGACATTATCACAGAAATCACCGGTTAGTAACTGCGGTACTCGAAACGGAAAAGACACAAAAATACTTAAAGATATTAGTTAAAAGTAAATAAACATTTATAGCGGATTAATAATATGCATAAAATGTCCACTATTTTTTATATTATTTAAAGAGGAGGCTAGGATTAAATTATTTAATGTTATTCTCATTGAAGAACCACTATTCATAGCCCCATTAATACATGTTTACGTGAGCATTAATCTCATCCTGTCGGTAAAAAATGGAACAGTGGAGTGGAGTGTGATCGTCCACTCCAAGCACTCCATTTCATTGTTCCATTTGGAGTGATCGTCCCTGGGTGACTTTAAACTTCATACTTAATTGTCGTTATCTTGTATTGCTTAGCCTTGATGATGCCCTGCAACTTTGGTCGAAACCTCGGTATAAAATAAAAAAAATAATCCGTGAGCAGTAGCACTCCGTCACTAAGGTCGTATTTTCCCGTTAAAAAAAGATAAACACGGAGGAGGAAGAAAAAATTGAGACCCACAAAAGACAGTCTCCTAACATACCGAAATTTACATATGAAATGACAATTTACCGAAAAAAATATATATATATTTATATACGATTTCGATGAAACTCTTTTTGTTTTATAGGTAATTTAATTTACTTTCGAATGCAACAGGTGTTGAGCTCCCTAACTCAACTTGGAGGGGTTTTAAAGGTGCGCAAATGTTTTAAAAAATCGGAAAACCCAGGGGGTTGCGGGGACCAAGTCGAGACCCCCAAAGGATACTTCCCCGACACCAATTCAATTCACATACAAATTTGCAGCCTTATAAACTAATATGTTGGAGCTGTAGCGATGCGCAAAACTTAAAAAACACCGAAATTTCAGGTAAACATCCCGAAATTTTGACTGGAATTTATCCATTGTTTAATGGTATCGTTCTACCTTGAAGAAAGCCCTACATACCGAATTTCAACTCATTTGACCCAAAGGGGGCCGCTGGAGGTGCTCAAATGTAGCGGGAAAAATATATATAAATATATATCAGACATCTCCAAATTTTCCATAATCGTGCTCTTGGGGTTATGAAACGGATAGAAATCGCAGTTCCGCCGCTCGCCGCCGACTTTCGACCCACTGCAATAGTCTATTTTTTTCGGGGAAAAAACGACTAATAAGTTTAGTTATGAGTGTGTTTTCTTCTTCGTCGTCACCCCAGAATCATAATCCGCTTAATATTTATTTATTTAGTCTTAATTAATTAATTAATTTATTTATGTTCCCCGATAGTAGGGTTGTCTACAGGTATTCTCGATATTCACTATCAAGTGCCAATCAAACCATGGAATAATGAAGCGGAGTGCCTGGAGTCAGTAGCGGATCTAGATCTTGCGGGGCCCTGGGCGGAATGATATTCCAGGGCCCCCTTAGTAAGGGCGTAGGGCTCCCGAGGGTTTGATAGGTATGGAATACCCCGCAAGAGAACGAGGGAGTCCTGGGCCCCTTAAAACTATAAATTCGTCTGTAATGTATTTAAGTTTTCTATGGCCCGGAGTCCACAAGAGCTCGGGGCCCTGAGCTGTCGCCCCCTGGACCCGCCACGATTTCAGAGACCCCACTGACGATCACTCACATTGTTCGAGCTCATATCTCGGTTTACATTAATCTTATCTACACAGAGGTAACTACTCACAGTTACTCCCGCTCACAACTGGAATATATCCAATATTTTGAAAGCTATTTTTTATTTATTTTTCTTCCTCTGACTAACACAAGTTATTTTCCAAAAGAAGCAGTTTCTAAATTAATAATTGATACAAATAGACCGGATTTTCATACATGCAAAATAATAGACATTATCACATTATCTGCGGTACTCGAAACGAAAAAGACCCGTATTTTTTAACAGAATTTATAGAACAAAATTATAACTTATTTATATCAATATTTTTTATATATATTTTATACTATCAATATCGTAAAATTTAACTTACACTGTATCCAATGACCAGCAATTTGATTATTATTATATCATTATGGCACAGTTTACAACTGTTCAGTTCATTGTTCCACACCATCATTTATCTAATCTAACGATCGGTTCAAGTAATTGGATTTTGATATAACGCGATGGAATTTAGGACCGATAGAATTTACGTTGACGCTACTTCCTCTCCCCTCCCCCCTCTAGTATGTTTATAAAAACTTTATTATTTTTATGACAAATATAGTAATATAAAATTTGAATGAAACAATAATATATCTCCAACTATAATCACTCGCTACCTATACCACAGAGGCATTAAAAATAAATCATTTGTTTTCATTTAAAGGTAATTAGTTGTAAAATTTCACATAAATGTGCTAAGAATGTCGTACAATATCGACATAGATTAAGCCATAAGTACAACGTATCTAAAGATAATTGACGTCTTTTCTTATCTAAATGTACAAAAGAGGTGGAACGTGCTCTATAAAAGCCGGTATACAATCAGTAGTCGATGGGAACTGGAACAATCGATAAGATCGATAATAAATATCGAAATCGTATCATTCCATAGCTCATAAAACGCGAGACAATATGAACACAATCACCTACTCCTGTGCTGTCTGAGTCATCTTTAATACAGATTGCGAAACAAGATATAATCTTCTCCTTTACAGGACTTTCAAAATCTACATTTGGTAAAGGGTGTAATATTCATATCCATTCTATAATCAATGGTAGAATTACTAAATATAGCATATTATTCGTTAGATTATTAGTTAGATTTTCTTTCTCATTAACTGAAGTCAATGATAGGAAATTCCCATGGAACTATAAATGAACTCACTTTTTGCATAAATATATATATATATATATATATATATATATATATATATAATATATAATCTACATTATGGTAAAATAGTCAGTAAACGTTTTTTTAATTAATAAAACGGTAGTGGTTTCGAAAATGCAAGCAAAATGAAAATAGAAAAATATTTGGTGTGTCCACTCAAAGTACTTCCTTTGTTTTGAATAATATTGGCCCGATTAAGACTTTTTAGTCTTATGTTTCCAGAATGAAACAGACTATTGCACTTTGTCGAAGGTCGGCGGTGAGGGAGTGTATTTTCTATCCGTTTCATAACCGCTAGAGTACGATTTTACGAAGTTTTGGAGATGTCTTTCACAGCTACATTTGAGCACCTCCAGCGGCCCTCTTTAGGTCAAATGAGCTTAAATTCGGTATGTAGGGTTGTCTTCCAGGCTGAACGATCCCATAAAAGTATCAATAAATTCCAGTTACAATTTCGGTAGGTCTATCTGAATTTTTTGGCGTTTTTAAAGTATTACGCATCTCTACAGCAATTTAGTTTGTGGGGTTGAAAATTTGTATTTGAACTGAGTTGGTGTTAGGGAAGTATCTTGTTGAGGTCTCAGCTTCTTTCTCCCACCACCAAGGGTTTTTCGATTTTTTTAAGTATTTGCTCACTTCTTAAACCCCTCCAAATTTATATATTTGAAAGATAGTTAAATTTCCTATAAAATAAAAGAAGTTTCATCGAAATCGGACGAGTATTAGCAAATATATGGCTGTTTCAACTGTTTTTATACCCTTTTAGTCGTATTTTCCCAGAATAAAATTGCCTATTGCAGTGGGTCGAAGGTCGTCGGTGAGCGGCGGGACTGCGTTTTCTATCCGTTTCATAACCCCTAGAGCACGATTGTGGAAGATTTGGAGATGGGTTGATGTGTATATATATATATATATATATATATATATATATATATATATATATATATATAAATATTTTATTTTATTTTATTCACCCCGCTGCATTTGAGCACCTCTAGCAGCCCTCGTTGGGTCAAATGAGCTGAAATTCGGTATGGAGTGTTTTCCTCTCGGCAGAACGATACCATAATAAATCGAATAAAATAGACTATTGCACTGGGCCGAAAGTCGGCGTTGAGGGACGGGAATTTCATTTATTTTAGTGAAAATGCGACGTTAATGATGGATCTTTGCCGCTCACGATTTTTACTTTCCCTTATCTATATACGAAGTATATAGAAAGGAGAAGTATTGCGATCGTGAAAATTTTCGAATTCGAGTTTTCGACGGAAATACACGTTTTAGGTCCACTGAGTCCAAATGACCAAGCCTCGCAAAATGGTCTGTGTTTGTGTGTGTGTGTCTTTTATTTTATTTTATTGATGTGTTTTTTGTATATATTATTTTTAGGGATCGTTAAATTAGTTAGCATAGTAGATAATTTTTATTCTGTATAGATGTAAGGCATTTTTATTTATACTGTTTTTGTTGTTGTAAAGCGTATGATTTATGTGAGTTTATGAAAAAAATGTTCAAAAACTGGCGGGGGGAAGTTATGGTATGACCAGGCATAATATACTAGCTAATCCTAAATGTACAAACGTAAACACTAGTAATACTATATATGGAGGTTTGATAGGAAAATAAAGTCAGTGTTTAATCAGTTCTCGAGAGTGTTTATTCTACCCTTTTTCCTTTTTTTACTTTCCCTTGCCTATATACGAAGTATATAGTAAGGGGAAGTATTGCGATCGTGAAAATTTTCGAATTCATGTTTTCGACGGAAATACACGTTTTAGGTCCACTGAAGCCTCGCAAAATGGTCTGTGTGTATATGAACAGCCTAGCTCAAAAACGAAAAGTCGTACGATACTCAAATTACGTATTTAAGGTAGGTATATGGCTGTGATGTTACAGCAACGTTTTCGTCAAAATCAACTAACCGGAAGTGCCACTTTATATAATCGATTTTACACTTTTTTACAATTTTCTCGAAAACGGCTCTAACGATTTAGATGAAACTTGCCTAAATTATTCTTCATAAAGGCTTTTAACTTTTCATTTGTATAGTAAATCACCGAGGAATTGCAGGGAAAAAAGTTATGATGAAAAGAATATTTTATTTGCGCATAGCTTAAAAAGTATGCATTTTACTGTAAATTATATGTAGTATTGTACGAAAGGTAATTAAAATATCTAAAAAACAATAAAAGAATCATCAAAATCGAACCAGTATTAGCAAAGATACAGTGTATTTTATCAGGAGCACAAGACCCTAGATGGATAACCAAGCGCAACCGAAAGGAGACGGATGCGACCGAACCTCCTCCCACCAATCCGCCAATCTGTTGTAAACAATACGCTCTGTAATAAAGTAATTTAAGAATACAAAAGCGGAAATTAGCTTAATAATTTCTACTTTCACATTATTTAATGGAAAGAAAATGTTTCATGGAAACTAAATCAGAAAGTTTTAAAATATATTTGCAACTTGACAAAGTTAAAGTATATAGGTAGTGTACATGATTGTTGTACTAAAATTCTTATTGTACTTGGATATTTATATGGATATTTCTGTACCGATATAATTAATATATTGTTTTTATAATATCTGTATTTCTGTACAGATTTAATTAATATATTTTTTTTTGTAATATCAATATTTCTGTGCCAATATATACTGTTAATTTAAAATGTATAATGTTTTTTTTCTAATAGCGATATTTCACTGGCGATATCATTAAGATATTGTTTTTATTAAGTTTATTTATAGCAGTCTTTAAATAATAATATACAGGTAATTCCTTATCCTTCTTCCGATTCGTTTAGGTTTTTTTATTAATTTGATACAGCTATTAACAAAAGTTTGAAATATTAGCCGATATTGTCAAGTTATCGATATTTTGACTCAATAGGTGGAGTCACACGAACTCGCCACACCACAAGTCTTAAGATTCTTTGTTTGTCGAACCCGCCGTTCTTGTAGAATTATTTTATTTTATATTTAAAAAAAACAGATATCGGTTTTCGATACTCATATTTTTTATATCGATATTACGATATATCGAGAAAAAAAATCGGACAAAAATATCGATATACCGATATGTTTTCAACACCCCTAACCTAGCCTACCCTTGCTAGCAACAGGAAAGTAAAAACGATTTCTTCTTAGTTTTTTTTTTATATTTCTGATCAGCTGCTCAAATGTAACCTTTATCAGCTGTGTTAATGTTATATAGGCTCATAGGGAATAGGCTCATTATCTACAAGTTGAACTGGAGATATAACATTGTATACATATCGTTCAATTATGTATGTAAAAGAGATTTTTAAATAAACGGAGGATAAGAAAAAAGAAAACACAAGTTGAACCTTTATCGGAGTGACGGACTATCCCTATTCTTTTTTGCCTGTTGATGCGAGGTGTACTATTTAACGTTTACATTTACGTCTATGAGTCCTGATGATGTCAAATTATTAATTAATAAAATTTAACACAACATTTTAGTCCTGATTTGGGCAATCTTAGTTATCAACTGCTATTCGAAGGACTCGAGGCTTCGTTTTGGAATCTTCTGCTAATATATTGATAATAGTTAAGATATAATTGGAATACGCCAAAAACAAAAGCCACGTTTACGGGGCGATAGGTTTCTGTCGTGGTAGTACTGTCCCGACAGTGAGATAGTGTGGCAGTACGGTGATGCCCGTCTCTTATCGTAAAACTTGATTGATAAATTATTTGCCACTTTTATAAATTTGTTTTATTGAAAACTAGTTTCGAATGTTATACATTCATCCTCAATTCTAAAAACACACAAAAATTTCAAAAATAAGCAATTCAAAATATAATTTTGTATTATTATACATATAAAATTAGATGTAATATAAATCAGTATTATAAAACATTTATGAATTATGAATTTAATTAAGAGAAGAAATCAAAAACATGTTGGTACTCACCAAGGTTTAAATGGATTATATCAAACAGAAAAGTTTGTACTGGTTTCTTCTCGCATTGTACTGAATATCTTCACTGTGAATGACAATGACAATTCTTCTCGGATTGTTAGTTCAATGCGAGAAGAAACCAGTACAAACTTTTCTGTTTGATATAATCCATTTAAACCTTGAACTGAGGATGAATGTATAACATTCGAAACTAGTTTTCAATAAAACAAATTTATAGAAATGGCAAATAATTTATCAATCCCTAATTAGTAAAACTTGTGACAGATAGAAAAATGAAGGATTTAGAACATCTTATTGAACAGGAGCTATTTAAAGGTTACCATAATAAGTGAATTATATGATTACATATTCTTCCTTCATGAATTAAATCACGTCAAAATGTTGGATATAATCAATTTCAAGTTCAGAAATTATCGAAAAATATAGTTGATCAGTTCCTATGCAAAATATGATATTTCGGTACGTATATATTGCGCGACAGTTTTACTAATCCGTTCATTAGCTAGTACCTATACAACACATTATTTGGGGTGTGCGTTAAGATGTCTTGATGTGAAATGCTTTCTCTAGTTAATGGGTTATTTATAGACTGTTAATATGAAATGTGTGTAAATTACATCGATATCTGATACAGCTGGAAGAGTATTATTTTAAAACATATGAGAGGAAGGTTACACTTTGTAAACTGATATTTTTATATGTATGTGGTGAACAAACTTTGTAATTTTATTTATTCTTTTCAGGTAATATTAGTTTGAGTTGTTGTGATACTGTACCTTACATATTCATGTAATTCTTTTAACATTAAAAATATTCTTTTCAGACTAAATATTATCTTGTGTGTTTACAAATTTACAAATAAAATTACAAAGTTTGTTCACCACATACATATAACAATATCAGTTTACAAGGTGTAACCTTCCTCTCATATGTTTTAAAATAATACTCTTCCAGCTGTATGAGATATCGATGTAATTTACATGTGCTATCTCTGGTCTGCATTTATTTATTATTAATTCTATCGTACATTATTAAGTCTCATCCTGCATCTCGAACATTTAGGAAATCTGATGAAGACCTACAATGTGGGTCAAAACGTCGGAATTAAATAAATATTTACAACTATTTAATTTTATTAAATTTTCCTTAATCCCAGCCGGACCATCTCCATCTTGTTTTTCCTATGGGGTCAACTATCAATAAACAAAACGTAATATCAGGTCATCCCATAAGTATTGTCGGTTTTTAAAAATCTGCCTGTTTAAGTTGATATTGCTAATCTCTTCATTACAATTGAATTGTGTTTACATATTTTGTTTATTATAGCATTACGTACTCTTCTATTTATCATGTTTTTGTTGGAGAAAGTTAGTTAGTCCGTGCTGAAATTTCATTTAAAATGGATCTCCACAAAATCCACTTATGCCATGTTATGCTTTGGGAATTCGATAAAGGAGAATATGGAGAAAACGTCATTAGTGAACGGTAAGTGCACAGAGGTGGTTTGAAAAGCTTCGAGCGGAAAACCGCGAGCTTGAAGACGAGCCTCGGACAGGTCGACCAATAGAGCTTGGCGGCGAACTGTTGAAGGCTACTGTTGAAGAAAATCCTGTTGTAACAGTTGAAGAATTAGCAGAAAAACTTGGTTCGGCACATTCTACCATCCACAGTTATTTGCCATCAGATCAATTTTAATTGAAATTTCAGCATAGACTAACAAACTTTCTCCAACAAAAATATGATAAGTAGAAGAGTGCGTAATGCTATAATAAACAAAATATGTAAACACAATTCAATTGTAAAAAAGGGATTAGTAATATCAACATAAACTGACAGATTTTTAAAAACCGACATTGCTTATGGGATGTTTCATTTCTATATTTTTATAACTTTTTTTTTATTAACGATTTTTGTAAATGCAGTTTATTTTTTCTAGGTGCACGAGCGATGAGGAAAACTGTGTTGGAACTGCTTAGCTACGTCAGCTAGCCGGGGAATGCCCTGTTGCAGCGACTTACTCCAAGTGCAGGCTTCTCTTCTATCATCTACCTTGGCAGCACCCAATTACCAGGTACCAGGTAAATCTAATTAACCTTGTCCATAATGAGGTCGTGACTGATATCAATTGGAGAATCTAAGTCGGTGTTACATCAATCATCAGGTGTACTTGCATTAGTTCTCGGATAGGGAACATTTTATTGGAAAAAACCTTGCAGTCTCTAGAAATACTTTTCGATGATTAATGTGAAGCTTTCAGTGGGGATTATAAATAGATATTTCAATTATATTTTAGATATCTGTACTATTATATGAAGCTGAAGTGTTTGAACGCGCTGATTTCAGGAACTATCTAATCAGTATGATTTAAAAAATTCTTTGTTTGTTAGATAGACCGTTGAGGAATGCTTTAGGCTTTATATTTCACACTACAGTTCAGAGGAATAACCATAAATAAACTAGCTGTACCCGCATGGTTTCAATTATTTTATTCATATATCGGTGTATATATATCTTTATGGATATCTATTGGTATTTATCTTTTTATATGAACACCGCAAGATGTTGCCAGTGAAAAGAATTGCGCGTTAAATACTCCCAATTTTTTTTTTGCACACTCTTATATATAACAAAAGCAGGTATAGGAAAACAATATATATTTAAAAATTCAGTCTGTATATGTTTGTACTCGCAAAACTCGAAAAGTAGTCAGTCTATTTTGATGCGGTTTTCCCTATCATTTAGAGAATTTCTTCCAGAAGGTTTATACACAAAACATTTTTCGAAATGCTCTCCTTAGGAGGAGAAATAGAGGGGAAAAAATAGGTAATTATGTAATCGTTGTCATGGCATCATAAATGCGGAAGCAAGTTCATAACAAAAACATTCTAACAAGATTGTTAGTTCAGTGCGAGAAGAAACCAGTACAAACTTTTCTGTTTGATATAATCTATTTAAACCTTGAACTGAAGATGAAAATAACTAAATTTGAAACTAGTTTTCAATAAAATAAAATTATAGAAGTGGGAAATAATTTATCAATCCCTAATAAGATTGAAATTGTTTTATTAAAGTGTCATTTGTTAATGAAATCGGAGATTAAGGAAAAAAAAAGTGTAAAATCGTGAAGCTTCATTGCCATTTTGAGAAATTTATCATCATTTTGATCCAATTCCTAGAAATCGTGAAATGAGACTAATCAATGCAGTCGATTACCGAGAAAAATTTTCACCCCTTTGGACTTGGAATATTTAGCCAAAATTTTTGTTGGTAACCGTTTGTTTCGTTGTAAGTTCTAGAAGCCCCTCCTAAGAGTTCTAATAATTGATGTATAGAAATGGAAAAGAGTCTATGTTCCTTTATAAAATGTTTTCAGAATTAAAGTTCCAATTTATATTAAACAAATATGACAATAAAAAAAAAAAACATTTTTTTTTCTGAGAATCTATAGTTGTATTAGTTATTAAATCACATTTATAATAGTACCAACTTTAAAATAAAAAAAAAATATTTAAAAAAAAAAGTGTGTTTTTCTTCTTTTTCTTTTAATCCACATAGAATACGCCAGGGTATTGGATTGAATGATGGTTTCCTCGGTAAATCTATATTTGCTATAAAAACGTTTATTTACTTTCCCATTAATTTAATATGGCAGAAAGTATGATGAAATGTGCAACATGCAATTAATGTGTTAAAAATAAAATAAAAATTAAAGTTAAACTTAAATCTTTTCTTTTTTTAAAAGTTTTATACAAACTTTACAGTATGATGATGAATGATGATTAGGAATGATAAGAACAATACTTCTGTCTTCTGTTATTCACATTGTCTTTTAAAAGTTATACATAAAAAAAAATAGAAATTTGAAATTTGGGAGGTTATTTATCTCGCAATTTTTTTCATGGGCAACGCTGTGCGTGTACATATAAAAATATAAATACAAATAGCGATCCATAAAGATAATGATGTATAAATAAAATATAAATAAAATAATATCTGATATCGAGTGCGTGTAGTTTATCGATGTTCAACGATTGTTTAATTGTGTGACTTTTTTTTTTACGAAACAGACATTTGTAATAATTACTGGTTAATTTTAAGATAAATTAAAAATTATGCGTTGATTTACTGAGTAACAAACTTGCCACGAATTTCCGAGAAGTGTGTTCATTTTTCTTAATGAATGTATTACCTTTATCTGAAGAGTGTATAATTAGCAAGGTGTGCTGGAGATAAGGATGTTCGGGCGCCATATTTTTCTCTTGTAACAGACAACTAAATAAAAAATAAATTCTTCAACGTCTTCTTTACTAAAAGAGTCGCCTGCGAAAGAGATAACCTGTCCCCGTCCTATTTGTTGAGCTGTTTTAATGCTCTGATAAGAGTGGTATTTATGTGTGTTTGATAACTTGCTGCGGAGTTGAGCACGTTTAGCGGGCTGATTAATTAATTTACTTGAGGATATAATTTCCTCATGAATTAAAATTGTATCATAGAAATGACTACTTAATTAGTCAGTTAACGTATACATGATGGTATAGAAGGATCAATCTAATTAGGGATTGATAAATTATTTGCTACTTCTATAAATTTGTTTTATTGAAAACTAGTTTCGAATGTTATAAATTCATGCTTAGTTCTAAAAAACACACAAAAAATTCAAAAATAAGCAATTCAAAATATAGTTTGGTATTATTATACATATTAAATTAGATTAATAAAAATCAGTATTATAAAACATTTATGAATTATGAATTTAATTAAGACAAGAAATCAAATGCATGTTGGTACTCACCAAGGTTTAAATGGATTATATCTGGATTATATAAACTTTTCTGTTTGATATAATCCATTTAAACCTTGGTGAGTACCAACATGTATTTGATTTCTTCTCTTAATTAAATTCATAATTCATAAATGTTTTATAATACTGATTTAGATTAAATCTAATTTAATATGTATAATAATACCAAACTATATTTTGAATTGCTTATTTTTGAATTTTTTGTGAGTTTTTTAGAACTGAGGATGAATGTATAACATTCGAAACTAGTTTTCAACCAAACAAATTTATATAAGTAGCAAACAATTTATCAATCCCTAATTAGACTTATTAGCAGGTGCCCATGCGCACGCCTATGACAGTGTATGATAGTAATCTATATAATAAAAAGCTTGCCTATGCTGGTTTATCGTTTTTGTTATCATAGCCGTTAATGCAAGTTCACAAAATACAGTTTATTACCTTAACTTCAGGTTAATATTTAATGACGACGAACCCACTATTCAGGACTCTGATCCAGATAGGACGGCCACAAAGGTGGGAAACATATATAAACAGCCTTAGACTAGACTGACAATTAACTAACTGGACTGACACAAAGACAACTTGTGAGCCGTATTACTAGAAACTGACTTCTAGTATCCTTTAATACCTCCCCAAAAAAAAAAAAAAATGTCTTCTCCTTATGTCCCTCTATGTCCTACTATCCCTCTCATCAATCCACTACCTTTATTTCCTAAGCATCAACTCTACTTTGAAATGAAAAAAAAAAAAGTTTATTAAATGAGTGTTATAAAAGGAGCGTAACAAAATTAGAGACGAAAAAAGTTTAAAAATATATAATATATATTTTACTGCTATCTGATTCCCATGTTTTTACTTCCTTGTACGAAGTAAAGGAAGTATTGTAATCGCGAAAATTTTCGGTTTTCAGATTTCAACGGACATATCCATTTTGGCCATCCCTGAATTCATTTTGACTAGTTTCGTCGTGGCGTCTGTACGTACATGCGTTCGTATCTCGCATAACTCAAAAACGGTTAGCCGTAGAAAGTTGAAATTTTGTATTTAAAATTGCTTTAAAATCTAGTTGTGAAACTCTCTTTTTGGTCACTTCTTGATTACCGGAAGTGATACTTTACTTGAAGGTCATAAGTGATTTCCATAAAAAATTATATTAAAATACTATGCAAAACTTCTCAAATTTAGTATTTATAATTTCTATTTTGACTTAAATAACATACTAGATTTTGGTCTAAATTGGAAAATCGGAAGCGGTACTTTACTTCAAGGTTATATTAGACTTTCACCAAAAATTATATTAAAATATAATGTAAAACATCTCGAATTTGATAAATAGGTCTTTTATATCGATATGAATGTATTTACTATATTTTGGTTAAAATTGGTGAGCCGAAAAGGGTACTTTACTTGAAGGTCATAATAAGCTTACATCAAAAATTATATTTAAATTAAATACATAAATCATATGTTTCGGTAATAAAGGTTACAAACGCAATTTGGTTTCCAATCTAATTAAACATTTTTATTACTTTAAGTGTTAAAATTGAGTGTAAAATATTGGTTTTCCTCCCCATTTGTTTGTGTGTGTCAATAGATGGATGTCGCGACGCCGAGTGTCGTTTTTGAGATACTGCAATCTTCTGAAACTAGAAACCAAATTGAGGATCACTTTTTGAGCCACCGATTTATAGTTTAATAGGCGTGCAAGGAAGTCATGTATTGTCAACATCAGATATTTTACTTAGACGAAGTGAAATAAACAAATATTATGTTAAATATTTTTTAAAAGCGTCGTTAGGACGTGCTCTCATACTCGTTTAATAATAAATGAAAAAGTTTTAGAATGCCCGAAATCTCCAAAATATATCGAAAATCGTGTTAATGCGCCTATATAAAAAAAAGATAATAATATATATATATATATATATATATATATATATATATATATATATATATATATATATATATATATAATGGTTTCATATGATAATGTTAAATTTTAGATCCAAATAAAATTTTGGACACTTAGTAATGATATAACTAATTGAGCTGCAATATTTTTGACGCACTTGAATTTATAAAGCACTTTAAAACGTTTATAGCTCTATATTAGGAAGCCAACTTTTCACAAGCCGTCTGTCTAATGGTCTTGTAACTTTGCTTAGGGCCCATGAGGGTTTTAGTAAAGTCTCATTTACACACATTCTGTTGTGTTAGTACTGTCATGACAGTGAGATAGTGTGGCAGTGTGTATCTATTTACTTCTCTGCACGGTGACAGTAAAACTTGTGTCAGAAAAATGGCGGATGTAGAACAGCTGACTGAATACAATTTGTTGGTAACCATAGAAACTAAATTGTATAGTTTATATTCCTCCTCTAAGGATTAGATAACGTCAAAACTTTAGATACAATCGATTTAAAATTTAGGAATTATCGAAATATACAGTTGATAAGTTGGTAATGTTAGGCTGATATGTAAATATGGGGCGCGACAGTTGGCTGCTAAGACGTATACACGTGACACTTAACGTGACAGTAACTGTCAATTATCGCATAAAACCTGATAGTACAGCAGCACTGCCACGACCTTAAATGCACTCATTACGGCAACTGGTAAATAGTTTACACATATCAGTAGCTGCGACAGTAAACGGGCCCAATGCATAGTTATTTACACGTTTAATTTTTAAAGTAGATCTTTTATAAAAAATATAATACAATAGGTTTAGCCGTCAGGTGAGGCTTGAACCCAGGTCATCGTTAAGTTGAATGTTAGTCCTATATAATGAACTGCGTTGTCTCTTTAATGGGAACATTATGTATAGTAGGAGGCAGGTGTTTTAGAGTCTTTCCCCCTTTTTTTTTCTTTTTTTTTTTTAACTATTCTGTAATTTTAACGTCTTCTTGTCTAAAGAGGACTAAATTTTTTTTTGGAGAGCTTGCTAATGTCGAGTCCTAAAAGAATAGACCAATGCTGACATATATACTCCAGAATTAAGAGCAATATTTTTTTTTAATTGCAATTTTCTTAATTAAATCTATTAAAAATAATTATGCAATCGTATTATGCAAACAGTAGTTTCTATATCTAGTCTATTTTGGGGGAGGAATAAACCAATAAAATTTGGCTCAGTTTTTTGTTTACAAGAAATGGAAGATTATATAATATTATATTAGGCACGGTATAAATGAAGAATCTTCCTTTATCAATTTTATTTAAAAAATACTTGTCTTAGTTTCGAGATATTCTCTCATCTTCTGGAAATATCCAATAGTTAAAACTTATTCAGCATAGGTACATATAATATTGTCTTAATTATTTCTCAAATTCTACTGCGTCCATATTCTTCTAAGTCTAAATAGTTCTCTGGCAATCGCAGTTGTTAACTACGATACTCCTCCTTAATATTTTTAGTTTTTTTAAATATTTTAACAGTTTAAAAAATATGAAGGTGATGGATGCTATAGAACTTTAGGAATAATCAAAACTATACGTAATTACGTTAAATAAAGAATTATAAGACATGTCTAGATGACGAGGTAATATTTGGAAACGTAAACAATAATATTTTACTATAATAATAATATTAACTGGAAAGATCCTTTATTCTAATACTAGGTTGTTACAAAAGTCCTTGTATATATATATATATATATATATATATATATATATATATATATATATATATATATATATATATATATATATATATGTTAACAACTTTCATCATCTTTCTGCCAGTGATTGGATCTGATGCCGGTACTCCTCCTTCAGTTTTGAGGCAAAGAACTCTTCATATCCAATTTTTACGTCCTCGTAATTATCAAAGAAACCATAATCTGATGCAATATCCGGGCTATAAGCAGGATGAGACAAAACGTTTACTCCTTCCAGTTCCGGTAATTTTTCCTTGCTCAAACGAGAACGATGTGCAGTGTTGCAAAATGGCTTGGTTCCTGTTGACCAGAGCGGGGTACTTTGCACTCAAAACTGCATAAACTCTGTCTAGCTGTTCACAGTAAAAGTTTGAGTCCCTAATAAAGCCGATAAATTACGAGTAGTTGCATGTGGGTCCTGGTTCACACATTCAAGAAGAACGTCATCATCAACGACCTGATCTGGGTTGTGCGGCAGTATTTCGATGGATAATTGACTCTCTTTCTATGACACAAATTTCTTCGGCGGCTGTCTTTGCGCTTAAATCTTTTTCCGGTATTGTCTCAAAACAAAAACGCGAATAACGTTTTTTTCTTCTGACATTGCACGTGCGTTTTAAAAATGTAAATGACCCTATAAAGCCAACTCAAGGGATTAAAGGATTAGTCAAAGTAAATATGGACATAAACAGTAGGAACAAAAACATTCTTATAGGGTAATTATGAGAGTTGGAATTAAGTGTTGTGTTCATGCCTAAGGACTTTTGCAGTACCTAATATAAATAAAATTTAGTTGTCTGGGTGGAAAGCGATGGAGTAATTACTATTTAGAGTGACATCCAAATGTAGATATTGGCGCCCGAATCTTATCTTCGGCATACCTCACTAATCACGCACAGGTAATACTGATAAGGTTAATACATTCATTAGGAGCAGTGAACGAACTAATCGAAATCCTCGTCACTTTTAGGTATTCGTTATTTTTTATTTCCTTCAGGACATTTATTGTAAGATAACTTGATACTTTTCCTTCCACTTGTCACTTAAGTTCTGAAAACTGTCACTTAGGGATGATAACGTTTGATTTTAGAGAAAATATCACGCATTTTCCAAAACGAACATCATAATATTCTAAAAAAATTCATTCAAAGATTAACCATACAAATCGCTATACAACAAAACAGAACAAAATTTCATAAACAACAATACAGCATGAAATAAATTACAAAAAATATTTTTTTGACGATTTCAAATATTTTTGGAAGATTCCAAAACCCACAAGCCTCTCAGTGACAAGTAAATCACTAATATAATTATAATAATATGATGCTTTATATTCATAATTCTAAATTTATTTATTACAATTATTATCAAAAACATTATCAGAACATTAGTGATTCCGGAAAGGATGATCCCAATTTTGTCGCCAATTGTTACCCGCCCCCTCAATAAAACAACGGTTTTATAAAATTATTTTATTTAATATACTTAGAAATAAATATCATCATGTCATAAATTTACTAATTTTACTAACTTAATTTAAGTCAAATGAATGCAAAAAGTAAAAAAAAATTATTTTCAATTAACCTAAATATACAATTTGGCTAAACATTTGCTGCCCTATAAAATCTACCGTGTGGAGCAGGTTATGGCCACAGTCATTTTCTATTTAAATTAATTGCTAATTTATTATTATTTTTTTTTTAAATATCTATCTAAGATCTTAAACCAAGTTTTATTATATTTTAAAAAGTATATTCGGTCTTCTTAGCACTTCTGTACTCAATACGTTTTTATATTTATATTATAATATTATAAACATTTATATTATAATGACCGTTGTTCGTTTTTTTTTTTTTTTTTTTTTTACTATTTATTATATGTAATTGTCATATTATTATTAATCTTAACCAGAATATATAGCATTTCCAAGTCCAGTGCGTGACTTCCATATTTTTAGTTCGATTTTGGATTTCACATGAGCGTTTTGCATTTCCATTACTGTTGGAGTTTTTTATGATAAAGTTATTGTTTATAAGGTTTTCGAGGGTTCTGATTCAGTTATTTGTATTGAATTTTTTATTGAACATGCGCATTTCCGAATTACTATATCAGTCGACATTTCTTTGAGACTGGTATCATGCGTGATTAAAAATCCAATTAAAAATATGGAATCAGAACCGTCGAAAACCTTATATGGTAAATGATAACTTTATCATAAAAACTCCAACAGTAACGGAAATGCAAAACGCGCATTTGCAATCCAAAATCGAATTAAAAAAAATGGAATCAAAACCCTCGATAACCTAATAAATGATCCCTTTATAATAGAAATCTTCAATAGCAACAGAAAAGCGAAATGCGCATGCGCGATCATTAATCCAATTCAAGAAATGGAATCTGAACACTCGAAAACCTAATAAGTGATGCCTATATCATAGAAAAGTTCAATAACAACGAAAAATGCGTATCGCGATCGGAAATCAGATAGAGAATTCGGAAATAGCGATCTTGAAAACCCAGTAAACGATACCTATACCGAATAATTTTGAAAACTAATATTTAAGTAGAAATACTCGTGGCCGAACAAACTCTCATTAGTAAATTTGATTTTAACAACTTCGAAAACCTAATGAACGATCACCAAATCGATGAAATCCACCCTCCCTCCACTAAATAAATAAAAAATAATAAATATTTACAATTACAATTTTATTTAAAAATTTTTAACTACCTACTTTAAATTAGTACTTAATATCAATCACTACTATATATTATTACGGTAGTATAGATCCCTTTTCCGGCTCTCAGGAGCGATGGATTTTGACGAATGAGGTATCAAAAGAAATAGAATTTCACGGAGAAGTGACGAATCCTGATTTTGTTTCTTAAAATCTTACAGGGGCTTAAATAAAAGTGATGAAAAAACTGGAAGGTTTCACAAATTTGACGACTGAGAGTCAACGGATCGAGACGGGATAGGTTGGGTTTTACAGATTTTTACGCGGGCATCAAGATCATATATGATCCTTCGGATCATACTGGTCCAGCGTTTTAAAGCTTAGAAACCTACCGTTTTTGAGATAATGCACGATATAGGTCCGCACGGGCCCTATGCCATCTTGCGTACGTGCCGTTGTCATGGCAACTTTATATCAATTTGAGTCTGTTTACAAAAACTTTTAATGAGTTTAATATATTGTTTCCCATGTGCAACCCTAAAGGGCACTGTTAAATATGAATACTACACATAGGAAATGTTATAGCTAGATCTCATTGCCTAACTGCTAAATTGAAGAGATGATTTCCAGTGGGGTAAGCTAATTATTTATTAAGTATGAGCTGTAACTTCAACATAGTCATTACAAACTATGTAGCTTCCCCAAATGTGCGTGTTAAATAAACTTTCTTGATAATATTATATTGTTTATACGAACAAATATGTTTACCTAATATCGCTTATACTTCTAATGTATAAGGGATTATGCGAGAGTTCTCGCACGGGGCTACTAGTTATCTAATAAACGAAAAAAAATGTCAAAAGAATATGCCGAAATTATTTCAAAAGTCATGAATGTAATTAAAATAATTATTTTTCAATAATAAAATAAATAATATTGGATTAATTCATGCCCGGTTGGGTTACAATTGAAATGGAAAAAGTTACATTTGAAATGGAAAAGGTTACAATTGAAATGGAAAAGGTGACAATTGATTTGGAAAGAGTTACAATTGAAATTGAAAAAGTTACATTTGAAATGGAAAAGGTTACAATTGAAATGGAAAAGGTGACAATTGATTTGGAAAAGGTTACAATTGACTTGGAAATGCTATATCATGCTTTAATAATAGCATCAATCTGAAATATTCAAAACCTTATTAAGGAAGTCATTGATGATATCTCCAATCCAACTGCTCTACGCCGAATGGAACGTGGAATGACCGCGTGTGAAATCCTTTGTGAATTTTTTTTAGTGGTATGGAATTCCATGGGTCCTAAATTCCATCACGCCAATCCAATAATCCAACCGATCATGAGTGTGGAAAACTACAGTACAGTCTTCGTGCTGTAATATAATAGCAATAAAAACAATTCTTGCTCAGTAAAGACGGTATAGTTAAAATATCGATTGAATAAAGTATATTACAATTGTTTTTATTTACTATTAATTATGTTAAAAAATATAAATGTTAAAAAAAGTCCGTGAGCAGTAGAACTCCGTCACTAAAGTCGTATTTTCACGTTTAAAAAAATATAAAAACGGAGGAGTAAGAAAAATATTGAGACCCATGTAACAGGTTTTGAGCTGCCTAACTCAATTTGGCCCTCCAAATTGAGTTATTAAAACCCCTGTTTTAAAGGTGTGCAAATGTTTTAAAAAATTGGAAAACCCAGAGGGGTGGGGGAACCAAGTCGAGAACCCCAAAGGATACTTCCCTAACCCCAATTCAATTCACATACAAATTTTCAGCCTTATAAACTAATATGGTGGAGCTGTAGCGATGCGCAAAACTTAAAAAACGCCGAAATTTCAGATAAACATACCGAAATTTTGACTGGAATTTACCCATTCTTTAATGGTATCGTTCTGCCTGGAAGAAAGCCCTACATACCGAATTTCAGCTCATTTAGTCCAAAGGAGGCCGCTGGAGGTGCTCAAATGTAGCAGGGGAAAAAAAAATATATATATATATATATATATATATATATATATATTTGTATATATATATATATATATATATATATATATATATATATATATATATATTATATATATTATATATTATATTATATATATATTATATATATTATATATAAGATATATATATATATATATATATATATCTTATATTATATAAGAAAGCCCTACATACCGAATTTCAGCTCATTTGGTCCAAAGGAGGCCGCTGGAGGTGCTCAAATGTAGCAGGGAAAAAAAAATATATATATATATATATATATATATATATATATATATATATATATATATGTATCAGACATCTTCAAATCTTCCATAATCGTGATCTAGGGATTATGAAACGGATAGAAAACGCAGGCCCGCTGCTCACCGCCGCTCTTCGCCTCACTGCAATAGTCTATTTTTTCAGGGAAAATACGACTAATAAAAAGGGGATATATATTTTTAAGTGATTTCTAATTTCTAATATATTTAAAATATCCTCTATTTTTGTAGTTTTTTAGGGGGGGGAGGGAGGATGATGTTAGGATTAAATTATTTAATGTTCTTGCTGTTTTAATGTCACTATTTATAATCCATTAATTCTCAAGAATTATATTAATCTGTGCTTTGAATTATTTGGAGACTGTTTTAAAAATACGTGGTTATGTGAGCTTAAATAGTGATTTAAGCTCACATAACCACGTATTTTTTAAAAAGTAGTGACTTTATAGTAGAAAAAAATGGAACAACGGAATGGAATGACTCCATGCATTTCAGTCGTTCTATCGTTCCATTATTCCATTTGGAATGATCGTCAGAGGCCACGTTGGTTATACATTACTTAAATATCTGTTCATATATATATCTACTTCTTCTCTGTGGCTTTTACACAATATTCATCTCTTATTTCTTTTCTTCTTCTTCTTTTTCCCAATGTGTTAAAAAACGTTTTCATTTTAAACTAGAACACTCATTTGATCAAACATTGCTGTGGTTGTGTATTTAGCTGGAATTGACACATGTCTCGGGTTTTGTGTTCTGTGCGACGTTCCTATCAACTATTCAGATTTATTCAAACTAATGCGGAAATGTTAACACCATCAGCATTTTTTTTTTAATGACTTACTGTTTCTGATAACGGTAAAATTGTTATATTTCATTAAGTAGGCGTTTTTACTTTTCCTTGCCTATGTATGAAATATATAGTATGGGGAAGTATTGCGATCGTGAAAATTTTCGAATTCGAGTTTTCAACGGATATAAACGTTTTAAGGTCCCCTGAGTCCAAATAACCAAGTCTCGCAAAATGGTCTGTCTGTCTGTGTTTCTTTTTCTATGTGAACAGCCTAGCTCAAAAACGAAAAGTTGTACGATACTGAAATTACGTATTTAAGGCAGGAACATGCCTATGATAAAGCAACTTTTTCGTCAAAATCGACTAACCAGAAGTGTCACTTTATAAAATCTATTTTACACTTTTTTATAATTTTCTCGAAAACGGCTCTATCGATTTTGATGAAACTTGCCTAAATTATTCTTCATAAAGCCGTTTAACTTTTCAGGTATGCAGTATAAAAACGAGAAAATACTGGAGAAAAAGTTATAGCGAAAAGAAAATTTTATTTGCGCATAACTCAAAAAGTATGAATTTTATGGTAAATTATGTGTGGAATTGTATGAAAGATAATTAAATTACCTAAAAAATAATAAAAGAATCTTCAAAATCGGACCAGTATTAGCAAAGATACAGTGTATTTTATGAGGAGCACAAGACTCTAGATGGATAACCGAGCGCATCCGAAAGGAGATGGATGCGACCAACCTCCGTCCACCAATCTGTCAATCTCTTGTCAACAATACGCTCTGTAATAATGTAATGTAAGAATACAAAAGAAGAAATTAACTTAATAATTTCTACTTTTATATTATTTAATGGAAACAAAACCGAAACTTTTAAAATATATTTTCAACTTGACAAACTTAAAATATATAATTGGGGATTGATAAATTATTTGCCACTTCTATAAATTTGTTCTATAGAAAACTAGTTTGGAATGTTATACATTCATCCTCAGTTCTACAAACACACAACAATTTCAAAAATAAGCAATTCAAAATATAGCTTGGTATTATTATACATATCAAATTAGATTAATATAAATCAGTATTATTAAACATTTATGAATTATGAATTTAATTAAGACAAGAAATCAAGTACATGTTGGTACTCACCAAGGTTTAAATGGATTATATCAAACAGAAAAGTTTGTACTGGTTTCTTTTCGCATTGAACTAACAACGAACGAAGGGTTGGTAGCATGTTTATAGGTAAACGGTTTAAGGGTCAGGGTTTTTCCAGTAATGCCGGTGAGTAATTATTTTTTCTGTTATAGATCTAATTTAATATGCATAATAATACCAAACTATATTTTGAATTGCTTATTTTTGAATTTTTTGTGTGTTTTTAGAACTGAGGATGAATGCATGACATTCGAAACTAATTTTCAATAAAACAAATTTATAGAAATGGCAAATAATTTTGTATAATGTGGTAAATAATCCTTCTGTTCCATCATATATATAGGTAGTGTACAGAATTGTGGTACTAAAATGATTTAAAAAAATGTTTTATTGTACTTATGAGGGGGAAGATGTGAAGAAATGAATGCTGCCGAGTTTATTTCAAGCATTGTTTATGTGACGGTATGGGAAAGTTGTGCGATGAGTGCACCGCATCAGATTTTTAAGCAGCTCGGAGGTATAGAACAATATTTCCCAATTTTGCAGAAGAGCAGTTTGAACAAACGTTTTTTATAAAATATTCCAAATTTTCACAATAATACAATTCTGAATGGGTTTTCAAATAAAATACTGGCATTACCGAATGCCTTAGACATTATAACTCATTTAATTATATTCAGTCAGTAATTTAAAGTTTAAAACCTTGTAATGTTATAAATTCAAGATTATAAATTCAACCATAAACTCTTTGATGAAAATTACAAACAATTTTCCCATTTTCTGGCTCTTAAAACTATTAACTGCTTAATTAAAATTGAATATGTCTTTAAGAAACAATATCAGCTGTATAATGTCTATGCAAAGAATGAGAGTTTTAAAGCTCTTTATAAAAAAAAGAAATGCTAAAACTTAGATATTCAGTGGTTTCGCCTTTTTGAGTTCAATTTAGTGCAAAATATATAATAACGAATCTTGTGGGGGATTAAATTTCCTACAAGATTTATACAATATAATAATATTGTAATTACAATTTTTAAGAAAGGCAAATTCTTATGTAATATTATTTGGCGTCTTTAAAATTGGTAATGACAATTTACCTAAAATGCACTGGAAGCGAGTTACTGGAGAAAATCAGGAAAAAATCCTCAAACTCTAAAATTGTTATTTCAGTATTTCTTGGCGTCTGTTGAGAATAATTACAAATATTTTGTATAAATCTTGTTGGAAATTCAGTCTTCTACAAGATTAGTTATTATGCATTTTGCACTAGATTGCACTAAAAAATAGTTATTAAGGCCAAACCATTGAATATCTAAGTTGTTGTGGGTTTTTTTTTTACATTTCGCAGATTTCTATGGCCCGTATCTCAGTAGCTGTTCCGAGTTTTAAAAAAATCTGGTGCGGTGCACGCATCACAAAACTACCCCTTACCATCCTATAATAATAATCTTTTTAACATAATTTTAAAGAGTTTATATAAACACTGCTTAAAAAAAACTCAGCAGAATGCACTTGTTCAAGTCTTCTCTCACAAAAGTACAATAAATTAGTTTTTTAAACAATTTTAGTGCAGCAATTCTGTACACTATATATTTTTCCTCTGTCAAGTTGAAAATATATATTAAAAGTTTCGATTTAGTTTACATAGAAACATCTTATTTCTATTAATTAATATAAAAGTAGAAAGTTATCTTTTACTTTTATATTATTACATTACATTATTACAGAGCGTATTGTTAACGACAGGTCGGTGCCTTGATGGGAGGAGGGTCGGTCGCATCCGTCTACATTCGGACGTAAAATCTAGGGTCTTGTAGTCCTTATAAGATACGCTGTATTTTTGCTAATACTGGCCCGCTCTATAAATATATATATTTTACAGGAATTTATTAAATTTTACATAATATATATAATTTACCATAATATGCATAGTTTTTGAGTTATGCCCAAATACAATTTTTTTTTCTCTAATACATTTTCTCTGCATCATCTCATTGATGTATTACAAACATAAAATGTTATAGAACTTTAAGGGGAAGACATTAGGCAAGATTTATCAAAATTGTTAGGGCATTTTTCGAAAAAAGTGTAAAATCGATTATATAAAGTGGCACTTTTCATACGATTTCATACATGATTTACCATAAAATACTTACTTTTTGAGTTATGCGCAAATAAAATTTTCTTTTCGCTATAACTTTTTCCCCAGCATTTTCTCGTTTTTATACTACATAACTGAAAAGTTAAACGGCTTTATGAAGAATAATTTAGGCAAGCTTCATCAAAATCGATAGAGCCGTTTTCGAGAAAATTATAGAAAAGTGTAAAATAGATTTTATAAAGTGACACTTCTGGTTAATCGATTTTGACGAAAAAGATGCTGTAGCATCCCAAAAATATATAGAATATGCGTAATTTTCGTTTCCTTTGAGAGATAGGCTGTTCATACAAATACACAGACCAATTCGCGAGACTTGGTTATTTGATAACGCGAATTCGAAATTTTTCGCGATTGAAATATTTCTCCTTACTATATATTTCATATACAGATAAGGGAAAGTAAAAATATTAAGGATAAAACTTTCAGGAAATTTAACATTTTTTTTTTAAATTAGCAATTTCAAATTTCTAACTAAAATACACTGTCGTAGGGATTGATAATCCACTGTCGTATTTTCATTGTCAATACATCTTCAAACCTAATTTCAAAGTCTGTGTAAAGGACATTTATATGTTAAATGTAAGCTAAAAAGTCATAATATAAATATGATCAACTCTCATACACCTCCATTTTTTTTTTTTTTACAAACTTAGACCATTTGTAGGTCGGGTTCGACCCTCTTGTGGTTGATATAAACCACCTGGGGAATGACCAATCTAAAGTCAGGAAATAAGATCGGGTCTTTCTGACCTCTATACCCGTTCCCACGGAATTAAAATATTCGAACGTACCTGCCCTCTTCACTACCCTCTGGAATTCTCTCCGAATTCCGGTAGTCTAGTTACAAAAACGATTTTAAATATTTTGGTTTATTATTTTCATTAATAAACATTTATAATCGACTAAGAAAAAAAAATTAATCCGCCTTCTCAATATTTGAGGTGTTATGTTTCAAGATACATAGAATCCCCAAATCGAATTAATAAAAAATTGGTCCGTTTGTGTCCGCGGCTTTTCTTCCAGATTAATGGACAATATTGTAATACACTATATATATATATATATATATATATATATATATATATATATATATATATATATATATATATATATATATATATATATATAGATATATACTATATATCCAAATAAAATATACACATTTTTCTTTTTTATTTCCTTGTACGAAGTAAAGGAAGTATTATATTCGCGAACATTTTCGGTTTTCAGATTTCAACGAAAATATCCATTTTGACCATCCCTGCATCCATTTTGACTAGTTTCGTCGTGGCGTTTGTACGTACGTACGTTCGTATCTCGCATTACTAAAAAACGGTTAGCCGTAGAAAGTTGAAATTTTGTATTTAAAATTGCTTTAAAATCTAGTTCTGAAACCTCCCTTTTTGGTCACTGCTTGATCACCGGAAGTGGTACTTTACTTGAAGGTCATAATTGATTTTTATCAAAAATGATATTAAAATACTATGCAAAACTTCTCAAATTTAGTATTTATAACTTATATATTGATTTAAATAACATACTAGATTTTGGTCTAAATTGGAAAACCGGAAGCGGTACTTTACTTGTAGGTCATATTAGACTTTCATCAAAAATTATATTAAAATATAATTTAAAGCATCTCAAATTTGGTAAATAGGACTTTTATATCGATATGAATGTATTTACTATATTTTAGTTAAAATTGGTGAACCGAAAAGGGTACTTTACTTGAAGGTCATAATAAGCTTACATCAAAAATTATATTTAAATTAAAAGAGAAATCATATGTTTCGGTAATAAATGTTACAAACGCAATTTGGTTTCCAATCCAATTTAACATTTTTATTACTTGTTTTAAGTGTTAAAATTGAGTCTAAAATACTAGTTTTCCTCCCCATTTGTGAGATCAACAAGTCTTCATCATGAGAATAAGATATTAGTATGGGTTTTTCCGCTTAAAATGTCGAAACAGTTTTATTGTTGTCATGGAACATGAAGAAATATCTTGGAAACTAGTTTATATGTCGATGGAAAACGACATATAATAACGGAATGAGACCTCCAGTGACAAGAGTGTGTGTGTCAATAGATGGATGACGGGACGCCGAGTGTCGTTTTTACTGCAATCTTCGGAAACTAGTAACCAAATTCAGGATAACTTTTTGAGCTACCGATTTATAGTTCAATAGGCGTACAAGGAACTCATGTGTTGCCCACATCAGATATTTTTTTAATGTATACATTAGGAGTTTATCAAGGTGGCAAAACATTTATAATTACAATATAATTTTAAGGTTTCTGCCACTGGTTTAGGCCAGAATGATGACTGAGAGTCGTTAGTATTTGCTGCTCACCTCATCAATATTAAATTTTTAGACCATTTCCAATTTTTTTTTCTCGATATATCTTGTGCGGGAATCGATAGGGTGGTGTTTACGTCCCGCCAATACCTAAATTACGAATTTTTGGCGCTTAAGCCTTTATATACACACACGCTTATACAGAACAAGACCATATGCATTCACGGATTAGCTCACATATATATATATATATATATATATATATATATATATATATATATATATATATATATATATACATACATTCTGTTATGCCTTAGCTAAATGTTATGCACCAGCTGATATCATCCTATGAGATTAAGTTCTTTACAATTCAGAAAAAGATTTTCCCTGGAAAAGAAGATGTAACTTTCCCAACTGTCTCAACGCTCTATTGAAAACCTTGGATGTTTTATGGCAGCCATTAAATATTTATAGTTACATTGTCTCATCGTCGTGAAATAATATTGTTTCTTTATCGCCAATATTGTCAGTAATTGGAATTCTTAAATAGTTTATGGAAATATCAAGGAAAGGAGATGCGTCAAGTCAACAATAAAAAAAAAAAAATTAAATCCTTTTGAGCACCTTTCTTGTTTTTGGCTTGTCTTATTCATTTGTCATTTGTCACTTATTCATGAATTGTCCGTCAGCTGTTTAAATAACAGAGCTCAGTTTCGAATAAATTTTGGAGCATTCTAAAGCAAAAACTCGAGCCTCTCAAATTACGATACATAACTAACCACGTTTCGCTAATTCCGACATCATCAGGGAAGAAAAAAGATAAGATCACTTAAATTTAGACCAGAGAGTGCACATCTCATTTCAACGGCCTAAAAAAAAAAAATAAACATTACATCTCTCCGAGACAGTTCAAAATATGCTGAAGGAAACGCTTTATAATACCTATGTTAAATAATAATAATACTAAATATTAAAATAAAAGAAATGAATAAACAAAAAGTATATATATATATATATATATATATATATATATATATATATATATATATATATACTAGTTTATTACAAAAGTCCTTGTGCATTAGTATTGCTTTATTTCAGATTACATATTTTAAACATCATTGAATACTACTCTTCAAAGTAAAGTCCATTGTTTTCAACTACTTTCATCCATCTTTCTCCCAGTAATTGGATTTGATGCCGGTACCACTCGTTCGGTTTTGAGGCAAAGAATTCTTCACATCCAATTTTTACGACCTCGTAATTATCAAAGATCCGACCTTTTAAAAAATGAGCCATTGATCTAAACAAACCATCATCAGATATACAACAAACAACGCCAGGATATAGGATGAGGCAAAACCTTTACTCCTTGAAGTGCTGATAATTTTTCCTTGCTCAAACGAGAACGATGTGCAGTGGCACTGTCGTGTTGCAAAATGGCTTGGTTCCTGTTGACCAAACCTGGGTACTTAGCACTCAAAACTGCATAAACTCTGTACAGCTGTTCGCAGTAAAGGTTTGAGTCCCTATAACGGCTGATAAATCGCGAGTAGTTGGATCTGGGTCCTGGTTCACACATCCAAGAAGAACGTCATCATCAACGACCTGATCTGGGTTGTGCGGCAGTATTTCGATGGATAATTGACTCTCCTTCTATTGCACAAATTTCTTCGGCGGCTGCCTTTGCGGTTAAACCTTTTTTCTGGTAATGTCTGAAAACACTGCGAATCACGATTTTTTCTTCTGACATTGTACGTGCGTTTTAAAAAATTAAATGACCCCATATAGCCAACTCAAGTCACAAGGAATTAAAGGATTAGTCAAATTAAACATTGACATAAATATTATGTACAAAAACATTCTTATAGGATAATTATGAGAGTTGGAATTAAGAATTTTCTTCATGCACAAGGACTTTTGTAACAATCTAGCATTGTATTACCTTTATAATAATCACCATATTTTTTTTCTCGTAAAAATGCAACTGCGATTTCAGCACTATCTAATTCCGTAATGCATTCGTAATTTTACTACAGGCTGTATCAAGCGAAACACTATCGAGAAAAAAAAAATCGATTTATTTCACATTCGTAAGTTTAACATGATATGATATATCATATCATTTAATTATCTGCTGATATATGAGACAATCGGTCGTAAAACATGATAACTGACAAAATGAAAACATTTACAATGTTAAAAAATGTTTATTAGTTACAGCGTTTCACCTTCAACCAGGCTACACTGAATATGGACTTGACTTGACTGGAGTCCAGTAGCGGACCCGTATCTAATACCCGTGTATTTAATAGGAGGCGGCGATACTGGACTTTAATGAACTTGAGTCTAGTCCGCTACCGGACTTCAGTCCAGTCAAATCTGTATTCGATGTAGCCACACCTTCATAGTTTTAATATACAAATTTCCTACGGATTCTTTCAGAAACTTTTGAAATCAGGTATTGCCAAAAACATCGATTTATAAAAATATTTGATGTCATGTTTTACGAACGAGTGCCTCGTATTATGACAGTCATTAAAAATTCCATCCTTAAACTTTACGCTCAGTAGCAATTTATAGCAGAATCTTTTGATATACAATGATGACATTTATAAATAAACATGTATCGTTATCATATTCGATAAAAATGACATGTGCATATATATATATATATATATATATATATATATATATATATATATATATATATATATATATATATATGATTAGTAGAAATAGCGATGGTGATATTTCATATCTATAGCAGATTAAATACTTATGAGGGATTACACAATAACTTAGAGAAGTCTCCGTCGAATAGTCGTATTTGTAATCTTCAAGAAAAAATTAACTGAATTTGCAAAATAAATAATATATATTTAAGAGAATAGTTTTGACAATTATAAGAGTTAAAATAACAATTTCGTATCCAATCTTATTGCTTTGCTGTTTTGAAAAAATATTTTATTTGTTCATTTGTCAATAAAAGTGCCCATTACGAAAACCATTAACAGTTTAGAGGTTAGAACTGCTGAAACCGCAAGCATCGTAAAAAAGTACATGAATTCTCTCAGACTTTTCCTAACAAATACTACAATAATTTGAAGTGCAGGCTTACAATACAATATAATATAATATAATTAGCGTTATTGACAATAATAACGGTTACATACTGTATATATCACTAATTATAGGTAATTATGTTATTAATCACGTGGAATGCGCCAATAACGTATTATTTTATATTTTTTGTATTCAGTTATGCGATCAGTTATGTATTAAGTTTTTTTGTTTATTCTTCTTTATTTATTTTTTTTTTTTTTAATGATAATAATTTTGTATGTACCGTTCCTCTTTTATACTATGCAAATCTTTTAATGAATATTTTAAAGAAACACGCACATATCGATATTTTTGTGCCGATATAATTAAGATCTTGGTTTTTTAAATATCGATTTAATTAAGATATTGTTTTTTAATATCGATATTTCTGAACCAATAAAATTAAGATATTTTAATTATTGTATCGATATTTCTGTATCGATATAATTAAGATATTTTATTTATTATATCTATATTTCACTGCGGATTTCATTAAGATATTATTTTTATACTATCGATATTTCTATACCGATATAATAAAGACATTGTTTTTATAATATCGATATTTCTGTACCAATATAATTAAGATATTGTTTTTATAATATCTATATTTCTGTTTATTAATTCGTTTATTCTGTTAATTTAGTAAGTAACTTTGTGACATAGTAAGTAACTAAGTAATTAAGTTACTTTTGTGACATAATAAGTAATTAAGTAACTTTTTTACATAGTAAGTTACTAAGTAACTTTGCTACATAGTAAGTTACTAAGTAACTTTGCTACATAGTAAGTAACTAAGTTACTTTGTGACATAGTAAGTAACTAAGTAATTAAGTAACTTTGTGACATAGTAAGTAACTAAGTAACTTTGTGAGGTAGTTAGTAATTAAGTTACTTTGTGACATAATAAGTAATTAAGTAACTTTTTTACATAGTAAGTTACTAAGTAACTTTGCTACATAATAAGTTACTAAGTAACTTTGCTACATAGTAAGTTATTATTATTATTATTATTTATATATATTATAATATATATATATATATATATATATATATATATATATATATATATATATATATATATATATATTATATATATTATTATTATTATTATATTATATTATTATTATTATATTATTATTATTATTAGTAACATTGTTACATAGTAAGTTACTAAATAATTTGCTACATAGTAAGTAACTAAGTAACTTTGTGACATAGAAATAACAAGCACTCTTTTTCAATAACGTTTTACTTATTTTTTCTCTTGGATTTCGTTTCTTTAAAATATTGCTAATCCTACAGATACGTGTATGTAAGAATTTACCTCAAAAACTATCGTAAGAAACATTTTCTAAGTTTCAAAGGAGAGCAAAAAAATTTCAGATTTCATTATATTGCTTATTGGGGATAGTGGGCCAATCTTTATATTTCGAATGTTGCAATTTTTATTAAAATTTTAGCCTATTTATGATACTTATACTCGTAAAATTTGGCCAGAGTAAAGCGAATACAATAATCAAAATCAGCAAAATTTCGCTTACGACAGCATATCTCTGACATACAGATATAATAAAACTATTATACAATAAACTCTTCTTCTATGGTAATAAACAGGAGAGAACAAAGAGAAGAAATAAACACACAAGCATACACACGAGTATATAGAAACGCCTTAATGATGCAAATTACAGGAGAACAGAAGATTTTCTGTTTTATTGAATTCTAAGCTTCCGATTTGCATAAAGTTAGTTACAAGTTAAATTGCATGAAATTATGGCCATTGACACAATACTTTGAGTAAAAAAATAATTATTTTCCATTTAAAAGTTAATTTTCACTTAAACGTATATTATCTCCAACACGAGGCTTTTAAAATATCGCTGTCAGCGTATCAGTTATAGAAATCTGAGGAACTCTCTTTTTCTTCAACACTCAGTAACTCTTTGGTAGTATAATATTTCTATGTCCCTAGTTTCCTAAGAATATATATTTATTCAATTTTATGATTATCATCATTTTATCGTTTCTTATTTATTATTTTAATTTTTAATTTATTTATTTAAAAATTTTCTCCTTCGAGGTGTATTATATTTGGTTTATTCTTGCATAAACTGGAATCAAAATGACCGCTTATATGTAAATGTTGAATTATCTGCAGTTAATAATTATAACTTCAAACGAAAACCTGTAATGTTTTGCCATGAAATTATATTAACTTTATCTTTCTTACCGCATTGTTTTAAAGTCCAATACAAAAAATTTTTCGCTAATATTAGTTAATATGATTTCTTTTTTTTAGATTTAGCTTTATAGAAAATTAAATTATTTTTAAAATGGGCATCTGGAATGTTCTGAGAGATGTATATTTTTCGATTTATTAAAAAGCTAAACAAAGGTGAACTAGTTTTCATAGGATCATCTGCTGATTACGTTATAAAGCATGTATATAAAGTTTAATACGCCATATCTCTACTAATACTTGTCGGTTTCCGATGACTTTTTGTTTTGTTTTGTTTAGAATTTAATTACATTTTAAATGATTATGTATGAAAGTTACCATCATTTGTAGACTTTTTGAGTTTTGCGCAAATAAAATTTTCATTTTGTCAGGGTTATTTTTCAATTTTTTTTTTTTTTTTTTTTGGTTTTGTACTATATATCGACGTCGTTTTTTGAAAATGGCTTAAGCGCCGAAAATTCGAAATTTAGGTTACAATTTATTTTGAGACCTAAACATCACCTCTATCGATTCCCGCTCACGATGTATCGAGAGAAAAAATTGGAAATGGTCTCAAAATCGACTATTGATGACGTAAGCATCAAATACTGACGACTCTCAGTCGTCACTCTGGCCTTCTACTAGTGCTAAAAACCTTTAAAATATAAAGGTTTTGCCTCCTTAATAAATTCCTGCTGTAAACAATAAAGAATACAATTTAAAAATATCTGATGTGGACAACATGACTTCCTTGTACGCCTATTAAACTATAAATCGGTTGCTCAAAAAGTGGTCCTGAATTTGGTTACTAGTTTCCGAAGATCGCAGTATCTCAAAAACAACACTCGGCGTCGCGACATCCATTTATTGATATACACCAACAAATAGGGAGGAAAACTAGTATTTTACACTCAATTTTAACACTTAAAACAAGTAATAAAAATGTTTAATTGGATTGGAAACCAAATTGCGTTTGTAACCTTTATTACCGAAACATATGATTTATGTATTTAATTTAAATATAATTTTTGATGTAAGCTTATTATTACCTTCAAGTAAAGTACCCTTTTCGGCTCACCAATTTGAACCAAAATATAGTAAATTCACATCGATATAAAAGTACTATTTACCAAATTTGAGATGTTTTACATTATATTTTAATATAATTTTTGATAAAAGTCTAATATGATCTTCAAGTAAAGTACCGCTTCCGGTTTTCCAATTTAGACCAAAATCTAGTATGTTATTTGAATCACTATATAATTTATAAATACTGAATTTGAGAAGTGTTGTATAGTATTTTAATATAATTTTTGATGGAAATCAATTATGACCTTCAAGTAAAGTACCACTTCCGGTGATCAAGCAGTGATCAAAAAGGGAGGTTCACAACTAGATTTTATAATCCTAAATAGCGCTTACGCCTTTTTCAAAAAATTACCTCGAAATGATATGATAAAGAGTTCAAAGAAGAAGACATTAGAGAAAAAAAATGATTTATTCTTTTGAATTTATATATTTGTTTACGCTCAGCTATGATGATTTCAAATAATTTTATATTTAGCCTCTATCTTCATAAATGGCCGAGATATGCTCATTCCAAAATCTCTTAGCGGCCGCCATTTTGAAACGAAATGTCAGTAGTCTCGGGTAAAAGCAGAAATGAACAGCTGACGGACGGATATTTTTATTCGAGTTCTGAATTGTTATCTAAAAACTCAAATTTTGAGGGGGGGGGGATTTTCTTGGTAAGATGCAAAGATTGATTATTGATAATAATAAACCAAAATTATTTCAATTTTAATTTGCTAGTATACCCAAGCGAGAACTCTCGCATTACATATCTTAATGAATCCTTTATGAAATCGAAGTATATGCGATAAACAATATAATATTATCAAGAAAGTTTATTTAACACACACATTTGGTGAAGCTTTATAATAGTTTATAATGACTATGTTCAAGTAATAGTTAATACTTACTAAGTAATTAACTTGCCCTAGTGGAAAATGCCCAGTTTAACAGTTAAGCAATAAGACTCAACTATACCACTTTCTGTTTGTAGTATTATATCATTCATGGAAACAAAAACAATATTTTATTTACAAAACGTTTTCACAGTTATTAATACGTTTTTGTTAACAGTCTCAACTGGCTTTAAAAGGTATAAAGTTGCCATCACAACGGCACGTACGCAAGATGGCGTAGGGAATTTGTGGTCTTATATCGTGCATTATCTCAAAAATGGTAGGTTTTTGAGCTTTAAAACGCTGGACCAATACGCTCCGTAGGAGCGTATATGATCTTGATGCCCGCGTCAAAATCTTTAAAACCCACCTTATCCCGTCTCAATCCGCCGACTCTCAGTCGTCAAAGTTTTGAAACCTTCCAGTTTTTTCATCACTTTTATTTAAGCCCTTGTAAGATTTTAAGAAACGAAATCAGGATTCGCCACTTCTCCGTGAAATTCCTTTTCTTTTGATACCTCATTCGTCAAAATCCATCGCTCCTGAGAGCCGGAAAAGGGATCTATACTACAGTAATAATATATAGTAGTGAAGTGATGATTTTTAATTAAACTAGTATACCCGAGCGAGAACTCTCGCATTAGATATCTATCCTTAATGCATTAGAAGTATAAGCGATATGAGGGAAACATATTTATTCGAGTAAACATTATATTACCAAAAAAGTTTATTTAACATAAAGATTTGTTGAAGCTACATAGTTTGTAACGACTATGTTGAAGTTATAGCTCATACTTAATAAATAATTAGCTTACCCCACTGGAAAACACCTCTTCAATTTATCAGTTAGGCAATTAGATCCAGCTATAACATTTTCTATGTGTAGTATTTATATTTAACAGTGCCCTTTATGGTTGGACATGGGAAACAATATATAATTTCCCACTCATTAAAAGTTTTTGTAAACAAACTCAAATTGTTATTAAGTTGCCATGACAACGGCACATACGCAAGATGGCATAGGGCCCGTGCGGACCTATATCGTGCGCTATCTCAAAAACGGTAGGTTTTAGGACTTTAAAACGCTGGACCAGTATGGTCCATTGGACCATACATGATCTTGATGCCCGCGTCAAAATCTTTAAAACCCAACTTATCCCGTCTCGATCCGCCGACTCTCAGTCGTCAAAGTTTTGAAACCTTCCAGTTTTTTCATCACTTTTATTTAAGCCCTTGTAAGATTTTAAGAAACAAAATCAGGATTCGTCACTTCTCCGTGAAATTCTATTTCTTTTGATACCTCACACGTCAAAATCCATCGCTCCTGAGAGCCGGAAAAGGGATCTATACTACCGTAATAATATATAGTAGTGAAGTGATGATTTTTAATTAAATAGTGTTAATTTTTTTTTTCCCGTCAAGATTTTCTCCTTTATTTATTTGATTTTCTACTCATTTTTGTATTTATAAATCATATTATTTAATAATTATTTGTTTATAATAAAAAAAAAATATTTAAATAGGCTTTATTTAATGATATGTTGTATATTTATGATTATGATATACTCTAAAGATAAATTCTTCAGAAGAATCCTTTTGTATTCCTTTCTACTCCTGTTTTACATTCATTCATTCTGCCTGAGTTGCTGGCTACCGCTGATAGGGCAGGTTTCGGATTTGGAGGGAATTCCGCTGAGTTGGGTTTGCATTGTTACAGCCTGTCTGTGGTAGAGGATATCACAACCTGTAAAGAACACTAGAGACTTATATCACATGTAAGTACATACAATATCACTATTTTCAAAAAAATAATATGTAATTGTTATTATCTCATGTTCGTAATTAGGTAATTATTAGAAATCGATAGACATTTTGTAGACATATTATGGAAATTTTAAATTAATATTACTAAGGCGAAAGTTGGCATGCAAAAAGGCGACCATGGTAACAATTCAATATAAATTATAAATATATGTAATGTTGTCTTTATATGATAATCAGTAAGTTTGTTGCTATCTTCATAAGAATAAGATAAAAATATCTTGTTCAGCCTTGTATTTTGCTCCTAAAACTCTTCAACTTTAACCCTAAACTTATCTAATTAGGGATTGATAAATTATTTGCCACTTCTATAAATTTGTTTTATTGAAAACTAGTTTCGAATGTTATACATTCATCTTCAATTCTAAAAACACACAAAATTTTCTATGGCTAACCATTTTTGAGTTATGCGAGATACGAACGTACGAGCGTACGTTCCTACAGACGCCACGACGAAACTAGTCAAAATGGATTCAGCGATGGTCAAAATGGATATTTCCGTCGAAATCTGAAAACCGAAAATTTTCACGATTACAATATTTCCTTTACTTCGTACAAGGAAGTAAAAACAGAAAATTAAAAAAAAAAATTGGATAAAATTATTATTATCAAATGACGATAAGTAACTTGTAACCTCTAACCTGTAAAGTATAACCTGCCACTTGTAACCTCTAACCTGTAAGCTATAACCTGTCACTTGTAACCTCTAATCTGTAAGCTATAACCTGTCACTTGTAACCTCTAACCTGTAAGCTATAACCTGTCACTTGTAACGTCTAACCTGTAAGCTATAACCTGTCACTTGTAACCTCTAAAAAAGAACCTTTCCTCTTTGTACTTGTACTTAATAATTAAAACAGGGCCCAAGTCGGACACAATTGTTATTATCTATTAAATATACTCTGTAACATTCCATTCTTTAGAATCAATAGAAGAAATCATTACATAAAGAATGGTTACATGGTTATTAAAAACTAAAAATTCTTATAATAAAATTGAAAATTTCACTCGGGAATTAAGAGTGTAGATAATTAGATTAATATCACCTTAAGATAAGATAGAGGTTGTTTATATTTTAATCTATAATACTTATCATTATTTTCAATTACTTTCAGACAAAGATAAATATATATATATATATATATATATATATATATATATATATATATATATATTTATATATATATATAGTTGTCTAGTACGAAAAGAGTGCCACGTATCGAAAATTTATGTTTTTTTTTGTTTTTTTTGCTCGGACTTCTTTTCAGGCGATAAGCCAATATTACTTACATAATTTTGTGATCATTTAAACACGAATCGTGAATAAATTGAGGCAGCTTTTCATAAAAAAAAAACTAAAATAAATTTTGAAGGAACGAGATGGTCCGGGAGGTGGTCAAAAAGTGAAACACAAATAGTAAAAACTATTTATTAAGGATCCGACGTTTCGGCTCACTTTGCAGGTCTTCTTCAGGGCTGAATAAACAAGATACAAAATAAGAATAAAACAATGGTATATACAGTGAATGAATCAATAAATAAAAAAGACTTAGTGAGAAAAAATGAAAACAGTGATGAATGGTCAACCATTGGTTATTCATTAAAATAATTAAAGTTGTGCTGAGCCCCTAATGCATTAAAATCTGATGCTAAGGATTGGTTGTACGAAATTTTCGCTTAGGCCCAGCTAGTTTTTATTTAATTTGGTACATTAGCTGGCATTCTTCAACCTGAAGCCAGGTGTGAATTACATATAAAGTAAATAATAAAAAAAAAAATGTACTTATAAATATTAATTACCTTTACTTATAAATTAAATACCTGGTGTAGACAACACATGACTTCCTTGTACGCCTATTAAACTATAAATCGGTGGCTCAAAAAGTGATCCTGAATTTGGTTACTAGTTTCCGAAGATCGCAGTATCTCAAAAACAACACTCGGCGTCGCGACATCCATTTATTGATATACACCAACAAATAGGGAGGAAAACTAGTATTTTACACTCAATTTTAACACTTAAAACAAGTAATAAAAATGTTTAATTGGATTGGAAACCAAATTGCGTTTGTAACCTTTATTACCGAAACATATGATTTATGTATTCAGTATCTGTATGCAGTATCTCAAAAACGATATTCGGCTTCGCGACGTCCATCAATTGATACATACAGACACACGCACATAAGATTTTGTTTCTGGAGGTCTCATTCCGTTATTATATGTCGTTTTCTTTCAATAGGTAACAAGTTCCCAAGAGATTTCTTCGTGTTCCCTGACAACATTAGAACTGTCAATGTCACTAGATAAAGCATTGGAAATCGACGATTTTAATATTTTAAGCTTAACTTATATCTTATTCCCCTGCTGCAGACTTGTTCGTCTCACAAATGCGGAGGAAACAAAAAGCATTTTACTCTCAATTTAACATTTAAAACAAGTAATAAAATTGTTTAATTAGAGTGGAAGAAAAATCGCGTTTATAACCTTTATCACCGAACCATATGATCTCTGTATTAAATGTCAATATACTTTTTGATGTAAGTTTATTATGATCTTCAAGTAAAGTGTCCCTTTTGGCTCTTCAATTTCATCCAAAATCTGTTATATTATATACATTGATATAGAAGTCTAATTTACCAAATTTTCAGATGGTTTCCATTATATTTTAATATAATTTTTGATTACAGTCTAATATCACCTTCAGGTAAAGTACCACTTCCGGTTTGTCAATTATAACCAATATTTATTATGTTGTTTATATTTATATTTAAGTCTTATATATCAAACTTGAGAAGTTTTGCATCATATTTTAATATAATATTTGATGAAGATCAATAATGACCTTCAAGTAAAGTACTACTTCCGGTAATCATGCAGTGATCAAAAAGGTAGGTTCACAACTAGATTTTGCATTAATCCTAAATACAAAATTTTAACTTTCTATAGCCAACCATTTTTGAGTTATGCGAGATACGAACGAACGTAAGTACAGACGTCACGGCGAAACTTGTCAAAATGGATTCAGGGATGGTCAAAATGGATATTTCCGTTAAAATCTGAAAACCGTAATTTTTCGCGATTACAATACTTCCTTTACTGCTTACAAGACAGTAAAAATCACCCAAATGGCACATAGAATATTTTCTCGTGGCAACGAAGATATACTAGTTTTCGTTGGAGATAGTAAATGATAAAGACGAAGCTAACGAGGGGTACATAGAATAGAAGGAGGTTGTGTTACAGTTATCCTTAGAGAAGGTTAATGGCGAAGGGAACCTACGGCCAAGGTGATACTGATCAGAGAATAATGAAAGAGCCTTATTGATCGATAGTGCCATCACTTCCTCAACGAGTGCCTTCTAGATCAATCCCACAGCTTAGGTTCAGCTACAGGATGCGTAATCCAACGTTTTGGCCTCATCAAACATTTTTTATTTCTGTTTCTTGTTTAATTACTTCCTTGTACGAAGTAAAGGATGTATTGTAATTGCGAAAATTTTCGGTTTTCAGTTTTCAACGGAAATATCCATTTTGACTAGTTTCGTCGTGACGTCTGTAGGTACGAAAGTACGTATCTCGTATAACTCAAAAACGGTTAGCCGTAGAAAGTTAAAATTTCGTGTTTAGGATTATCGTATAATCTAGTTTTGAACCTCTCTTTTTGGTTACTGCATGATTACCGGAAGTGGTACTTTACTTGAAGGTCATTACTGATTTTCATCAAAAATTATATTAAAATACTTTGCAAAACTTCTCAAATTTGGTATTTATAACTTATATATTGATTTAAATAACATACTAGATTTTGGTCTTAATTGTTTTTAATGAATAACCAATAGTTGACCGTAGAACTTATGAAGGAATGAGATGGTCCGGGAGGCGGTCAAACAATTTGATCGCAAATAGTAAAAACTAACTTAGGAAACGACGTTTCGACACACTTTGCAGGTCTTCTTCAGGGGTCAAGAAACGAGATTCAAAACTAAAAATAAATCAATGGTATATATATATACAGTGAATGGATTAATAATTAAGACGACTTAGTGAGAAAAATGAAAACTGTAATGAATTTGTAAAATGAAACTGACAGAGTAACAACAACAAGTAAAAATAAATTAGTGAATATTAATATATTAAGCTGATTATTAATATAACTGGTTATATAATAATAAAAATAGATGAACTAAAAGAAAAATAACTAAAAATTAATAACTGTGTTAAATAAGTAAAAAAGGGAATACAAATAAATAAACTTTTTAATTATAATTATTTAACAGATCTATTAATTTTTATTTATTGTTATTTCTTTTTAGTTTATCTAATTTTTTTTTATATAATCAGTTTTATTAATATTCAGCTTAATTTATTAATATTCAATAATTTATTTTTAGTTGTTGTTGTTACTCTATCAGTTCCATTTTACAAATTCATCGCAGTTTTCATTTTTCTCACTGTCTTCTGAATTATTAATTCATTCACTGTATATATACCATTGTTTTATTTTTAGTTTTGAATCTTGTTTATTGGCCCTTGAAGAAGAACTGCAAAGTGGGTCGAAACGTCGGATCATAAATAAATAGTTTTTACTATTTGTGTTCCACTTTTTGACCGCCTCCTGGACTATCTCATTCCTTCATTAATTATTTTAACTCAGTAATATTTTTTCATGACATTGGAGTGTGATAGAACCTTATATTTGGTATTTCAAAATTTAAAAGGTGTGGAAATAAGCTGGCTTCACATCATGGCGAATTTGTCGTGTTTACAATTCTGTTATCCAGTTGGAATTAGCTTAAAGCGGTAAATATTTTGTAAATACCTTAGGTAGGTTGTTGTTTTCATGATATCGGCACGAATTATTTATTTTTTTATGTTAGCTATTTTCTCCTAGATCCGCGAATCGCGACGGGGACATTTAATCAAAGTTTTACTATACTTTCCTGATGAAAATATGACCATAATATTCAATGCGCTGTATCATTGCTAATAATAGTCCAATTTCGATGATTTTTTTTTCTTTTGTAGAGAATTTAATAATTTTCGAGTTATGCGCAAATAAAATATTCATTCCTTTATAACATTCCTTCTTTTTCTCGTGGATGTAGTTCGTGTATGCATAGCTAAAGTACTTTAAGGAGAAGGCTTGAGGCTAGTTTCATCAAAATTTTCTGAGCCGTTCTAGCGCTCCAATGGTTTTTCGACTATTGCGCAGCCGCTATGACGTACAGAATGCTCGATTTGGCGCCTGTCACAACCTGTCCAAACCCTACAAAACAAAAAAGGAATATAACAAAATCGGTCCACTCGTTCAAGAAATAATCTTGGAAAAGCCAGAAACATGGATTTTCCTGACTTAACAAATAAAAATTTTACAATTTAAACAATCGTCATTTCTCCGTCAAAATCCCTTTCTTTTGATGCCTCTCTCATTAAAATCCATCGCTCCTGAGAGCCGGAAAAGGGATCGAAAGTACCATATTATATATAGAGACGATCAAACAATAACATGAGAGGAATGATGAATGTCAGCCTCCATTATTAAGTAGAAAGAGATGATGAAAAGTAAAAGGAAGAAAAACGGAATAGATGAATCGTGTAGGAAAAACATTGTTTATCGTGTGTTTCTTTTTCATTAACTAATTACTTTTTTTTTTTTATGTTTGTCTCATTACTTGTATTTTGATGAATGTGATTTTTCTTTAATTTAATGAAAACTATCAAAGGTCATTGTTATCTTTTATCTTATCATCCTTACACAGGAATGGGTCATTGGCACGTAGAGTATACACTGTAATATACAATAATTATATATAATTATATAATAAAATGGCTGTGGACCGCGGTTTCACTGGCGTTAAATTTGGATTAACCTCTAAAATACTAGATAACCTTTAAAAATATATATATATATATATATATATATATATATATATATATATATATATATAAAATAATAAAATTAGCGAACCCGAAAGTTCGATGCCGATACCACCAATCTCCATCTACAAACCTCGGTCTACCGACTACCTTCCAAATCCAAATACGAAAGATCATCCTTAACGTAATCCTCCCACCTACGTTTCGATCCACCTAGAACGTTTACCAGTCGGCACAGCGTTTATTTCATTATTATAATTATTATTGTATATTTATATACAAAATAAATAATATCTGATATGTCCTTACACAGTTTTTCTTACCGCTCTGGGTCAAAGTAAAATACAAAAAACGTTTGCTTTATCTTCCCTATATTAGTACGACTAATTTTTTTTTTTTTTTTACTTTTACTTTCTATTCTTAGATAATAATTTCATTTTTACCAAAACTATACAATAGATACAATAAACGTTCTGAAAAAAATATATATTGAACTGTTCCAATAATCGGATGTTCATTTTATCCAAGAAAAAACCGCTAACTCCGCTAATTTTTCCTTTAGTATTCAATCTCATGAAAACTATCAACCGCGCGAAAAACATTATTAATACATTTTTATTTTAGAATAAAGTAAATTTGCTGAAAGTTGAGCTCTCATAGAGCTCTTTGCGTTAAGTACTTCCGGAGATAAAGTTTAAAAAAAAAAACACATTTTGTTTTCAAATAAAAAGAAATCATGAATTTGTAACCGCTCTTTCAAATACTAGTACGACTAATTTTTTTTTTTGTTTGTTCATGTTTAGTTTTGTAAACTATCAAATTATCTTTCAAATCCACATCTGGAATATTCCAGAAAATTTATAGTTTTCAAATTATCAAAAAACTAAACTAAGGAGAACCGGTGCCCATAGGAACGTTTGCAAAATAATTTATAACATGTGTACAAAGTTCAAAACGCTATATCTCTATTAATACAGGACCGATTTGGATGATTTTTTTTTGTTTTTTAGGAAATTTAATTTCCTCTTAAATGTTTATGTATATTATTAACCCGAAAAGTGTATACTTTTTATTTATTTATTTTTGTCATAACTGTTGTTGTCAAAATTTTGTCATGTGGCCACATCTGTATTCACACATCGGGGAGCAAACCCTTACAAAAAAAAAAAAACCTGTACCACTAGAACCCGTGAAGGGTCTTGGGCTCAGTACTTGGGTAAGGACCGTACTGTTTCTAAGCCAACGGTTGTGTAAGGAGGTGATTTGGCCGAGATCACGCTCAACCGCCAGGTTTTCCCCCAATTAAGGGTACCCACTTTATAGAGGCTGGGTGAGCCCCAGGAGGGTCCCCCGATCCCACAGGGTCGATCCGCAACTGAATACAGAATAAATAATTATCTGCCTCAGCCGGTCTCGAACCCAGGACCTTGAGATTAGTAGCGCAGTGAAACCCTTACAAAGCAAAGTAAAAATCAAGAAAATCGGTCCACACTTTTAAGAGATAATCGTGAAACAGACCCTATGTCCAGAAATTTGTTTTTTGGGATCAGGGGATGATCCGTTTAAAACTGCACTTCGAAAATTTGATGCGATTACAATATATTCATTACCTAAACGTTAAGGAAAGTAAAAATATATAAAATACATATTAATTAAAATATTTACCATATACAATTGCAATACGTTTGTAAAAAAATTATAAATAATGATAACCTTAAAATATGAAATTAATTTTGATTTAAATTTTATAATTGCTATACTCAAAAATGCGTTTTCCAAACAAATATTCAGTGAAAAAAAAATCCTGAAAAAAGATAAAATTTTAATTAAGCCTTTATTAACTACTTTACGATTTCTCAAGGATTGTAAAAAAATAATTGAATAAAATTCTCAGATAAATTTAATGGTTTACCCGATCGGGAGATGTAAAAAAAAAAAAATTGAAATGAAAAATTTAAATTTAGGAAGGCTTAGGCGGGCTGGACATGTTATGAGATTGGAAGATAACTGAAAGCTCCCAAAAAAATCCTTAACTGAACGGTTATACAGAACAAGAAAAGTTGGTCGAGCTAAACTTCGGTGGGAAGCGCTGCAAGAGAGCTACTTATGACCTGGGACTAGAAGGTTCAACTCAATAAGTGAAGTTAACAAAACTGAGCATGTACTCATTCCTCAAAAAACAGAGCAGTTGTTCTGATTCGATACGAATAAAAGGAAGTTGCACAATGAAATACTTAAATACTCTGTTATTGTTTATTTACACCCGATTTTCGTTCAAAACTAATTTTCTTCATTATTATTTTATAATCCTTTTAATTATTATTTTACTAAAAAAAGAAATATGGATTTTACTTCCACAAATATGGACTGATTGTTGATTGAACGTGAGAATGTATGTTATTTGAGCAAATACTCAGTAAAATGCCGATGAACTCTTTTATAGACTCAACATTTTACTAAGCACCAGTTCACATAGCATGCATGCATTGGCAGGTTTTATTCACTTAGAAAGATGAGCAGGTACTCCGCATCAATCTCAGTCCATATTTGTGGAGCAAGTGCTCTGTATACTTAGTAAAATAATAATTAAAAGAATTATAGAATAATAATAAAAAAAAAAATTTCTTTATATAACGAAAATCGGGTGTAAATAAACAATAACATCCTTTTATTCGCATCGAATCAGAGCAACTGCTCGATTTTTTGAGGAATGAGTACATGCTCAGTTTTGTTTACTTCACTTATTGAGTTGAACCTTCTAGTTCCGGGTCATAAGTAGCTCTCTTGCAGCGCTTTCCACACCGTCTTCCTAACGAAGCTTAGCTCGACCAACTTTTCTTGTTCTTTATAAGCGTTCAGTTAAGGATTTTTTGGGGGCTTTCAGTATCTTCCAATCACATCGCATGTCCAGCCCACGTAAGCTTTCCTAAATATATAACAGTGGCTATATCTGCATCGTTCATCAAGGAACTTAGTTCAACATTGCTCCTTCTTTTTCATTCTTCATCAACGTAGATTGCGGTCCACTCGAAAATACCTAATTATTTTCGTCCTCCAAGCCATGTAGAAGTCTTATAATTCGAATTTCTAAATAAAAAAAATTTGTTAAATGGGAATGTGTTTAAAAGAAAGAGAGGGAACTGTATTTATGAATTTCGGTTTGCTTACGTTGATATTTCTATTCTAGCCCATTCTGTTCTTCGAATGTGATTTTATTTTAGTTCTGGTTTGATCATATCACAGCGAATGTCTATTAAGGAATAATAAAGGAATCTTTAAAGCCTTATTAACACAAAACAAATTGATATGACCAAACGTTATAACCTTCCTCCATTAGCAGTACAGTATATAACGGTAAGTATTTTTTGTTCTCTTTTTTCAAATTATTTGTTGTCCCTGCCTCTGAATAAAGTAAATTTCCCATTTAATTATCACATAACTTCGCAAGTTTTTCTATTTAAATCTCCCGATCGGATAAACCATTAAATTTATCTGAGAATGTTTTTCAATTATTTTTTTACAATCCTTAAGAAATCGTAAAGTAGTTAAAAAAACTTAATTAAAATTTTATCTTTTTCAGGATTTTTTTTCCACTGAATATTTCTTTGGAAAACGCATTTTTAAGAATAGCAATCATAAAACCTAAGTCAAAATTAATTCCATATTTTAAGGTTATTATGGTTTATAAGTTTTTTACAAAACCTATTGCAATTGTATATGGTAAACTCTTTCATAGACTCAACATTTTTCAGAGTACCTGCTCACACATGCATTGGCAGGTTTTACTCACTTAGAAAGGTGAACAGGTACTCCGAATCAATAGTCAGTCCATATTTGTGGAGCAAGTGCTCCATACACTTAGTAAAATAATAATTAAAAGAATTGTAAAATAATAATAAAGAAAATTAGTTTTAAATAAATAGTAATAGAGTTTTTAATTATTTCATTGTGTAACTTATATTTATTCATATCGAACCAGAGCACCTGCTCAGTTTTTCGAAGAATGAGTATGTGCTCAATTTTATTTACTTCATTTAAGACCGGGACATCTGGCGGAAGCTAATAGAGGAGGCCCTGATTCGGCAACGGATTATCGCGCCGCTGTAAGTTTGTAAAAGGGTACCGCAATACTTTAAGAGTTTTAAAGGATTTTTTTTTTTCGGGAACGACTAATTTATACAAAATTTAGGAATGTGCGAATCGCCGCGGAATGAAATATTTGGTTTCTACTGCATTTCTAATAAAGAAACCAAATTTTAGTTTTTGAAATTTGGACTTGGGAATTCAGCAAGTCCAGGATTATGGCAAGGTCTTCAGTATCTTCCCGTTGTGCTTTAAGGCTCAATAAGTAATTAACTTTAACTCTTTTCAAGATTGAATAACTTAAATAACTTATTACTTGACCCCAATAAGTAAGTTTAAATGTTAAATATGGAGTATTTAAATTTTCCCAACGAAAGGAGGCGGAAGAATATTACTATGCTGGAAAAATGGAGCAAGGCCTAGTAATTAGTAACCGTATTTCGTAACCGTTCTTCTCTGTTTGTCCAATCCTTTCTCGTTATTGTTAAAACTAGTCGAACCATAGTCACCATGAATATTCATAGAGTATATTAGCGCTTTTGTTGGGCGCCATTTTTCGGTTTCAATCCCCTCTCCTTTTAAAGACAATTGGAGTTAGTTATGAGTCTGCAGAGAATAAAGTAAAAAAAAAAAAAATTAATACTTAACCGGGACTGATTTATATTTTGGTTTATTATTTTCAATTATAGACCTTTGTAATCGATCAAGATTTTTTTAACCCCCTCCCCCCTCCCTCCACGAAATTTGAAGTTTTACGTTCCAAGATAAGTAGAATCCAAATACGATAAAAAAAAAATATATCTGATGTGGACAACACACGACTTCCTCGTACGCCTATTAAACTATAAATCGGTAGCCCAAAAAGTGATCCTGAATTTGGTTACTAGTTTCCGAAGATCGCAGTATCTCAAAAACAACACTCGGCGTCGCGACACACACAAATAGGGAGAAAACCAGTATTTTACACTAAATTTTAAAACTTAAAACAAGTAATAAAAATGTTTAATTGGATTGCAAACCAAATTGCGTTTGTAACCTTTATTACGGAAAGATATGATTTATGTATTTAATTTAAATAAAATTTTTGATGTAAGCTTATTATGACCTTCAAGTGAAGTACCGTTTTCGGCTCACCAATTTTAACCAAAATATAGTATGCTATTTAAATCAATATATAAGTTATAAATACCAAATTTGAGAAGTTTTGCAAAGTATTTTAATATAATTTTTGATGGAAATCAATTATGACCTTCAAGTAAAGTACCACTTCCGGTGATGAAGCACTGACCAAAAAGAGAGGTTCAGAACTAGTTTTTACAACAATCCTAAATACAAAATTTCAACTTTCTACGGCTAACCCTTTTTGAGTTATGCGAAATACGAACGAACGTACGTACAGACGCCACGACGAAACTATTCAAAATGGATTCAGGGATGGTCAAAATGGATCTTTCCGGTGAAATCTGAAAACCGAAAATTTTCGCGATTACAATACTTCCTTTACTTCGTACAAGGAAGTAAAAACATCCGCCCTCCGTACGCCGTCCGTGGCTTTCCTCCGAGACTACTAGACCGATTTTCTCGAGATTCGACTAGTCATAGGTCACCCAAGGTTGATCCTTGGAGCTCGACATTACCATTTAATAGTTGGTTTTTGTTATGATCTATCGAAAGCTGATAAAATTCTCTACAGAATAAAATAAAAATCATCTAAATCGGACAAGTATTAGATAAGATATAGCGTAATGAACTTTGTACACTAATTTCTTCTGCACTACAGGCCAGCCTGGCCCTAGGCCTCCTGGCTTCCCTTCATTTCATTCTTCCTTGGATTATTTCTCCACTTCCTTCAGTTTCTTGCTCTTTCATTTTTCCTTTCTCACTGAAGTGCTCCTCCAACATTTTCTTCTGTACTATTTCACCCTCTGATTACATGTCCTAACCCTCTGATCCTATTTGTTTTGACAAAATTTCTTCTTAACACTCCCAGTTCAGCACTCTTAAGGCCATCATCTTGGGACAAACTTAAAATTTCTTAAAAACATACATTATATGTTTATTCATTAAAAGTATTAACAATTTAAACTTGTTTTATAATTCCTTATGAAGTTATTATATTATTCCAGCACAGTATAAATAAAATCTTGAAAATAAGTTATAAGTTAATTTATAAGTTTTTTTTTACTTATGTTCAAATCTAAAATTCTTCATCATCAGTCTAAAATACTTATCTTTTAAAATTTGTAATAAAATTACTAAAAATTTTAATTTGATTGAGAATTGAGAAATAATTAGTTATTCATTTCCTTTAAATTGCAGATTTAAAGACTGAAGATGTCTGTGGAGGTCTCCTGCTTATCTTAAGGAAATAAAATTTTTACAAAGGTGAAAATCGTAAGTCATTGAATAGACCTCTGTTTCTTTTTTTCTTAAACTTTCTTAATATTTTGTCTTACTGTTTTTTAAGTCTCACTTAAGATGGGTTTATCCCGAGATGCTAGATTTAACATTGTCATTTAAGTTATTAATCGTTTTACACCAGTCTATAGCGAAATATTATTAGCATTGCTATTATCCATGTTTCTAACAAAAATGATAATAACATTCTTATTGCTTTCTATTTATTTAAGGATTGTTAAAAATGATTTACAAGTTAACACCTTTATTCAATAACTCAAAATTATTGATGTATGTAATATTTCGGCAACAATATCCCCATCTTCAGACATTATAATATCTAAAAATAACATTCCGTCGGGCTGTCTGAATAGAAAATAATGAAATGTCATTTGCAAAGTTATTAACATGTTACGAACTTCAAAACTTCAATATCATGCTACTAAAATTCTTTGATGCAGACCACAATGATAGTAATATTTATGTTATTGACAATGCTATTAACATGCTACTGAAAAAAGTAACAATGTTAATAGAAATGTTATAAAAAAAACTGTCATTAACATTTTTAACAAATTGGTGTAAACGAAATCAAATCCTATTAGCTAAAATGTTATAGAAAAAGTTACTGACATTCTGGCTTTCTATTTATTTAAGGATTGTTAAAAATGATTTACAAGTTAACACCTTTATTCAATAACTCAAAATTATTGATGTATGTAATATTTCGGCAACAATATCCCCATCTTCAGACATTATAATATCTAAAAATAACATTCCGTCGGGCTGTCTGAATAGAAAATAATGAAATGTCATTTGCAAAGTTATTAACATGTTACGAACTTCAAAACTTCAATATCATGCTACTAAAATTCTTTGATGCAGACCACAATGATAGTAATATTTATGTTATTGACAATGCTATTAACATGCTACTGAAAAAAGTAACAATGTTAATAGAAATGTTATAAAAAAAACTGTCATTAACATTTTTAACAAATTGGTGTAAACGAAATCAAATCCTATTAGCTAAAATGTTATAGAAAAAGTTACTGACATTCTGTAGAGCTTATCTTTGAAAAAAATTTATACCTCGTGTCATCAGCAAAGTTATCTCCGGTATAAACCCATCTTTTAGGTATCATTTTCTATAATGCTAGATGAGCTTCTCAGAACAGGTGTTCAAGAAATCGTTCACTGGTTGAATATCATTACCTTGAAAATAGCAAAATTACCATAGAAGTTGAAAGGTCTAATGGTTTCCTGGTTAAAAAAAAAAAAAAGAAGAAAAAAGTGTATTCCTTCTTACGAATATTTTTATACAGTTTTTTTGGCCTAATTTAAGTTCATTTTTATACACAATTAATTAAAAATATTATAATTATTTGAGAATGACCTTAACTTTGGTCAAAATGGAATAAAAATGTTCAGTAAAAAGGAGTAAACAATTTTGTTTTTTAACCTTTGGATATTAATTTTTTTTTTTTATCTGTAAGGAATTTTTCAATGAAACTAAAGTCGTCACGCTAATTTAAATATCATAAAAACAGAATTGTCTCTTAATACAGCTCTTGAAATTTTATCTATATTTTAGCGATGATCAAAAACTATTAAAATTTATGATGGATGATAAAATTTGAATTAATTAAATGAATGCCAATTTTTATTCTTTATTGAAACTTTAATCAAGTTAAAACAAGATCCAAAATTAAAAAACAGTCTCAAGTCTTTCAAATACCCCTAAATAAGTGAACCAGTCAATATTAGTTATATAAACATACACAGTATACCGCACTTTTAGAATGAAAGAGGCTCAACCCAAAATTTGTTATGTAAATTTTAAGTGGATTTATAGTTGGATCCTTGGCATACCAAAGAGCAGCCAGCCCTTAAGTATCAGACCAAACAGTTTACAAAAAAGTGATCTACCGGCAACATGTGTTGAAGGAAACATCCTTGGGGCTTCTATGTAGAACTTAACCTGTGGCTAATTTGCGTTCCAACAAAAACACATTTTTTTTTTGTGCTTCTTTCATTATGGATGTGTGATATGTTGAACTATCTTGCAGTGATGTAGAATCTCTGTTTGGTTAGTCATTTTTAGACTGTCGATGTGAGATGTGCTATCTGCGGTCTACATTATTAATATATTATATTTTTCAGTCCTGATGAAGCTTCATAGTTCAAAAATTATACTACATAATTTCTCTACTTCATTTTTATATGTATGGAAACACTGTTAATGTTAACAAAAGGGAATTTTGTTATTTCCCCCGTTTATCATAGAGTGTTAACCTTAATAGAGTGTTCTGTTTGTTCACTTAACTTGAAGAACTTATTTACTTCAAGTTAAGGGAATAAACAGAACTTGAAAGTAAATAAGTATGATTACCTCTACAGTTACTAATTGTTAATTTCATAACAAGTATGAATTTTATAATATATAATATTAAGAACAGATAGCTTAGAATCGGACAGTGATTGTGGTACATTTTTATAAAATAAAACCTTATTTTGATACATTTTAATAATTTTTTGTAGGTTGAAGAAAGCTTATAATGTTTTGTTTTTTTCTGTTAACCAAATTCCCTTGTGTTTAATTTATCAAGGAAACTTATCATCGAATTTACAGATAGATTCAGCACTCTCATACCCTAGAAAGAAAGTCAATATATCATCATGAAGGTGTAACTAAACTATACTCATCAAATCACTTTTAGTTTACAAGAAAATAATTACGAAGGTATTGAGAGTAACAGCGAATGGGCACGCGCTATCAAGAGAGCTATCCGTCGACAGTATAAGTAGTCACACTGTCATGGAGTTGCTCTCTTTATTGGCGTGCTCAACCTCTGCAGCGAATCTACCATGATGAACTAGAAGGCAACAAAATGAAAACAATATTGCTGTTAATTTAAATCTAAAAAACATTGTATAAATATTAGCATATTTGAAGTTCCTTTACACTGATCACTGCTACATGTACATTCTTGCTTCTTCTATGGTTACAATATACCTATTATTCCATTTCAATCGCCCAACTTACATCCTGCAAATGCTTTAGTTCAAATCTAAAATTCACTCCTGTTATAAACGCACCCGTTCTTCTAATATCTGTACCATTTCCCATAAGACTGCTGCATTTGATAAATCATTCATTAACTGTGCTGTAGGTAAACAACATTTAAGGAAGAACCTTTTAGTGCACATATGCTAAACAACTTCCAAATTAGTCTAAGCAATTTAAAGAATGGAAAACATATCAAAATGTATAAAAAAAAATTCAAGATGGTATATTTGACAAGAGAGCTGATATTGTATACAGGGAGTTGGCTTTCTCCTCCTTAAGCATAACCTTCTGGCCTATGCTCCACCCACCAGGTTCTTTCTTAAGTTGTTTGCCTATACATCCTTATGGAACTATATTCCACACATAGTCCTCAATTCTCCCTGTATTTTTACATCTAAATCCTGTTTCTGAGTCCATCTCCTACCTCTTCCAGAATCATTATTTCCTTTTGCCCTGAATCAATGTAAATATTTGTAAATAATAATTAAGTTTATTATTATTTTATTTCATTTATTTATTTGTATTATGTTATGAAGAAAAATGTTAACTATATGGTCCTCTCTATCATTTCTGTAACAATCTCAGGAGACATCGATTCCAGGATTTCTTCTTGTTGACCTGTTATATTTTGATTATGAAAAAATATATATCTTACTACTTACAATACGGAAAGGCCTACAAAACATGTATTGTAATATAAATATGAATGTATAATAAATTATATGTAAACACTGATAGTATGGTTACCGTAATTGTAGCTTCCTTGTGTTATTTTTAAAAGAATTTCATAAAAATGTTTAGCTTTTGTTTGCTTTTAATCTAAGAAATTTATAAGCCTTTGAAGTAGCGTGTCGCAATAAGTACAATGTAAGCACTATATCTGGTCCTCTTTAGATAAGCTCCTGAATAGTGTAGAGTTATCAGTAGTGAATTTTAATATGAATAAAACTTAAAACAGAGTTGCTAAATAGTTCACCGAAAAGATCGGGTGAATAAAGTATTATACAAGAAAATCACAATTTATTATATTTTGGAAAAGATTGAATGTTAATAATTTATTTGTTTATTAATTATTTTTTTTTATTTTTATTAATTATGTTTTGTTTATTTTTTCAAAGCTTGTGCAATAAAAGTATTAGGTTTACTAAATAATAAATTTTTATTTCTTTTTTTTTTTTTAATTTCCGTGCTTATCTCTCTATTCTGTTTAGCAGATATGGATAATAACAGTAATAATGATTTTGATAGTAATGCATAAGCCTCTTAATAATCTGAAGTCATGTATACGAGAGATAGATTCTAAATTGGCCTTTAAGAAGCATGGCAACACTATATACAATTTTTGGCCTTATATGGATTTGTATGTTCATAATGATAACTTTATCTTATTTTTTACTGATATGTATGAGATATTATAATGTTTGCATCTCCTGTCTGATCTAACATGTGCTAAAAATTAATATGTTTAAGTGAATTATTCTCTTTAAAAACAGAAAAAGTATAATATGGGTGTATATATGTACATTCATAATGGTAGATCAAATCCGTATCTCGGAGCTAAAGGACACTGTCTCCATTTTTTACCAATTTAGCATTAGTACACATTTGAATTTAACGTTGAATTTTTTTTTCAACCCAGAGGTATAGAAAACTATACCCTAGACCAATTTTAAGGGAGTTACATTCTTTTAAAGAGCACTAAATCCAATCTCATTTGTAGGGAAACATATTTTAAAACCGCTCTCCTATAAAGTTAGGGAAATGTGACAACTGAAGTACAGAAATATATATATAAATTTATTAACAAAAAAAATCTCAATTAATTTTCTGCAAACCATACTTTCTGATATATTTCTATTTGGAACTGTCCTTCACAATTGTAAAATTAAAGATGAACATTCAGGTAAGTTTATTTTTTTAATGTTTTCATAAAAATTTCTTTGGTTTTTATGAGTTATATATTTAAGCCAATGTAAAAATATGTATCTATGTGTAAAAAAAATATCGACATAAGTTCCATCACACACACATATAGCTATCACTCTCAAGAGTTTATAGAAATGAAATTACATTTTTAATGCTCTGTGCAAAAAAAAAAAAAAAAAAAAAAAGCAGTTTTAAAAAATTATAAATTATAACTGTAAGAGATAGAGTTCAGGACGTTAAAGCGCATATTTAACCAAAGTTTCAACAAAATCTGAAATAATCAAATTGAAAACTGTTTCTTTTTGGTTTATTTGATATGAAACGACCCATAAACTCTCATGGGTTTTATTTTTCCTTACTACCAAAGTTACTTTGACTGAGATCCTGATTAATATATAATCCACATAGTTTTATTATGCACCCATAATAAATATATTTTTATACTTTTAGTTCTTAATAATTTATTATACTTAGGTTTGTTTTTTTTTATTAACTTTAACTAACAAAATATATTATTTTTCCTGAAACTAGTTTTCTCAAGTTACGGAAAAGAACTCTTACGTCCAAATAATGCAGCTTTGATCAGAGAGTAAAATGAATCAAAAAAGGTTATGACAAGTCTCAGACGACTTTCAGCAATTAAATGATTAATTCTGATTATCTACTTTTTCAGTTGAGATGAATGTTTTAAAAGAAGGTATAGAACAAACAAGCAACCATCTTCTTTCTTGCTTATCAGAGACATGCCTTATCAGCTGCCTAGTAAACTGAAGAATTATATACGGACTATAAAACTTTACAGCTTAGCGACGTAACAATCATAAATTCACTCCATCTTCAGACCCACTTTTAAAAGTATTGCATAATGAGTTGTAAATTTACTTGTCAGCTTTTAGCCAATTTCTTTAGACCGACTCTTTTTCTTTTTCCTTAGAGTTACTTTATTTCCATGCAAAAGTATTTAATTTATTGCACCAAATTTAATTAAAACAACACTCAAAGTTGATGGTTTATTAATTAATTCAAGAATATACTTTGAATTATATCTGTAACAATATATGTGAGGAAAATGTTTTTTTTAATGTTAAACGTTTGTTTTTTTTGCTTTTTGTGGTAATATTTTATAGTACCTTGTAATATTTTTTAATTAAATTTATTAATAATATAAATATTAATATAGATATTGCATTATCAATCATATAACATTTAAATTATTCTTGAAACTACTTGTGTGTTGGGATATATTAACTTATGTTATATTATTAACCATACTTTACATCAGACCTATCAATAAATTTAAAAATTGTCTTTGAAAACATTTAACGACTTGGTTTGATACATAAAGTAGAATCTCGGTAAATAAACTTTACACCAGTTTTTATGGAAAATGAGTTAACTGTGCCATTTTTCAAAGAGATATAGAACCACTTTAAAGCCATTAAAAGTAGCAATGAAGCTTCGGGGAATGCTTGCAGAACACATGTTGGGCAACTTTCTAATTAATTTTTCTCAAGTTTTGTGTTGTAAAGCAGTTTTATTCCACACAGAGGTAGGTGTGGATTGCTGTAAAGTAAAAAATAAAATGCATATCAATAGTTCAATAATTTAATTGATTTTGGTAAATGGGCTTTACCTATAAAATTTTGGAATTTAAATAAGCAAAAGTTGTGTTCATTTCATAGGTTTCATATTTAAAATAGCAAGCCAGTTTTTTATTTAATTTTAAGTTAGTTAATATATTTTTGTTTGTATTTTGGGGGTGCATATTAGCAACACAAAATATTAAATTAATTAATTAATTAATTTATGTATTTATAAAATTGCATTGGATAATTCTAATTTCAACACAATCTAATTTACAAAAAAAAAGCACTTGTTGTTTAAAAATGTCTATTAATGTATAAAAAGAGACTATGCACGTAAGCTTTGATATCTGATTGTAAATATCAATAAAACTATTATATCAATGTCATTTTCTGGAAAAGGCTTAAGCGCCATCTAGAAAACTTTATAGGAAACACATGAAAAATCTTTTCCTCAAATAACAATTTTTTTTTAAAAATTTTATTCTTTATTGTGTACAGAAGGAGTTTATTCATGTGGCAAAACGTTTATAATTAGAATATATTTTTAAGGCTTCTAGCTCTGGTCGAGGTCTGACTGAGAGTCATTAGTATTTGGTGCTTACGTCAACAATAGTTGATTTTTAGACCATTTCCAATTTTTTTTAATATATTGTGAGTGGGAATCGATAGAGGTGGTGTTTATGTCCTATTATAAATTGGTGCTTAAGCTTTTTCAAAAAATTACGTTGATATAATACAATCTTAGTGTATTAACAATTATTATAAATAAGTATACTTTTTTTTTTATAATCTTTCTTTTGCCCTCCAAAATTGGTTATTCTTTTTTTATCATTAAATTTTTTTAAGGATTTGATATTACTTTGGATCAACTCCGTGGGATCGGGAGACCCTTCTGAAGCTCACCCAGGCCAAATCACCTCCTTGCACAACCGTTGGCTTAGAAATAGTACGATCCTCACCTAGTACGTAACCCAAGGCCCTTCATGGATTGTAGTGGTGCAGGAAAATAAATAAATATTAGTTTGGGGGATGAATCATAAAACAATGTGCAAGACAAAAAAAAAAAAAAAGTGTTTTTGTTTTTTGATTAAAAGCCTTCAGGGATAGAGTAATGTGTAACTAATAATATGTCACTGGAATTCATTATATCATTGCTGCAGTGACTAATGCACCAACTAATAAATAATTATTACTGTCAGTTTTTAAATATCTTGAATATAATTAGAAACCAAAAACTGTCAAATAGCTAAAATACTTTTAGTACAATAAAAAAAAAAATAATATATATATATATATATATATATATATATATATATATATATATATATATATATATATATATATATATATATAAATTCATATTCATAAGATGAATATTATATTCTAAGATAAAATGAAATTATATTATTAGAAGAAATGAAATTCTAACATAAGATGAAATTCATATTCTCTCACATTGTATCCATGGAAACAAGATGGCCGATGCTGCTGCCAACTTAATTCGATATCAGGATACTCTGCAATCATGAGAGTCACAAAAATCGAGAATATTTAGAGAGAAGGAAGGTCATGCCAAGTAAATACATTCAATTTGAAAATATGGAAGATAAATAGAAGGTGAGTACTAATGTATTAAGAGAAATTAAGACAGATTATACATGGTGGAAAGTTTTAAACCGGAAATTCAGATTTCCTTATTGGTTAATTTCTTTCTGTACCATATCGGTCACTTGTGTTCATATATTTTTGCGGGTTTATATGCAATGTGATTTTTTCATAGTTACCAACTGCAAGGATTAGAAACCCTTGTACCAATTTCCACAGTTCCTAAAACATTATTTATCTTTTCTTCTTTAAGGCGAAACCTATAAATAGCTAAAATACTAGCAATCTTCCGAGAGAATCTTAAAGCAGTGAGAAAACAGCAAGCAGAAAGGAGTGATAGATTTACTAAAAAGATTGAAGTATTATTAGCAAAAATTAATAATCTTTATCTAATATGCCTTAGGGCTACAGAAAAAATAAATAAACTATTAAACAAAATGAAAACGAATAAAAGATAATTAAAAAGATAAGCATAATTAAAATTGAGTTAAAATTCAATCTTACATGAGATGAAATTAAATTTGTTAAGGTGGAGAATAATTGAAAATTATAAAACAGATAATGAAGATGACAAAAATATCTTTATCTTATCCTAAATAAAATAAATCAAAAATAGTAATCACATAAAAATCAAACAATTATTATTAAAATTATATTATTAAAACATTTCTAAATCATAATTAGTAATTAAAATGACACACTTAAAACAAGAGAGGAATGATGGTTCACCTTTTGGCCAAATTTATTTATTTTTCTAGTTTTTACATTACTTAATATTCTCAGAAGGCAATTAAAAGCCTAAATTAAATTAAATTAAGAGCCAGGTAAATTAAGTCCAGACACAAATTTTTGGTGAGAACCAAATGAAATTAAATAAAACACCAGTTAAGTCAACAATGGGTTTTGAATAAATCAGAACATTTATCCAAATGAAACTTTTCAAGGAGAAAGACAGTATGAATTCATTAACTTTGGTTTCAAAAACAAGATAAGTCTGAACCTAACTGGTTTTTGCACTGAGTGATAAATAAAACAAATATTTGCTTCTACAATAATTCAGCATAAAACATTTTAGTTATCTACACCAATGGATCCAAAATATCAAATTCAACAACATGTGCAATAATCTTCAATAACACCTTACAAAATGTTTTAATTAAATAGCATATGCTCCATATCTACAGCTGAATTGATTGCCATCCTAAAAGTACTCAAGTAAGGAATCCTAAGATTCTCTAAGTGCCCTCCAATGTGTCAACAACCACTATCCAGAAAAACCTCCCATGAGAGAAATCTTCTGCACGTTCTATAAACTTCAAGCAGAATGGTTCTTTTTGTATGCATACCAAGTCATATTAGTATAACCATTAATGAGATTGCAACAGAAGAACATTTTTAAGACAATGTCGAAAGTTCATACTTTCTCAGTACAGAAATTTTTTGGTCCCTCAGAGATATCAAATGGACTTAGTAGGATGAACTTTGACTGGTTAAACAGACTGTAAAATATCTGATGTGGACAAAACATCCTTGCACGCCTATTAAACTATAATCCGTGGCTCAAAAAGTGATCCTGTTGAATTTGGTTACTAGTTTCCGAAGATTACAGTATCTCAAAAATGACACTCGATGTCGTGACATCCATCTATTGACACACACACAAACAAATGGGAAGGAAAACCAGTATTTTACACTCAATTTTAACACTTAAAACAAGTAATAAAAATGTATAATTGGATTGGAAACCAAATTGCGTTTGTAACTTTTATTACCGAAACATATGATTTATGTATTTAATTTAAATATAATTTTTGATGTAAGCTTATTATGACCTTCAAGTAAAGTACCCTTTTCGGCTCACCAATTTTAACCAAAATATAATAAATACATTCATATCGATATAAAAGTCCTATTTACCAAATTTGAGATTTGGAAATTTGACATTATATTTTAATATATTTTTTGATGAAAGTAAAGTACCGCTTCTGGTTTTCCAATTTAGACCAAAATCTAGTATACTATTTAAATTAATATATAAGTTATAAATACTAAATTTGAGAAATTTTGCATAGTATTTTAAAATAATTTTTGATGGAAATCAATTATGACCTTCAAGTAAAGTACCACTTCCGGTGATCAAGCGGTGACCAAAAAGGGAGGTTCACAACTGGATTTTACAACAATCTTAAATACAAAATTTTAACTTTCTACCGCAAACCGTTTTTGAGTTATGCGAGATACGAACGTACGTACGTACAGACGCCACGACGAAACTAGTCAAAATGAATTCAGGGATGGTCAAAATGGATATTTCCGTTGAAATCTGAAAATCGAAAATTTTCGCGAGTCCAATACTTCCTTTACTTCGTACAAGGAAGTAAAAAGTGGACTTCAAGTAGAGAGGAAGTGGTTATCACTTGACTCTGACAAGGACACTTCTGCCTTACTGATAGCAATAGAATTCGCACCAAAGAGTCAGCATTGCCAAACAGTAAACCACACAATGAAAGCCTGTCCTAAATACAGGAGAAAAATAGCCGATTTCGGAATGCCTCATGCTGAGACACTAAATGGTCATCAGAATCACCAGTCTAATATAGTTTTTCCAATTTCAAATGGAATTTCCACAGCAAATGAGCGATTGTAACCATTTGCGGTTTCTCGTCCTATAAACATAGTAAATAAAAAATAAAAACCCCGACTAAAGAAATAACTTTTATAACTTACAACTCTATTCGTCCTAACAGACGGAATATTCTAGCATATCTACTTAAGCGTATTGATAGGTTGTTAGTGAAGTTGAATCCTATGAATATTGAACCTTGGTGTTGTAATGGGGTGCCTTCCACACCCAAACGAAAATAAAGACTCTTCTTTCCTCAATACATTAATTTGCTTTCTGTATGTTTACATTTATGTATAGATGCAAGGAGCTTTCTGTATTTTGACAAGCACAAATGAATGGGACGAAATGTACTTGCAAAGTGCCGTAATTTATAGTGGAAGGCACCCAACTACTACACCAAGGTTCAATATTAATGGACGTCAACTTAACTAACAGCCCACCAATGCCCTTAGGTAAATATGCAAATACATTCCGTCCCTTAGAACGAATAGGGTTGTAAGATATAATAATTATTTCCTTAGTTCGTTAGTTTTTATTATATATTAAATTAAATTACTTAAAATATAATGAAATATTTTTTCAGTATTTTGAGCTCTCAAAACACGAATGTTTCAGAACATTCACAGGATCCAACGTGTAATTTGGACCCATCAAACTTATACCCTCAAACGGACAGATTTAACACAACATTTGTTTAATATTTTGAGCTCAAGATGTTTCAAAACATTCATGGGACCGCAACGAGTAATTTGAACCATTAAACTTGAAAACGAGCTAAGCCGTTCGCTCAAATAGTCGTTACAATATTACTAACGGTCAAGCTAAACACATTACCCTCCTTGTGGCTTTGCCGTAGTTGGGTAAAAATTAAACAATGCCGGTGTCTAGAACTCCTTGTCAGGAACCTAGCTTTATTACGGTAACAATAATTTTAAAAAATAATTATTAAGCGTAACTGTACTGTCAACAGTTTAAAACCCATCCATCCATTCCTGAAATCATTCTTTAAGAATAGAAAGTGAAAAATATCAAGAAAGGATCAACGGTTATAATATGAAGGAAATATTCATTCCTGATTTTATGTGATATTCTGAATTCACGTTTTGGACAAACTATGTAAGTTTTTTGAATTAGAATAATTTTAACTTAACTAAAATTTCAATTTAGACAACTCTAGGAATTGTTTGTTTAATCGATTGTATCTATGCCGAAATTGAAATTTTACAATATCATGTTATTTCAAACAAATACGAAAATTCGTTTTGAAAAGAAGACTTCTTATCTTCTATACCTCTCCCCCCCCCCCCCCCCCACAATCAAAAATAATGCAATCGTTAGGTGTACAAACAGCAAGGTATTTTTTCTTTTGGATTATACATGAAATATAAATTTCTCATTATTAATGAATGCTCAAAGAAGTAAAATGATGAGTTATGAGGCGATAAAAATTCATATTTTTACCACAGAACTGAGTGATCAAGAAAATGGAGGGAAGCACACAGGTATAGTTTAGCACTCCAGGCGGTAGATAGCGCTCATGTTGAAAAATTGGTGATTATTGCAGGTACTTAAAAGATTATAGACATTTAGTTATAAAAACCGAACAAATTTAATAGATTTTCATAATGAAAAAAGTAATTTACAGGTAATTGAAAATTATTAATTGTATTCTATGATAATTCATAACAGTAAATCTTTTTTAAATACATTCAAATTATCAGGATTAATCATTGCTTTAAGTTCTAATTTAAAAATGTATAATAGTTAATTCTGTGTTTGTATGGATCACAAGATTCAAATATGTAACAAGATAGGCATATGAAAAACTAAAAATTACTATGTTCAATTCCATCTTTAGTTAATGTTGAAAGAAAATTCAATATTTCATACATTATTTTTATTTAAGGGAAAATTTTCCCTGAAATTAAGTACTTCTTTTGATTTGATTTGTTTCATTTAAATGTGAGAGACTGAACTATATATTTAAGCAATAAGATACCGAGGTAAAGGAGTTGTACAAAATTTATAAATATGAAAAAAAAAAAACCAACAAAATATTAAGAAGTTTTAACAGAAAAATATTACCAGTAGATGTACTGAAGTAAAACTTTTAATTGAGGAGCAAATTCTTGCTCTAAAATGATTAATTTGGAGGTCTATGTTAAGAGTATATATGTATAATTCACTTAATTTGTCCACTTTTCGCTCCTTATTCGATTGCAGACATGAATGAAAAAAAAATGAATGATTATCTAATGAACAACTCTTGTTATGTTTATATTTTTAAAGAATAAAATCATAATTTATTGTTAATCTAGATTCTTTATTATTAAATTTTGTTTATTCCTCAAAAAGTTTATTGCAATTTGCATTTTGATTTTTCAATGGCTTCAATTATCGCTCTGCACAATGCAATATGTTTAAACTAATTTATTTAGATATTTACCTTAAAAACATTGTTTCTAAACTCCTGTGGTTCTTTCTGACAGCGAAAAAAAGCTGAAACATCCTTTTTGTCTGCGCAATTCAATTAGTGATGTATCTACAGAAACTATAAAAAATCTTTAGATGAGCACAATTATCTGCAAATTCTCTCATTAAGTTTTACAGCGTTTTAGAACAAAAAAATATACGATGCATCACTCATTCAGATCATGTGATCTCGTCTGCTTTAGTACGCTATCAGATAGAATTTTAGTAGTATAGAAGTAATGCTTTTACACTATTTTTTTTTTTCTAAATGTATCAACTTATTGAAATATACACTGTGCCAGGCGATAATTTAAGCCTTCGAAATAATTAGAGATTCCAATATATATATATATATATATATATATATATATATATATATATATATATATATATATATATATATATACTACATTAGAATATTTTGCCAATTTGGCTCAAACTGGATATCTGTCCTTCCGTAGAAAACTTCATACCCACTCAAGCCCACTTGTTTCTAACCTCGTTTCCTCTTCAATTCCTGATAATCCTCCTAGGTGCCTGAAAAGAAGATGGGCTAGAGACCTTTTATTATGTTATTGTTATTGTAGTGCTGACTATGGGTAGTTTCTTAACAAGTGTATGCCATGTCATTTCATTATACCATAGTTCATACTTATTTGTTATATTTTTTAGTTTCAATACAGTTGTAAATTTCAATAAATTAATTCTAAAAAAATTTAATAGCAGTAGATAACTTGTGGGAAAAAATAAACAACCCAATAAATATTCAAATCGTTTTTATTTTCTAAATATAATATCTACTTAAAAACTAATGAATTTCACAATCATAGTTCATAATAACTGAAACGTAAAATACGAATAAATACATATAAATATAATTACAAACGTTCTCTGTCATGATTTTCGAATGTACATGTTTTTTTAAGTCTATCACAGCAACTTATATTTAAATTACAATATCAGTCTTACAGTTTACATATAACACATTAAAAGAAAAAGTACCTCAAAGATATTCTGAACATAGTCTGTATTTTATATTAAGCAGAAAAATTTGTTGATAACAAAAATCATAACATTTTTTCCTGTATAAAATGTTATTTTAATAGTAATTTCAGAATATTCTCAATTCTATATTGATACTACTTTTTCATTTAATGATGAATACAGTTCCGTTTAGACTGGTGTTTCTTTTATATTTCATAAAAATCACAAGGGGTGCTAAATTATGATTATTACAGAATAGTTTTCTTTTTCAATAATCTTGATGAAAATAATTTTTTCAAAACTTTTAATCATCACTCATCTTATTTTGTCTATTAGATTTTAACCAATTATGACTCTGATTTGGACATTATAAACAGTCCTTCCAAGCAAAGTTGTAAGCCATCTTTCCTCGGCCACTTGTAATACACAATATTTACAGACAAAGTATTTTAATCATTGTCAATTTATGTTCATTTGTAGTTATGTACAGAGATGTGGTTACAAATAAAAGGTTAAAACAGTGACATTGTGAATTCAATTTTAAATGGCTAGGGTTCATCAGAATCACCAGTCTTATCCATAATAAAATCTTCTGCCATCGTCTTCATCGCATCTGGAAAAAAACAAAACAAAACAATCATTACAAGGTAAGAGAATGAAATATATAAATTATGATTAATGATTAATGATTTTTTAAATTTATATATATATATATATATATATATATATATATATATATATATATATATATATATATATATTTTATCATAGCACCTAATCTTTTCTTTTGAAAATTTCAAAAATTTTAAAATTTGTAATTTTTTAAATAACATTTTAAGAAATCCTTTGACACCTGTCATTTTCAATGAATTTTAGCATGAAACTATCTGTGATATCTAGAAATGTATGTGAATATATAAAAATTTTGTTTCTCTCTCAAAAGCGTTGCTGGTATTCTTTCGGTACCCCTGTAGTATCAATCAAGACCTCTGTTTTTTTCTTTATCAATGAATAGATAATAAAATTAATAAATAAGAAACAGATCATAAATCATTTAATAAATAAAGATCATAATTACCTGAACGCCATACTGAAAGGTCCATCATCCCCTGGAAGAACTCTGCAAACCGTTTTCACTCCGCAGCAGTCATAATGGTTAAGACACTAAAAAAACACACTAGTATTAGAATGAAATCTATAGTATAAAAATAAAAACTGTAAATCCTAAGGGATAATGTATACCAAAATAAATTTAATACTTGATAAATAAACCATTACTTTTAATTTTAATAAAATTAACAAATATTTACAGCCAGAATTCGAAAAAAACAGATTTCACAGAAAAGTGCTAACTTTTTTTTTTTTAAATTTTAATTTTGGTTGAATTGGCAGTTCCAATTTGAAAAGGATTAAGTAACAATTTTGTGTAAATGGATAATCCTGTATAATTTATCGCAATTACGGTAGATACAGATGCCATTTATTGGATCTATTGGAACTGAATAAATATACATGAAGAAATATAGTAAGAAATAAAATAAAATCTGGTGCAGTGTGCGCATCACACAATTATCACTTACCACACTACTTTGAGTAAAATTAATAAGTAGTGCTAGTGAAATTTTTAAAATTTTCATGGGAATTCCATTTATTATATATTATATTAGTTTCCATTAAATAGTATAAAAGTAGAAATTATTAACTACAACAATGATTTAAGTTTACGCACTTTTCTTCACTCTACATTACCTTCTATGACTTTATGTATTATATATTTATTTTTCTAAAGCGTTTAGATTTCCATTATATTATATATCTATATATGAATATAATATTTCTCTTTTTTTCTATTCCAGTTGATTATGAAATTATTAAATTCTTTATATTTATCCATTTTTCATTACTACTAACGATGAAAGATGATTAATTATTTCAAATAAACAACATTTAAGGTACTTTAGAGAAAAATTCAATATTTAAGCCCTGCCAATGAGGATAAGAGCTAGCTAATTGTAAAGACCATTTAATTGTACATCGATATAACAACTTAAATCAAAGTTGTTAGTCATTATTGAGAAAATTGTAAAAAAAATCGATAATGTAAAGAGGAATTTCCGTTAAGTCAATTTTAACGTAAAAATTGCTGTGATATCTCAGTCATATGCCTACTTTAAATAAGTAATTTCAATTAAAGTTAAATAAAAATAAAATAAATCATCTTAAACACATTCATATCTATGTACAATATTCTGATTTCGGGAACTCCGAAGCAAGCTTACCCCTCCTTCTCTCTCCCCACATCATCAGCAATTCAAGTTTAGTTTTAAAAGTAAAAAAAAAAAATACTGGATTTCCCAGCTTAATCCTCTTTCTAAGAAAGTAGAAAAAGAAAAGAAAGGAGAAAAAGAAAACAGAACAGACCTGTTTCTGAGTCAGTAGGTATTTCCCTGTAGGCTCTCATCATTAAAGCAAAGATTAAAAAAAAAAAAATGGAATTTATACTTTTTCTATGCAAAATTAATAACAGTGGGGCATACAAAAAAGTGGAGAATAAAATATCTGATGTGGAGAACACATGATTTTCTTGTACCCCTAATAAAGTATAAATCGGTGGCTCAAAAAGTGGTCCTGAATTTGGTTACTAGTTTCCGAAGATCGCAGTATCTCAAAAACAATACACGGCGTCGCGACATCCATCTATTGACATACACGCACACACAAATAGGGAGGAAAACCAGTATTTTACACTAAATTTTAACACTTAAAACAAATAATAAAAATGTTTAATTGGATTGGAAACCAAATTGCGTTTGTAACCTTTTTTAACGAAACATATGATTTATGTATTTAATTTAAATATAATTTTTGATGTAAGCTTATTATGACCTTCAAGTAAAGTACCGTTTTCGGCTCACGAATTTTAACCAAAATATAGTAAATACATTCATATAGATATAAAAGTCCTAATTACCAAATTTCAGATGTTTACATAATATTTTAATATAATTTTTGATGAAAGTATAACATGACCTTCAAGTAAAGTACCGATTCCGGTTTTCCAATTTAGACCAAAATCTAGTATGTTATTTAAATCAATATATAAGTTGTAAATACCAAATTTGAGAAGTTTTGCAAAGTATTTTAATATAATTTTTGATGGAAATCAATTATGACCTTCAAGTAAAGTACCACTTCCGGTGATTAAGCAGTGACCAAAAAGGGGGGTTCTCAACTAGATTTTACAAAAATCCTAAATACAAAATTTCAACTTTCTACAGCTAACCGTTTTTGAGTTATGCGAAATACGAACGAACGAACGTACGTACAGACGCCACGACGAAACTAGTCAAAATGGATTCAGAGATGGTCAAAATGGATATTTCCGTTGAAATCTGAAAACCGAAAATTGTCGCGATTACTATACTTCCTTTACTTAGTACAAGGAAATAAAAAGCTGTATCACCCACAATTTCTTCACATTTTATAGTTAAATTTATTAAATTAAGCGATTTTTAAAGAATTGAACAGCTTTCAGTGTTAGGCCTCATGAAACAATTTGTAAAGGCTTTGCCTAAAGATGGACCATGTTTCAAGTATCTCTGCCAAAAGTTTCCACGCCTTTCAGAAGCTAAACTAAAAGAAGGCGTCTTTGTCGGACCTGACATTAGAAAAATGATGTTTGATGTCAACTTTGAATCCACAATGGCCTTAAATGAGAAAGAAGCATGGGTATCATTCAAGCAAGTCGTTACAAAGTTCTTGGGAGATAAAAAAGACCCAGAGTATGTTACAATAGAAACATGTTACAGAAGTTTAAAAAGTTAGGATGTTTGATGAGCCTGAAGCCCACGGAAAACTATAGGTGATACAAAAAAACTAAGGCCAGATTTAGATTCAGCACATAAAAATCTATGAAGATCAACTATTAAAGTCAAAAAAGTTTTCAAAAAAAAAATTTTTGTGTGCCTGTGTAATTATTTTTTATATATTATATATATATATATATATATATATATATATATATATATATATATATATATATATATATATATAAATATATATATTTTTTATAAATATATATATATAGATTTTAGTCCGAAAAGCGATTAACTGAAATCTTTGTGAAGATGAGGTTTTTTTGTTTTCTAACTGTTTCTGGACCAAATTAACGCTTCGTTATAAACAAAATTGTGATATTATTATTGATAATTTCAGAATTTTTGCAATATTATACGTTAAGTTGGTTCAGGCATAGATAGATTGATCACTTTTACATCCAAGCCGACGGTATTATGATTTTTTCACAGTTATCAAGAATACAGAAATTTAAGACAATTTTCTTCTATCGTGTTGTCCTAGACAGTCCAAGGGTACATTTATATGCATGTTGATATTTGTATACGAGGGGTATTCCTAGATCAAAATTTATACCTAGATCTACTTCAAATCTCAGCTGTTCGGTATTCAGGAAACGTAAACCAGGGATCCATGGAAACGTCTTCCATGATCTTGGAATTGTCCTTAAGATGTTATCTTGAAGATACATCCTGCAGGATTACTTCCTCGAGGGCAGCCGCGAATTTGATGGCAGTTTCTGTTCCATTGTTGGTCACTCGATCACAACTCGATCAGTAGTCCAGTCCCGAAATAATTGACATTGAAGAAGATTCACTGTTTTTTTTCCCAAAAATTTTTTTAAAAAATAGAATAACAATGATAATATATAAGCGATGTTACGCGATAGAACATCGTTTTAAATTACTGCAGATATATATATATATATATATATATATATATATATATATATATATATATATATATATATATATATATATATATATATATATATATATATATATATTTTAGTAGGAGATGTTTTCTATTTCATTTTCTATCACGTAACGTATAAAATGGGAAAATATCCTATTTTTAGTGGAATGATGTAATTTTTTTTTTTTTTTTTACGGATTCTGATAAGGAATGAAATTTCAAGACGAATTTTTTGATCCGATGTCCCATGAGGGCGCTAAAAAAATAAAAAATAAAAATACGGTTTTTATACAAAGTTCCAAATTTCTCTGAATGAATTTTTTTGAATTTTTTATTTTTAGATAACTATTTAAGTAAACATTGTAGATAATTATAATATCTTTGAAATGAGTCTATTTTCATTTCTGAACGCTAAGTATTAGAGTGGCAATAATAAATAAGAAGAAAGCAAGTGTCAAAATTAAAAAAAAAAAAAGACTGTTTTGGACAAGCTTCCGTTTATTTGTTTTATTTATGCATTTTTACTATCTAATAATTAATTAATAGCAATTAAAAATAATAATAATCATCCAATAAATATTTTTTTAAGAGAAAAGTTGGTCGGGGGGAGGGGGAGGGAGGGGCGTTAAAAAAGTAACACTTATAAGTAACTTATATAACTAAACATATATTTGTGCCGACGTTTCGACCTAAGTTTTAGGCCATATTCAGGGCTAAAAGAAAAAACAAATAACAACAATGAAAAACGACAGAGGCATCACCAGTTATTTTACTATTCCCTGTGTAAATAAAGCATTATTTTAATTTCAATTAATTTTTACATTGTTATTTTATTTATTTTATTTTACTTTTTCATTTGTCACTTGTATTATGTAATTTAGTGTTATCTTTTTCTTTTTATACTTCATACTTTTTTTATCTTACTTGTAATTTCTGTTTTTTATCATTTTTTACTGTTACTGGTATACTGCCTCTGTCGTTTTTCATTGTTGTTATTTTGTTTTTCTTTTAACCCTGAAGATGGCCTAAAACTTAAGCCGAAACCTCGGCACAAAATATATAAGTGTAACTCTTTGACCGCACCCTCCGACCAACTTCTCTCTTAAGATATACATCTACGGTCAACGAAAACTCTCTCCAAAATTAAATATTTTTAAATAATAATACTGTTGATGTTTTCTTTATTAATATTACTACTCTAATATACTTAGCGTTCTGGAATGAAAGTAGACTCATTTCTCTACTCAAAGTTATTCTAGTTCTCAACAATGTTTTCCTGAAAAGTTTCATTAAAAAAAAAAAAAAAAAAAAGAAATGCTTTCCTATAGAGAAATTATTGGGAACTTTGTATAAAAATAATATTTTGCTTTCAGCACTCTCCAGGCACATCAGATATGAATTCGTTTTAAAATTTTATTATAATGAGAATCCGTAAAGAAAATTACCATATCACATTGGAAATTCCAGAGACGCTGGAGGAATACTCCAGGTTACCAAGTCGGCAATAGGCCTCGAACTAATTTCAAGTTAGCCAATTGGGAAGATCTAAATTTGATACTGATATTTTAAACATTCGAGAATTTAAAGGTTATCTGTGATACCTGTATATGCAGTAGATGTTTTATAAGTGTAATTAATATTTTTATTTAAATTAACAAAGATGTGTTTTTATACGCTTTAGAATGGCTCTAGTTGGCCAAAACATCTAAAAATAAAATTTAATAATGAATTGTTAATGACATATTGGTCTATGATTTATCACAGTATAATAAAATATGAACCAGATATCACAGTAAAAAAAAAAATGCTGAAATAACTTACGATCAGTTGTGGTTTACTGAAATTGTTGTTAGATTCAGGTAAATTGATTGCCTATTCAACCTCTGCCCTGTTAGATTTTTTTCGAACCTCTTTGGAATTCTTCACGGCTCTGATTTAATAGTTTCGAATCTCGGAAGTTTCTTCGGAAACGGTTGATTAGCTTCGGAGAATGAGATAGCTAGGTAATTCAAAAGAACAGTTGGATGTTTTTATTTTATTTTATTTTTTTCACTTCAAGGATTTTAAAAGGGGCATATTTAGTAAAACCAAAACAAATAAAAGGCAATAATCATGTGTAACGGTTACTAAACTTCTTTAACTTGAGTATTTGAAGAAAAAAAGTATTTGGTTCTGATTAGGACAGGTAGTTACGCTCTAGATAATTCCACACTTTCCTGTTTGGAATAAACTCCTACTCTAGAATCAGGGAATTCCCAGACTTTAAATCACTGGATACCAGCTCCACTTTTCAGAGACCTGGGCGTTGACAGCTAGATGATCTTAAAGGTTCGTAATCATAAAAAAATACGAACTGATTTGCAAAAGTTTATTTAAGTAACAAAACAATACTAGGTTGTTGCAAAATTCCTTGTGCATGAACACAACCCTTAATTCCAACTCTCATAATTAATCCTATAAGAATGTTTTTGTTCCTACTATTTATGTCAATGTTAACTTTGACTAATTCTTTAATTCCTTGTGACTTGAGTTGGCTTTATGGAGTCATTTACATTTTTAAAACGCACGTATAATGTCAGAAGAAAAAATCATGATTCGCGGTCTTTTGAGACATTATTGAAAAAAAAGGTTTAAGCGCAAAGGCAGCCGCCGAAGAAATTTGTCCCATAGAAGGAGAGTCAATTATCCATCGAAATACTGCCGCAAAATCTAGATCAGGTCGCCCATCGTTCTTCTTGAATGTATGGATCTGGACCCACTTGCAACTACTCGTGATTTATCGGCCGTAATAGGGACTCAAACCTTTACTAAGAACAGCTAGACAGAGTTTATGCAGTTTTGTGTGCAAAGTACTCCGCTTTGGTCAACAGGAACCAAGCCATTTTGCAACACGACAGTGCCCCTGCATATCGTTCTCGTTTGACCAAGGAAAAATTATCGGAACTGCATGTAGTATACGTTTTGTCTCATCCTGCGTATAGCCCTGATATTGCTTCATGTGTTATTGCTTCATTCATTTCATTCATTCATTGCTTATGGTTTGTTTAGATCAATGACTCATTTTTTTTAAAAGGTCGGATCTTTGATAATTACGAGGACGTAAAAATTGGATGTGAAGAGTTCTTTGTATCAAAACCAAAGGAGTGGTACCGGCAGGAAATCCAATTACTGGTATAAAGATGGGCGAAAGTAGTTGAAAACAATGGACTTTACTTTGAAGAGTATTATTCGATAATATTTGAAATATTTAATCTGAAATAAAGCTATACTAATGCACAAGGACTTTTGTAACAACCTAGTATTAGTTATTCAATAAAAATATATATTAGGTGTTACCATACTCTACGATCTGCCTGTTTGATCTTTAATTTCAAATAATTCGAAGTTATTTCAGCCTTTCAGAAAATTGATACTATTGCAAAATAACAAAATTAAGAATAAAAAATCTAAAAATCTAATTCCGAACCCTCAGCTATATTTTTTAAGTTTCTTATTTTCAATAATGATCCTTTGCAATGTATCAAGAAAAAAAATTCAACCCTTTCTCAAGTTTTACGTTTCAAGATACGTAGAATCCCAAATATCGAATACAAACAAAATCCGTCCGTCAATTAAATTTTTCTTTATTTAAGGTATTTCATCCCTTCTCCTGTATCACTGATACATTGTTTGCATATTTAATAGTATTATGTTTTAAATTAAAATTATTTACTTACTTTTTTGTATAGTAAAAGAGCAGATATATAAGCTAAAATGTGACGTCAGCGATATAATCGATATTATTTTTTATTCTGATGACTATCGATGCTATCTATACTGCTATCGAACTATCTCCAACGCTACTGAATATGCCCCGTGAACTGATCCACAGCTGATATAAAAGAATATATTAATAATTTGCTACTGCTGAACTCGGAATAAGAGCCCGGAATTCAGGAGTCCAGCGCCTTACTCACTCCCTATATCACATAATCATATATAATATATAAAGGTGCCTTTACATATTTGCCAAGCCTAGGCAAGTAAAACGCCTAGTGAAACAGCAAACATGTAAATAAGGCTTACAGAAGCTTAGTAAACTAACCTTTCCACACGCTACTATTCCGACTATTCCAACTTTTGTCGGCTGTTAATTTCGATATAAAATAGTTTTGTTTATAAAAAATATCTGATGTGGACAACACATGACTTCCTTGTACGCCTATTAAACTATAAATCGCTGGCTCAAAAAGTGATTCCCAATATGGTTACTAGTTTCCGAAGATCGCAGTATCTCAAAAACAACACTCGGCGTCGCGACATCCATCTATTGACACACACAAGTGGGGAGGAAAACTAGTATTTTACGCTAAATTTTAACACTTAAAACAAGTAATAAAAATGTTTAATTGGATTGGAAACCAAATTGCGATTGTAACCTTTATTACCGAAACATATGATTTATGTATTTAATTTAAATATAATTATTGATGTAAGCTTATTATGACCTTCAAGTAAAGTATCGTTTTCGGCTCACCAATTTTAACCAAAATATAGTAAATATATTCACATCAATATAAAAGTCCTATTTACCAAATTTGAGATGTTTTACATTATATTTTAATATATTTTTTTATGGAAATCAATTATGATCTTCAAGTAAAGTACCACTTTCGGTGATTAAGCAGTGACCAAAAAGGGAGGTTCACAACTAGATTTTATAACAATCCTAAATACAAAATTTCAACTTTCTATGGCTAACCGTTTATGAGTTATGCGAAATGCCAACGAACGAACGTACAGACGCCACGACGAAACTAGTCAAAATGGATTCAGGGATGGTCAAAATGGATATTTCCGTTGAAATCTGAAAACCGAAAATTTTCGCGATTACAATACTTCCTTTACTTCGTACAAGGAAGTAAAACCAATGAAAAATATAAAATAAAAACATATTAATATATAATTTATATAAATACAAAAATCGGACTTAAGCATAAGAGAAGCCAATACAAGCCAAGCAAAACTACCTCCATTTCACATATGGTTTGCCTAGGCTTGGCAAAGGTGTAAAGGCTCCTTCATATTGAAATAATTATATTAAGTTACCTCATGGTGGTGTGAACCGTTTTTTATATTGAATTCGACTCCTAATCAAAGAAAGATAAGAAATAATTTATTTTCGCAGATCAAATCTGCAATTATGATTATTGCTATCTCTATTCGTTAAATAAACAATCTACGATATTTGAAAAAAAAAAAAATAGCGAATGATCAATTTAAATTTTTGTGATGCAATCCGATTTTTTTAATTTGCGGTTTAACGTCATTACCAACTCCAATTAATGCAGACAGGACGGATTATCTTACAGGTTAATAGCCTATCCTAGTCAGATAGGGAAGATCGAAATTCGTTCCGTGAGTCCGTCACGGAATATATTTCAATCAGCCCTGGCCGGATTCGAACCTTAATATGCTCGCCCAGCCAATTATATTATTAGAAATAGCAGTGATTTATCAATATAGAACAAGCATGTGTAAATGTTTTTTTTTTCTCTGATAACACAGATTAGAAAGATGTTTCGATAAGTGATGGGTTTTTTCCATGGACTATATAACATTTGGGAGTACAGATAGACTGGGTCACCAACGGTGATATGGGCAAACGAATTAAGGAAGAACCTTATGGGCGGAGTATAGATCGAGAGGTTGCGCTCAAGGAGGGGAAAGCTGTCTCCTTCTATGTAACTCGTCAAATATGCCAACTTGATTTTTTTTTATTCCAACATTTTGATTTATTTTACAATCTTTCTACTCCATGATTAAATTCGTAAGTTGATTTTTATTTAAATAACAAAAGATCATAATATAAAATCATGGTTAACCACCACTTACTATGGTTTCCATGTTGCAGCTTGGGCTACCTGTAGTTCAATGACGAAGCCCTGCATAATCAAACATTCGAATAAGTGTAGTGACAAATCGATCAAGATTATGGCAGTTAAGTTTTTGAAGACCGTCTGGAAAGTAATTAGCTGTAAATCAAGGATTTTTTTTTTTGGGGGGAGGGGGGGGGTCTAACACCGGAAGGTTTAGGGATAGAGATATCTCATAGGCCCCCTCGGGAAAATTTTGCTGGCCACTGATCAAAACTGTGTTTTTTTTTACACTATTTGCATCAGTGAATTTGAATCATTAGAAATTCAGTTTTGAAGTTTTTTTTTTGTTTTTTTTTAATAGCGGTAATTACAGAAACAATAAGTGATTTTTATGGAGAAAATTTATATTTTTTCTGACATCATTTCATTTAGTAGGTGCAGTAGTTTTTAACCCAACATTCAGATAGACGCCAATCTTTATTCATTGTACTATTAAAAAATGATACATCAATTATGAATGTATATGTAATTTTTAATATAATTATAATGCATATGATTTTAAACAAAGTACTGGGAAGAAAAAGTTAAACAATAGAGGTGTTATAGGATTACAATAATATGTTATAAACAAAGAAACAAAAATGATGTAATTTTAGGTAGTTTTTTATGAAGTAAATTTCTTGCTCAAATTTTCTGTTTATTTAAAAAAAAATATATGTCAAATGATGTATATATTTCTCGACGTTTCAAAAAATAAAAAATAAATAAATAAATAGAAATGATGTATTTTTTTTTTATAATACTATTACATTAACAATTAAAGGTCGTTTACATTTTCTAAATCACTCTGTACTACCACTAAGAAATAAAATTTAATTGTTGGCCTATATTAACGAAGCTATTTTTGTTATGCATTATGATTTAAAAAGAGAAGATATTGTAATTGTTTAATTATTTGGCTCGGATCATTCATAGAAACAAAAATGGACCAATGTGAAAACATAGAATTTTTTGTTTTGGGGAGGCTTCAGCTATAAGCGAAGACTTAGAGAGAGCGAGGGGAACGATTCATCCTCTCCCCAAGAATAAAAGAGAGGGAGTAAGTGTGTTATTTCGCCTTCATTCCAAAAATTTGTTTAAAAAATTAAAATAAAAATCAATAATAAATAATGTACATGAACGATTGCAATATTTAAACTAAAACCAATAAAGAAATTAGGATAAGCCGAATAGGCCAAGAACTAGAAGTAAGATTAAATTAGAAGTAGAAACGAATTCTGTAAGTCTAGATCAGCCCATCGTTCGTTAATTCATTTAAGCTATAAACAATTCGAAGAAGAAATATAGCCAGGATGGGCTAGTAGACTAGTAGTGGGGAGTAAGTTCAACTCAACGGCTCCAGTTCACTACTGGTGCTTACTGAGTCATCGGGAGGCCGAGAGGGACCATCGCTCCCCCAATCAGAAGGTAAAGTCTGCGCCTACGGCTTCAGCCCGAAAGCCCCCCCTCCCTTTTGAATCCGCTGTTGGTGTGAATTAAGGATTATTGAGTTTGAAAACTAAAATTAAAACCTTATTTATTTTATAATTTTGTTCATATTATTATTTTTTTTTTTTGCGTTATTTATTTATACTATAAAACTTAGAGTCCACCCGGATCCCATACCAATTTTTTTGTGTCCCAAGCACTTAAAAACAGTGATAAATTTATGAAATTACATTACATTTTTCCTATTACTACCTGTATTGAATTCAAGGTGTTGACATGAGAAAATTTGCGGCATACGATTTATGTCGATTTTTTCTTCTCAAAAAATCACGGTTTGGGTACTTTTTTTTTTTTGGAATATTAAAAATATCTCGGCAGAAGAAAATTCTCTACAACTTTCATTTGCATAACTTTTTGATTGTATATATGCAATATCTAAAATAATGTTATTACTCAACTGTAGACCAAAAAGTGCTCTCGGTGGAAAGTTTTGGAGAAAATTTGCTCAGTTTTGGCAAACTTTTGTTGTTACGTTCGTTTTTTCCGTGATTATTAAAAAAAAAATCTAATACGAAAAATAGACCTCCGGGATAAGATTCTGTCAGACGCCCCCCCTCTAGACGCGCCCCTCCGAATTCTTCCATATCATGTACTAGTCTACTGTCTCATGTTTACGAGTTTTATCGCTTTACCCTTCCACTAATGGTTGATAAATTTTAGATCTCTAGTCGGTTTTTTGTATTTTAATTATTAAAAAAAAAATACGTTGGCTTTAATTGTCCCCGATCCCTGGTGACCTTCAGGCCACTGCGTCCACACCCACGGGACTTCCCTCCGTACGCCTCTGAATAAGATAATTCTCAGGAAAATATTAGCTCAAGAATAAACCTAGTAGCACAGAACTAGCTCATTAGAAAGCTAAACGGGAATCAGCAATATGTTTTTTTTTTTTTTGGTTCAGCAATAATTAAGCCCTGGAGTAAAGTAGGTTGGATGTAATAGTATAATATTAATCCTTGGCTCATCAACTAGTATTATTATTATTAAGATTATTATAATAACTTAATATTGTCAGGCTGATTTATTATTATATATCGAAGTGCAGTTATCAGTGGTGTAGCCCAAGGGGGGAATTCGGGAAGTCCGAAATCCCTTCCTCCCGGAAATTACAATATACTTTTACTAATTCTTATCTGTAAACAAAAATTATATAAACCTATTTACGTAGGAACAGAAAATATTATGTTATATGAACCAAACGGACATCCACGGTTGGGGTAGGTTCCTTAAAAGTAGATCCTTGCACGAGTCCCCACCAACCCCCGAAGCGAAATCCTGGCTATGCCACTGGCAGGTAAGTTTTTAATGTTATTAAATTTTTACTATAAAATGGTTAAAATAAAAAAAAAATCTTTTAATTTTTTAAGCCAATAAAAATATTTTTAAATTTCTAATTTTTAAACCAAAGGATGAGTTATGATCTACAGGTCAAAATGAAACGAAAGACTGAACAAACGACTGAAAATACTTCACTATCATTAAAAAAAGCGAAATCTCAAAAAAAGAGACAAAAGTTATAGTTATAGAAAGATTCCGAAAACAAAGCTTTAAGTTGTCTCCCGAATTCCAGTAACTAACCAATCAATGTTTCGGAAATTTACTAGGTCAACAATCGACTAGACGAACATAATGCAAAAAAGAGACAGCACATCTCATATCGATTGTCTAAAAAAATATCCAAGTACATGATGCACCTCACTCCAAGTTACCTACCCACACACTGAAGAAGAAGGGAGGTAACATTGACGACGCTAAGAAAAGTTATATTAAAATAAAACGTACAAATACCGCACAACAAAAATATCTCTATAGGTGAATGTTACATCCCCCCCCCTCCCCTCACTTTACACTTTTTTTACTCCAAATTTTATAATGAATATAAGCTGACAGGTATACGAGTACCTTGAAGTATAATTAATAGGTGGGAATGGCCACCATTGCTTATGAAGAATTGATAGCAAGTTATCCAGGAATACCGAACTGGAAAAGTCCTCACAGAAAATGAGTTCCTCCAGCTTTGGAAGACATCTGGAAGTAGAGGCATGTCAAAAATACCGCCGAATAAAAAACATATGACCATCATGAGAACAGAGGAAAAAAGCCCATAAAGTGTGTACCGGTAAGACCTTCCATTAAAAAAAAAAAAATCTTACTTCCACTTTATTTCCTTTTTTATTTTATTTTTCATCCTAAATATATTAAATCTATCTTTACTATTCAATTTTAATGTTACTAGTTTTATTTTGTTTTATACGATGCTAACTGTAATAATTAAATTATTTAATGCTTTCGCTATTACATCAGTCTATCTATTGAAATATTTGTAGACTGTAATTATCATAAAATATGTGTTTACGTTTATAAATGAGGATGAATCAATAACTTTTGGTAAAAAATGGAGCGATGGAGCGGTGTGGCCGTAAGTCAATCTTCTTCGCTCCAAGCACTCCATTCCATCGTTCCATTTCATATCACTCATAGCCTTTGTTTACATTTTGAGATGTATATATTACGTTTTTTTATTTTTGTTTGTTTTTCTTTTGGCGATTAAATTTATCAGTACTAGTCTAATCAGTATAAATGACGTATTGAAGAGATATATAAATCGTATAAATATCCATGCAAGCTAAATGATAATAAGATATCTACCATCTCTCCGATCATCCTGCACTGCCTCAGACCTCTGATGTTCCAGACGTGCTCGTTGCTGTAGCGCCCCCGGGGGATGGCCAGGGTGGCGACGATGAGGAGGAGTATGGACAAATATAGTATGAGCCTCATCTCAGTTCAGTCATGGGATATCTGACCTCTCGCCGACCGGCGGCTTATTTTATAGCGAGGGAAGCATTTCGTTTGGGTTCGTGATCTTTGGGTTTATCTCGGCGATATGAGCCGTATCAGGCAACAATTAACCGCTTTTTTCACGATGAAAAAATTATGAATCTTATGACTGTTATTATTCGCAATGTTACGCGTAGCGTTAGGTAACAAATACGTCACTTATCGTTGCATCACATCGTTACATGAGCAATATGGAATTTGAATTCGCCGTTCTAATTTTGTAAATTGCATTCCTCTTAGCATTTCTCAATCCATAGACATGCCATGCTGAAGTGTGAAGTAAAAAAAACAAGTGAAGAAATCACCTTAACAATGATAGAATGAAATCATACATTGATCTATTCAATCATTAGTCATGGTACGGGAATCGAACAGTGACAGAGAATAGGGTCCACTGCAAGCAGTTCGAAACCCTTTGTCTTGCTCGCTACAAGGCAGGTTACACACGCGGCAGGCTTTCCTCAGCAGATTCAGCTTATACAGGGTGGGGCAGAAATGGCTTGACACATTTTGAATGGCATTATAAACAAACCAATATTTATAAAAAAAAAATATCTGATGTGGACAACACATGACTTCCTTGTACGCCTATTAAATTATAAATCGGTGGCTCAAAAAGTGATCCTGAATTTGGTTACTAGTTTCCGAAGATTGCAGTATCTCAGCGTCGCGACATCCATCTATTGACACACACACAAATGGGGAGAAAAACCAGCATTTTACGCTCAATTTTAACACTTAAAACAAGTAATAAAAATGTTTAGTTGGATTGGAAACCAAATTGCGTTTGTAACCTTTTTTAACGAAACATATGATTTATGTATTTAATTTAAATATAATTTTTGATGTAAGCTTATTATGACTTTCAAGTAAAGTACCCTTTTCTGCTCACCAATTTTAACCAAAATATAGTAAATACATTCATATCGATATAAAAGTCCTAATTACCTAATTTGAGATGTTTTACATTATATTTTAATATAATTTTTGATGAAAGTCTAATATGACCTTCAAGTAAAGTACCGCTTCCGGTTTTCCAATTTAGACCAACATCTAGTATGTTATTTAAATCAATATATAAATTATAAATACTAAATTTGAGAAGTTTTGCATAGTATTTTAATATAATTTTTGATGGAAATCAATTATGACCTTCAAGTAAAGTACCACTTTCGGTGATCAAGCAGTGACCAAAAAGGGTGGTTCACAATTAGATTTTACAGTAATCCTAAATACAAAATTTCAACCTTCTACGGCTAACCGTTTTTGAGTTATGTGAGATACGAACGTATGTACAGACGCCACGAAGAAACAAGTCAAAATGGATTCAGGGATGGTCAAAATGGATATTTCAGTTGAAATCTGAAAACCGAAAATTTTCGCGATTACAATACTTTCTTTACTTCGTACAAGGAAGTAACAAAAAAAAACAGTTGAATGCTTTGTCCTTGAGATATCTCCAGCCAACCATGTAGTTAATCTGCAGACCGTTTTGTCGACCTTCATACCTCAAATGGATCAATCTTTCACGGAACATTACCCTCAAATTCAAGCGAACATCGATATGTGTGGGTCATGGAACAAGACATCCTCTGCATCGATTTCATCCTACTTAAGATAGTCTCCAACATGAGCTAGTAACGGTCGGAGTTCACTACAATTAAACCACTTTTTTTTTTTTTCCTGGAGATATTGGTTTATATTTAAATACTTTAAAATATGTCAGTTATTTCTGACCTTATCTCTACACAAGACGGGAAAAAACCATCGGTAAATATTTCATCGGCGTCAGCTGATAACACAGGACCCAACGTAAGTTTTATCGTTACTTTGAACTAGCGCCCTACGTAACCAAAGGGCAAGTTCACACACACAACAGTTCTTCTACTGTCAATAGAGTCAATAATTTTTTGAACATGAGTGGCATCCAAGAGTGAGCTGTTCAATGGGATAACACCCTGGGCATATTCCAGGATAGAAATATCTCCAGAAATGCGAGGCATGAAGGTACATAGAGCGTTGTAAGTAGGGATGTTCATATCGAGAAAACAAAATTATAATAAATATATACATATACCTTGTATCGATTGTTTTGAATATATCAAAATAGTAGTTCGATATATTGAGAAAAAATATCGATATTTCGAGCCTGGATATTTTTAATCTTTTAAAAAATCCTTTAAAGGGCACACGCATAACGATATTTCTGTGCCGATATAATTATAATAATGTTTTATAATATGGGTATTTGTGGGACGATATAATTAAAACATGCTTTTATTGTATTGATATTTCTGGGACGATATAATTAAGTGATGTTTTTATTATATCGATATTTCTGCGACGATATAATTAACATATTGTTCTTATAACATCGATATTTCTGTGCCGATATAATTAACATTTTGTTCTTATAATATCGATATTTCTGGGACGATATAATTAAGTGATATTTTTATTATATCGATATTTCTGCGACGATATAATTAACATATTGTTCTTATAACACCGATATTTCTGTGCCGATATAATTAACATTTTGTTCTTATAATATCGATATTTCTGGGACGATATAATTAAGTGATATTTTTATTATATCGATATTTCTGCGACGATATAATTAACATATTGTTCTTATAACATCGATATTTCTGTGCCGATATAATTAACATTTTGTTCTTATAATATCGATATTTCTGGGACGATATAATTAAGTGATGTTTTTATTATATCTATATTTCTGCGACGATATAATTAACATATTGTTCTTATAACACCGATATTTCTGTGCCGATATAATTAACATTTTGTTCTTATAATATCGACATTTCTGGGACGATATAATTAAGTGATGTTTTTATTATATCGATATTTCTGCGACGATATAATTAACATATTGTTCTTATAAAATCGATATTTCTGTGCCGATATAATTAACATTTTGTTCTTATAATATCGATATTTCTGGGACGATATAATTAAGTGATGTTTTTATTATATCGATATTGCTGCGACAATATAATTAACATATTGTTCTTATAACATCGATATTTCTGCGACGATATAATCAACATTTTGTTCTTATAATATCGATATTTCTGGGACGATATAATTAAGTGATATTTTTATTATATCGATATTTCTGCGACGATATAATTAACATATTGTTCTTATAATATCGATATTTCTGGGACAATATAATTAAGTGATGTTTTTATTATATCGATATTTCTGCGACGATATAATTAACATATTGTTCTTATAACATCGATATTTCTGCGACGATATAATTAACATTTTGTTCTTATAATATCGATATTTCTGGGACGATATAATTAAGTGATATTTTTTTTACATCGATATTTCTGTGCCGATATTATTAACATTTTGTTCTTATAATATCGATATTTCTGCGACGATATAATTAAGTGATATTTTTATTATATCGATATTTCTGCGACGATATAATTAACATATTGTTCTTATAACATCGATATTTTTGCGACGATATAATTAAGTGATATTTTTATTATATCGATATTTCTGCGACGATATAATTAACATATGGTTCTTATAACATCGATATTTCTGTGCCGATATAATTAACATTTTGTTCTTATAATATCGATATTTCTGGGACGATATAATTAAGTGATGTTTTTATTATATCGATATTTCTGCGACGATATAATTAACATATTGTTCTTAAAACATCGATATTTCTGCGACGATATAATTAACATTTTGTTCTTATAATATCGATATTTCTGGAACGATATAATTAAGTGATATTTTTATTATATCGATATTTCTGCGATGATATAATTGACATATTGTTCTTATAACACCGATATTTCTGTGCCGATATAATTAACATTTTGTTCTTATAATATCGATATTTTTGTGCCGATATAATTAAGACATTTTTTTTTTTCGAATAGACCAACTAAGGACCACGATATTCAATGTTTTTGCTTTGAGTGTGCTTTGATGTTTGCCCAGTACATACGCATTCTCTGGCTGTGTTTTCCTTCCTCTCCTTCGTCCAGAAGACTCCTGTCTTCTTATGTGGTGGATTGTCCTGGAACCTCTTTTGTCCCATGTTTTTATTATATCGATATTTCTGGGACAATATGATGAAGTTGTTATTTTTATAACAACGATATTTCTGTGCCGACTCAATTAAGATATTGTTTTGAGTACGAAAGATTAGATGAGTACGTGCTCAGTTTTATCCACTCCACCTAATGAAGGTGAATTACAAGTAATAAAATGTTTATTTTTCTACACACTTTTTTTTATTATTTTTTTTTTACAATTTTTTTAGTCCGAAAGCAAGCTTGCAATTAGTCGATTGATTAACATAAATTTAAGACTTTTCGGAGAGCTTTATAATACCAAGTATAAACAAGTATAACCTTTAGCTGAAATTTATAACTAAATACTAAGGACCCAAATTTTTTGTTAAGTGCAATTTCTAAAATAATGCATGACAAAATTAATATCATCCTGTTTTTAGTCGTATTTTCTCCGAATAAAATAGAATATTGCACTGGTTCAAAAATCAGGGAAAAGAGGCGGGTGTGCATTTTCTATACATATCATAACCCCTGGAGTACGATTATGGAAGTTTTGGAGATGCCCTGATATACACTTCCAATGGCCCTCTTTGGGTCAAATGATCTGGAATTTCCTTGGCAGAACAATACTGTAAATTTCGGTATGTTTACCTGAAATTTCGCGTTTTCCAAAGTTTTGCGCATCTCTACAGCCCCACCAAATTAAGTTAGATGGTTGAAAATTTGTATGCAAATTGAGTTTTTGTTAGAAATGTGCCTTTTGAGAGATCTCAACTTTTTATCCCACCCCCACGTTTTTCATGTTTTTAAAGGATTTACGCCTCTCCAGAATCCCTCTAGTTTCCAGAGGGTTGAAAACCTATTGTATTTGAAAGATAATTAAATTAATTATAAAACAAAAGAAGTTTCTTCGAAATAGGACCAGTTTTAGCAAAGGCATGGCTATTTCAACTGTTTTACATATTTTTACTCGTATTTTTCCCGAATAAGATACACTATTACACTTTATCGAAGGTCAGCTGAGAGGGGAGGGAATTTTCTATCCATTTCATAACTCCTAGAACACGATCATGGACGTTTTGGAGATGTCTGATATATAATTTTTTCCGGCCACCTTTGCTCAAATGAGCTGAAATTCGGTATGTAGGGTTCTTTTTCAAACAGAACAATATACGATAAAAGTGGGAGTAAATTTCAGCCAAAATTTGTATACGCTATAATTTTTATGTTTACTAGAAATTCCGCGGTTTTTATCGTACAACACTACGCGCATCTTTGCATATGTTAAAAATAAATATACAATTAAAAACCTGCTCTGGCCATAAAAAAATCTTTGTACCCATAGCGAGTCCTAAAAATCAAATTATCAATGAAATTAATGAACACATAATTGATATAAGTCAATTTCTGGTATACACAGAGAAAATCGAAGCTATTTTAAGTCAAACTATTTGTCCGAAAAATTAAGCAGAGCAAAATACGTGTCAGATTTTCTCTAGATCATAGTGAATTTGAATAATAAGAAAATGTTGGTTCGTTCGAGAAAAGAAAAAAAACACAGTAATTGTAAACTTATTGTTAATACATCCATCATGATTATAAATAATTAAAATCTATAAAATTGCATAGAGTAAGCTGTGCGACTTTTATTATGTTTTATTAAAAAACGATTATCACATCTTAACATTGTAAACTTATAATAAAATATCTGATCTGGACAACACATGGCTTCCTTGTACGCCTATTAAACTATAAATCGGTGGCTCAAAAAGTGATCCTGAATTTGTTTACTAGTTTCCGAAGATTGCAATATCTTAAAAACGACAGTCGGAGTCGCGACATTTATCCATTGTCCCACACACATACTCTTGTTTCTGGAGGTCTCATTTCGTTATCAAATATCGGTTTCTGTCAGTAGGTAATAAGTTTTGAAGAGATTTCATAGTTTTCCGTGACAACATTAAAACTGTCAATATCACTAGATAAAGCATTGTAAATCGACAGTTTCGACATTTTAAGCGGAAGAACCCACTTAACTTAAATCTTATTCTCCTTCTGCAGACTTGTTGATCTCACAACTGGGGAGGAAAACCAGTATTTTACTCATACTTTTAACACTTAAAACAAGTAATAAAATTGTTTAATTGGAGGGGAAAAAAATCGTGTTTGTAACCTTTATTACAAAACATATGATATAACATAGTACAAACATAGTACCCTTTTCGGATAAACCAATTTTAACCAAAAATATTCATATTGATATAAAAGTTCTATTTACCAAATTTGAGATGTTTTACATTATATTTTAATATAATTTTTGATGAGTCTAATAAGACATTTAAGTAAAGTATCACTTCCGGTCAGCCAATGTTAACCAAAATTTATTATGTTATTTATATTAATATAAAAGTCTTATATACCTAAGTTGAGAAGTTTTGTATTATATTTTAATATAATTTTTTATGAAAATCAATAATGACCTTCAAGTAAAGTACCACTTCTGGTAATCATGTAGTGACCAAAAAGGGAGGGTCACAACTAGAGTTTACTGCAATCATAAATACGAAATTTTACTTTTCTACGGCTAACTGTTTTTGAGTTATGCGAGATACGCACGTAAGTACGTAGAACTTTTACTTCATACAAGGAAGTAATAAGAAAATTTACTGCATGAAATACAATTAAAATTATATTTATTTTTAAAAAAAAATTCTTCCATAAATAAAAACAATATTAAAAAAAGTGGGGTAAAATATTTTTTTTTTTGGGGAGGGGGGGAAACAAAGTTAATATTCGTTTATCGTAGCCCAAAAAAACGCCTTAAACCAAAGATCAAATAAAATTTTTGTTCGAAAATCACATAATTTCTACACAACTCCACCAATTCAGAGGAAGCTTGGAAGAAGTTTAGGGCTCTATAAACTACACCAAATTAAATAAACTCGACCTTCGTATTCAGAATAAATGGACCGCTGATAGGAAAAATGGAAAAAGGAGAATATCTGCTAAAGTAAAGCGGACGAACTGGTGGAGTAGTGATCTCCAACGGTTAGTTGCTCAGAAGAAGCGAACATTGAACGCATACCTACTGAGTGAAGTAAAGTAAGTGCGTGCTTACCGAACAGCTGCTGCAAACAAATGCAAAGCAGCTGTATGTCAGGTCAAGAAACGCTCATGAGAGAATTTCGGTAAACAGCTGAGCGAAGATCATCGGGAATCCATAAGAACATTTTGGCGAAAAGTTAAGACTTTAAGAAGAAATAAGAATAAGCCCGTAAGAAATGTAAGAGATAGCCATGGAACTGTGCTGACCAGGAAAAGATCCTTAACAGATGGAAGCAACACTTCCAGGAACTATTCTCCGAAAATCTACCAAGCATGAGATCCCTCTATTCATGAAAGCCTAGAGGCAATAGAAGAGGAAGAAATAGAATGCAATCCAGAGAATAAAAACAGGAAAAGCACCGGGAAAGGATGGTTATTCCACAAGAATGCTTGAAATACAAAGGACAAGAACTTCTTAAAGCACTTCAAAGGCTGTTCTAGAAAGTATATGACAGAAAGAGAATCCCCAAAGACTGGGGATATAGCATAATCCTCTAGATTCATAAAAAAGGCACCACGATGGAGTGTGGAAACTATAGACCAATCAGTTCGCTTTCAGTGGTAAATAAACTCTACACTTCTATTTTGGAGAGGAAACTCCGGCGGTTTATAGAAGGACAGTTAGAGGGTGAACAGGCTGGTTTCCGTTCAGACCGACAGACGCAGGATCACATCTTTGTTCTTAGGAACGTCGCTGAAAAAGTCTGGGACAAAATGGGACAGGAACAAAAATCTACACCTGTCATTCTAGATCTGAGGGTGGCTTTTGGCTCAGTCCCAAGAAGGGAACTATGGAACGCTCTAGTGGCCAAGGGAGCTCCTGGATGGCTAGTGAGGATAAATGGCTTGGAATCGGAACCTTTCCCAATTGCGAGAGGGGTTGAACAGGGAGATATTTTAAGCTCCCTCCTGTTTGTAAACTTTATGGACCAAATTCATAAGAGCTGTAAGCCTGGACTGCAATAGGAAAATGGAATATGAGAACCGTCCTCGTACAAAGTCTTCTATACGCGGATGACGTAGTCCTGGTATCCGACTCAAAGATAAAAACTACAGCAAGCTCTGGTGGAATGGGAAGAAGAGTTGCTGAGGAAAGGTATGTCAATTAATGTCTACAAGAGTAAAGTACTGGTTATGGGAAGAGAACAGGAAGATGTCCAGAAGATCTGCAATGGGGAGGTGCTGGAAGTATACTTATTTTGGGACAGTGATTAGTAGCTCTGGCAGGATAGATCCTGAGATTTTTCCAACAGAATAGCTAAAGCAAATCAGGTGTACTACCAGATTATTAACAGCATTATCGGCCAAGATGCACGTGTATAAGGCTAACTTACCCACTCTCACGGTGGAGAAAGTTGGACCATGTTGGACATACATACCAGGCGCATAGCAGGAGCAGAAATGAGGTTACCACATAGACCTGTTGGGAAAACTAGGGGGAATCGCATTAGAAATGAAAGAATCAGAGAGGAGTTGTGGGTACACGAACTTAAAATCACTTTGGAGAGCCGACAGCTCAAATGGTTTGGGCATGTCTGTCGCATGAACGAGGACATGGATCCAATAAAAGTACTAGAGGCTCGGCCCACTGGGAGGAGACCACTTGGGCGACTCAGAGTTTCATACCAGGAATACGAAGAGAGGATTGGAAGTAGAAGAGGCAAATCCCTGGTCCAGATGAAGCGGCTGAGCAGGGACCGAGAGGAACCGCTGCGCTGGAGGCTCCTCGACGCTGATAGTGGCATAAGAGGAAGATAAAGAAGAAGAAGATATTAAATAATACGTTTGAGGAGTTTTTTTTTTATTTTACACTACTTTTTCTCTCTTATAAATGCATAAAATCTAAAAGTTATTGGTATGGGTTAGTGATCAGAAATTCAGTTTTCCAACGGTCGTAGTAGCGTTGAATAAATCATGGTCAGTTATGAATGCACAAGTAAGTCAAGTCCAAATAGGTTTGATAGAAAATGCACTCCCGCCTCTTTTCCCTGATTTTTCAACAAATTTTCAACCCTCTAACTTCATTTGGTGGGGCTGTAGGGATGCGCAAAACTTTGGAAAACGCAGAATTTCAGGTAAACATGCCGAAATTTACGGTAATGTTCTGCCAAAAAAATTCCAAATCATTTGACCCAAAGAGGGCCACTGAAAGTGCCCAAATGTTTCATGAAAAAAAAATATATATATAAATATGTGTGTATATATATATATATATATATATATATATATATATATATATATATATATATATATATATAAGTTAAGGTACACAGTGTAACTTTATACAACTTAATCCTAACTCTAAGATGTAAACACTCCCTAAGACTATATATAGAGGATTACTAAGCCAATAAAGTGAGTCTTTTCTCAACAAGTGTGCGTGTCATTTCGTTCCCTTTTTTCCTTTTTTTTATTTTAAGTCCTCGGAACGAACATAAGTGGTGCCGAAACCCGGGAGGCCATACTCGGAATAGAGAGTTGTTTTTTTTCTTTTTCTCTCTTGGTGTTTTTTTTATGTTCACGCTGTTCGCGTCTGTTTTTTTTTTAAATTGACCAGGACAAGTGAGAACGTTACAGTATGCCAGATGAGATAGTGCGGCCGGCAACCTTGATACTACCACAGGACATCCCAGCGTTGCCAACGGAAACCATGGCGGCGGCGCACGCGAATTTGGCGGCAGCACAAGCAAACGCCCTAGAATGGCTAAAGATAAAGACGGCGACCTCGCAGGATCTAAGGAAGGCGATCACAGATCTAGAAAGGTTCAACGGAGAAATCGGCGAGCTAAATCATTTTCTCAAGGGAGGCGACCGGGTGATGACACGCATAGAGGCAAAGTTGTCGGAAGACCTCATAGACCCAATGGATGCGAACGCACTGAGAGCAGCGTTAGTATGTCGAGTAAAAAGGAACATACTTAACCTAATTCAGGCGGACGAGGATACACCTTGGATCATAGTGAAGGACAGGCTGAAAAAGGCATTTGGGGGAGGCCGGTGGGCCCCAGAAGAGGATATTTTTCGAATGTTCAGGGAGACGAAGAAGCCTTACCAAACGAATGGGCAGTATGCGGGATCGCTATTAGCCAGATACAACAAGATAACCGAGAAGATGAGGGAAACTCTGAACGCAGCCGAGGTGGAGGGCAGGATGGCGTTTTTGTCAACTATATTGAAAGTGCAGCTAGCGAGAGACACGGGAAAGAAAGAGGGGCTGTCTAGAGACAAAACGTTCATCGAATGTGCCCAGGAGATGGTAGACGCTAGTGCCAGGGATGAAGAGGCGAGATTCGGAGAGGAAGCGGAAACGGGATGGAGTAGGGTAACTTACAGGAGGCCCGAGACGAGTAGGAACAAACCTAGGCCAGATACGGGAAGGAGAAGAGAGACGGAATTCGTTGGACGGGAGAGGACGATGGCACGAGAAAGGAGGCAAGGACCGGAGAAGAAGATCTGGAAAAGGGAAGACAGGAGGTGTCATGGATGTGGGAAGACGGGACATCTGGTAGCCCAGTGCCCCCGAACGAGATGTTTCGAATGCGGCACCGAAGGACACATTGCGAGGCAGTGTCCCTACATGAGCAGACGCGGTGAAGCAAATCGAGGGGAACCCATGGAGGTGAATGCGCAAAGAATGTGGAAGAGGAGCAGATCACCATCTGAGTCGATAGGGTCATCGGAAGTCTCGGAGACGGACGAAGAGGAAATCGAACCAGGAAACAGAGGAGCTGGAGGAGGAAGGAGCGGCAGAAGAAGCGGCGGACGAAGAGCAACGCAGGAGAGGGTATCGAGAGATAATGAATGAGAAAAGTGCGAGCAGAGAGGCAACCACGCGGTAGTGCATAACATAGAGAGTGAGTGTGGTGGGTTGCCTATTATCAGAGTTGCGAGAGGAGTACGGTGCTTGGTGGATACAGGCAGTTCAAATACGATAATGTGTCGGAGTGCGGTAGAGGCGTTGTGTGAAGGAGAGAGGATACCCCAGGTACAGGTATGTGGATGTAGATTAATCACCTTGAATGGTCCATGTAAGATAGAAGGGGAAGTGGGGATAGATTTGAATAAATGGGGAACCGAGGGAGGAAAATTAAGGGTGCACGTAGTGGAGAATATGCCTCGGGAATACGGGGGAATAATCGGGTGCGACCTGCTAGGGAAAATGGGAGCGCGGATAAGAAATCAGGACGGGAAATGGATTATTAGGATAGGAACAAAGAAGTACAGGTGTAAGAGGGTTCTGAAAAAGGACAAAATTAGAGTCGGGGCAATTAACCGGGAAGACTGGAGACAGGCGTTACGAGAGGAGTACGCGGATATTTTTTTCCAAGAGGGAGATATATTGAGTGTAACGGGGGAAACGGTACACGAGATCCCGCTGAAACAGGATAGGGTGACATACGTCAAGGAGAGAAGGTACCCGCAAGCTTTACGGCAACATATCCGGGAAGAGCTGGAGAGTTTGAAGAAACAAGGGATCATTACCGACAGCACGTCGCCATACAACAGCTCCCTTTGGGCAGTAAAGAAGAAGAGTCCGGAAAACGGCGAGCGGGAGAAGTATAGGGTCGTGGTAGATTTTAGGAAACTAAACGAGAACACCCTGGACGAAAAATACCCGATACCGAGATTCGAAGATATCTTGGATAGGATAGGAGGAGCGGCTGTGTTTAGCACGCTGGACTTAAAAGCTGGGTACCACCAGATAAAGATGCACCCGAGGGACCAACATAAGACGGCTTTTACTTTCGAGAGGGGTCATTTCGAATTTACCCGGATGCCGTTTGGGTTGAAAAACGCGCCCATAACGTTTCAGAGACTCATGGACGAGTTTTTGCGGGGACTGGATGAATCGGTCTGCCAGGTTTACATGGACGACCTGCTGATCTTCAGTAAGAATGAAGCGCAACATATAGCAGATCTAAGATGCGTCTTCGACCGGCTGAGACAATTTGGACTAAAGCTGTCTGTAGAGAAATCGATTCTGGGACAAGACCAGATCAACTTCCTGGGGCATAATATATCAAAGGAGGGAGTACGACCCGATGCGCGGAAGGTTGAGGCTATCCAAAGGATGGCGATCCCAACGGATGTGAGAGGAATAAGGAGGCTGCTGGGAACGCTAAATTATTATCGACGATTCGTCCCGGAGATGGCGAAATATTTAGTACCCCTTAATAACCTTCTGAAGAAAGGGAGCAAAGTCGTGATAACGCCTACGATTGAGGGTAATATTCGAAAGTGTATGTCGCGATTACAGGAAGAGCCGGTACTTGCGTTCCCTGATTTCTCGAAACCATTCACTATCACCACAGACGCGAGCGAATACGCGTTGGGGGCGGTACTGTCGCAGGACGGAAAACAGGGGGAACAACCAGTGGCGTATGCCAGCAGACGCCTCACGGAGACGGAAGCGCGTTATAGCGCGTTAGAACGCGAACTGTTGGGTATTGTGTGGGCGGTCGAACACTTTAGGCCGTATGTCTTTGGGCGGAGATTTAAGGTCCAAACGGATCATCGACCCTTATTGTGGGTAGGAAAGCTCAAAGAATCATCGGCGAGAGTTACCCGCTGGAAAGAGTTTCTGAGCCAATATAACATGGAGGTGGCTTATAAACCAGGAAGAGAGAATATTGTGGCAGATTGGCTATCTCGAGCGCTGCAGGTCAATGCGATAGAGACAGAAAGAGGGGAACATTCCGGAGAGCTACAGAGATTCGTAAGGGAATGGACGCCTGAGGGTGAAGGGGAACCAGAGTCAGGGGAGGCAGAAGAAGAAAGGATGTCGACGGGGGACGGAAGTGTTACGGAAGACAGGCCAACGGATATGGAGGAGAGGGAGGAAATCATCAATGACAAGAAACGTCAGATTATCTGGAAAACCCGGACGTCGGGATTGATGAAGGTGGATTACTCAAAATATGGCATGTATAGTATTAACACGATATGGTCGCATCCAGGAGTAAGAGAGGAGCAGATTTGCAGGGCCCTGAAAGACGCGTCCAGACCAGGAACCACTCATTATCTGTATGTAGGAAACGCATCGGTCTGGGAGAAGATAAAGCGCTTATGGCAGACCGAGAAAATCGGAATCGATAGGACGTTCGTCAGATGCAAACTCATGGTGGAGACGGTCAGAGATCCAGAACGGCAGGAGGAGGTTACTCTGGCGTACCACCAGGGGAAGACGAACCACCGAGGAGTAAACGAGACCTTGCAAGCATTGAAAAGGAAGTACTTCTGGGAGAAAATGCGAAAGACGATAGAGAAGGTGTTAAGGGCATGTGTAGTGTGTCAAACCACGAAATATGATCGTCACCCTCCAACTGGGAAGCAAGAAGAGACGACGACACCTAGCGCACCGTTAAGCGACCTGCAGGTGGATACATTCACGTGGAAAGGGTTTAAATGGGTTACAGTGCTAGACGTATTTAGCAAGCTGGCGATGGCATATCCAGTACAAGACCGGTCGGCAGAGGCAGTGATCGCGGCTCTACGAACATGGTTTCAATTTTATGGGATACCGGATACGATCTCTTCCGATGGAGGGAGAGAATTCGATAATGCGAGTCTGCGAAACGAGACGAAGGCATTGGAGATAGCTTGGCATATCAACACACCGGGACACCCCAAGAGTAGGGGAGGGATAAAGAGGTTGCACAGTACACTGGGAGATCACCTGCGAGTGTTCCACGTAGACAGGGGTTGGAGGCTGATTGCGCGATGCCAAAGGCGGTAGCAGCATACAATCATTCGATTCATATGGCTACAGGGTTTTCCCCGTTTGAAGTAATCTTCGGGCTTCGAGAGCGGCGAAGAGACGGAGGGAGCACGGTAGTAGACGAAGGGTTGGCAGAGCGATTAGTGAGTAATAGGGTAGCGCTCGTAAAACTGCGGGAGAAAGCACACAGGAGGATCGCGGCGGAAAAGAGTAGAAGGGTGGCACGGAAAAATATTCGGGTACGGGACAGGATGGAGGATGTTAAGATAGGGACGATCGTGTACCGAAAATTGGCATCAAACAGGACTAAAGAGGCGGTACGTTATGAGGGACCATTCAAGGTGATTGTGATACGTGAACACAATGTAGTGACCATCCAGAGTATCAAAGAACCGAGGAAACGGAGAACCGTTCACATTGAACAATTAAAGATTCCGCTGGGCGAGCCCGGACAATCCTGATAATGCATGAGTAAGTATCCTCTCTTCTACGGGAGCAGTTCGGATGTATCAAAGGATGATTTATGTTCATTTTGACAGATGTCGATTTCTTAAGTTGTTCCTTATTTCTTTTGGTATAATAGTTCATAAGTTTAGCTATAAGAATTTTGTATTTAGTTATATTATTGTATTATGTTTCATATTTTTGGGTGTTTACATGGCAGAGTATCATTTTTCTTTTTTTTTTTTTTTTGTTTTTGTTGTTTCGTGTTTTTGTTTGTTGTTCAGAGTGTATTATAGGAGTAAAGTTTACGAGAAGTGTTCGTAAACTGGCAGGGGGGAGTTAAGGTACACAGTGTAACTTTATACAACTTAATCCTAACTCTAAGATGTAAACACTCCCTAAGACTATATATAGAGGATTACTAAGCCAATAAAGTGAGTCTTTTCTCAACAAGTGTGCGTGTCATTTCGTTCCCTTTTTTCCTTTTTTTTATTTTAAGTCCTCGGAACGAACATAAGTTATATATATATATATATATATATATATATATATATATATATATATATATATATATCACAATATATCAGGGCATCTCCAAAGCTTCCATAATCGTGATCCAGGGGTTATGATATGTATAGAAAATGCACTCCCGCCCCTTTCCCTGATTTTTGAACCAGTGCAATATTCTATTTTATTCGGAGAAAATACGACTAAAAACAGGATGATATTAATTTTGTCATGCATTATTTTTGAAATTGCACTTCAAAAAAATTTGGGTCCTTAGTAATTAGTTATAAATTTCAGCTAAAGTTTATACTTGGTATTATAAAGCTCTCCGAAAAGTCTTAAATTTATGTTAATCAATCGAATAATTTCACGCTTGCTCTCGGACTAAAAAAATTTTAAATAATAAAAAAAAATTAGTAGAAAAATAAACATTTTATTACTTGTAATTCACCTTCATTAGGCAGAGTGAATAAAACTGAATAATACTTACAGAGTTTTAAAGGATTTTTTTTTTTTTTTCGAGACCGAATAATTTGTACAAAATTTAGGAATGTGTGAATCGCCGCGGAATGAAATATTGGGTTTCTACTGCATTTCTATTGGAGACCAAATTTTAGTCTTTGAAATTTGGACTTAGGAATTCAACAAGTGCAGGATTTGCTCAATTTTTTGAGGAATGAGTACGTGCTCAGTTTTATTAACTTCATCTATTAGCAGAAAATTGGTTTTTTTTTTTTTTTTTTTTTTTTTTTTTTTTTTTTTTTTTTTTTTTTTTTTTTTTTTTTTTTTTTTTTTAGTTTTTTTAGTTTTTATATCAAGTTGAAAATAAATAAAACAATAGAGATATGATTTAGTTTCTTAATCTCAGCGGCCAAAGTCCGAGCACAGACGCTATTTAAATTTTTCTCGCACAAACATGAGAAACTGTTTGTCAGCAGTTTTTTAATCTCTTAGTTCATAAATATAACTTATAGGATTAAATAATATGAGACAAAGAATAACCTTTTAATAATTTTTATACATTGTAAATATATTCAAATGTATACAATATAAATATGTACACTTTAATCGATTTGATATTTTTTGATTTACGTGAACATGAAGGGTTTTGAAGTTAGCTAAGAACGGATCTGACTTACTTTTACATGAACTTTTTTTTTTTGACCTACTTTACTGGAAGCGTCTTTTGGTTTTTGTAATTTTCTGTACATTTGGAATCATTTAATACAATCGAAAACATTTTTTTCTTATTTTACACAAAAAAAACAAGTCGATTGGTACATAAGAACTTTGCAGAGCATAAGAGCAAAGGCAGAAAACAATATTATAAAAAAAATTTGAAATTACATTAAATTCTTTTTTATAGGCTCATAAGGCGCATTGGAAAGAACCCTCGAATACTTATCTAATATTTTTCGAAATAATATCCCAAAAAAAAAATCATTAAAATCAGCGAAGCGAGTCCCTGTGTGACGTGGATCATAATATGGCAACACGGGTGTGCGAACTTAAGTGGATAAGACGCCAAAAGTTCGGCGTCTTGGACGCTGAGAGGAAAAATTGAGAGAAAACCAGCGAGGTGACGAGGAGAGAGAAACAGGGAAATGTTCTATTTTTTAAGTCATGCATCCAAATACATTCGGTTGCTGTTCACAGAGCATAATTATCATTACTACACCGTTTGATATTATATCATTATAAATCATCGTTAACGAGTCTTAGGAAGGTGATTGATTTGAGATGTGTGATATTTACAGGAAAGGATTTGGTTGAAAACGACTACAATGTTTATGACTGAAGAATTGCAGTTGATCGAGGTGTTGTTTACGAAAACGCTAGGATTAAATTAGTTTCTGTTATATAACTATTACTCATGTTTGTCTGAGCATAATGTAAACAACCCCAGAGCACGAATTGTCAACGCTGCCATTGAGAAATCGAATCATCGTCTGATCATAGCAATTTTTATCGGCATTTTTTTTTTTTTTTTTTAATTTATAGAAATATCATTTTCCTCCAAATCACTTCTTATTTATTTATTTACATAGTTTGGCAGTAATTATTTTGTCATCTGCATTTATGGCCATTGTATTGGCCACCTTTATAATGATGTTCCCAGATGGGAAGCATTCCTATCTAGCATTAACCAACGAGCTCTGCGTTCCAAACGGTTCACCCAAACATCCACGTTGATGCGGACAGGATTGCTAGAGCTGTTTCCATCAAATGAATTATTATTAATATTATTATTATATGCAAGACCAAAAACTCAAAATGAGGCATAAATAATTGTTAGGACATAAATGGAAAGTTCCAAACAAGAAGTCATGAGTCTCAAAAAACCTGGTGCAGTGCGCGCATCACACAAATTTCCCTTACTAATCTATAATAATAATCTTTAAAATATTTGATCAGCTGTTTGTAATTTAACCTTTCCTAGCTGTTATTATGTAACTTTCCGTTTTCCTATGTATGTGTCTGGGTATCTCAATGTGGGGTGCTGTATCTGGTTAGTGTCATTTGGACTTTTGTGGATGTGAAATGTGCTCCTTTTTTATGCTATATACAGGAATTTTTTTTAATTTATATTTTATTTTTTTATTTTTTTTATTTGAAGCTTGACGGTTAAGCGAGAAAGACGGTAAATCGGAGGTTGCACTGTACCATTCGAAGCAGGACATTTAAGCGTCCCACGGAAAATCCTGTGGACACGGGATACATTGCCTTAAAGGGGGAGGAGAGGGCACTATCCCGAAAGAGGGACGTCTGGTTACGCTATCTATACCCCTTCTCATAAGAACGCTGGATTTGAAAAACCCTTCATCATTATGGAACACTATTCCACTCCTAGGTTTCTTCTACTCCCACATGAAAATTTAAATCCCCTCTCCTTTTCTATTTACTATCGCTTCAGGAATCAAGATTTCCTTTTACCTTGAATCTATGTGTTCATCTCACCTTATTAATTATTTTCGATAAAATATATTTTCTTGAAGTTCCCCAAATTTTGTCAGGTCTTTTGTCGAAAAGACATACCAGTTATATTTTATAAGTGATACATGTTAAAGAAATTACACATTACTTTAAAAGAAAACATGCATTTTAATATATAACCTCAAAAATTAAACAATAAATACTTCTAAATCTGAGAACAAAATTCAGCTATGTAGTCTAATATTTTTGAAACAAACCCTCCTTCTCATACCTCCTCCTCCTTATAAATTCGCACAGATAGGACTCCAACATGTCCCTCCTAGTCCCGCGTTCCTTCCTGTTACGTCGCTTCACTGAAGCCTACATGAGTCGTACCTTCGTTTGATGTCCTCTTGCACATACCTTAGTACTAGCAATGATATTTCGGCTCTGTAGGAACTTAAGAGCAGCATCATCATTTCTTAAGTTTTCACTTAACTGGAATATATTCATCTTGTTCCGGTTCAATTTCACAATTAAAAATATCTGATGTGGACAACACATGACTTCCTTGTACGCCTATTAAACTATAAATCGGTGGCTTAAAAAGTGATCCTCAATTTGGTTACTTGTTTCCGAAGATTACAGTATCTTAAAAACGACACTCGGCGTCCCGACATCCATCTATTGATATACACCAACAAATAGGGAGGAAAACCAGTATTTTACACTCAATTTTAACACTTAAAACAAATAATAAAAATGTTTAATTGGATTGAAAACCAAATTGCGTTTGTAATCTTTATTGCCGATACATATGATTTATGTGTTTAATTTAAATATAATTTTTGATGTAAGCTTATTATGACCTTCAAGTAAAGTACCCTTTTCGGCTCACCAATTTTAACCAAAATATAGTAAATACATTCATATTGATATAAAAGTCCTATTTACCAAATTTGAGATGTTTTACATTACATTTTAATATAATTTTTTATGAAAGTCTAATATGACCTACAAGTAATGTACCGCTTCCGGTTTTCCAATTTAAACTAAAATCTAGAATGTTATTTAAATCAATATATAAGTTATAAACACTAAATTTGAGAAGTTTTGCATAGTAATTTAATATAATTTATGATGGAAATCAATTATGACCTTCAACTAAAGTATCACTTCCGGTGATCAAGCAGTGACCAAAAATGGATGTTCACAACTAGATTTTACAACAATCCTAAATACAAAATTTCAACTTTCTACGGCTAACCGTTTTTGAGTTATGCGAGATACGAACGTACGTACAGACGCCACGACGAAACTAGTCAAAATGGATCCAGGGATGGTCAAAATGGATATTTCCGTTGAAATCTGAAAACCGAAAATTTTCGCGATTACAATACTTCCTTTACTTCGTACAAAGAAGTAACAATATCTCAGTTAGCATATGATTTAATTAGAATATAATTAACTACTTAGGTAACAGCTATATTGTTATAAATACTTAGATAACATGTTATAAAATATAACTGGCATGTCTTATCGACAAAAGACCCAGTTTTTCTTTAATTATATTATTTCTTGTAAGTTTATATAAACACCTTCGTACTTCACCACTCAGCATTTATTGACATTATCAAAGCATAAGTTTTATGAATCATATTTTTTGGGAAGTTTTCAACACTAAACTGATGGAAGTTTATTTACCATTTTCACTTTTTTGTCAATTTTTTTAAAAACTTCTATATATTTTTTTGTATATTTTTATCTTGAATGTGTGAGTGTGTGTGTTTTATTTTATTTTGTCTAGGTGCTGACTCAATTATTTTCAAATACTGAATATTATTTAAACTTTCATTTTTCATATTATTATTTATTTTAGTTTTTATATTTTATATTTATTAGTGTTTTTACTTCCTTGTACGAAGTAAAGGAAGTATTGTAATCGTGAAATTTTTCGGTTTTCAGATTTCAACGGAAATATCCATTTTGACCATCCCTGAATCCATTTTGACTAGTTTGATCGTGGCGTCTGTACGTACGTACGTTCGTATCTCGCATAACTCAAAAACGGTTTGCTGTAGAAAGTTAATATTTTGCATTTAGGATTGTTGTAAAATCTAGTTGTGAACCTCCCTTTTTGGTCACTGCTTGATCACCGGAAGTGGTACTTTACTAGAAGGTCATAATTGATTTCCATCAAAAATTATATTAAAATACTATGCAAAACTTCTCAAATTTAGTATTTGTAACTTACATATTGATTTAAATAACATACTAGATTTTGGTTTAAATTGGAAAACCGGAAGCGGTACTTTACATGAAGGTCATATTAGACTTTCATCAAAAATTATATTAAAATATAACGTAAATTATCTAAAATTTGGTAAATAGGACTTTTATATCGATGTGAATGTATTTACTATATTTTGGTTAAAATTGGTAAGCCGAATATGGTACTTTACTTGAAGATCATAATAAGCTTACATCAAAAATTATATTTAAATTAAATAAATAAATCATATGTTTCGGTAATAAAGGTTTGTGAGATGACATCCAACAGGAGAATAAGAGATACGTTGAGTGGATTTTTCCGCTTACAATGTCGAAACCGTCTATTTCTAATGCTTTATCTAGTGATATTGACGGTTTTAATGTTGTCACGGAACATGAAGAAATCTCTTGAAAACTAGTTACCTACTGAAGGAAAACGACATATAATAACGGAATGAGACCTCCAGAAACAAGAGTGTGTCTGTGTGTATATTTTTTTATGTGTGTGTGTGTATGTCAATAGATGGATGTCGCGACGCCGAGTGTCAATCTTCTGAAACTAGTAACCAAATTCAGGATCACTTTTTGAGCCAGCGATTTATAGTTTAATGAGCGTACAAGGAAGTGTTTTCCACATCAGATATTTTGTTAAAAGAAATATTTGTTATTAATTATTAAGTGAAAAGAAATAGGAGTTTCATTTTTAAAACGAAAAATTAATTTTTTATTTTTGCTTAATGATTTTTAGGATAAAATTTGAAAGGTGTTAGTATGAACTGGTTTGAGTAAATATTTTGTAAGTTGTACGTTTCTTACTTAGTTTCACAATTATATTGTCGTCTGAATAGTGTATACTATATAATTTGTCGTATATATAGGCCTACTAATTTTTTTGGACTAAATGTCTTGTTTATCCGGCATTTTTTTACTTAGTGGAAATAATTTAAGTACTGAAAAATAAATTTAAAATTTTTGAATATTACAAAAAAAATTTTTTTAATTAAAAAAATCATATCTTTTGAGCAGCACTACTTGTGAGATATTATTATTCATTTTAAATTTTTTTCAACCAAAGAATTAAAATGTGTAATAAACTCATATGAGAATATAACTTATCAGAGAATATTTCTTTGGTTATTATATAATTTTAAGACACTATACTATCAAGAAATGATTTGAGGGAACAGCACATTGAAAATGTCTCACGATTTGTGATAAAAAAAAAAAGAAAAATAAAGGTCAAAATGTTTAGTTTTTGATGCCTAGGCGAGAATAGTACTATAAATTACAGAAAAAAGATATAATTTATCGAGAGCTAACAAAGCCAAGATAATTGCATCAGCTGCCTGTAATCAATTTTGATTTATTGCTGTTATCTTTTAAGAAATTAATGTACTTTGACTTCCTGTTTTTGTCGTGTTTATTTTTTATTTGTTGCAACTCTTGAACTGCTTCAAGGCAAAAAAATTATAGTTACATATCCCTTAAGTTTACTAGATGAAATTTCAATGGTTCAATAATTTTCGTTCTCTTAGAAATAACATGGCATAGAAATCACTACTATATATTATTACGGTAGTATAGATCCCTTTTCCGGCTCTCAGGAGCGATGGATTTTGATGAATGAGATATCAAAAGAAAGGGAATTTCATGGTGAAGTGACGAATCCTAATTTCCATTCTCAAATTCTTACTAGGGCTTAAATAAAAGTGATGAAAAAACTGGAAGGTTTCAAAGATTTGACGACTGAGAGTCGGCGGATCGAGACAGGATAAGTTGGGTTTTATAGATTTTGACGCGGGCATCAAGATCATATATGATCCTTCGGATCATATTGGTCCAGCCTTTTAAAGCCTTAAAACCTTCCGTTTTTGAGATAACTCACGGTATATGTCCGCATGGGCGCTATGCCATCTTGCGTACGTGTCCTTGTCATGGCAACTTTATATCAATTTGAGTCTGTTTACAAACACTTTTAATGAGTGGGAAATTATATATTGTTTCCCATGTCCAACCCTAAAGGGCACTGTTAAATGTGGATAATACACATAGAAAATGGTATAGCTGAATCTAATTGCCTAACTGCTAAATTGAAGAGATGTTTTCCAGTGGGGTAAGCTAATTACTTATTAACTATGAACTGTAACTTCAACATAGTCATTACAAACTATGTAGCTTCACCAAATATGTGTGTTAAATAAACTTTTTTGGTAATATTATATTGTTTACACGAATAAATATGTTTTTCTACTTCTAATGTATTAGGGATTAGAAGAAGGATTGATATCTAATGCGAGAGTTCTCGCTCGGGTATACTAGTCACTACTATATATTATTACGGTAGTATAGATCCCTTTTCCGGCTCTCAGGAGCGATGGATTTTGACGTGTGAGGGATCAAAAGAAAAGGAATTTCACGGAGATGTGACGAATCCTGATTTTGTTTCTTAAATTCTTACAAGGGCTTGAGTGATGAAGAAACTGGAAGGTTTCAAAACTTTGACCACTGATAGTCGGCGGATCGAGACGGGATGAGTTGGGTTTTAAAGATTTTGACGCGGGCATCAAGATCATATACGCTCCTATATAGGTCCGCACGGGCCCCATGCCATCTTGCGTATGTGCCGCTGTCATGGAAACTTTATATCAATTCGAGTCTGTTTACAAAAACTTTTAATGAGTTTAATATATTGTTTCCCATGTCCAACCCTAAAGGGTACTTGTTAAATATAAATGGAAAATGTTATAGCTAGATCTCATTGCCTGACTACTAATTGAAGAGATGTTTTCCACCGGGGTAAGCTAATTACTTATTAAATATGAACTGTAACTTCAACATAGTCATTACAAAGAAAATTTTTTAGTAATATTATATTGTTTATAAGAATAAATATGTTTTCCTAATATCGCTTATACTTCTAATGTATTAGGATCTAATGCGAGAGTTCTCGCTGGGGTATACTAGTCACTATCACTACTATATATTATTACGGTAGTATAGATCCCTTTTCTGGCTCTCAGGAGCGATGAATTTTGACGAGTGAGGTATCAAAAGAAAGGGAATTTCACAGAGATGTGACGAATTCCAATTTTGTTTGTTTAATTCATACTAGGGCTTAAATAAAATAGATAAAATAAAAAAGATGAAAAAACTGGGAGCTTTCAGAGGTTTGACGATTAAGAGTCGGCGGATCGCGACGGGATAAGTTGGGTTTTAAAGATTTTGACGCGAGCATCAAGATCATATACGCTCTTATGGAGCGTATTGGTCCAGCGTTTTAAAGCTTAAAAACCTACCTTTTTCGAGATAAGGCGGCACGATATAGGTCCGCACGGGCCCTATGCCGTCTTGCGTGCGTGCCGTTGTCATGGCAATTTTTTTATCAATTTGAGTCTGTAGTATGCAGTATAACTAAGTTATTTCAAAGGTTCGATATGTTGCTGTTAAGGCAGATAAATCTGTATGTTTTTTCCTCTGCTTTGCTACAATGATATAAAGGACTTAATTTTTTTTTGTCTCTCCTGTATATAAGCGTGCATCCTGTGAGAAACAGCAGCCGCACAATAGCTAAAATAGTCGTTGTTCTATAAGCTGTAACTTCAAAATGATTCTGACGATTTTCCCTTAAGTCTTCTCCACAATCAGTAGCGGATCTGAACTTTTCGGGCACCCTGGGCGATACGATACTGCGGCTCCCAATTCCAGTCGGTTTAGAAGGTATGGAATACCCCTAAGAGGAAGGAGGAATCCCGAGTCTCCCTCAAACTAAAAGTAGTAAGGTATTCGTCTGTAATGTATAAGGCATTTATTGAATCTAGACCATAGATGGATAACCGAGCGCATCCGAAGTAGACAAAAGCTTTCAACTTGAGAAACTTAAAATATATTTTTGACATCCGCATAATGGTATAGAAGGATCAATCTAATTAGGGATTGATAAATTATTTGCTACTTCTATAAATTTGTTTTATTGAAAACTAGTTTCGAATGTTATACATTCATCTTCAGTTCTAAAAACACACAAAAAATTCAAAAATAAGCAATTCAAAATATAGTTTGGTATTATTATACATATTAAATTAGATGTAATATAAATCAGTAAAAAAAAACCTATCCTCATATTTCTCTTCTCCTAAAGACAAAATAGACCCTTTCCAAAAAAAACGGAGTATACGACTACATTGCAATGGTTGTGCAGCCAAATAAAAAAACCGGAAGATCGCTAAATCAGACATTAAAGGAACATATATGCACACATAATAATACATAAAACACAATTCCAACTTTGCGATTCATTTAAATGAAAAAAATCATAAATTCATCAAAGACCCAGGAGTTAAATTAATACATCACGTTGAAAACAGCCTCAAATTAAGTATACATGAAGTCCTTGAAATAATAAAATCCTTCAAATCCAATCCAGATTTTTGCTTAAATGACCAAATAAATATCTCCAATAGTCCAATCTTAAATTTATTCCCATCTATAACAGAAAATCTAATTATTCACCGGCATTACTGGAAAAATCCTGACTCTTAAACCGTTTACTTATAAACTTTCTACCTACCTTCCGTTCATTGTTAGTTCTATGCGAGAAGAAACCAGTACAAACTTTTCTGTTTGAGATTATTCATTTATACCTTGGTGAGTACCAACATGTATTTGATTTCTTGTCTTAATTAAATTCATAATTCATAAATGTTTTATAATACTGATTTATATCACATCTAATTTAATATGTATAATAATACCAAACTATATTTTGAATTGCTTATTTTTGAATTTTTTTTGTGTTTTTTTAGAACTGAAGATGAATGTATAACATTCTAAACTAGTTTTCAATAAAACAAATTTATAGAAGTGGTAAATAATTAAAATACATAGGTAGTATACAGGAATTGTACTAAAATTGTTTAAAAAACTATTTTGTTGTACTGAAGTGGGAGAAAATGTGAAGAAGTGAATGCTGCTGAGTTTATTTCAAATACTGTTTATGTGAACTATAGATAATTATTTTAGAGCGGTAAGGGAAAGTTGCATGATGCGCGCACCGTACCAGATTTTTTATATATATGAGTTTTCGATGTGCATTTTTCAACGGAACTATGCGTTTTAGGTCCCTCTGAGCCCCAAACAACATATTTTTGATTATTGGTTTGTCTGTGCCACGGTTATCTCTTAAATGGATGAAATGATTTTTTTTTCTTTTTTTTTTTTTAATGTTTCGGCCTCGAGTTGGAGCAATGGTATATTTAATTGGAATACCCTATATACTAGGTTGTTACAAAAGTCCTTGTATATTAGTATAGCTTTATTTCAAATTACATATTTTAAACATTATTGAATACTACTCTTCAAAGTAAAGTTCGTTGTTTTCAACTACTTTCAACCATCTTTTTGCCAGTAATTGGATTTGATGCCGGTACCACTCCTTCAGTTTTGAGGCAAAGAACTCTTCACATCCAATTTTTACGCCTTCGTAATTATTTAAGATCCGACATTTTTAAAAATGAGCCATTGATCTAAACAAGCCATTATCTGATGGTACAATATCTGGGCTATACGCAGGATGAGGCAAAACGTTAACTCCTTGCAGTTTCGATGATTTTTCCTTGGTCAAACGAGAACGATGTGTAGGAGCATTGTCGTGTTGTAAAATGGCTTGGTTCTGTTGACCAAATCGGGGTAGTTCGTACTCAAAACTGCGTAAACTCTGTCTAGCTGTTCACAGTAAAGGTTTGAGTTCCTACTACGGCCGATAAATCACGAGTAGTTGTATGTGGGTGGGTCCTGGTTCACACAGTCAAGAAGAATGTCATCATTAATGGCCTACGGGCGACCTGATCTGGATTTTGCTGAAGTATTTCGATGGATAATTGACTCTCTTTCTATGACACAAATTTCTTCGACGGCTGTCTTTGCGCTTAAACCTTTTTCCGGCATGTCTCAAAACAAAAACGCAAATAACGTTTTTTTCTTCTGGTGTGGGTCCTGGTTCACACATTCAGAAACTTCATCATCAACGACCTGATCTGGGTTGTGCGGCAGTATTTCGATGGATAATTGACTCTCCTTCTCTAGCATTAATTTCTTCGGCGGCTGCCTTTGCGCTTATATCTTTTTTACAGTAATGTCTCAAGAGATCGCGAATCACGATTTTTTCTTCTGACATTGCACGTGCGTTTTAAAAATGTAAATGACCCAATAAAGCCAACTCAAGTCTCAAGGAATCAAAGGATTAGTCAAAGTAAACATTGACATAAATAGTAGGAACAAAAACAGTCTTATAGGATAATTATGAGAGTTGGAATTAAGGGTTTTGTTCATGCACAAGGACTTTTGTAACAACCTAGTAAATGAATTCCACTAGTACCGATATATTAAAATTTTCTTTTGGTTTAAGTTTAATTATATGTTGCCTACTTACTAAAATTGGATTATTATAATAAAACCTGTATTGAAGTGAAGAAGATGAAGGCAGTGGACTCTAATTAACCCTATACATCACTTCATCGGGCATTAAATGATTCTGAATTGAAATCGGGAGAGGGGCCACGATATTTAAATTGCCTAGGGTCCCTTCATGGCTTAATCCGGCCTTGTTAACGCCGCGAAGAGAAAATCACCTAGATTCAAACTTCAACGGATCTCAAACTATTTAGTGATCATTTTTAACCCCTCTCAAAGTAATTATACATCATTTAAGCAAGGAACGGTCAAACCTGTCCATTTTTTTATTATTTTGATACTGAATGAGGATTTGTCAAGTTATCGTACATAAGATTAGATTTTTTATGCTTTTAATAAAATGGATGTTTTTCATGCTGGCACAATTATATAAGTATTACATAATTTAGAATAGGCAATCAACGATGAGTTAATGGTTGTTTTTAATTGTGTCAGTCAGTTTTAATTATAACGAGACAAATAAATAATTATCACGCCTACAATGCGTTTCAGTAGGAGCGCTCATGTTTTAAATATTTTATAATATAGTGATTTAACTTAAGCTTATTTATTCATAAATTATAAAATCTAATTAATTTAAATTAAGTTTGGTGTCCCGTTCTAAAAAAAAAATAGTTCTACAGTGTCGGAGAAAAGTCGTGATCAGCGTACAGCAGACGAACGGATTTTCTTTTAATCAAGGACTGATAAATTATTAGCCACTTCTATAAATTTATTTTTATTGAAAACTAGTTTAGAATGTTATACATTCATTTTCAGTTCTAGAAACACACAAAAATTCAATAATCAGCAATTCAAAATACAATTTGGTATTATTATACATATTAAATTAAATTTAATATAAATTAGTATTATAAAATGAATAAGAGAAGAGATCAAATACATATTTGTACTCATCAAGGTTTAAGTAGATTATATCAAATAGACTGGGTTATATTGGTTTGTTTTCGCTCTGAACTAGTAATGGAAATGACTGTTAATGGAAGAAAGGTGAGGTGTTTGTAGGTAAATGGTACGGTTAAGGGAGAAGGATCGAGGTTTCCCCAGTAATTCCGAAGAGTAGTTGTTTTTTCTGTTATAGATGGGAATAAATTTAAGATTGGACTATTGGAGATATTTATTTGGTCATTTAAGTAAAAATCTGGATTAGATCTGGATAGGATTTTATTATTTCAAGTGCTTCATATATATTCAATTTGAGGCTGTTTTCAACGTGATGTATTAATTTAACTCCTGATTCTTTGATGAATTTATGATTTTTTTCATTTAAATGAATTGCAAAGTTGGAATTCTCTGTTTTATTATTATATGCGCGTATGTTCCTTTAATCTCTAATTTAGCGATCTTCCAGTTTTTCTCTTGAATTTGACTGCACAATCGTTGCAATTTAGTTCGTAAACACCGCTTTTTTGGAAAGGTCCTATTTTTTCTTTAGGAGGAGAGAAACATGAGGATAGAGTTTTTTCTATTTTAAATACAGGGTTTAATCCTAGCTTTTATATTGGTTTTAGTACTGAAGGTGAATGTATAGCATTTGAAACTAATTTTTAATAAAAACAAATTTATAGAAGTGACAAATAATTTATAAATTTTTCAATCCCCAATTAGATTGACCCTTTTATACCATCATGCTATAGTGAACTAGATTTTGTTTTATTCGAGTTTTGGATTATTCGTATATTGAGACGTAAAACCTCAAAATTTGAGCGAGGGTCAAAAAAAAAAATTTTAATAATAAAAATATTATTGGATGTTTATGAAGTCACATGTCTCATGTCTCTCAAATAGCGCTAAATAACACCAGTTAATGCTTTGCCAATTCAGAGATCATTAGGACTGAATAATACATTCTTTGGGGGCCCTCTCGTCGAGACTAAATTGTGGCCCCCTTACCAACAGAGAGTCCTCCAAAAAAATTTTTTAAATTACATACTCGAATCCAAATTTTCCGCTATTTCAGTACTTGAAAAGTATTTGAGTAAAGGCGAGAATTTTATTTTTCAAAAATTAATCTTTTTTCTTGTAGTTTACATTTTTTTTTCTTCTTATATTTAGAATAGAAGAAGAATTTTATTCTGTGACTAGGATAACACAATTGAACAAATAAAATAGAAACAATATCTGGCCATAAGATTACAAAATAAAGATCATTTAATATTTTCAATAAAATAATAAGTAAACAAAATATTGCCTCGAAAAGAATAATTGATGAGTACAAAAAACAATAAAAAAAAAAAAAAATAGAAAGATGGAAAATGAAAAATAAAAAAATGATGGGCTGATTAGCAAAGTTGAAGCTAGTGCATTAAAAACTATATTTATACTAAGTTTACACACACACACAAAAAAAAAAAACTAGTAATCAATGACAAGTGGTTAATTATTTTAAAATTACAGCGAGAAATATTTTTAGATTTAGGCATCTTATCCTATGCTAAAGCCATCATATAAATCCTACTGCTATAGCTCAATAAAAATGAAATAATTAGAGAGTAAGGCAAGCATGTGTAAATAAAAAAAAATTGTCTTTTACTGTGATTACGGTTTTATAATCAAAAGAAAAAATATCCAAATGAATTATTAATAAATAATTCGACCCACATTGTACATCCGATACAATCGTTTCGACCCACATTAAAGATACAAAGAAGTAATGTAGGGGTGTGTGTATATATATATATATATATATATATATATATATATATATATATATATATATATATATATATATATATATATATATATGTAGGGATATATCTCGATGAATTACACATATCTTAATTGAATAAGAAAATCTCTAATTCTATGAAATTAATTATTTCTAAATCTCTGCATTTATGAAAAAATTCAATTTTATATTTATTATTTATATATACATTTTTCATATATGTCTTAAGTCACCACATTACTCCTTAGTATATTAATTTTTAATCCACAAGGCCTAAAATGTGAGTCGAAATGTCGTCATTAAATAAGTAGTTACTACTATTTTATTTCATTCTTATTCATTTATTTTATTCTTATTTTATTGTCTGATTAGGGATTGATAAATTATTTGCCACTTCTAAAAATTTGTTTTATTTAAAATTAGTTTTGATTGTTATACATTCATCCTCAGTTCTAAAAACACACAAAAAATTTAAAAATAAGCAATTCAAAATATAATTTGATGTTATTATAAATATTAAATTAGATGTAATATAAATCAGTATTATAAAACATTTATGAATTTAACTAAGACAAGAAATCAAATACATGTTGGTGCTCACCAAGGTTTAAATTTTTTTTAAATTTAAGGTTTGATTTCTTGTCTTAAATAAATTCATAATTCATAAATGTTTTATAATAGCGATTTATATTAATATGTATAATAATACCAGACTGTATTTTGAATTGCTTATTTTAGAATTTTTGTGTGTTTTTAGAACTAAAGATGAATTTATAACATTCGAAACTATTTTTCAATAAAAAAAAAATTATTGAAGTGGCAAATAATTTATCAATCCCTAATTAGATTGACCCTTCTATATGGATGTCAACTATTTTATTGTCGAAGACGTAATCGTAAAATTGTAATCACCTTTCGGATCATTTCAGATGGGATAACTGACACTTTTCGAGAGGGGACTGTAGGTGCCTTTGGTGGCTTCGGTGTTATCAGCCCGTACTTATTTGACGGGGGATGTAACGGTAGCTGTTAACTCTGACCGTTACGTGCACATGTTGGATTCTATATTTTGCCCTAGAGATCCTACGCCAGTGTTGCCAGATTGAGATTTCCTCCCTAGATTTAGGGTTTCATTCACCCTTTAGGAATTTTTTACTTTTCTAATCATTTATTCTTACCTTATACTAGGGGGTAAATTTTGGTTATACTAATAGAAAAATAAGAATTAAATATTTACTGTTAACGTTTGTGGATTTAGAGGTAAATTTAGATAAGTTTACCGTAAAGTTGGTTAATTTAGGAGAAATTGTAATTTTTAAAATCCATTAAAATAAAACTATTTTCTATGTAATTTTTGAAATTAAAATTAGTTTTTCTTGAGTCGGTCGTATATTTTTGACCGCGCTTCAAAATGTGTGAGTTATTTCGGCCCCATTCTGTCAAAAGCAAATTTATGAGGCAATTATTTTCTTAGTCGTATTTTCCCCGAATAAAATAGACTATTTCACTGGGTCGAAGATCGGCGGTGAGGGGCGGGACTGCGTTTTCTATCCGTTTCATAACCCCTAGAGCACGATTATGGAAGTTTTGGAGATATACATATATATATATATATATATATATATATATATATATATATATATATATATATGTACTATTATTTTTTTTCCGCTACATTTGAGCACCTCCAACGGTCCCCTTTGGGTCAAATGAGCTGAAATTTCATATATAGAGTCTAGATAGAACGATGTCATAAGAGTATGATTAAATTTATAATGCTTTTAAAAATATTTATAATGGTGTATGTTTGTGTGGACGTCAGGACGCCGATGGTCGTCTTTGAGATACTCCTATCTTCGGAAACTAGTAACCAAATTCAGGGTTGATTTTTTTGAACCACCGATTTATAGTTTAATAGGCGTACAAGGAAGTCATACAAGGGTGTCCACATCAGATTTTTTTGTGTGAAAACACGACCTTAGTGACGGAGTTCTGCTGCTCCCGATTTTTTTTATCGTGGTGATATTCTTACCAGGCATAATTCTGTCGTAAGCTAAATTTTTTGTTCCAATAAATAACCTGATTTATATCATTATGTAAAATAATATATAGAATTAAATATTCAAACATATTTAATAAAGTACTATATGTTAGTATTTTTTCAAATAATTGCTCAATATTAATAATGCAGAAATGGCATAATGACTTGTAAATTATCTTGAAACGATTTTTGTTTTTCATATTAGTAGAGGGGAAATGGGGGAGCTGGCGCACTTCTAGGAGCAGCCAATCAGAAGCCAGCATTTGGTCACGTGACCTATGGCGGGAAATTTGAATTTGAATTTTTGCCTCGACCTAACCTTAACTGCCACGTGGTCTTGCCTCGACCCTACCTTAACCACCACGTGGTCCCCCCTCAACCTAACCTTAACTGCTAGGCCACGCCCCTTATTGGTCACGTGACCGTTAAGCCCCGCCCCTTTTTAGTCACATGATCCAGTCACGTGACCCATGGAACCTCCTGGTCTATGCTCCGCCCACATGTTTAGTCACGTGATCCAGTCACGTGACCCATGGAACCTCCTGATCTATGCTCCGCCCACAAGATTTACACCCTCCACCCATTGAAGGATCAGGTACCCACCGTATAGAGCATGAGTGTACCCGGCCGCCATTTTGTTTTTCTTACGCCACCATTTTGTTTTTCTACTGTTTGAGGGACTTGAGGTTTTGTTGAAGGGTTAGGTACCTACCTTATAAAGCATGAGTGTACCCGGCCGCCATTTTGTTTTTCTTACACCACCATTTTGTTTTTCTACTGTTTGAGGGACTTGAGGTTTTGTTGAAGGGTTAGGTACCTACCTTATAGAGCATGAGTGTACCCGGCCGCCATTTTGTTTTTCTTACACCACCATTTTGTTTTTCTACTGTTTGAGGGACTTGAGGTTTTGTTGAAGGGTTAGACACCAACCTTATAGAGCATGAGTGTACCCGACCGCCATTTTGTTTTTTATACATCGCCATTTTGTTTTTCTTATGCCGCCATTTTGTTTTTCTACTATTTGAGGGACTTGAGGTTTTGTTGAAGGGTTAGGTACCCACTTTATAGTACGCAACCTCCCCAACGGTTATATAATCATAACCTATACGACGAAGGGTCAGGTATCAACTTTATAGTCTGTAACCTCCTCTATGGTTATATAGTCATAACCTATACGATGAAGGGTCCGGTGCCCACTTTATACTCTGTAACCTTCTCAAAGGTTACATAACCTTTACATTGTTTTCGTGTTTGTGCAACCTTCTCAATGTTTACATAACCTTTACAATATGTAGCTGTATCAACATGTAAACAGGTTGCATCTTGTATAGACAAGTTGGATTATGTCCAGGTGAAATACAAATATGGACCTTGAACTGTTTATCTCTAACATATAAATAAATAGCATAGTTTCTTAATCCTATAACTGCTTTTGGACTTTGAGCTCTTAATCCCAAACCTTTCTTATCTCGCTGAAACATAAACAAAACAACTTTTCAATGTACTATATATTTTTAATGGCTGATAGTATAAGTAATGGTCTTAAAAGGATTAACTTGTCAATGTTCTACGTATTTTTATTCTCTCATAGTTAAATAATGGTCTTAAAAGGATTAACTTTTAATCCATTAAGTTCCTATCGAACTTTTAATCTTTAAAATATATTAACAAATCAAAACGATGGTATCACGTTGGCCAAAGAGGTTGCACCTTTTCATAGCTTTGAAATATTTTCAAAGTACACGAGTCGGTATTAATAACTGCGAACATGTCGCAGTAAATTTTAATTAATGAATATTAATTAATACTATTTCTTAATCCCTAAAGGGCTTTTGGACTTTGAGCTGTTAATACCAAAACATAAAGAATGATTTAGGACTTCCGCTAAAAAGTAAACAAATTTAGCTTTCGCAATAATGCTCTATCTCTTAATCCTTCCTTTAAAAGTTAACAATGGACTTTGAACTGTTAATCCTCTATCATTACTCATCTCGCTGAAACATAAACAAAACAACTTTTTAATCTTATATGTATTTTTATTCTCTAGTATAAACTATTAAAACGCCGTAAAAGAATTAAATATTAAATCCTTAAAGTTTTTTTATCATTTACAAACAATGATAAAGAGCCTTTTAATCATTTCATAATATCTGGATAGATGACGTCATTATTATTAGCTAAAGTTTTGTACCTTTTTCAGTTCTCAATGTTTACATTTTATGCAATTTTTCCAAATGTTTACCTTTACCTATCTATTTCTTTTTTAAATTTTCTATAACCTCCTCAATGTTTATACATTTTCTGTCCGCTAGGGCGCAGCACCTTACTCCAGTAGGGGATTTTCCTGGCTAGTTTACATAATGTTCTCAATGTCTATGATTTATGCTACCTTCCCAATGTTTACATTTACCTATCTATTTGTTTACGTTTTCTATAACCTTCCCAATATTTAAATTCTATGTAAATTATAGTCTTCTCAACTGATTTTTTGCCTTTCCTAAATTGTTTTCCCCTTTTCTGAACTTGATTTAATTATAATTAACTATCCTGGTTCCTAATTGCACTCGTATCAGATCTTGCGATATCATCGGCTCCTTTCGGCTACTCTCGGATACTCTCGGAGCAGAGCGGCCGGGCCCCGATCATTGTCCTCGGTGACGCTCGTTCGTCCTCGTTTTTCCTCGGGCCCCCACCTCGATCTCCCTAATCTGCCTTAGGATGCTCCCGATTCGAGAATAACCGAACTCCTCCGGCCTCATATGATCATCCAGAATCACTAGGAAAAATTTGAAAAAATCTCCTCTTCTCACCTGGACTTCTTCTCCTACGGTTCCAACCATTCATTTTACTCAGCACGTAGAGGTCTCTCGTCTGCGTACCTCTTGATCAACTATAAATATTTATATTTTTCATAACTTGAAGTCCCATAATTTTAATGGTTTTTAGTAATTTTAGCGGTTTTTATTGATTTTAGTCATTTCTTATCAGCTTCTAATGGCAAAATACACTCCGGCAATAATATTATGCTTAATGTTTAACCGAATCCATCATTTTCTTTCAATTCATTGATAATATTTTTTGAGTAGGTCTTTTACTGCTTTACTGGTCTTTTACCTCTAATTTTTAACATAGCTTTATATTTTTTAGTATATTTTAACCAATTTTAGATATTATTTTTTGTTTTTATAATTGATTTTACATGTTACTTTATTGATTTTAGTCAATTTTAATGATTTTAGAAATAAAATAAAACGTTTTATCAGCAAATATTTGTATATAAATCTGTTTTGAGATGATTTATTATCTAGAGTTGATATTATTTGAGAATGTTGATGTAAGATGTGCTATATTTGGTCCCCAATTGTATGATATTATATTGTTGTTTTTTTTTCAATCCTAATGATGCCCGAATTAGCGAAACGTTGACTGATCAGATATTTACTGCTGTTTAAGAGACTCAAAACTTTATTCAGGATTCTTCCAGAAATATACTGATAATTTAGAATTAGAATTTAAAATAATTTTGAATATTAGAATGTTTGCCATCATCGGATGATAGATAATATTAACAGTAACTAATATGAGCATAATCGTCGCAGTTGGAGCACAATTCTGATCACACTTTCCCCCCTTAAAATTCCAAATATTTACATTATTCATAACTTTAAGTCCCATAATTTTAGTGGTTTTTAGTAATTTTAGCGGTTTTTATTGATTTTTAGTTATTTCTCATCAACTTCTAGCGGTAAAATACAATTCGACTATAATACCATGCTTAATGTTTGATCGAATCCATCATTTTCTTTTACATTATTGATAATATCCTTTGAGTAGGTCTTTTACTGCATAGACTTCGATCTCTAATTTTTAACATAGCTTTATATTTTTAGTATATTTTAACCAATTTTAGATATTATTTTTTTGTTTTTATAATTGATTTTGCCCGTTACTTTATTGATTTTAGTCAATTTTTAATGATTTTAGAAATAAAAAAAATTTTATTAGCAAATATTTGTATATAATACTGTTTTGAGATGATGTATTATCTGTAGTTGATATTATTTGAGAATGCTGATGTAAGATGTGCTATATTTGATCCCCATTTGTATGATATTATGTTGTTTGTTTTTTTCACTCCTAATAATGACCGAATTGGCGAAACGTTGACTGATCAAATATTTTCTGCTGTTTATCAAAACTTTATTCAGGATTCTTCCAGAAATATACTGATAATTTAGAAATATTCATATTAACCATTCTCCATACTCGCTTCATAATTCAAATTATTTGATTTCTTTCATGAAATAATAACTATTTATTAGATATTTCTATATCGTCTCCGGGTCAAAATGTCTTGTTTTGTGCAGGTGACTGTCAATATTAGAATGTTTAGCATTATCGGATTATAGATAATACTAAAATTAACTCATATGAGCACAATCGTGGTAGTTATAGCACAATTATGACCACACTTTTTCCCAAAAATACCAAAAGTTCGCCTATGAGGCACCACTATCAGTACTTGTTTCCTCATCGAAGTTTGTTTATCGATTAATCAACAATCAGTTCAATCAATTTTGACGAGTCCATCTTGCTTTTGCACACTAACTTTCTGTTGGACAGAACATTTATGGACTTCACCAGGATGAGAACCATTGTTAAGAGGTGTTTCATAGCACCCTAGGATTTTAAAATGAGTAGCCGATAGAGGGAAAATGAGGTAGTTCGAGCACAATGCTGATCACACTTTCTACGAAGAATAGCATCAGGTCTCGTCTATGAGACATTTTTTTTCCCAGTTACTTTCGCCTTGCCGAGGTGGGTTTATTGGTAAACACAGCAATCACATACTAGATTTTATTTGTTTTTATTAGATTGATATTTATTTTTTTATTAAGAGGCGGAAGCTGGACCTCATTAAGACTCCAATATCTTCTGGTAATCAACTCCAATCAATCCAAAATGTTAAATATTTCCTCGAAAAAACATAAATTTAACGGAAGGCGTTAGCTCCGTCCTCACTTCATAATTCAAATTGTTTGATATCTTTCATGAAATGATAACTATTTATTAGATATTTCTATATCGTCTCCGGATCAAAATGTCTTGTTTTGTGTAGGTGACTGTAAATATTAGAATGTTTGCCATCATCAAATGACAGATAATATGAACAGTGACTAATATTAACAAAATCGTGGTAGTTAGATTCTGATCACAGTTTCCTCCAAAAATACCATAAGTTCGTCTGTGAGGCACCTCTACTAGTACCTGTTCCCTCATCGAAGTTTGTTTATCAATAAATCAACATTCAGTTCAAGCAATTTTAACCACTCCATCGTACTTTTACATTTATTTGTTTATCAAGAGGCGGAAGCTAGGTGGCTTTAAGACTCCAATATCTTTTGGTAATCGACTCCAATCCGCTCAGAATATTAAATATTACCCCGAAAAGACAGAAATTTAACAGAAGGCATTGATCACTTTCTGAAAAGTTAGACGAGCTGCGGACATTACATGTGACTATAATCCAAGAATCATGCCCTGGATAAATTCTACTGTCATAATATTAATTATGGATGGGTGACCTTAGTAGTTGAGCTCCTCTACATACCTACACTCTTAATACGAATATAAAATTTTTAATCCAATTTATCACTTTTGCAGGAGAAGTACTGCAGTATATCAATGATTATTAAAACTATCAACACAACTGCATGCGAATCTGCTGACCTCTATTGTCTGTTTTAAGAGCTATTATTCAGCTTTCATGTCACACGAGGGGGTGTAGATCGGTATGTTCAAGGTATGGCTTGAGGTAGTGATGGAGGGTAACGGATCATCAGGAATGTGGTATAGGATGATTTAGGGATGTTCAGACATGGTTTGAGATGGTTAGCGATGGTATGGGATGGTCAGAGATGGTTAAGAGTGGTTTGGGGTGGTCAGACATGGTTGGAGATAATTTTAAACCATCTTATGATAATATTATGACAGTAGAATTTATCCAGGGCATGATTCTTGGATTATAGTCACATGTAATGTCCGCAGCTCGTCTAACTTTTCAGAAAGTGATCAATGCCTTCTGTTAAATTTCTGTCTTTTCGGGGTAATATTTAATATTCTGAGCGGATTGGAGTCGATTACCAAAAGATATTGGAGTCTTAAAGCCACCTAGCTTCCGCCTCTTGATAAACAAATAAATGTAAAAGTACGATGGAGTGGTTAAAATTGCTTGAACTGAATGTTGATTTATTGATAAACAAACTTCGATGAGGGAACAGGTACTAGTAGAGGTGCCTCACAGACGAACTTATGGTATTTTTGGAGGAAACTGTGATCAGAATCTAACTACCACGATTTTGTTAATATTAGTCACTGTTCATATTATCTGTCATTTGATGATGGCAAACATTCTAATATTTACAGTCACCTACACAAAACAAGACATTTTGATCCGGAGACGATATAGAAATATCTAATAAATAGTTATCATTTCATGAAAGATATCAAACAATTTGAATTATGAAGTGAGGACGGAGCTAACGCCTTCCGTTAAATTTATGTTTTTTCGAGGAAATATTTAACATTTTGGATTGATTGGAGTTGATTACCAGAAGATATTGGAGTCTTAATGAGGTCCAGCTTCCGCCTCTTAATAAAAAAATAAATATCAATCTAATAAAAACAAATAAAATCTAGTATGTGATTGCTGTGTTTACCAATAAACCCACCTCGGCAAGGCGAAAGTAACTGGGAAAAAAAATGTCTCATAGACGAGACCTGATGCTATTCTTCGTAGAAAGTGTGATCAGCATTGTGCTCGAACTACCTCATTTTCCCTCTATCGGCTACTCATTTTAAAATCCTAGGGTGCTATGAAACACCTCTTAACAATGGTTCTCATCCTGGTGAAGTCCATAAATGTTCTGTCCAACAGAAAGTTAGTGTGCAAAAGCAAGATGGACTCGTCAAAATTGATTGAACTGATTGTTGATTAATCGATAAACAAACTTCGATGAGGAAACAAGTACTGATAGTGGTGCCTCATAGGCGAACTTTTGGTATTTTTGGGAAAAAGTGTGGTCATAATTGTGCTATAACTACCACGATTGTGCTCATATGAGTTAATTTTAGTATTATCTATAATCCGATAATGCTAAACATTCTAATATTGACAGTCACCTGCACAAAACAAGACATTTTGACCCGGAGACGATATAGAAATATCTAATAAATAGTTATTATTTCATGAAAGAAATCAAATAATTTGAATTATGAAGCGAGTATGGAGAATGGTTAATATGAATATTTCTAAATTATCAGTATATTTCTGGAAGAATCCTGAATAAAGTTTTGATAAACAGCAGAAAATATTTGATCAGTCAACGTTTCGCCAATTCGGTCATTATTAGGAGTGAAAAAAACAAACAACATAATATCATACAAATGGGGATCAAATATAGCACATCTTACATCAGCATTCTCAAATAATATCAACTACAGATAATACATCATCTCAAAACAGTATTATATACAAATATTTGCTAATAAAATTTTTTTTATTTCTAAAATCATTAAAAATTGACTAAAATCAATAAAGTAACGGGCAAAATCAATTATAAAAACAAAAAAATAATATCTAAAATTGGTTAAAATATACTAAAAATATAAAGCTATGTTAAAAATTAGAGATCGAAGTCTATGCAGTAAAAGACCTACTCAAAGGATATTATCAATAATGTAAAAGAAAATGATGGATTCGATCAAACATTAAGCATGGTATTATAGTCGAATTGTATTTTACCGCTAGAAGTTGATGAGAAATAACTAAAAATCAATAAAAACCGCTAAAATTACTAAAAACCACTAAAATTATGGGACTTAAAGTTATGAATAATGTAAATATTTGGAATTTTAAGGGGGGAAAGTGTGATCAGAATTGTGCTCCAACTGCGACGATTATGCTCATATTAGTTACTGTTAATATTATCTATCATCCGATGATGGCAAACATTCTAATATTCAAAATTATTTTAAATTCTAATTCTAAATTATCAGTATATTTCTGGAAGAATCCTGAATAAAGTTTTGAGTCTCTTAAACAGCAGTAAATATCTGATCAGTCAACGTTTCGCTAATTCGGGCATCATTAGGATTGAAAAAAAAACAACAATATAATATCATACAATTGGGGACCAAATATAGCACATCTTACATCAACATTCTCAAATAATATCAACTCTAGATAATAAATCATCTCAAAACAGATTTATATACAAATATTTGCTGATAAAACGTTTTATTTTATTTCTAAAATCATTAAAATTGACTAAAATCAATAAAGTAACATGTAAAATCAATTATAAAAACAAAAAATAATATCTAAAATTGGTTAAAATATACTAAAAAATATAAAGCTATGTTAAAAATTAGAGGTAAAAGACCAGTAAAGCAGTAAAAGACCTACTCAAAAAATATTATCAATGAATTGAAAGAAAATGATGGATTCGGTTAAACATTAAGCATAATATTATTGCCGGAGTGTATTTTGCCATTAGAAGCTGATAAGAAATGACTAAAATCAATAAAAACCGCTAAAATTACTAAAAACCATTAAAATTATGGGACTTCAAGTTATGAAAAATATAAATATTTATAGTTGATCAAGAGGTACGCAGACGAGAGACCTCTACGTGCTGAGTAAAATGAATGGTTGGAACCGTAGGAGAAGAAGTCCAGGTGAGAAGAGGAGATTTTTTCAAATTTTTCCTAGTGATTCTGGATGATCATATGAGGCCGGAGGAGTTCGGTTATTCTCGAATCGGGAGCATCCTAAGGCAGATTAGGGAGATCGAGGTGGGGGCCCGAGGAAAAACGAGGACGAACGAGCGTCACCGAGGACAATGATCGGGGCCCGGCCGCTCTGCTCCGAGAGTATCCGAGAGTAGCCGAAAGGAGCCGATGATATCGCAAGATCTGATACGAGTGCAATTAGGAACCAGGATAGTTAATTATAATTAAATCAAGTTCAGAAAAGGGGAAAACAATTTAGGAAAGGCAAAAAATCAGTTGAGAAGACTATAATTTACATAGAATTTAAATATTGGGAAGGTTATAGAAAACGTAAACAAATAGATAGGTAAATGTAAACATTGGGAAGGTAGCATAAATCATAGACATTGAGAACATTATGTAAACTAGCCAGGAAAATCCCCTACTGGAGTAAGGTGCTGCGCCCTAGCGGACAGAAAATGTATAAACATTGAGGAGGTTATAGAAAATTTAAAAAAGAAATAGATAGGTAAAGGTAAACATTTGGAAAAATTGCATAAAATGTAAACATTGAGAACTGAAAAAGGTACAAAACTTTAGCTAATAATAATGACGTCATCTATCCAGATATTATGAAATGATTAAAAGGCTCTTTATCATTGTTTGTAAATGATAAAAAAACTTTAAGGATTTAATATTTAATTCTTTTACGGCGTTTTAATAGTTTATACTAGAGAATAAAAATACATATAAGATTAAAAAGTTGTTTTGTTTATGTTTCAGCGAGATGAGTAATGATAGAGGATTAACAGTTCAAAGTCCATTGTTAACTTTTAAAGGAAGGATTAAGAGATAGAGCATTATTGCGAAAGCTAAATTTGTTTACTTTTTAGCGGAAGTCCTAAATCATTCTTTATGTTTTGGTATTAACAGCTCAAAGTCCAAAAGCCCTTTAGGGATTAAGAAATAGTATTAATTAATATTCATTAATTAAAATTTACTGCGACATGTTCGCAGTTATTAATACCGACTCGTGTACTTTGAAAATATTTCAAAGCTATGAAAAGGTGCAACCTCTTTGGCCAACGTGATACCATCGTTTTGATTTGTTAATATATTTTAAAGATTAAAAGTTCGATAGGAACTTAATGGATTAAAAGTTAATCCTTTTAAGACCATTATTTAACTATGAGAGAATAAAAATACGTAGAACATTGACAAGTTAATCCTTTTAAGACCATTACTTATACTATCAGCCATTAAAAATATATAGTACATTGAAAAGTTGTTTTGTTTATGTTTCAGCGAGATAAGAAAGGTTTGGGATTAAGAGCTCAAAGTCCAAAAGCAGTTATAGGATTAAGAAACTATGCTATTTATTTATATGTTAGAGATAAACAGTTCAAGGTCCATATTTGTATTTCACCTGGACATAATCCAACTTGTCTATACAAGATGCAACCTGTTTACATGTTGATACAGCTACATATTGTAAAGGTTATGTAAACATTGAGAAGGTTGCACAAACACGAAAACAATGTAAAGGTTATGTAACCTTTGAGAAGGTTACAGAGTATAAAGTGGGCACCGGACCCTTCATCGTATAGGTTATGACTATATAACCATAGAGGAGGTTACAGACTATAAAGTTGATACCTGACCCTTCGTCGTATAGGTTATGATTATATAACCGTTGGGGAGGTTGCGTACTATAAAGTGGGTACCTAACCCTTCAACAAAACCTCAAGTCCCTCAAATAGTAGAAAAACAAAATGGCGGCATAAGAAAAACAAAATGGCGATGTATAAAAAACAAAATGGCGGTCGGGTACACTCATGCTCTATAAGGTTGGTGTCTAACCCTTCAACAAAACCTCAAGTCCCTCAAACAGTAGAAAAACAAAATGGTGGTGTAAGAAAAACAAAATGGCGGCCGGGTACACTCATGCTCTATAAGGTAGGTACCTAACCCTTCAACAAAACCTCAAGTCCCTCAAACAGTAGAAAAACAAAATGGTGGTGTAAGAAAAACAAAATGGCGGCCGGGTACACTCATGCTTTATAAGGTAGGTACCTAACCCTTCAACAAAACCTCAAGTCCCTCAAACAGTAGAAAAACAAAATGGTGGCGTAAGAAAAACAAAATGGCGGCCGGGTACACTCATGCTCTATACGGTGGGTACCTGATCCTTCAATGGGTGGAGGGTGTAAATCTTGTGGGCGGAGCATAGATCAGGAGGTTCCATGGGTCACGTGACTGGATCACGTGACTAAAACATGTGGGCGGAGCATAGACCAGGAGGTTCCATGGGTCACGTGACTGGATCATGTGACTAAAAAGGGGCGGGGCTTAACGGTCACGTGACCAATAAGGGGCGTGGCCTAGCAGTTAAGGTTAGGTTGAGGGGGGACCACGTGGTGGTTAAGGTAGGGTCGAGGCAAGACCACGTGGCAGTTAAGGTTAGGTCGAGGCAAAAATTCAAATTCAAATTTCCCGCCATAGGTCACGTGACCAAATGCTGGCTTCTGATTGGCTGCTCCTAGAAGTGCGCCAGCTCCCCCATTTCCCCTCTACTCATATTTTTTGTTAAATAATGATGAATATTAATGCACGCATAATAATTTTCTGATTCTAATAACAAGGATAACTTACTTATTAAAATATTCAGAGTCGGGCAATGAAATGAAATTATTTCAAAATTAAATTATTTATTAAGGAATTGATGTTTTATTAATATTTCATTTATAAATATATATTAACTAGTATACCCGAGCGAGAACTCTCGCACTAGATCCTAATACATTAGAAGCATAGGCGATATGAGGGAAACATATTTATTCTTGTAAACAATATAATATTATTAAAAAAGTTTATTTAACACAAACATTTGGTGAAGCTACATAGTTTGTAATGAATATGTTGAAGTTACAGTTCATAGTTAATAAGTAATTAGCTTACCCCACTGGAAAATATCTCTTCAATTTAACTGTTAGGTAATTAGATTCAGCTATAACATTTTCTATGTGTAGTATTCATATTTAACAGTGCCTTTTAGGGTTGGACATGGGAAACAATATATAATTTCCCACTCATTAAAAGTGTTTGTAAACAGACTCAAATTGATATAAAGTTGCCATGACAACGGCACGTACGCAAGATGGCACAGGGTCCGTGCGGACCTATATCCTGCGTTATCTCAAAAACGGTAGGTTTTTAAGCTTTAAATCGCTGGAAAATATTTTCCAAAGGATCATATATGATCTTGGTGCCCGCGTCAAAATCATTAAAACCCAACTTATCCCGCCTCGATCCGCCGACTCTCAGTCGTCGAAGCTTTGAAACCTCCCAGTTTTTTCATCACTTTTATTTAAGCCCTAGTAAGAATTTAACAATTGAAATTAGGATTCGTCACTTCTCCGTTAAATTCCTTTTCTTTTGATACCTCACTCATCAAAATCCATTGCTCCTGAGAGTCGGAAAAGGGATCTATACTACCGTAATAATATATAGTAGTGATTTAATATACAAGAATAATCATTTGTTTTACAACACACACAGACACACACACACACACACACACACACAAACATGTCTAAACACTGCATTCGCTTTAACCTTGATAAAAAATACTTTATTGAAACCGATATATTCCTTGGCTCCCTCGTTCCCCCGAAATATCGGCTTGCTTCTTTTTTTTTTTTTTATGGGGTACCTAAAGGTGTGTTCACACATTTGCCAAGCCACGGCAAATCAAACGTGTAAAAGGGGTAGTTTTGATTGATTCTGCTTGGCTGGCCTGTGTTTGGGTCCGATCAGATTTTTGCAGGAAGCGCCACATAAGCGCTAGTGTTGCGTTCAACATATTGGTGTATTTATATAAATTATACACTAAAACGTTTTTATTTTATATTTTAAATATTTCATTCTATAATAAAAATAGTTTAAACCAAAATTAACAACCGACAAAAGATGGAATTGCTGGAACGGTAGCGTATTGATAAGTTATTTTGCCAAGCTTCTGTAAACTTCCTTTATAAGTTTGCCGTTTGGCTTGGCGTTTGATTTGCATGGGCTTGCCAAATGTGAGAACGCACCTTAAGAGTTTAGGGCCAACCCACCAGGAGCTATCCAAGCCTTATGGGAGGAGAATGAAGTAATGCCCGCCTACATGCCGCGAAAGGCCTTACAAAACTTCCAGTCACGACTCTAATGCAAACATTTCTAAAATGGAGGATAATTTACGAACGTAGTGCTTAAAAAATATTTTTTTATTTTTTTATTTTACACCAAATGTCTAATCTTATACTTTATATTTATCAATGAAAAATTAATAAAAAATTAATTTTGTAATAAATAAATTACAATTTTCATCATCAATTTTTTCGAATTGCTTGAAAACTATATATCTCCCAGAACATTACAGATACTTATTTCAAAGATGGGTACAACAAAGCAAACCTTAAAAATATATAAATAAAAATATCTGATGTGGACATCCCATGACTTCCTTGTACGCCTATTAACCTATAAATCGGTGTCTCTTTGTCTTCCACGTCTTCGTTTTCTTTTCAAGCCATAAGGAGTCCATTCTGTTGTCGTTAAGGACCATCTTCCGTCCGTAATTCTAGCCAGATGGCCAGCCTATCTCCATTTAATTTCTGTTACAAGAAGATTTATGTTTTTGAAGCCTGTTCGTTTCTTTATGTCCATGATTTTGATGTGGTCCTTTTTCTTAATGTTTGAAATTGTTGAAGAATTTGAAAATGGAAATTAGGATTCGTCACTTCTCCATGAAATTTCCTTTCTTTTGATACCTCATTCGTCAAAATCCACCGCACCTGAGAGCCGGAAAAGGGATCTATACTACCGTAATATAATATAGTAGTGATTTATTTAATATAATAATAACCTTTTAATCAAAATTTGCCGCTCTCTAAATTCTGCCGCCCGGGGCAAGTGTCCCCTTTTCCCCCCTAGTTCCGAGTCTGGGAGCGGCAATCTTGATATTTGCTCCGGGCGCCAGTTAGCTACGCCACTGATCCTACCAGACCAATCTATTATGGTTCCCAGATAGTTGTACTCGTTTACTACCTCACCTCTAAGACTTCCCCGTCATATAACATTTCAACATTTTCCTCTTCATTCCATGAGAGAATTACAACCTTTCTTTTCGAGTTCTTAATGGGCATTTCTTTTTTTAACAGCTGCTACTTCCATTCTACCAGTGCCTCTTGTATTTTTTTTTTTTTTTGATTCAGTAATTAGTACTTTATTGTCCACATATAGGAGACACTTTACAAGGACAGTCTGCATTTTCATTTTCCTATAGCAGTCCATTTTGTTCTGTGTTTGCAAATGTTATATATCCCATCCATTAAAATGATGAACTGGAAAGGGATAAGGATGTCTTCCTGTCTGACTTCTCTATCGAGAGGTAGCGATTTAGATTCCTAGCGATTAATCCTTGCTCCATTCGCATTTTCGTACGTCGATTTTATTGCCTGTAGTAAATCTTTTGAAATGTAGTTTACAGCGAGGGCATTCCATATTTCATACAGGGCACAGAATCAAACGCAGCTTTTAGTTCTAGAAATGCCACATAGATATTTATTCTAATTTACTTTCCACGGACACGAAACCTGTCTGTTCCTCTTCGAGTCGGCTCTCCACAATACATCTCTACTTTCTTTCAAGGATAGAAGTCGAGAAAGTTGCAGAGGCGCAATCGAATAATCTTTAGGCGAATTGTAACAGGTAATTTTTGTTTTACTTCCTTATACGCAGTAAAGGAAGTATTGTAATCGTGAAAATTCGGTTTTCAAATTTCAACGAAAATATCCATTTTGACCATACCTGAATCCATTTTGATTAGTTTCGTCGTGACGTCTGTGCGTATGTTCGGATCTCGCATATTTCAAAAGCAGTTAGCCGTATAAAGTTAAAATTTTGAATTTGTGATTGTTGTAACATCTAGTTTGGTATATAAGACTTTTATATCAATATAAATAACATACTCGATTAAAAAAATAAATAAATAAACCTGTACCACTAAAACCCATGAAGGGTCTTGGGTTAAGTACTAGGTAAGGAATGTACTGTTTCTAAGCCAACGGTTGTGCAAGGAGGTGATTTGGCCGAGATCACACTCAACCGCCAGGTTTTTCCCCCAATTAAGGGAACCCACTTTATAGAGGCTGGGTGATCCCCAGGAGGTTCTCCCGAACCCACAGGGTCGATCCACGGCTTGCAACTAGATAAATAATTACCTGCCACAGCCGGCCTCGAACCCGGGACCGGGAGCATAGCAGCACAATGCCTTACCGCTGAGCTACTCCGCTCCTTACATACCAGATTACAATTTAAATTGACCAGCCGGAAGTGGTGCTTTATCTTAAATTTTTCTTTTTACTTTTTTTATAGTCGCCGATTTATAGTTTAATAGGTGAACAAGAAAGTCATCTTTTAATATATATATATATATATATATATATATATATATATATATATATATATATATATATATATATATATATATTACATATACATAATTATACGCACTGGAAACAAGATCTCGCCTTTCTGACCTCCATACCCCCTCCCACAGAACCATTACATTCGAACGTTCCTTTCTCGCCCGCTCCTTTACCCTCTGGAATTCCTTTCCTTCTAATATCCACCATGCTTCTTCTCTATCCTCATTCGAATCCCTCCTTTTCCAACACCTTCTTTCTCTCCAAAATGATGCTCTCTAATTTCGAATTCCTATTTCAGTTTAGGATTAACATCTGGATCAGAAGTGAATAATAGTTTTTTAATGTACAAACTTCAACTTTGCTAATCAATTCATTAGTTTTGTGTTTTTCATTTTCTCTGTTTTTCTTTACTTTTTTCTTCTTTTTTTTTTCTCTTTTTTTTTGTTTTGCTCAAATTAATTATATTTTTCGCTAAGAAAAAACTTATTTATTTGCTTATTTATTTTACTGAAGATATTGTAAAAATTAATTGGTCTGTATTTTGTAGTCTTATGGCCAGATAATGTTACTGTTTTATTTGTTCCTCATGTTATTCTTAAGGGACTTAGTCACAGAATACAGTTCTTTTATCTATCTATCTATCTATCTATCTATCTATCTATCTATCTATCTATATATATATATATATATATATATATATATATATATATATATATATATATATATATCATTTAAATTTATATTTCCAACTTTAAAAAAAAATTATTACAAACATCAAATGGGCTGTATGCACCCAGTAGTGAATGCATCGTTCTTAACTTTAGTACAGTTATATTATAACCGAGAGAGAGGTCCCCAAAAAAACGGTTTTAATTACTAAAAAAATACAAAACATAATATTTTTTTATTTATTCCATCCAGTTTCAAGATAAAACATATAACATATCTGCATATTGCAGATAACAATTGCTAGACAAACATAATTAAATACAATGACAATACAGATTGTAATATCAGAAATAAACACAATATAAAATGACATAGAAAGGTTGAAATTCTTGAAGGTGACCCATAAAATGTTTTTCTGTTCATTTGTCTTATTCAAACGTTTTTAATCTTAATCGTAGCCGATTCTGACCATATACAGTAAAAGTTCGTTATAACGCTCTCTTATGGCCCCCGATAAAGGGAGCGCTATAACCGAGAAATCATAAAAAAAAAAAAAAAAAATCTACATTTTCTAAATATGGTGTTAGAACTTTTTGAGTAAAACTTTCAACAAAAAATTATTTACCCGTATTATATTTAAAATCTAATCAAAAACCTTTTAAGTAAGAAGTTGGTCGGTGGGTATAGTCGAAGACAAAGACACTAATAAGTATGACTTATTTATATTTTGTGCCAACGTTTCGGCCCAACTTTTAGGCCATCAGGGCTAAAAAAAAATAACATAGAAAACGACAGAGGCCTGTGATTAAGCGTTTGACCGACGATGGCCTAAAACTTAGGCCGAAATGTTGGCACAAAATACACACACACACACAGACAGACATACTCTTGTTACTCGAGGTCTCATTCCGTTATTATATATCGTTTTCTAAAAAATTGTCTAAACCAGTATTTTACACTAAATTTTAACACTTTAAACAAGTAATAAAAATGTTTAATTAGGTTGGAAACGAAATTGCGTTTGTAACCTTTATCACCGAAACATATGATTTATGTATTTAATTTTAATATAATTTTTAATATAAGCTTATTATGACCTTCAAGTAAAGTACCGTTTTCGGCTCACCAATTTTAACCAAAATATAGTAAATACATTCATATCGATATGAAAGTCCTATTTACCAAACTTGAGATGTTTTGCATTATATTTTAATATAATTTTTGATGAAAGTCTAATATGACCTACAAGTAAAGTACCGTTTCTGGTTTTCCAATTTAAACCAAAATTTAGTATGTTATTTAAATCAATATGTAATTTATAAATACGAAATTTGAGAAGTTTTGCGTTGTATTTTAGTATAATTTTTGATGAAAATCAATTATGAACTTCAAGTAAAGTACTACTTCCGGTGAGTAAGCATTGACAAAAAACAGAGGTTTGCAACTAGATTTTTTAACAATCCTAAATACAAAATTTAGGACTAAATTTAACTACGGCTAAACGTTTTTGAGTTGTGCGAGATACGAACGTACGTATTGACACCACGACGAAACTTCGTACAAGGAAGTAAAAAAGGATCTGAACTCTTAAATAATGAATGAAAGGTCGGATGGAGCATGGAATTACAAAGAAATCCAATAATATCTGATATCTGTATAGTGATAGCAACAAAACAACAAATACCTCAGAAGCATAAACTATAGGAATACGAATGTTAATTGTATCCATTATCTATGGAAAAACCATTATTGTTAATCTATTTTTAAAATCGATCAGGAAATCAATTCATTTTTATTTTAATTTCCTTATCGTACAGCATCTGCGCAAGGCAACATTGACGGGTAATGGAGATTGAGCTGATGAAATTGGATTATCAGAGAAATATAAAGGTAGACTTTCGCTGTTACTTCCCACCGTAGCGGCTGGCAATGACTGCTGGCAGTTGACTACTGCTATGAGGAAATAGAGCGGGGTACATTTCGGTTTTCAGATTTCAACTGAATTTTGACCATCTCTGAATCCATTTTGACTAGTTTCGTCGTGGCGTCTATACGTACGTACGTTCGTATCGCGCAAAACTCAAAAACGGTTAGCTGTAGAAAGTTGAAATTTTTTATTTAGGATTGTTGTAAAATCTAGTTGTGAACCTCCGTTTTTGGCCACTGCTTAATCACCGGATGTGGTACTTTACTTGAAGGCCATGATTGATTTCCATCAAAAATTATACTAAAATACTACGCAAAACTTCTCAAATTTAGTATTTATAAATTATATATTGATTTAAATAACATACTTCATTTTGGTCTAAATTGGCAGACTGGAAGCGGTACTTTACTTCAAGGTCATATTAGACTTTCATCAAAAATTTTTTAAAATATAATGTAAAATATCTCAAATTTGGTAAATAGGATTTTTATATGGATATGAATGTATTTAATATATTTTGGTTAAAATTGGTGAGCCGAAAAGGGTACTTTACTTGAAGGTCATAATAAGCTTACATCAAAAATTATATTTAAATTAAATACATAAATCACATGTTTCGGTAATAAAGGTTACAAACGCAATTTGGTTTCCAATCCAATTAAACGTTTTTATTACTTGTTTTAAGTGTTAAAATTGAGTGTAAAATACTTGTTTTCCTCCCTATTTGTGTGTGTTAATAGATGGATGTCGCGACACCGAGCGTCGTACTTGAGATACTGCAATCTTCGGAAACTGGTAACCAAATTGAGGATCATTTTTTGAGCCACCGATTTATAGTTTAATAGGCGTACAAGAAAGTCTTGTGTTGTCCACATCAGATAATTTTAAGTTATGAAATAGAGGGGAAATTATTACAGAGAAAAATATAAAAGAAAAAGATTAGTTCAACATAATTTTCTTTAAATGTTTAAATTAATTAAAATAGGAAGAAAAAATTGTCAAAGTGTAAAATTGAATATCCAAATTTTTACATTGTAATTCAGTAATAAGATGAAAGTTTAGCGTTAACATCTGGCTTTTTTATCAAATTTATTGTCTTTTGGTGTTTTTATTATGGCTGTTTTTACAAAATTTAAAATTTTTAGTTCTTGAAAAACTGGATAAGAGACATTTTTTTTTTTAATAATTCGAATAATACTTTTCTTTACACAGGGTCTAAAAATTTTTAACTGCTCCTGTCCAGAACAGAAACCTATATTAGAAAACAGTCTAAGCTGACGAAAAACAAAATCGTTCTTATTAATTTCTGATTTAAAGTTTTTCTTACTTATATAAATGTATAAAAAAACTTACGAGCTATTTTTGTTATATCTTTAGATTAAATTAACCAATGATTCTCATTGAGCCTGGACGTTTTCGAAAACGTTCTCGCGTTATTTTACTTTCATTCCTAAATCCGATTGTAAAATAATTATCAGCCTGGAAGAGCGAACACTTTAAGTGGGCAGCGAAGTATCCTCTGACGCAATCGATAACAATCACGTAACAGCTGATAACGAAATAAAAGCTCTGTGTAACTTAAGTAGTTGAGTCTGAGGAACAAGGCATTTAAAAGGGGGCGTAAAATTTATTCAAATGGTTATAATATTAAAATGAAAATCATAAATTCTTTGAATTTTTATTTCTAATATATAATAAACTAGTATACCCGAGCGAGTACTCTAGCATTAGATATCAATACTTCTTCTAATCCTTAATATATTAGAAGTATAAACATATTTATTCTTGTAAACAATATAATATTACCAAAAAAGTTTATTTAACACACACATTTGGTGAAGCTACATAGTTTTTAATGACTATGTTGAAGTTACAGTTCATACTTAATAAGTAATTAGCTTACCCCACTGGAAAATATCTCTTCAATTTAGCAGTAGGCAATTAGATTCAGCTATAACATTTTCTATGTATAGTAATCATATTTAACATTGAACTTTTAGGGTTGGACATGGGAAACAATATATAATTTCCCACTCATTTAAAGTTTTTGTAAACAGACTCAAATTGATATAAAGTTGCCATGACAACGGCACGTACGCAAGATGGCGTAGGCAATATGTGATCTTATATCGTGCGTTATCTCGAAAACGGTAAGTTTTAAGGCTTTAAAACGCTGGACCAATACGCTCCATAGGAGCGTATATGATCTTGATGCCCGCATCAAAATCTTTAAAACCCAACTTATCCCGTCTCGATCCGCCGACTCTCAGTTTTGAAACCTTCCAGTTTTTTCATCGCTTTTATTTAAGCCCTTTTAAGATTTCAAGAAACAAAATTGGAATTCGTCACATCTCCGTGAAATTCTCTTTCTTTTGATACCTCACTCGTCAAAATCCATCGCTCCTGAGAGCCGGAAAGGAGATCCATACTACCGTAATAATATATAGTAGTGAAAGTGATTAATTAGTGAAAATTACACTTCCCATAAATATATAACTTATATTTTTTAAAAACACATTTATAACGACGTTTCGAAGTCCTTCCTTCTTCGTCTTCAAGTTATTTGTTTTCTTTAATTTACATTATTCTCTCCCCAATGTCCTGCCATCAGTATAATTTTACTTCGTCAAATCCTAGCTGGTTATAATATATAAAAAAAATACAAATTTTTAATTGGGGAGTAATTTTCCTTACTTGTAAGTGTAAGTAAGAAAAATTACTTTAAGTCTTTAAGCTTGCTTAACTTTATATCTTCATACTTTATTTTACTTTGTTATTTTTTACATGAATTTTTCTATGTATCATACATAGAAATCATTTACATTGCTTATATTATCATATTATCTTGAGATACTTTTCATACTCCTAAATCTTCATTCTAGTTGTTATTATAATTAGTATTTTTCATTCATTTTATTTATCTTTCTTTCTATATTATATATATATATATATAAATATATATAAATATATATAAATATATATATATACATATATATATATATATATATATATATATATATATATATATATATATATATATATATATATATTCACAATAATTTTAAATACCTCTTTTGTCCATTAATACATTTTTCTTCATTTCTTATTATTATTTACATTATGATTAGCTTTTTTTCTTTATACTTTATTAACATATTCTTATATATTCCATATTTTTTAACATTAATATTAACATATTTTTTCATCTGTCTGTTGACTTTTTTATTATTACTGGTACTGACACTGTTGTTACAACTATTGTTATCTTGTTTATTCTTAGCCTATGAGCTTGAGACATAATTTTTGAGGTGGCAATAAGAAAAACTATATTATCCGCAGGCTCGTAATTCTTTTCTCAATAACTATCCGATTTAAAAAAAAAAAAATTCTCGAAAATTTGTCATTAGTTGTAAGTTAATTATCATTAATTTTAACTTTACCACAATATCATACAACTTAACATAACATTACCCCCAGTTTATATCGACAACAAATTAATTCCTTAGACTGACACTGTTATAATAATGCTTTCCTTTGATAGAAAAAATGACTTGTGGCCCGAATATTAAAATGAATTAAAATAACTCTTATTAAACTATTTTAATCACTTCTTTACAAATCCTCAATAACGGAGACGGAGACACAAAATAAATAAATAGACAACCTTTACACATGTTCTTCAGGTAGCGTGATGTGGGGCAAGTGCGAACTAAATTTTACAAAATTCGACTTTACAGCAATGTAAAATTTTTATTTTACATTTTTTTTTTTTTTTTAATAATCCTTAGAAGATGATGTTTAAATATTGCATTTAAGCCCGTGTTTCAAACATGTCCATTTTGATGAGATTGATAATTTAATTTAATAATACTTAGTACGCAATTGCCCCTGCCTTAAGGGGTAACTGCGTACGTGGTACCTTGAAGATTTATTATTCAAGCAATAGTGGTTTTGAGGCAGGTGCAAAATAGTTCGGTTTCTGGAGGATTATTATAATGGTTCAATCCTCGAAAAAAAATTATCTGCGATTCCGATACTATAATCCTCATTAGTTTATGAAAGTGGAATATAATTGAAAAATATAATTTTTGTTTTGATTCGCTAGTACGTAGTTGGACTCGCGTAATTGGACAAACTATGATATCCAATTACGCGAGAAAAACTGGAAGATCGCTAAATCAGAGATTAAAGGAACATATGCGTGCATATAATAATAAGACAGAGAATTCCAACTTTGCAATTTGTTTAAATGAAAAAAATCATAAATTCATCAAAGACTCAGGAGTTAAATTAATACATCATGTTGAAAACAACCTCAAATTAAATATATACGAAGCACTTGAAATAATAAAATCCTTCAAATCCAATCCAGATTTTTGCTTAAATGACCAAATAAATATCTTCAATAGTCCAATCTTAAATTTATTCTCATCCATAATAGAAAAACCAATTACTCACCTGCATTACCGGAAACCAGTACAAACTTTTCTGTTTGATATAATCTATCTAAACCTTGATGAGTACCGACATGTATTTGATTTCTTGTCTTGATTAAATTCATAATTCATAAATGTTTTATAATACTGATTTATATTAATCAAATTTAATATATATAATAATACCAAACTATATTTTGAATTGCTTATTTTTGATTTTTTTGTGTGTTTTTAGAACTGAAGATGAATGTATAACATTCGAAACTAGTTTTCAATAAAACAAATTTATAGAAGTGGCAAATAATTATCAATCCCTGATTATGATAGTAAGGGTGATTGTACACCACGCACACTCGTCACACAACAGAGGTCTGCACATACCCCTACTATCATGTTTTGCTGGGGGACTGCGGGCAAGCGCTTAAATAATATAAAACTGTCAAGAAGAAATATAAATCACAAAGTATTTTGAAGAACAGTTTCTGTAAGTTCCACTTACGACAAAAAAATAAAGATAAAATATCTGATGTGGACAATACCTGACTCCCTTGTACGCCTATTAAATTATAAATCGGTGGTTCAAAAAGTGATCCTGAATTTGGTTACTAGTTTCCGAAGATTACAGTGTGTCAAAAACGACACTCGGCGTCCCGACATCCATCTATTTACACACACACAAATGGGGAGGAAAACCAGTATTTTACACTTAATTTTAACACTTAAAACAAGTAATAAAAATGTTTAATTGGATTGGAAACCAAATTGCGTTTGTAGCCTTTATTACCGGAACATATGATTTCTGTATTTAATTTTAATATAATTTTTTATATGAGTTTATTATAATCTCCAAGTAAAGTATCCTTTTCGGCTCAGCAATTTTAACCAAAATCTAGTAAATACATAAATATCGATATAAAAGTTTATTTACTGAATTTGAGATGTTTTACATTATATTTTATTATAATTTTTTATGGAAATCAATTATGACCTTCAAGTAAAGTACCACTTCCGGTGATCAAGCAGTGACCAAAAACGGAGGTTCACAACTAGATTTTACAACAATCCTAAATATAAAATTTCAACTTTCTACGACAAACCGTTTTTGAGTTATGAGAGATACGAACGTACGTACGAACTTACGTACGTACAGACGCCACGACGAATCTAGTCAAAATGGATTCAGGGATGGTCAAAATGGATATTTCCGTTGAAATCTGAAAACCGGAAATTTTCGCGATTACAATCGTTACTTCGTACAAGGAAGTAAAAAGGCGGTAGATAAACACTGATATAGCTGAATTGAACTTTATCAACAGGTTAGAACTAACATTTTTACAACTCATTGTAGTTCACCTTAGCGAACTTTCGTGGCTGATTTCTGATATACCAGAGTTTAGGCCTCATGATCCATAAAGGGCAACTTTTACCTGTTGTCGGTTTTGATTTAACGTGGTAATTACGCACTTCATCCAAAAACGGACTTACCTCGCATCACTTCATACGATATAGCTAACGTAGCCAGATATTTTCTGCTCTGAAGTGGGACACTGTGTTTGTTGGGATAAGAAAAATGCATTTAATCAGTGATATTTTGACATTCTAGTGACATTTACATTGAATATACATTTTTATGATTCTTATTTATCGTTTGAACCAATTTATCATAGCAATTAGTCACAGAACACATCGCCTAAAAACCGTACGTTTAGTCAGGATAGGTATAGCCAAAAAGACCTAATTACAAAAAACTGAAAAGGATACATGATACCTTGGTACATGACTAACAAAATTCTAATTATCTACTGATCAAAACGCATCAACAGTTGACGGACACAAGAGAAGTCTTTATTCACGAGTAGGTAATAATTTAGACGGACATAATAATACAGAATTCGCTAAGGAGACTAAAAAGGTGCTGGCTAAGAGATCTCCTTCCGTAACTAGCTAACATAATTAAATTAGGCGATGGAAGAGATGCGGCTGGGTTGTGCCCTTCTCTTGGAGTTGTTGAAAACATTTCGATATTTTGAACGATATATTTTTTCGATATATCGATATTAAAATTTGAGTATCGAAGAACCATTAAATGTTCTAGGAATGAGATATCGAAAGCAAAATATCGATATTGATATTGGTTAACAATATCGATATATCGAAAACATCGGCACAGAAATATCGACATTATAAATACAATGTATCATTTATATCAGTACTGAAAAATATCGATATATGTTTGCCCTTTTAAAAGACCAAAAATTTCGAGGCCCGCGATATATCGAAATATCGATATATTGAACTACTATTTCGATATATTCAAAAACTATCGATCCGATAGCTTATCGATACATATTTTTCGATATTCTCATCCCTACTTTATGAGTTAAGAAATTAAGATTTTATTGTTACAATGTTGTGTTTGAATAGAAATTTTTTTTATTGCTGTGTCAACAGGTAAGTGGAAAATTCAAATCCCAAAAATCTGGAGAAAATTACAATATTTTATAATATAGTTGGGAAAATTAAAATATTTAATATGGTTGAGAAAATTAAAATATCTAATATAGTTTGGAAAATTAAAATATTTATTTGGGAAATTTTATATTTTGTCCTGTCCAAAAAATTGTACCAACATCCCTTCCTAACCTTCAATTCAATGTAAACCCTATTCCAAGTCTTTGAAAGGTTAAAAATAACAATATTTTTCTTGATATATCGAACTCCTATTGCGATATAGTTGAAAAACTATCGATACGATATATATATATATATATATATATATATATATATATATATATATATATATATATATATATATATCGATGTCACAATCCCTAAGCCCCCTTTAAAAGATTAAAAAAATATCGAACCGATGTGTATCGATATATGTTTTCGATATTTACATCCCTACACTCCCTCACCTTTACAAAACACAAGTTTGATATGGAGACCACAAAATTCAAGACAAAACATAAAACGCTAAATTTTCGACTGAGACTACACAGTAGTTCTAAATTATCTAAACATAACATATATACCTATTTACTAAAGCTAATATGGACTCATGCTTGCCAAATTTATATACCTACTAAACAGTAGCGAATCCAGGATTTAATTTTGGGGGGCTAAGACCATAGCAACCGTATAGAGTGAGAGTTATCTCATAGCAACCGAAGGATCCTCTTACAGGAAAGTTTTGAAGGCCACTGACCAAAACTGAGTTTTTGACATGCCATGAAAACGAGTTAGCTTATGGGTCCCTTATTGAAAAAAAAAAAAAAACCCAATTTGAACTAATTAGGGATCGATAAATTATTTGCCACTTCCATAAATTTGTTTTATTGAAAACTAGTTTTCAATGCTATACATCCATCCTCAGTTCTAAAAACACACAAAAAAAATTCAAAAATAAGCAATTCAAAATATAGTTTGGTATTATTATATATATTAAATTTGATTAATATAAATCAGTATTATAAAACATTTATGAATTATGAATATTATAATTTTATTATAATTATTTCATAATTCATAAACGTTTTATAATACTGATTTATCTTAACCTAATTTAATATGCATAATAATACCAAACTATATTTTGAATTGCTTATTTTTGAATTTTTTTTGTGTTTTTAGAACTGAGGATGAATGTATAACATTCGAAACTAGTTTTCAATAAAACAAATTTATAGAAGTGGCAAATAATTTATCAATCCCTAATTAAATCGATCCTTCTATACCATCATGCGGATGTCAACTGACAATTTGAACTGACCGGCCAAAATCCGTGGATCACCCTTGATATCTTCATCCCCTCCCCCCATTAGAATAAATAGCTTGTTGCCTCATGTATGCCATGTATAGTATATGAATTTAATATATATCGGATACAATATTATTACATACATTACATATGAAAATGGTTCAGTTGATAAAGTTTATCACTTGCTAAGACCGACTGATTTCTCTCGCATTACGACGCTTGCTTATTTAAGGCATTGCTAGACCAAGACTAAAGATATAATGGTCCGATCTGAAAGTGCGTAATAGTAGAAAACAAATCATTGTTACCATTTGGGAAAGAAATTTTGATCTAACAATTGCGTAAAATAAAAACAGATAAACGATGAAATGCCTTGTCTGTAATAAATGAATAAGAAGATTTAGCGAACCAGAACGTTCGTTATTGATAGAATTGACCAAGAGCAGTTGGACCACCTCCAACTTCCTCCACGAAACTCCATAAAAAGTTTACGTTGATCTTCGCGAAAAAATTCCATTGTACTAAATTAAATATAATTATTGTGCTGCACGTGGAAACCTGCTTAACCAATTATAACATTAAAATTAGTTCAAAAATTGCAAAAATGAAAAACGCTGCAAATTATTACACAATGGCTTACTATTTCCACTTACGTAATATTACGTAATATTTCAAAAATATCTATTCTGTCCAAGTAAAAAAAATGAAGCAGGTAGCCACCAAAGGAAAAGAAATTTGAAGCTTGTCCCAAGATGATCGCCGTGAGAGTGCACAACTGGGAGTGTTAATTAAATAAAGTGTGTCAATGCAAGTAGGCTGTGACGTAAAATGATACAGAGAAAATATTTGATAAGCACTTCAGTAGGAAAAAAAAAACGTTAGACTAAGGAAGCTAAAGGAAGTGCAGAAATAATCCAAGGAGGATAAAGCAGAGAGATACGAGGAAGTCAGAAGTCCAGTAGATAGGTCAGGAGGCCTAGGACCACGATGACCAGCAACGCCGGAGCATTTGTCTACGAAGTTCTTTACGCTATATCTCAGCTAATAATGTTCCGATTTAAGTGATTTTTAGTTCGTTTTGTAGGGAATTTTATATGAAAGCACCAAACAAATTTTTGTCGACGGATTTTTTTTAATTCGATATTTGGATTCTACGTATCTTGAAAGGTAAAACCTCAAATTTTGAGGGGGGGGGGGGGAGGAGGGGAAGGTTTACAAAAATTTTTTTCCTTGGTCGGTTCCAAAGGTATATTATTGAAAATAATAAACCAATATGTAAAAGCATTTCAATTGTGATATATTTCAATGTACAGATTAAAGTAGTTCTTGAAGATTAATGGAATATAAATAGCGACTCTACAATAATAACAACATTAAATAATTTAATCTTAAGTCCATCTCTCCCTCTTCCCCCCCCCAAAAAAGTAGAAATTTTAAGTATTCCTATTAATAATTATAAATCCACTAATAATATTTATATCCGTTTAATTAATATTTATATTTTTTACATAATTAATAGTAAAAATATTAACAAAATTGTAAGTAATTGATATCAACAAAAAACGCTAAACCAAAGACTAAAACTATTATACTCACTTATTTAATGACGTTCTAAATTGAAACTTAGACAGAAATTGAACACTTACACTTACTTATTTGAAATCATCAGGGCTTACTGATATAAGGGACAGTCGAAAAGACAAACATACAAAAAACTTTAAATTTTTCAGTCAAAAACTTTTAGGACTACGAGTTTAACCATTTGTACCTTGTATTTCAGTAATATTACCTTACACACAGACCTCAATATGCCAACAGTTAAAGAATCCACACGGACCCACTACAAACGATTTCACGGTAACTTACACGGACATCCTAACCCACTCATACAAGACATGGCGACAATCAACATGCCTGACAACACTCGCAGAAGACTAAAAAAGAGCTGGATGGGAGATCTTCTTGCAATACATATAATAATCAAGACAGGAACAGGTGCCGCTGGAAATTACTCTCTATTATGTCAAAATATCCACCTTTTAGCCAGAAAATTACTGGTTGTCAACCTTTGACAGGTGTGAATTAAAAAGTAAAGCAAAAAAAAAAAAAAAAAAAAAAAAAACGCTGCCAATTATTACATAGTGGTCTATTATTTCCAAATAGTAATATTTCAAAAATATCTGGTCTGTTCATTCACAGGACTTTCCATATCCCTTTGGTTTACATTTCAGATAATTAGATTATCTTTCAAATGAGCATTTGAAATGCTTTTATATTATTATTTTGTGTTTTTAGAAATGTTTTTATTTTATTTTATTTTTGATTATCTTTTATGAGCATGGACGGATTTTTTTTTATTCGATATTTGGATTCTACGTATCTTGAAACGTGAGACCTCAAATTTTGAGGGGGGGGGGAGGAGATTAACAATTTTTTTTCTTGATCAATTACAAAGGTCTATTGTTGAAAATAATTAGCCAAAAGCATTTTTATAGCTTTCTTGTTTTTATCTTTTTTTTTTTTTTTTTTTTTTGTTAATGCCTTGATATTCTGATTCCAAAACACCTTACATTTCCTCTCTATCTTTATAAATGGCCGAGTTATGGGCTTATAAAATCGGCCGCCATTTCGAAACAAAGAGACGCATAGTACTGTCGAGTTCCGAGGATCATCCTGGATAGACCTGTGACATTGGTGCCGAATCTCAAGAAAATCGGTCCAGCAGTCTCGGAGAAAAGCCGCGGACAGCGTACGGCGGACAGGCGGATTTTTTTTTATCTATGTACCTTGAAACGTAAAACTTCAAATTTTGAGGGGGTTTAAAAGGTTTTTTTTTTTATGGTCGATTACAAAGGTTTATTACTGAAAGAAATAAAATAATAATGTGTTGACATATTTTATAAAATCAATATCGTAATTTTTTACTATACTGTATTTACTAACCAAAAATTTTCATTATTATTATTAGAAATTGATAAATTATTTGCAACTTCTATAAAAATGTTTTCATTGAAAACTAGTTTCGAATGTTATATATTCATCCTCAGTTCTAAAAACATACAAAAAATTCAAAAATAAGCAATTCAAAATATAGTTTGGTATTATTATACATATTAAATTAGATTAATATAAATCAGATAAATAAATCAGAATGAATTAGATAAATATAATCATAAAACATTTATGAATTATGAATTTAATTAAGACAAGAAACCAATACATGTTGGTACTCACCAAGGTTTAAATAGATTATATCAACCAGAAAAGTTTGTACTGGTTTCCGGTAATGCAGGTGAGTAATTGGTTTTTCTATTATGGATGAGAATAAATTTAAGATTGGACTATTGAAGATATTTATTTGGTCATTTAAGCAAAAATCTAGATTAGATTTGAAGGATTTTTATTATTTCAAGTGCTTCGTATATAATATATATATATAACTCCTGAGTCTTTGATGAATTTATGATTATTTTCATTTAAATGAATTGCAAAGTTGGAATTATCTGTCTTATTATTATATGCAGGTATATGTTCCTTTAATCTCTGATTTAGCGATCTTCCAGTTTTTTCCGTGTATTTGGCTGCACAATCATTACAATTTAGTTCGTATACTCCGCTTTTTTGGAAAGGGTCTATTTTGTCTTTAGGAGGAGAGAAACATGATTTTGAACTATTTTAAATGCAGGGTTTAATCCTAGTTTTTCTAATTAGGGATTGATCCTTCTATACCATCATGCGGATGTCATCTGCCTAGGTTTTTCAATTCATTTCCGACTTTGGTGGATATAGGGCCGTAATAAGGAATCAAAACATAATGTTTCGGGATAGGCCTATCTTCGGGGATTGTTGAATAGATATCATTAATTGTCTTGTTTTGTATTTGTAATAACATATTTTAAAAAATATGATATTAAAGGCTTGGCTTCCTAGAGTTTAGGACCGATAGAATTCCGGCTGTTCCGCGTCACTTCAAAAATCCACACAGGTTTTCACACACGCTGTCATTCCAAGTTCTTCATTGTATTTTTAATAAAATTAATAATTTTTAAGAAATAAAAAAAACCTAATATTTTAAGGAGGTAAAAAAAAGAAGATATAGATCAGAGAAAAAAAAAAAATGCACTCTAAATTGAGAAAAAAATGTATGAATGAATAAACTGAGATTTCTTAATACAGTACGAACCGGATAATCTGTTAAGGATCCAAGAGGAAAACAAAGAAGAATGAAAAAACAAAACAAAAAAAAAAAAAACAGAATCAGAATGTACATAATTATTAATGTTATCCACATCAACTTCGTTTTCATTTTGTTCAAGATATACCGCAAGTTCTGATTGGCGGGGTCATGTTGCGGCTTTTCCCAGTATATGTGGAATAGTTATTTTAGTCTTATGCTAATATCCTTGTTATTGTGCATGTTTAGTTAATTCTAAATAGGTTTTCTTACATCGTAATATAATGAAACAACCAAGTTACCTGAATGAAATAATAAACGTATATTAGTTCAAACGTAGGTTTAATTATATCAATTAAAGTTATGTGAGGTAGATTTTCCAAGCTAGATTTTCCTCTTCTTTTTACTTCCTTGTACGCAGTAAAGGGAGTAACAATACACTATTACAAAATCGCGAAAATTTTCGGTTTTCAGATTTCAAAGGAAGTATCCATTTTGACCATCCCTGAATCCATTTTGACTAGTTTCGTCGTGACGTCTGTACGTACGTGCGTATCTCAAATAACTCAAAAAAAGGTTAGCCGTAGAAAGTTAAAATTTTGTATTTAGGAATATTCTATAATCTAGTTGTAAACCTCCCTTTTAGGTCATTGCATGATTACCGGAAGTGGTACTTTACTTGAAGATCATAACTGATTTTCATAAAAAATTCTATTAAAATATAATGAAAAACTTCTCAAATTTGGTATTTAAGACTTGCATACAAATATAAATAAGTTAATGAATATTGGCTAACATTAGCAAACCGGAAGTGGTACTTTACTTGTAGGTCATATTAGACGTTCATCAAAAAATAGATTAAAATATAATGTAAAACTTCTCAAATTTGGTAAATTATACTTTTATATCAATATAAGTAATATAATAGATTTTGGTTGAAATTGAAGATTCGAAACTTTACTTGTAGGCCATAAGAAATAAACATCAAACGGTATATCGACATTTATTACAGAGATCATATAAATGTCGTTTTTTGAAAAAGTCGTAAGCGTCATTTAGCAGAGTTTACAGGAAACAGATGAAACGATTTTTCATCAAATAACAATATATATTTTTTAAAATTTTATTTTTTATTGTATAGAGTAGGAGTTTATTAACTTCGTAAAACATTTATAATTACAATATATTTTAAGGGATTCTAGTTAAGGTTAAGGTCAGAGTGACGATCTAGACTTGTTAGTATTTGGTACTCACGCCATCAATATTCGATTTTTAGAGCATTTTCAAAAAAAAAAAATCGATAGAGGTGGTGTTTAGGTCCCAAAATCAATTGAAACCTAAATTTCGAATTTTTGGCGCTTTAACCTTTTTCAAAATATCTGATGTGGACAACACATGATTTCCTTCTACGCCTATTAAACTATAAATCGGTGGCTCAAAAAGTGATCCTCAATTTGGTTACTAGTTTCCGAAGATTGCAGTATCTCAAAAACGACACTCGGCGTCGCGACATCCATCATTAATACAGACACGTACAAACTCTTGTTTCTGGAGGTCTCGTTCCGTTATTATATGTCGTTTTCTTTCAGTAGGTAACAAGTTCCTAAGAGATTTGTTCGTGATCTATGAAAACATTAGAACTGTCTATGCCACACATATGAAATCGACGGTTTCGACATTTTAACCAGAAGAACCCACTTAGCTTATATCTTATTCTCCTGTTGGAGAATTGTTGATCTCACAAATGGGGAGGAAAACCAGTATTTTACACTCAATTTTAACACTTAAAACGAGTAATAAAAATGTTTAATTGTATTGGAAACGAAATTGCTTTTGTAACTTTTATTACCGAAACATGTGATTTCTCTTTTAATTTAAATATAATTTTTGATGTAAGCTTATTATGACCTTCAAGTAAAGTACCCTTTTCGGCTCACCAAAACTTTTAACCAAAATCTAGCAGATACACTCCTATTGATATAAATTCCTATTTACCAAATTTGAGATATTACATTATATTTTAATATAATTTTTGATGAAAGTCTAATATGACCTTTAAGTAAAGTACCGCTTCCGGTTTTCCAATTTAGACCAAAATCTATTATGTTATTTAAATCACTATATAAGTTATAAATACCAAATTTGAGAAGTTTTGCAAAGTATTTTAATATAATTTTTTATGGAAATCAATTATGACCTTCAAGTAAAGTACCACTTCCGGTGATTAAGCAGTGACCAAAAAGAGAGGTTCACAACTAGATTTTACAACAATCCTAAATACAAAATTTCAACTTTCTACGGCTAACAGTTTTTGAGTTATGCGAGATACGAACGTGCGTACGTACAGACGCCACGACGAAACTAGTCAAAATGGATTCAGGGATGGTAAAAATGGATATTTCCGTCGAAATCTGAAAACCGAAAATTTTCGCGATTACAATACTTCCTTTACTTCGTACAAGGAAGTAAAAAATCTGGTGCGGTGCGCGCATCACACAACTTTCTCTTACCGCCCTATAATAATTATCTTTTTAATATAATTCTAAAGGGTTCACATAAACAATACTTGAAATAAACTGAGCAGCATTCAATTCTTCTCCCACTTAAGGACAATATAATAGTTTTTAAAACAATTTTAGTACAACAATTCTGTACAGTGCCTATATATTTTAACTTTGTCAAGTTGCAAATATATTTTAAAAGTTGCTGATTTAGTTTCTATGGAAACATTTTCTTTCCATTAAATAATGTGAAAGTAGAAATTATTAAGTTAATTTCCGTTTTTGTATTCTTAAATTACTTTGTTACAGAGCGTATTGTTTACAACAGATTGGCGGATTGGTGGGAGGAGGTTCGGTCGCATCTATCTCCTTTCGGATGCGCTCGGTTATCCATCTATTTTATGCTCCTCATAAAATACACTGTATCTTTGCTAATACTTGTCCGATTTTGATGATTTTTTTTTTAGATACTTTAATAACCTTTCATATCATTCTGTACATAATTAACTATAAATTGCATACTTTTTAAGCTATGCGCAAATAAAATATTCTTCTCTTCATAACTTTTTTTCCTGCATTTTCTCGGTGATTTACTACATAAATGAAAAGTTAAAGACCTTTATGAAGAATAATTTAGGCAAGTTTCATCAAAATCGTTACAGCCGTTTTCGAGAAAATTGTAAACAATTGTAATATCCATGATATAATTATCATTTTCGGTTAGTCCGATGCGCTGTATCTTTGCTATTATTGGTCCGATTGTGATGATTCTTTTATTGTTTTTTAGATAATTTAATTACCTTTCATAAAAGCCTATAGATAAATTACCGTAAAATGCATACTTTTTAAGCTATGCGCAAATAAAATATTCTTTTCATCATAACTCTTTTCCCTGCAATTCCTCGGTGATTTACTACATAAATGAAAAGTTAAAGGTCTTTATGAAGAATAATTTAGGCAAGTTTCATCAAAATCGTTAGAGCCGTTTTCGAGAAAATTGTAAAAAAGTGTTATATCCATAATATAATAGCTATTTCCGGTTAGTCCGATGCGCTGTATCTTGTCTATTATTGGTCCGATTTTGATGATTCTTTTATTGTTTTTTAGATAATTTAATTATCTTTCATACAAGTGCATAGATAAATTATCGTAAAATGCATACTTTTTAAGCCATGAGAAAATAAAATATTCTTTTCTTCATAACTTTTTTTCCTGCATTTTCTCTGTGATTTACTACATAAATGAAAAGTAAAAGGCCTTTATGAAGAATAATTTTGGCAAGTTTCATCAAAATCGTTACAGCCGTTTTTGAGAAAAATGTAAACAAGTGTAAAATCCCTGATATAATAGCTAATTCCGGTTAGTCCGATGCGATGTATCTTTGCTATTATTGGTCCGATTGTGATGATTCTTTTATTGTTTTTTAGATAATTTAATTATCTTTCATACAAGTGCATAGATAAATTATCGTAAAATGCATACTTTTTAAGCTATGCGCAAATAAAATATTCTTTTCATCATAACTCTTTTCCCTGCAATTCCTCGGTGATTTACTGCATAAATGAAAAGTTAAAGGTCTTTATGAAGAATGATTTAGGCAAGTTTCATCAAAATTGTTAGAGCCGTTTTCGAGAAAATTGTAAAAATGTGTAAAATCGATTATATAAAGTGGCACTTCCGGTTAGTCGATTTTGACGAAAATGTTGCTGTAACATCACATGCATGTGCTAACCTTAAATATGTAATTTCAGTATCGTAAAGCTTTCCGTTTTTGAGCTAGAGTGATCACATACACACAGACACACATATACACAGACCATTTTGCGAGACTTGGTCATTTGGACTCAGGGGACCTTAAAACATGTATTTCCGTTGAAAACTCGAATTCGAAAATTTTCACGATTGCAATACTTCCCCTCACTATATACTTCGTATATAGTTAAGGGAAAGTAAAAATAAATAAAATAAGGCTTAGTGGTAGAATAAGCAAAAAGACCGATACAGCTGTACAGCTTAAGTTGAAAGATCCAACTTAATCAACAGCCTGGAACTAATATCTTTACAACTCGTTACCTTAGCGAACTCTCGTGGTTGATTTGTGAAACATCAGTGTTTAGACTCAAGGGCAGTTCTTACATGATCAGGATTTGGACTTAATAAAACGATTATACACTTAACTCCAAAACGCACTTACCCCACATTATCTTACCTACATAAAAAGATATTTTACAAATGTATAAGCAAATGAGATTTAAAATAAACTAAAATTATCATAACCAGGATAAATAAATTCTGATTAGAATCCCTCAAGGTAAATAAATAAATTAATTTGACGAATTGTCAGTTGGAAACAACCCTGTTCTAGAATATTCTACCAACTAGTTTGAAATGACCTGATATATTCAATATTAATATTTAAGACGCTATTAATAGTATTTCTAATGAAGATGAAATAAATATGTAATCTCGTCTTACATAAACATGAGTTAAATGTATAATATCTTGTATATGATCGTCGGTGATTAGCCAAGGCGAATGAAAAGCATACATCTATTAGCATATCATTATACTGCATCTGAGTAATTTTCTTTATTTCTTCATGATAAAGACAATGATTATGAAATGTACGTTTAATTCACTTGCAAAAAAAAAAATGATGCAACATCGAAAAGGCAGTTGTTATTTTTATTAAGTATATATCATAAATGAAGTTGTCCTCAGACAATCATGCCAAATGGAACGATGGAGGAGAACGACTGAAGTGTACGGAGTGAAAAAAATTTCAAAAACCCTACCTGAATATCATTCCACTCCATTTTTTACCGACAGATAGTTATTTATGCTTATTTTACCTGTATATCTAATAGTAATGAATAATTTATTTATTTTATTAATTTAATTAATATTTATATATTTTTTTTAACTAATAGAAAAATATCTGGATGTGGACATCCTATGACTTTCTTATACTACTATTAAACTATAAATTGGTGGCTCAAAAAGTGACCCTGAATTTGGTTATTAGTTTCCGAAGATTGTAGTACCTCAAAAACGATATTCGGTGTCGCGACATCCATCTATTGGCACATACAGACACACACAAACGCACACAAGCTCTTGTTTCTTGAGGTCTTATTCCATAGATATGTGTCGTTGTCTTTCAGTTGGTAACAAGTTCCCGAGAGATTTCTTCGTGTTCCTTGAAAGCATTCGAACTGTCTATGGCACTGGATAAAGCATTGGACGTTTCAACATTTTTAGTAAAGAAACCGCTTAACTCATTTCTTATTCCCCTCTTGCAGATTTGTTCAGCACACAAATGGGGAAGAAAAAAGTATTTAATACTCAATTTTAACACTTAAAACAAGTAATAAAATTGTTTAATTACAGTGAAAAAAAAATCGCGCTTATAACCTTTATTACCGAATCATATGATGTCTGTAGTAAATGTCGATATACCTTTTGACGTAATTTTCTTATGGTCTGCAAGTAACGTACCCCTTTCGGATCTTCAATTCCAACCAAAATCCGTTATATTACTTATATTGATATAAAAGTCTAATTTATTGAATTTGAGATGTTGTACATTATATTTTAATATAGTTTTTGATGAAAGTCTAATATGACCTTCAAGTAAAGTACCATTTCCGGTTTGCCAATTTTGATAAAAATTTATTATGTTATTTATATTAGCATGCAAGTCTTAAATACCAAATTTGAAAAGTTTTACATTATGTTTTAATATAATTTTTGATGAAAATCAGTAATGACCATCAATTAAAGTACCACTTCCGGTAATCACGCCGTAACTAAAAATGGAGATTCACAACTATATTATGTAATAGTCCAAAATACAAAGTTTTAACTTTCTACGACTAACCCTTTTTGAGTTATGCGAGATACGTACGTACAGACGCCACGACGAAACTAGTCAAAATGGATTCAGTGATGGTCAAAATGGATATTTCCGTCGAAATCTGAAAACCGAAAATTTTCGCGATTACAAAATTTGCTGGGTAGAAGGAAGTCAAATATAACAAAATTGTGAATTATTTATATCAATATTTTCTTAATATATTTTATACAATCGATATTGTAAATTTTAACTATACCTATTATATTAACTAATCAATTATTTTTATTATTATCATTATTATAATATAGCCTAAAAACTATGCAATCCATCAGTCTATTACATCACTTTTACGGTCGATTGGATTAATAGCATTTTGGCGTGGCGTGATGGAGCTTAGGACCGATGGAATTCCAGTCACTCCGCTTCACTCCAAAAATCCACAATCACGGTAGTTCCAAGTTTTCTTTGGAGTGAATTGATCGTCAGTGGCCCCCTTAATATCACATTTATTTATTGTATTTTTAATACAATTAAAATAATCTTTAATGAATGAAAATAAAAATATTTTAATGAGGTAAAAAAAGAAGAATAAATAGATTATAGATTATATAGAAAAGTGTATAAATGAATAAACTAAGATTCATTTTAAAAAAAAAATCTACACAGGGTTTCACACTCCCGGTCGTACCACGTTCCATTTGTCGCGGAGCGGCTGGAATGGAATGCTCATCATCCCTTTCACATTTGAAGTTTCAATAAATTTTCAATACATCCAGTTTTCCCACATCGTAAAATAAAGGATAAATTGGTTATTTAAAATATTTAAATTTCCCTTTATTAATAATCAGAATTTGATAATCATAGGAGCCCAGTTATAGACTGGTCTTCTATCCAGGTTTCTTAACTGCGTTCAAAACTTATAAAATAACCGATCTAACTATGTATAAAGTTTTGCTGAAATCGATTTGGACCAGTATCAGATCTGCAGAGGGAGAAAACCGGGAATTTTTCCCTTCCAAAATAACCATTGAGAAAAAATAAATAAACAACGGCTAATTTAAAATACGACTACTAGTAACAATACCTGTGCTAAATTATCATTCATTAGGTAGAAGAGAAATTAACCTTGGCTCACCTTCCGAAAAATCTGTCGTCGAAATTGTGAATTGTAATAATTATAAAATTGTCAATTGCGATCATATTTTTTATGAATTCAAATTAAATATGTGCGTTAAACTTCTATATAGGTTTTATATAGGTTTTAAGGTCCCTCGAGCCCAAAATGGTCTGTGTGTATATGTGTATGTGAACAGTCTAGCTCAACAAAGAAAAGTTGTACGATACTGAAATTACGTATTTAAGATTGACACATGCATGTGATGTTACAGCAACTTTTTCGTCAAAATTGACTAACCGGAAGTGCCACTTTATATAATCGATTTTACAATTTTCTCGTAAATGGCCTTAACGATTTTGATGAAACTTTCCTAATGTCTTCTCCTTAAAGCCCTTTAACTTTTCATGTATGCAGTATATAAACGAGAAAATGGAGAGAAAAAAGTTATGATGAAAATAATATTTTATTTGCGCATAACTTAAAAAGCATGCATTTTATCGCAAATTGTGTATATAATTGGATGAAAGGTTATTAAATCGTCTAAAAAACAAAAAAAAAAGAATCTTTAAAATCGGGCCAGTAATAGCAAAGATACAGCGCATCGGACTAACCGGAAATGGTAATTATATCATGGATATTACAATTTTTAACAATTTTCTCGTAAATGGCTTTAACGATTTTGATGAAACTTGCCTAATGTCTTCTCATTAAAGCCCTTTAACTTTTCATGTATGTAGTATATCAACGAGAAAATGGGATAAAAGTTATGATGAAGAGAATATTTTATTTCATCATAAGTTAAAACGCTTGCATTTTATGGTAAATTATCTATAGAATGGGATGAAAGGTTATTAAATTATTTAAAAAAAAACAAAAAATGAATTTTCAAAATCGGACCAGTATTAGCAAAGGTACAGCGTATTTTATGAGAAGTACAAGACCCTAGACGGATAACCGAGCGCATCCGAAAGGAGAATGCGACGGAACCGAAACTTTTAAAATATATTTTCAACAAAGTTAAAATATATAGGTAGTATATAGAATTGTTGTAATAAAATTGTTTAAAATACTGTTTTATTGTACTTAAGTGGGGGAAGATGTGAAATGAATGCTCCTGAGTTTATTAGATGCAGTGTTTATGTGAACTCTTTATAATTATATTAAAAAGATAATTATTATAGGACGGGGACGGTAAGGGAAAGTTGTGTTAATCGCGCACCGCACCAAATTTTTTTTAAATCTGATGAAAATTCAAAACTTATATGGTTCAGTGGTTAAGAAGCTGAAATCGTATAAATGGAATCCTGATCAAGGTCAAACTAGTTTTAAATTGGTTCAAATTGTATCTATTGTCATTGGGTTAAGAATTACTGAGATATCCTGTGAATCCCTCCTGAACCGGGATAATACAACACTATCACATTATTCCAGGTATCATCCTTCCCATACTCCCTTATAAATATGCTTTGAAAATTAAAAATGGTTTTCGTCTCAAAGGAGGAATATATACAACATTATAAAAAAAAAAAAAAAAATGTATTGTATAATCCTAACACAGGACCGGAACAAGATGGGCAAAGGGATCACATACCCGGGATTTAGATGGCGGTAAATTTCGAGAGAAATTTTATTTTTAGGTTAAGTGAAATATATTTGTTTCTGTTTTTTACTTCCTTGTACGAAGTAAAGGAAGTATTGTAATCGCGAAAATTTTCGGTTTTCAGATTTCAACGGAAATATCCATTTTGACCATCCCTGAATCCATTTTGAATAGTTTCGTCGTGGCGTCTGTACGTACGTTCGTATCTCGCATAACTCAAAAACGGTTAGCTGTAGAAAGTTGAAATTTTGTATTTAGGATTGCTGTAAAATCTAGTTGTAAACCTCCCTTTTTGGTCACTGCTTTATCACCGGTAGTGGTACTTTACTTGAAGATCATAATTGATTTCCATAAAAAATGATATTAAAATATAATGTAAAACATCTCAAATTTGGTAAATAGGACTTTTATATCGATATGAATGTATTTACTATATTTTGGTTAAAATTAGTGAGCCGAAAAGGGTACTTTACTTGAAGGTCATAATAAGATTACATCCAAAATTATATTTAAATTAAATACATAAATCATATGTTTCGGTAATAAAGGTTACAAACGCAATTTGGTTCGCAATCCAATTAAACATTTTTATTACTTGTTTTAAGTGTTAAAATTTAGTTTAAAATACTGCTTTCCCTCCCCATTTGTGTGTGTGTCAATAGATGGATGTCGCGACGCCGAGTGTCGTTTTTGAGATACTGCAATCTTCGGAAACTAGTAACCAAATTCAGGATCACTTTTTGAGCCACCGATTTACAGTTTAATAGGCGTACGAGGAATTCATGTGTTGTCCACATCAGATTTATTTGCTTGTATTGACCTTAGTAATTCGTATTCATTGGAATTATTAAAATTGTTCCTGCTTTAATTAGATATTTTTTAAAATTACTAGTGCTGTCGACTTCCGGTGATCTGGCCAAATTTTTGTAATAATTTAAAGGAGTGATATTTTAAATTACGATAAGGACCCGACCTCAACTGAAAAGGAACTTTCGGGGTTTATTTATCTCTTCAGCGAGCGGAAGTCGACAGCTGTGATCTAATGAAAGCAATAATAATTAAAGTTACGGTAAGGCCCCGACCTCAACTGAAAAGGATCCGTTGATGTTTTGTTTAGTTCTTGGGCGAACGTAATGAGCGGAAGTCGACAGCACTAGTAATTTATAATAATATCTAATTAAAGCAGGAATAATTTTAATAATTCCAATTAATAAGAATGTTACAATTGAATGCAAAGTAGTTAGTTAGCACCAATCACGCCAGAGTGTGCTAGTCCGGCAACGTTCGGCTGACCTCGGAATGAACAAGCCCCTATGATAAAGGACGTGACAGTCTCGAAGTACTACCGATGCTAATATTAAGATATGATAATATTTATTTCGAAATATACTATATATTATACTTTTATAAAATTGATGACATTTTTCGGAGGAGAAAGGGAGTGAAGGGAGAAGTCCTGGTCATGCACTGATAGTCCCCTACTCCCCTAAAAATTACCTCTGGATTCTCTCCCGATGTGGACTTACGAGATAGAAATGCAGTGTTCTGCTGAAACCTCCAAGATCCAAAGGATACAGTCCTATGATTCGAAAGTATTGCGTAAAATAGTGGAGGCACCATTACTACGTCACAAATAATCCACTAGATACAAAATGACTTAGGCATGATGACGATTTAAGCCATTGCTAAAGAATATTAAAATAACTTCCACAAAATACTAACTTACAACCTAAACCCTCAGGCAGAAACAAATGCTCATATAGCCCATCACGATGAACGACTTCGGAGATGGAGAATTAATTTAAATTAATTCCTGAATTAATTAGCTCTTCTGAGAAGTGGCGTTGCAGTAACAAATTTCGTTATTGAAGAAGAAATTTACCAATCGCAAATTTCATTTAATGTAAAAAAAATGTTTTTTGTATGTTAATGATAAATAAATAAATCTGTGGCCTCCGAATCTTTAACTTATCAGATGTTAATAAAATAAAATTACAAGTCATAATTAGGTACAACTTTACAATCAGGACGCCTTATCACTGGCTCGGGCCGAACTAACCCAAAAGTCGCCATACTAGCACTCTCCAGCGTCATTTGTGCTAACTAACTACATTGAATTAAATTCTAACATTCGTATTCAACGGAATGATTAAAATGATTACTATTTTAATTATATATTATTTAAAATTATTAGTGCTGTCAACTTCCGCTCGCTACGTTCATTCAACAGATGAATAAAAACACCAACAGTCCTTTCAGTTGAAGTCGGGGCTTTACCGTAATTTCAATTATTACTGCTTTAATTAGATCACAGCTGTCGACTTCAGCTCGCTGCGCTCGCTCAAGAGATAGGCAAACCCCCAAAAGTTCCTTTTCAGTTGAAGTCGGGTCCTTACCGTAATTTAAATTATTACTCCTTTAAATGATTACTAAAAATTCCCAAGATCAACGGAAGTTGACAGCACTAAGAATTTTAAATAATATTTAATTAAGGCAGTAATAATTCGAATGAATACGAATGTTACAATTGAATACAAAGCGATTAGTTAGCTCAAATGGCGCTAGAGTATGCTGCGCCCTTCGGGTAAGATCGGAATAACCAGTGATAACGCGCCCCTCTTGTAAAGTTGTACCTTATTTTTTTTTTTTTTTAATATTAAATGAATAAATCCTTGGGCTCCAGATCTTTACCTTATGAGATGTTAATAAAAAAAAAATTATGATAGATAATTACCATACAGAAAACATCTTTTCCATCCATTACAAACGTCTATTGCAAATTACCAGCTTGGCCAAGAAATCTCTGACCACATCACGTTCGTTCGCAATAAGAGAACGTTCTTAATCCGGGAATCGACTCTCTCCAGTGAGTCATAATATTTCCTGGATAATGATTTGAGCTGGACTGGAATTATGCCGTCTAGAGGCCCCAGGGCAATGCAAATCTCGAGTCTCTCTCCCTTTTTCCATTTAATATATTTTATTACATAAACAAAAATAAAGGCACAATGAAGTAAAGTATAAAGTTGATATCTAATTTTGTGATAGAGTCCATCACACTGACGCTATTCACTTCAATACAGATTTTAAAATAATAAATTAGATTTATAGAAGTCGGCAGGTAACATTTAATTATATTTTAATATCTCTTAATTTATGCCATATTATTAAAAAAAAAAATATTCTTAAGTTATGACAGTGATTAGAATATAATGCAGCTTATGCAATTATCGAAAATAAACTGAACTATGATTTATTTCTTGATTAACATGGCTATCAAACATCATCATCATTAATCAGAAAATCGTTTTTAAAAATGTTTAAATATTAAATCATGCTTTCAAACCATTAAATTTCCTGTAATTGAGAAATAATTTCAGTTTTCTACATTTATCTAACTGTCTTTATTATTTAGTTTTGCCGAATTTCATAAACTCCTTTTTTGCACAATCCATCAATAAAAGTGATGCGATCTTTTGTAAATTCGAAATACTCTATAAGTATACCTAAATTCTTTATAAAGAAAATTAAAAACTTATTTTTCTTACGGGCCGCGGGGTCACTAAGTGGTTAGGGCCGGGCTCAAAGGCAGTCGCTTACATTTCCTACACGGATAATCCGAAATTGGGTCTGGGGAACATCCAGAACTGGAAATATGTCTTGTCATTAGTGATCTAAAGGAACTACTTTCTAGCCGGGGTGTATAATTGCAGGTAGGTCGGAACCAACAACGCGAACTGAGGCGTAACTAGGGTAGGGCGAAAGGGGCGGCCGCCCCGGGGCGTCAACATGACAAAAAATATATTTTTAATTTTTTTGTAGGCTCCAAAAAGAAAATTTATTTTATTGGATTTAAGTCAAACATAACTTTAACACTCGGCGTCGCGGCATCCATCTATTGACACACACACAAATGAGGAGGAAAACCAATATTTTACACTAAATTTTAAGACTTAAAACAAGTAATAAAAATGTTTAATTGGATTGGAAACCAAATTGCGTTTGTAACCTTTATTACCGAAACATATGATTTATATATTTAATTTAAATATAATTTTTGATGTAAGCTTATTATGACCTTCAAGTAAAGTACCCTTTTCGGCTCACCAATTTTAATCAAAATATAGTAAATACATTCATATCGATATAAAAGTCCTATTTACCAAATTTGAGATGTTTTACATTATATTTTAATATAATTTTTGATGAAAGTCTAATATGACCTTCAAGTAAAATACCACTTCCGGTTTTCCAACTTAAACCAAAATCTAGTATGTTATTTAAATCAATATATAAGTTATAAATACTAAATTTGAGAAGTTTTGTATAGTGTTTTAATATCATTTTTTAAGGAAATCAATTATGATCTTGAAGTAAAGTACCACTTCCGGTGATCAAGCAGTGACCAAAAAGGGAGGTTCACAACTAGATTTTAGACCAATCCTAAATACAAAATTTCAACTTTCTACAGCTAACCGTTTTTGAGTTATGCGAGATACGAATGTACGTACGTACAGACGCCACGACGAAACTAGTCAAAATGAATTCAGGGATGGTCAAAATGGATATTTCCGTTGAAATCTGAAAACCGAAAATTTTCGCGATTACAATACTTCCTTTACTTCGTACACAGATAGGAATCTAAGATATCGATAAATTCCTTTCGATACCATCCAGTTTTGGTATCCATGGTTAATGCTTTCGAATATGTGATTCAAGTGCTTGAATGAGTGCCAGGTATCGATACTTTATCAGTATTTCTCTAGAAGCAGATAAACTGAAATTGTGGCAGGGGGCGGTATAGGATTTTTCCTGGGGGACAAGCTTAATTTAGGCCCCCTTCATTCATTCCCTTCTCCAATCCCAGTTTTATAGCAGTAATCTAGGTTGTATAGTTCGAAATAAATATTATTATCTCATGAGATTAAATCTTTTTATTGAATGAATTAAGGTCAATACTATCAAAAAAACAGAAACAGATATTTTTTACTTGACAAAAAAATAAACTTTCATTCGAAATTTGGCGACCTCCATTTTCTCAATTGGAGCAAGTGCTCTCTTTGCTCCCCCCTCCATTTGTTCCGGTTTTGGGCGCCAATTTACCTAGCTACTTCACTTAACTTGATTACAACAATTTATTTATTTCTCATCAATTTAAAATTTCTATTAAAAAAAAAACATTGTATCGATAAAATTCGAATTTCTTAACTTAAAAGTTTTTGGGGTACAACTACAGAGGAGCGGTGCACTTTCAGAAGAGTCTAGAGACTGAATCGAGTGTCGTCTCACTAGCGATCTCTGGGTCCATTCTTGTTAACTACGTGCCTCCTTTTTCAGCACTTTCTTATAAATTGGTTTTATGCTCACCGCTTAAAGCTGTTTCACAGTTTGCAAATTGATTCTTATTTGGATATAACTGTTTGTTTGTTTTTTTAAAGAAAAAAGTTACTTTTTATTTTAGTGTACTTAACATCTTCCCCTTTTTCACATAAGAATATAAGTATTTCACTTATTTTTATACAATTAAATAATAATTAATCAAGTAATGTTTTTTTAAATGATCTTCATAATTCAAGGCCATGATTAATAAACATTTGTAATAATTAATTTCATTACTTTAGTTCTAATTTAATTATCTAAAAATAAGGTAAATAAATATGTTCATAATTAAAAACCATAAAATTACCACTTTGCTATCGCAATTGAATTTTTAAATAATTAATTTAATTTTCCACAAAAATAAATACTGTTAATATTATCCATTATGATTATAAACGATTAAATTCATAATTAAAAACATTAAATTACCCATTAACTATCACAAATAGGTGCAAACTAGAATGTAATAAAATTAAATCACAATGGGTGTAGCAACTCGGAATAAAATTCGTGCGACGTAACAAAGCGGGGTAAAATATTTTTTTTAGGGAGAGACGAAATTGATATTCGTTTTTTACACCCTCCAAAACTACTAAATACGAATTTTCATAGCAATCGAAAAATTGCTTGTAAAAAAAAACAGCTTTAAGCGGTGAGCATAAATCCAAATTTATAAGAAAGTGTGGAAAAAGGAGACACGTAGTTAACAAGAATGGACCCAGAGATCGCTAGTGAGACGACACTCGATTCAGTCTCTAGACTCTTCTGATAGTGCGCCGCTCCTCTATAGTTGTACCAAAAATAAACTTTCATTCGAAATTTGGCGACCTCCATTTTCTGCCGTTCAGAGCAAGTGCTCTCTTTGCTCCCCCCTCCATTTGTTCCGGCTTTGGGCGCCAGTTTACCTAGCTACTCCACTTAACTTGAATACAACAATTTATTTATTTCTCATCAATTTAAAATTCCTATTCAAACAAAACATTGTATCGATAAAATTCCAATTTCTTAACTTAAAAGTTTTTGGTATTGGTTTTAAATTTTTAGAACTCTTTGAGTAATATGTTTTTCCGCAATTTTCGCAGTTTGAAGTAGGTTCTCAAATCTCAAATTTTCCTATTTTTTGGAATGTGTAATCAATAACGGTCGACATTTTGAATATATATATAATTTTAAAAACCCACTGAAATAAAAATATTTTCAATATACTTTTTTGAAAATAAAACCAATCATTTGCCTAGAGACATTTCTTTTATTTATTTATTTTTTATTTATAACCCTTCAGAATGTGCCAGTTAATTCTACCCGACCCAAAATTGAACAAGATAACAGTGCATGGATAAAAAAAAAATTGATTAGATTGTTTGTTTTTTTTGTGAACAAACAAGCTTCTCTTAATCATCATTATTAGTTGATTTTTCTCCGAAAAAAATAGACTATTGCAGTGGGTCGAAGGTCGGCGGTGAGCGGCGGGACTGCGTTTTCTATCCGTTTCATAACCCCTAGAGCACGATTATGGAAAATTTGGAGATGTTTGATATATATATTTTTTCCCGCTACATTTGAGCACCTCCAGCGGTCCCCTTTGGGTCAAATGAGCTGAAATTCGGTATGTAGGGCTTTCTTCAAGGCAGAACGATACCATTAAAGAATGGGTAAATTCCAGTCAAAATTTCGCTATGCTTACCTGAAATTTCGGCGTTTTTTAAGTTTTGCGCATCGCTACATCTCCACCATATTAGTTTATAGGGCTGAAAATTTGTATGTGAATTGAGTTGGTGTCGGCGAAGTATCCTTTGGGGGTTTCGACTTGGCCCCTCCCACTCCCCATGGTTTTTCCGATTTTTGAAAACATTTGCGCACCTTTAAAGCCCCTCCAACTTGAGTTAGGGAGCTCAAAACCTGTTGCATTCGAAAAGAAATTAAATTACCTGTAAAACAAAAGAAGTTTCATCGAAATCGAACGGCTATTAGCAAAGATTTGAAGATGGCTATTTCAACTGTTTCAATGCCTTATTAGTCGTTTTTCCCCGAAAAAAATGTGTCATTTTCGGTAAATTTTCATTTCATACGTAAATTTCGGTATGTTAGGGGACTGTCTTTTGTGGGAAAATACGACTTTAGTGACGGAGTTCTACTGCTCACGGATTTTTTTTTTATTTTTCTAACATTAACATTTTTTTACCCACAAACAAACCAACGTTTCGAAATTTTCTTTGGGTTTTCCTTTCTTTCTTTCTTTCTTAATAATGCATTTTTTCTTTCTAATATAAAATAGTATATATAAAAATAAATCCAGTGTGACATCTATATAAGTCATAGCAGACAATCCCTAGTGTAATAATGATTTTAAAAAAATTTAATAGAGGATACAATAGACTAAGTAATCTATTTATTGAAAAAACAGACATTAGGGAAGCACTGCCAACTATTTTATATTAGAAAGAAAAAAAAATGTCATAATTAATGAAGAAAGAAAGGAAAACAATATTTGTAAGTAAAAAAAATGTTATATTAGAAAAATAATATAATAAGAAATTATAAGTGTATTTGTTCACAAAAAAACAATTTAATTTAGTAATATAAACTTTCGAAAGTAGTAGTAATTATATAATATAATGGAAATACTATTATTATTATCTGTATTATATTATCGACTATATCCTTATTACTAAGTTATCTGTAATTCACCTTTATTATTTGTATTTTATATGATTATATATCACTTGATCCTTATTTTTATTTATTTTTTGAGCCTTGATGATGGCTCACATGATTGAACCGAAACGTCGGTCTGTACAATAAAAAATATACTATGAACATTACATAAACATAATAGATGAAATAATTTACTTATGGAAAGAGCAGACTTTAGGGAAGTACTACCAACTATTTTATACTAGAAATAAAAAAATAGGATAATTAAGAAAGAAAGAAAGGAAAACCCAGAAGATGAAAGAAAATTTGTAACGTTGCATTGTTTGTGGGTAAAAAAATGTTAATGTTTGAAAAATAATAAAAATATATATATAGAGAAGTGTGTTTAAAACATAAAAATCTGGTGCGGTGCACGCATCACACAACTTTCCCTTACCGTTCTATAATAATTATCTTTAAACAGTTAATAATACAATTTTAAAGAGTTCATAAACACTGATTCTAATAAACTCTGCAGCATAAACCTCTTCTCCCACTTCAGTACAATAAAACAGTTTTTAAACAATTTTAGTACAACAATTCTGTACACTACCTATATATTTTAACTTCGTCAAGTTGCAAATATATTTTAAAAGTTTCTGGTTTAGTTTCCATGGAAACATTTTCTTTCTATTAAATAATGTGAAAGTAGAAATTATTAAGTTAATTTCCGCTTTTGTATTCTTAAATTACTTTATTGCAGAGCGTATTGTTTACAACAGATTGGCGGATTGTGGGAGAAGATTCGGTCGCATCCATCTCCTTTCGGATGCGCTTGGTTATCCATCTAGGGTATTGTACTCCTCATAAAATACCCTGTATCTTTGCTAATACTGGTCCGATTTTGATGATTCTTTTATTATTTTTTAGATAATTTAATTACCTTTCATACAATTCTGCTCATAATTTACTATAAATTGCATACTTCTTATTCTATGCGCAAATAAAATATTCTTTTCATCATAACTTTTTTCCTCGCAATTCCTCGGTGATTAACTATATAAATGAAAAGTTAAAGGCCTTTATTAAGAATAATTTTGCCAAGTTTCATCGAAATCGTTACAGCCGTTTTCGAGAAAAATGTAAAAAAGGTAAAATCCATTATATAATAGCTATTTCCGGTTAGTCCGATGCGCTGTATCTTTGCTAATACTGGTCCGATTTTGATGATTATCTTATCTTTTTTTAGATAATTTAATTACCTTTCATACAATTCTACACATAATTTACCATAAAATGCATACTTTTTAAGCTATGCGCAAATAAAATATTCTTTTCATCATAACTTTTTTCCTCGCAATTCCTCGGTGATTAACTATATAAATGAAAAGTTAAAGGCCTTTATTAAGAATAATTTTGCCAAGTTTCATCGAAATCGTTACAGCCGTTTTCGAGAAAAATGTAAAAAAGGTAAAATCCATTATATAATAGCTATTTCCGGTTAGTCCGATGCGCTGTATCTTTGCTAATACTGGTCCGATTTTGATGATTATCTTATCTTTTTTTAGATAATTTAATTACCTTTCATACAATTCTACACATAATTTACCATAAAATGCATACTTTTTAAGCTATGCGCAAATAAAATATTCTTTTCATCATAACTTTTTTCCCTGCAATTCCTCCGTGATTTACTACATAAATAAAAACTTAAAGGCCTTTATGAAGAATAATTAAGCCAAGTTTCATCAAAATCGTTAGAGCCGTTTTCTAGAAAATTGTAAAAAAGTGTAAAATCGATTATATAAAGTGGCACTTCCGGTTAGTAGATTTTGACGAAAAAGTTGCTGTAACATCGCAGCCATATACCTACTTTAAATATGAAATTTGAGTATCGTACGACTTTTCGTTTTTGAGCTAGGCTGTTCACATACACACACACACACAAACACACACACACACACAGACACACAGACAATTTTGCGAGACTTGGTCATTTGGACTCAGGGGACCTTAAAACATATATTTCCGTTGAAAACTCGAATTCGAAAATTTTCACGATCGCAATACTTCCCCTTACCTATATACTTCGTATATAGGTAAGGAAAAGTAAAAACTAAACAATTTAATTTAGTAATGTAAACTTCATAATAGTAATTATATAATAAAAAAAATTGATGTTAATTGTAAATATATTTTTATAATGAATGAAAAAATAGAATCACTGTACAACTACTGATAAGCTATTTTTAGACTCACTAAAAATAAATGTATCATCATGATTGGTTCTTTGATAAGGCTCTGATGAAAAAGTGAAAATTATCAAAGATACTCAACCATGGTTTAATCTTTACAAAATAAAATTTTATTTAAAGATATTTAAATCAGATCTAAGATAAGAATATTTTTTTTCTTACCCCCTTTTTATTAAAAGTAGCAAAGTCCACAATAACGTATTCGAGGCAAGATCCAAGGTACAAATAAAATATCTTTTATATTTATGTAGGATGTTAAATATTTAATTATTGACAATTGATAAAAAAATGTTAAACTATCCTCTTTATGTGACAAATGGAGACAATGAAGTCGAAGTAGATAAATAAATATATAGATATTTTTATTTGTTTTTGGGCGAGCCCATACAAATGGAGTTGAGTTAATTACATATACATATATACACACACAAATAAATATAAATATCAGGCCATCCCATAAGTAATATCAGCTTTTGAAAATCTATTTATGTTAATATTACTAATCCCTCCTTTACAATTGAATTTTGTTTACATATTTTGTTTACTATAACATTACATATTCTCCTATTTATCATGTTTTTGTTGGAGAAAGTTAGTTAGTCTGTGCTGAAATTTTAATTAAAATGGATCTGATGACGGTGGGCTGTGGAATGTGTCGATCCAAGTTTTTCTGTCAATTCTTCAACTGTTACAACAGGATTTTCTTCAACAGTAGCCTGCAACAGTTCGCCGCCAAGCTCTATTGGTCGACCTGTCCGAGGCTCGTCTTCGAGTTTGCGGTTTCCCGCTCGGAACTTTTCAAACCACCTCTCTGCACCTGCCGTTCACTAATGACGTTTTCTCCATATATTTCTGCAAGTGTCCGATAGTTTGAATCTGAATTTTCTCCTTCATCGAATTCCCAAAGCATAACATGGCGTAAGTGGTTTTGGAGAGATCCATTTTAATTGAGATTTCAGCACAGACTAACTAACTTTCTCCAACAAAAACATGATAAATAGAAGATTTAAAACTTCATTTAAAACATATTATTGTATTATAAACAAAATATATAAACACCATTCAATTGTAAAGGAGACCATTCATTTTGCGAAACTTTGCAAATAGTAAAAAATTGTAATATACATGATATAATTACCATTTCCGGTTAGTCCGATGCGCTGTATCTTTGTTTGCTAATACTGGTCTCATTTTTAATATTTTTTATTTTTAGACGATAGACCTTTCATCTAATTCTAAACATAATTTGCCATAAAATGCATGCTTTTTAAGTTATGCGCAAATAAAATATTCTTTTCATCATTACTTTTTTCCCTCCATTTTCTCATTGATATGCTACATATATAAAAAGTTAAAGGGCTTTAAGGAGAAGACATTAGGCAAGTTTCATCAAAATCGTTAGAGCCATTTTCGAGAAAATTGTAAACAATTGTAATATCCATGATATAATTATCATTTTCGGTTAGTCCGATGCGCTGTATCTTTGCTATTATTGGTCTATTATTCTATTATTACTATTATGCATGTGCCTACCTTAAATACGTAATTTCAGTATCGTACAACTTTTCGTTGTTGAGCAAGACTGTTCACATACACACAGACATACAGACCATTTTGCGACTCAGTTATTTGGACTAAGAGGACCTTAAAACGTGTATTTCCGTTGAAAACTCGAATTCGAAAATTTTCACGATCGCAATACTTCCCGTTACTATATATTTCGTATATAGGTAAGGGAAAGGAATACTATTTAAAAACGATTTCTCAGTATAAGTATACTCTGTTTAATATGTTTAGGAGTGAGTTAGAAAAATGTTGCAAGGTAATGTAGTACCTAAGGAAGAAGGATAAAGTTGGTTAGCTTTTCTAAAGGTAGGGAACGTGTGGGCGCACAGGTAAAACCCCTGTGCATTGGGTCATATTAAGTTACGACACTAATGTTTACTGTCTCTATTTAATGATGCATTTGTGGTTTGTGGTTGTGAGTTCTTCGTGGAATCTTCTTAATATATTCTACAAATATTTAACTATGCTATTAAAACAATCTGGTATGTTGCGCTCATCATACAATTTCCACTTACCACGCTACTTGAAATATTTTCTATTTAGTTTCCATTGATACATTTATTTTTACATCCTTGTAAGCAGTAAAAAAAAAAAAGTATTGTAATCGCGAAAATTTTCGGTTTTCAGATTTCAACGGAAATATCCATTTTGAATAATTTCGTCGAGACGTCTGTACGTATGTTCGTTTGTATCTCGCATAACTCAAAAACGGTTATGTGTAGAAAGTTATAATTTTGTATTTGGCATCTAGTTGTAAACTTCCTTTTTTGGTCATTACATGATTACCATAACTGATACTTTAGTTGATGTTCATTAAAGAGTTTCATAAAAATTTATATTAAAATATGATGCAAAAATTTTCAAATTTGGTATATAAAACTTACATGCTAGCATAAATAATATACTACATTTCGATTATAATTGGCAAATCGGAAGTGGTACTTTACTTAAAGGTCATATTAGATATTCATCAAATTTTCGGTTTTCAGATTTCAACGGAAGTATCCATTTTGACCATCCCTGAATCCATTTTGACTAGTTTCGTCGTGACGTCTGTACGTGCGTTCGTACGTGCGTATCTCGCATAACTCAAAAACGGTTAGCCGTAGAAAGTTAAAATTTTGTATTTAGGAATATTCCATAATCTAGTTGTAAACCTCCCTTTTTGGTCATTGCATGATTACCGGAAGTGGTACTTTACTTGAAGGTCATTACTGATTTTCATAAAAAAATCTATTAAAATATAATGCAAAACTTCTCAAATTTGGTATTTAAGACTTACATACTTATATAAATAAGATGATACATTTTGGTCGACATTGGCAAACCGGAAGTGATACTTTACTTAAAGGTCATATTAGACATTCATCTAAAATTATATTAAAATATAATGTAAAACATCTCAAATTTGGTAAATTAGACTTTTATATCAATATAAATAATATAATAGATTTTGGTTGAAATTGAAGAGCCGAAAAGTGTACTTTACTTGTAGACTATAATAAACTCTCATCAAAAATTATATTAAAATATAAAACAGAACATCTCAGATTTGGTATATAAGACTTTTTTATCAATACATATATATATATTAGATTTTCGTTAAAATTGGATAGGCAGAAGTGATACTTTATCTGAAACAGATGGTTTTTTTTTCCAACGCGTTCTTAGAAGAGAGGTATAAGAATCGAGTTAAAAATCCCAAATCGAGATTTTCATGGATAACCACGTTTGAAGGTCCATGGATGTCAATAGATAGACGTCGCGACGCCGAGTGTCGTTTTTGAGATATTGCTATCTTCGGGAACTAGTAACCAAATTTAGGATTACTTCTTGATTTAATAAGGGATTGATTTAATAGTTTAATAGGCGTACAAGGAAGTGATGCGATGTCCACATCAGATATTTTATTTAATAATACAAAAGTATAAATTACACAGGCCAACGATGAAAAAATTTTTGTACTGAAAATAACTTATTCCTATAGTTTTTAGGGTGCTGAATCCAAATATGATATTAAAAAAGCTGTATCACCCACAATTTAAGAATTGTGATTATAAAGAAAACTATGAAAACCTAGAAACAGTTTTAAATCGAATAGGCTATTCTGCTCATGGTTGGATGGGAAGATATGTGGTGATTTAAAAATAACATGCATGCTCCTTGGTCAGCAAGGTGGTTTTACCAAATTTCCGTGCTTCTTGTGTGAAACTATTCTAATTTCTGGAAATTTATTTTCAACCTGGGAAAATTTTTCTCCTTTAGTTAATCATTAAATTCCTTCATAGCTTATAATTATCCATTTTGTATTACTACTAGCAATCAGAGACGATTAATTATTTCAAATAAACAAAAATTTAAGGTACTTTAGAGGAAGCCATTTTAAAATAAAATAAAACTATATAAATAAACCGAAATTTACAGCCGACAAAAGTTGGAATATTCGGAGCAGTAGTGTATGGATAGGTTAAGGTATACTTTCGCTGGTACTGCCCGCGGTTACGGCCGCCAAAGTTGGCGGTTTACTACTACTTTGACTGAATAGCTAGGGACATATTTCACTGGTACTGCCCGGCGTCTCTGGCGGTTCTAGAAGGAGTCATACTGCCTCAGAAGCGACGGTTCCCGCTTGCCATTTAAAACAATGTCGTTTAATAAAAAAGGATTCAGCGATTATGATGACGAACGTCTAGTAGAGTAAGTTAACCAGTTTAAGGTACTTTATGACCGCAAACATAAGGACTATAGAAATATGATAGTAAAAAATAATGTGTGGAAAAACATATTATTTCATTTTTATATTCACACATTATTATTATTATTGTATTAATAAACAATAAAGAAACCTCGACAGACGAACTTAGTTCATTGTATAAAATACCTAACAAATAGCTAGTTTAAATGACATAACAATATATATGTTGTATATATATATATATATATATATATATATATATATATATATATATATATATATATATATATATATGCAATAGAGCGTCGATAACCGAACTAATGTTGTCAGTGGTTGTTCGGATAATCAAAAGTTCGGATAATCTAATTTCACGTACTCGCACACACACACACTTATGAGCCAGATACAAATACTATTTAACGAAGCAGTTTCTGAGAAATAATTAAGGATGCCTCCATTTATAGACGTTCTGGGGAAAATAATTTTATTCAAATTAACAATAATTTTAACAATAACAATAAGTAAAATTACGCACATAAAAAAAAAAAAAAAAAACCGTTCCGATAATCGAACGTTCGGATAACTGACGTTCGGATAAACGACGCTCCACTGTAGTTGCGTATCTGTAAATACTTGTAAATAAACGTATTCAATTATCTATAATTTGTATGTATCTAAATAACATATAATTTTAAAGGTTTTAAGGATATATTATATAATTATAACGGTATCGTTTGATTATAAATATAGGGGAGGTAATAACGCTATATGTTATACAAGAGTGGGCCGCTGCGGTGGGCAGTTTCAGCGAAATATAGAAGCAGTAGCGGCTACGTTTGGCAAGCTTTGCCAATCGCAACCGCGGGGAAAGTCTGCCTTTCGCTGGTAGTCTACTTTAGCTTCTGTAAGCCCCTTTTCTTTTACATGTTTGCCGTTTGACTTGCGTAGGCTTGGCAAAGGAGTGAACTCACCTTTAGACAGTAACCCATTCTTCGTTCTTTATCATCGATTCTTCGAGATATGAGTCAATCAGGCTCCGAAGTTGAACGTCGGTTTGATTTAATGTTCATATTTCATTTATGTATAATTGGTTTTTTGACTCGTGGGCAGGTCACGAAACGCGAATAGCGAAAGTTGTTTTGATTTAATCTTAGGTGGACTAGCGAATAAGTAAGTTATAATTATAAATTGTATCGATTGTTATTTGTTTCTCTATTTACCTGTATCGTTCGGTTAAGCAATATTTTAAACACTTCGAGAAAAAGTAAACTTATAAGAATATAAAATTCATTTCGAAAGGTGGAAGAAAGGAACCTACAGTAACAGGACGTTAAGAAATACAAAACCTGGGAGGCAAGTTGGAATCTCAGTACAGTTTATATGAAGAAGAAGAGGAAGAAAGAAGAAGAAAGTTTTATTTACATATGTACATTTTAACAATATTTTCAAATATTTTAAGATGATTTCGGATAACTTATCCTTAAAATCAACAAATTTGATTTTTGAGATTAATGTTTCAGAATAAGTCGTATCTCATAAGTGAATTTATATATTGGAACAACAGTAGGAAAAATTAAACAAAAAAACTACACACACAAAACAATGTTAATAGTAATTCTTATAATAAAAATAAATTAATAAAATAGGAAACTGATGACAATAAATAATATATACGATATATATAATAAATCTAAACATTTAAAGCTATAATTAAGTTAATGAAAACATAATAAAAATATGTGAATGAAAATTGTTAGTTTAACAATAAATGTTTTGTCCTTTTATGAGTGTATCGTTTGAGTGTACATTTATTATAATTAACGATCTCTTTTATCAGTAGGTTTTCGCTGGCTGTTTTTTTACCAAAATATGTAGCAGTTTGTGATAAAACAAATTCTTGAGGGTAATTGCAAGTCTTCTAACATTGTGGCTATTTTTGTGTAACGAGGGTAGTTGTTGATTATTATCATGCATAAGTTTCGGACTCTTTCGAGTTTTTTGTAATTGGTTATCCAAGTTGAACTCCACACGCGTGATGCGTAAGTGATTTGAGAACGAATGACTGATTTATATAAGATAAGTTTGTTTTTAGTTTGAATTATGTTTTAATAATAACACTCTAAAACATCATCAAATAAAAACTCATTTCAGAGTAAATTATTGATGTTCGTAGAGCTGCGAACGGTTTAGGATCAATTTCTCTCAATATCAAATTTATTTATTTATTTTTTTTTTTTCATAAGATAACTATTAAAAATATATTTCGACGTTTTGTATTTAAATAAAAACTAAATAAATTTATTACAAATGTAATACTTATGACTTTTCTCGCGAGTGGTCAATTCTATATTTAGAAAGAACCAAGGTAAAGTGTAAACTTTTTTTGAAAAAACTTTAAAAAAATTTTTTTTTGAAAAAACTACGAATTTTTAAGAGCTGTGTGTATGATAGTTGTTGAAAATTTAATATATTATAATAATTAAGAATTCTATTTGATTTTAACAGGATGCTGTCTTCAAGATTGCTAGACATTAATTATCTGATTAAATCTGATTAGATTTAATATTTTTAATTAAATTTAATTTGTACGATTTAATTCCTAGTATAGTCAAACAACTTTAACGATCTTGTGGGCGGAGCTGAGGCCGGCAGGTTACGCCGAATGAGGAGAAGCCTTCTTCCTTTACATTACTTCAGACTACGAATTTACCAATCTCGAATATTTTTTTTTAACATTTTGAAATATATTTTACAATATTTCAATGTCTTGCTCTAATTCGTAAGTTGATTGCTATATGAATCAATAAAAAAAAATTGCTTAAAAATAATGAGTTTTTTCATTGATAAATTGTTACCAAAGCAGCCTTAACAATCAATTATTGTCGTAGAACACGGTTTTGGGAATGGCTGAAATACATATTATACGTGTGTGTATATATATATATATATATATATATATATATATATATATATATATATATATATATATATATATGTGTGTATATGTATATATTCATATAGACATTGACCAGTTTTTCGCCATTTCTAAGTTTTAGCACATCTCTACAGCCCCTCCAAATTGAGATATAGGTTTGAAAATTATGTGAATTGAATTGGTGTTAAAGAAGTGCATTTTGGGGGTCATAAATTTTTTCTCCCACACCCGCCATTTTCATATTGCCAATTTTATATTTTAGTGAAGATACAACTTTAGTGAAGATTTTTTTTTTTAAATTTATTTACTGGACATTCTTCGAAAATCTCATACGCTTTGTAATAATTAAACTAAAAATTATTGGCACATAAGATATTCCAATAAAATTTTAGCTTTTTTATTGTATTGTAATTGTTTCCTTATAATATTCATTTATCTTCATTCCACATACCCAAACCCTCATCCCCTCACTTTTGAAAATATTTTGATTTATATTTCGTTCTAGAAACAATTACGATAGAATATTTTGGCAAACGTATCTTAGATGCAATTTAAATCAATTAAATAATTTTTAAAATCTGATGTGGTACATGATACACATGACTTCCTTGTACTATTAAAGGATAAATCGGTGGCCCAAAAAGTGATCCTGAATCTAGTCTATTGGCGTTGGTTACTTGTGGCGGTGGCCTTATTCGTAAATATGGATGGGTTAGACTCAAAATTTTATTTTCTAAATTATCGTTTGACGTTTTTATACCTAAAATTGATTGAGAACCATTAAAATTAAAAGAAGTCTTTTATGAGCTTCATGTAAAGTACAACTTCCGGTTAACTAATTTAAACCAAAATCTAGTATATTATTTATAGTGATATAAAACATTTATATACCAAATTTGAGATGTTTTGTATAATATTTGAACATACTTTTTGATGAAAGTCTATTATGACCTTATATATATATATATATATATATATATATATATATATATATATATATATATATATATATATATATATATATATATAGTTATATATATATATATATATATATATATATATATATATATATATATATATATATATATATATATATATATAGTTATATATATATATATATATATATATATATATATATATATATACATATATATAAGTCTTGCATCCCAAAGTTTTGAATTATATTTTAATATAATTTCTTATGAAAGTTTCTTACGGCCTTCAAGAAAAGGACTTCCGGTGATCTTGCAGTGACCAAAAAGTTATGTACACAGCTAGATGTTACAACAATCCCAAATATAAAATTTCAAGTTTCTACGACTAACCGTTTTGAGTTATACGAGATACGCACGTACGTACGTATGAACGTCCGTACAGACGTCGCGACGAAACTAGTCAAAATGGATTCAGAGATGGTCAACATGGATATTCCTATTGAAATCTGAAAACCACAAATGTTTGCGATTATATTACTTCCTTTACTGCGTACAAGGAAGTAAAAGATTACAGTTCTATCTGAAGTTATATGGAAATTATCAGAAAATCTTCCTGTTTTCGAAGAATGGCCTTTAACTGCTGTGATTTTCCATTCATCAGCTAATCACTACGAAATGTTATTACGGAAGTATAGATCCCTTTTCCGGCTCTCAGGAGCGATGGATTTTGATGAATGAGGTATCAAAAGAAAGAGAATTTCACGGATAAGTGACTAATCCTGATTTTGTTTCTTAAATTCTTACTATGGCTTAAATAAAAGTGATGAAAAAACTGGGAGGTTTCAAAGCTTTGACGACTGAGAGTCGGCGGATCGAGGCGGGATAAGTTGGATTTTAAAGATTTTGACGCGGGCATCCAGACCATATACGTTCTGTTGGAACGTATTGGTCCAGCGTTTTAAATTCCAAAAACCAACTACCGTTTTAGAGATAACGCACGGTATATAGTTCCGCACGGGCCTCGTGCCATCTTGGGCTACGTGCCGTTGTCATGGAAACTTTATATCAATTTGAGTCTGTTTACAAACACTTTTAATGAGTAGGAAATTATATATTGTTTCCCATGTCCAACCCTAAAGGGCACTGTTAAATATTAATACTACACATAGAAAATGGTATAGCTGGATCTAATTGGCTAAATGCTAAATTGAAGAGATACTTTCCAGTGGGGTAAGCTAATTACTTATTAAGTATGAACTGTAACTTCAACATAGTCATTACAAACTATGTAGCTTCACCAAATGTGTGTGTTAAATAAACTTTCTTAATAACATTATATTGTTTTTACGAATAAATATATTTCTCTAATATCGCTCATACTTCGAATGCATTAAGAATTATAAGGATATATATCTAATGCGAGAGTTCTCGCCCGGATATACTAGTAATTATATAATTATAGTGTCTATTATCACAATGTTCTTAAATCAAAAATAATATCTATCTCTTTATATAACCGCAAAATGGTAATCTCATATATTATTAGAGTTTGGAAAAGTACCACAAGATAAGAGAAAGGCATGCCTAATGATGTTTTGCTCAAAGAGATGCCCCGACTCCCAGATACCGATTACATTGGCAAATGGTATTATATTGTCATGATCTTTTATCAATCCTACATTATTTCTAAATGATAAAATTTGTTATTCCTATTGTTGCATTTACCCGAGAGATGAGGTAACTAGATGATAAAGACGTTTTAAAATAAACTAAGGCATATTTTTTTTTATATATTTTGCCAGCTCAGTATCGGAAAGTTTATCAAATTCCTATTCATAGTCCATAAAGGAAGAAAAACACATTTATTTTATCGAGAAAAAAAAAAAAAAATTGAAAAACGTCATGAGAACATTCTAGTTGTCAATACGTGACGTCTTATAATGAAAAACTGCAATAGAAATGATTATTGCTTTTAGATCAACAAAATAATAGAATGGCAACAGCACATGACCAAGGGATTGGAAACCAAATTGCGATTGTAACCTTTATTACCGAAACATATGATTTATGTATTTAATTTAAATATAATTTTTGATGTAAGATTATTATGACCTTCAAGTAAAGTGCCCTTTTCGCATCACAAATTTTAACCAAAATCTAGTAAATACATTCATATCGATATAAAAGTCCTATTTACCAAATTTGAGATGTTTTACATTATACTTTAATATAATTTTTTTATGAGTCTAATATGACCTTCAAGTAAAGTACCACTTCCGGTCTGCCAATGTTAACCAAAATTTATTATATTATTTAAATCAATATATAAGTCATAAATACTAAATTTGAGAAGTTTTGCATAGTATTATAATACAATTTTTGATGAAAATCAATTATGATGCATAGTATTATAATACAATTTTTGATGAAAATCAATTATGACCTTCAAGTAAAGTACCACTTCCGGTGATTAAGCAGTGACCAAAAATGGGAGGTTCACAACAAGACTTTACAACAATCCTAAATACAAAATTTCAACTTTCTAAGGCTAACCATTTTTGAGTTATGCGAGATACGACGTACGAACGTACGTACGTACAGACGCCACGGCGAAACTAGTCAAAATGGATTCAGGGATGGTCAAAATGGATATTTCTGTTGAAATCTGAAAACCGGAAATTTTCGCGATTGCAATACTTCCTTTACTTCGTACAAGGAAATAAAAAATCAGAGGTTCACATGTCAAAATCACATATACATGTCAAAAGCAATGCAATATTTTGCAAAACCTGTAAAAAAAGTTTTCCAAATTCAGTTTTTTTTTTAGTTCTTTTTACTTCCTTGTACGCAGTAATGAAAGTATTGTAATCGCGAAAAATTTTGAGATTTCAACGGAAACATTCATATTGACTGTCCCTGAATCCATTTTGACTAGTTTAGTCGACACGTAAGTACGTACGTTCGTTCATATCTCGCATAACTCAAAAACGGCTGAAATTTCTTATTTACGATTTTTATAACTTTTAGTTGTGCATTTCACTTTTTTGTATATAAATGATCACCGGAAGTGTCACCTTAGTTAAAGGTCATAATAGATTTTCATAAAAAAATATATTAAAATGGAATACAAAACGTCTCAAATTTGTCATTTAAATGTTTTATATCATTATAAATAATATACTAGATTTTTGTTGCAATTAGCTTGCCGGAAGTGGTATTTTACCTGAAACTGTTTTGTTTTTTTACCTGTCATCTTATTAGAAGGTATCGAGATTTTTATGGATAATGTGCGTCAATAGGAAGGTGTGTCAATAGTGTGTGTGTGTTTCAATAGAACGGCAACAGACGTCACGACGCCGTGTCGTTTTTGAGATACTGCTATCTTCGTAGACTAGTAACCAACGTCAGGATCACTTTTTGAGTCATCGATTTATAGTTTATTATTCGTAGGATTAAGTCTTGCAAATAAAATAGAATATTGTAAAGGAAAGATATTCATATATATATATATGTAACACTGTCATGTGTTAGATTAATGTTTTTGTTTCAACATATGATTTGCTTGGTAGCAAAAATTGTAATAGGTAGTGTAGGAAAGAAGATTCTTAAAATTCAGTTTATTTCAGGTATTAATATTGTTTTATTTGTATTTCATTATCTTTTTAAACTTCTTGTTGTTATTATTATTATTATTATTATTATTATTATTAATGTTGTTTTTGTTTAATAAAAATTTCAGTTGCATGATTTAAACTGGTGAATTCTTCTCAAAGATAAATAAGAAAATAGAACTTATATATATATATATATATATATATATATATATATATATATATATATATATATATATATATATATATATGTGTGTGTGTATGATATACATTAAACTATTATATATATTAAACTTTGCTAACATTCTCAAATTCCTTCTACGAAGAACGTTACAATATCTATATATGTATATATATATATATATATATATATATATATATATATATATATATATATATATATATATATATATATATTTTGTAACGTTCTTCGTAGAAGGAATTTGAGAGTGTTAGCAAAGTTTGACATCATCACCTGTCTCATATTTAGGACATTAAACTTCCTGCTTGTTTTTACTTTCTTGTACGAAGTAAAGGAAGTATTGTAATCGCGAAAATTTTCGGTTTTCAGATTTCAACGGAAATATCCATTTTGACTAGTTTCGTCGTGGCGTTTGTACGTACGTACGTACGTACGTTCTTACGTTTGTATTTCGCATAACTCAAAAACGGTTAGCCGTAGAAAGTTGAAATTTTGTATTTAGGATTGTTGTAAAATCTAGTTGTGAACCTCCCTTTTTGGACCCTGCTTAATCACCGGAAGTGGTACTTTACTTGTAGGTCATAATTGATTTTTCATCAATAATTATATTAAAATATAATTTAAAACATCTCAAATTTGGTAAATAGGACTTTTATATTGATGTGAATGTATTAACTATATTTTGGTTAAAATTGGTGAGCCGAAAAGGGTACTTTACTTGAAGGTCATAATAAGGTTAAACCAAAAATTATATTTAAATTAAATACATAAATCATATGTTTCGGTAATAAAGGTTACAAACGCAATTTGGTTTCCAATCCAATTAAACATTTTTATTACTTGTTTTAAGTGTTACAATTTAGTGTAAAATACTGGTTTTCCTCCCTATTTGTGTGTGTGTGTCAATAGATCGCTGTTGCGGCGCCAAGTTTCGTTTTGAAAATACTGCAATCTTCGGAAACTAGTAACCAAATTCAGGATCACTTTTTGAGCCACCGATTTGTAGTTTAATAGGCGTACAAGGAAGTCATGTGTTGTCCACATCAGACATTTTTAAAGTACTTTCTACAGCTCCTTACTCAACGTAGGTTAAGCAATATTGAATTTTTTTTTTATTCCTTCAGCTACGATAGTTGATCGAGATTAGTCTAAGTTTCTTAATCTATCAACATGTAAAACGTGAGTGTGAAATTTGCACAAAGAAAAAACAACTTTTTAACTTCAAAACGTCAGCGAAAGGAGAAAGTTCAAAGATATATCTAAAAACTGTATCTATTTTTCGCATTATATTGCAGTTATACTATAAATCTGATTACGTCTTATATACTAGGTTGTTATAAAAGTTCTTGTGCATGAACACAACCCTTAATTCCAACTCTCATAATTATCCTATAAATATGTTTTTGTTCCTACTATTTATGTCAATGTTTACTTTGACTAATCCTTTAATTCCTTATGACTTTATTAGGCTTTATGGGATCGTTCATATTTTTAAAACGCACGCGCAATGTCAGAAAAATAAATCGTGATTCGCGATTTTTCGAGACGTTACTTTGAAGAAGGTTTAAGCGCAAAGGCAGCCGCTGAAGAAATTTGTGCCATAGAAGGAGAGTCAATTATCCATCGAAATACTGCCGCACAACCCAGATCAGGTCGTTGATGATGACGTTCTTTTTGAATGTGCGGACCTGGACCCACTTGCAACTACTCGTGATTTTTCGGACCTCGTAGGGACTCGAACCTTTACTGTGAACAACTAGACAGAGTTTATGCAGTTTTGAGTAAAAAGTGCCCCGCTTTGGTCAACAGGAACTAAGCCATTGGTTGCTTCTGAACATCGTTCTCGTTAGATCAAGGAAAAATCATGGGAACTGCAAGGAGTTAACGTTTTCCTTCATCCTGAGTATAGCCCAGATATTGCACCATCAGATTATGGTCTGTTTAGATCAATGGCTCATTTTTTAAAAGGTCGGATCTTTGATAATTACGTGGAAATAAAAATTGGATGTGAAGAGTTCTTTACCTCAATAGCAAAAGAGTATTATCCCCCATTGGACAATCTTTTGTCTTTTCGGCTAAACAAAATTGTTATTTAATAATGGATTATTATGTAAAAATCTCTGAAAAACGATGATGAAAAGTCTACTATTCCCAGGAGGTGCGTAGGCTTGATATGGCCGATTTTTCAAAATGGTTGCCGTATATGATTACTATTATAACCAATAGGTTCCAAAGTGTTACAATTAGCTTAAATATGTAAAAAAAAAAAAATAAATAAAAAATGTAAAGTAGCAAAATTTAAAGAATTAAATTGCGCAAATTTTGATACATACCCAGTATTCTTAGTTACATTTTATTAGGAAAAAAAATAGTTCTTAAACAATAATAATATATTATTTATTTAGATCACGTGTACAATATAAAAATCAGGACAGTTTTTCCGATGAACTATTTTATATTATTATTTATTATTGTTATTGTTGCAATAAAATTTCATATGAGCCATGGTCTGATTCCCTATAGGAAAGCAGGAAATTGAAGTTTCTTGTTTTGGTTTATTATTTACAATAATGAAACTTTGTAATCGACAATAAAAAAAAAAAATTAAACTGCCTCAAAATTTGAGGTTTTACTGTACAAGATACCTAGAATCCAAACATGGAATCAAAAAATATCCGTCCGTCTGCTATCCGCCGTATACGGCTTTTCTCCGACATTACTGGACTGATTATCTTGAAATTGGGCCGAATAGAGATTTAATGTTGATGTTTTAATTGTATGTACCTGGTTCTATTTTGGTTTTACATATATATATATATATATATATATATATATATATATATATATATATATATATATATATATATATATAATTAATTTAAAAAACTAACATTTTATTTTTTTGTTGCTCCTGTCCCACATTCCATTATAAAACATCCGGTCGCTTTACTTTAGATCTTTGTAGTTGACTTAATAATATGAATTTAAATTCCATAGATACTAAAAGTCTGAATCACAAAGACTCATCGGAATTCATGCCATGTTGAGAATACTGCGGCGAGCAGCAGAACAGTTCTTTGGGGTCAGGGGCCGAATACCAAACTGTTGGGTGCTTTCTTGGAACGACGGGGTCGGAGGCACCGAAGAAGTCAGTCGATAGAAGTCGTAGTGATAGCATATTATATTGCCCCAGGCCAAAAAAATGAATTGCAAAGTTGGAATTATCTGTCTTATTATTATATGCACGTATATGTTCCTTTAATCTCTGATTTAATGATCTTCCAGTTTTTCCCGTGTATTTGGCTGCACTATGATTACAATTTAGTTCGTACAATCCGCTTTTTTGGAAAAATTCTATTTTGTCTTTAGGAGAAGGGAAATATGAGGATATGGTTTTTTCAATTTTAAATGCAGGGTTTAATCCTAGTTTTTTTTTCAATTCATTCTAACTCATCATAATAGAGGTAAATAACAATTAAATGGGAACAATAAACATTCCTGACAATACATACCGAAGGCTAAAAAGGAGCTGGATGAAGGATCTTCTTAGCTAACAAATAATCTTAAATAAACTCAAGAAGAGGTACCAATGGGCACTTGGTCTTTATACTACTTCATATATTATTGTTTTACCACATTCACTATTTGACAGGCATGGGTAAAAAAAAATATCTGGCTTTAAAAGACATCTGGGCTAAGAACTCAAGAAAAATCCAGTCGATTTGAACTGTGTTGATTTCGTACTTGAAATGTCAAAGTGAATCGGTTACAATGTTGTATCGATTTCAACTTCAACGAAAACAATATTTTTGTTTTCGATTGTACTTTACGAGGCGGTCTCGCCGACAGGGAAAGCTTTTCCGAAATCGAAAATTAGATGGAGGCAGAGTCGTTTGTTTATTCCTTAGGTCATTAGAACATATTATGTCCATTTTCGCAATCCGGGAATCCATCATTACCGAGAGGAAAACATCGTTAAGGGTTACGACTCAACCGAAATTGGATCGCTCTCGAAATGAGCAAATATTTGTATACCTGTTTTTGGATTTGGGATTCTCCAGAGGGGCATTTCCAAAATGCACAGCTGGATTCCCTAACAGCTAAGATAAGATAAAGGGAATTACCTCATTCGCTTAATGGCTGAATTGAACTACTGTATCATTCATTATAGACGTCAAGGACACCTCGAAAAGGATATTTTTTTTTTTTTGTTATATGCCAGACAAAGTTAGTTAATCATTTACGGTTGAAATTAAATTTATCCTTACAAGAGATCCTTAATAGTGATTTATTTGACGCTTTGAAGGACCTTTGAACAAAAGCTATCCCTCGAAGATCGAAATATCGTGATCAATTAAATCGAACAGTATGTACTCTGTCGATATAAGGAAGTCACTAGAAGACGATCTCAGATGTATACAACTATTATAAATTTGGGTCATCCCACACTAAATCGACCAAAAAAAAAATTATTTTAGACTCGAGAATTTTTAAAATTAGTGTACCTTGGGGTTCAAAAATTCAAAGTTTTATAGTATATTTTTTATTGTACGGGCCGACGTTTCGGCTCAATCATGTGAGCCATCATCAGGGCTAAAATTAAATTAAAATAAGGTACAAGTGATAAAAAAATCTGAGAGAGTACAAAAAATAAAGTTGAATTATAGATAACTTAGTAATAAGGAAGGATATAGTTAATAATGTAATACAGGTAATAATAATGTAATAACAATTTACAAATAGTATTTCCATTATATATAATACTAGTATACCCCAGCGAGAACTCTCGCATTAGATATCAATCCTAATACATTAGAAGTATAAGCGATATTAGGGAAACATATTTATTCGTGTAAACAATAAAATATTACCAAAAAAGTTTATTTAACATACAGATTTAGTAGAAGCTACATAGTTTGTAATGACTATGTTGAAGTTACAGCTCCTATTTAATAAGTAATTAGCTTACCTCACTGGAAAACATCTCTTCAATTTAGAGATCAGTTAGGCAATTAGATTCAGCTATGCCATTTTCTATGTGTAGTATTAATAATTAATAGTGCCCTTTAGGGTTGGACATGGGAAACAATATATTAAACTCATTAAAAGATTTTGTAAACAGACTCAAATTGATATAAAGTTGCCATGACAACGGCACGTACGCAAGATGGCACAGGGCCCGTGCGGACCTATATCCTGCGTTATCTCGAAAACGGTAGGTTTTTAAGCTTTAAAACTCTGGACCAATACGCTCCATTGGAGCGTATATGATCTTGATGCCCGCGTCAAAATCTTTAAAACCAAACTGATCCCGTCTCGATCCGCCGACTCTCAGTCGTCAAAGTTTTGAAACCTTCCAGTTTTTTCATCACTTTTATTTAAGCCCTTGTAAGATTTTAAGAATCAAAATCAGGATTCGTCTCTTCTCCGTGAAATTCCCTTTGTTTTGATACCTCACTCGTCAAAATCCATCGCTCCTGAGAGCCGGAAAAGGGATCTATACTACCGTAATAATATATAGTAGTGACTAGTATACCCGAGCGAGAACTCTCGCATTACATACCTTAATGAATCCTTAATGAAATCGAAGTATAAGCGATAAACAATATAATATTATCAAGAAAGTTTATTTAACACACACATTTGTTGAAGCTTTATAATAGTTTATAATGACTATGGTCAAGTAATAGTTAATACTTACTAAGTAATTAACTTGCCCTACTGGAAAGTACCCCTTCAGTTTAACATTTAAGCAATAAGACTCGTACAGTAACCACTTTCTGTTTGTAGTATTCTATCATTCATGGAAACATAAAAATAATATTTTATTTACAAAACGTTTTCACAGTTATTAATAAGTTTTTGTTAACAGTCTCAACTGGCTTTAAAAGGTATAAAGTTGCCATGACGACGGCACGTACGCAAGATGGCATGAGACCCGTGCGGGCCTATATCGTGCATTATCTCGAAAACGGTAGGTTTTTAAGCTTTAAAACGCTGGACCGATACGCTCCATGGGAGCGTATGTGATCTTGATGCCCGCGTCAAAATCTTTAAAACCCAACTTATCCCGTCTCGATCCGCCGACTCTGAGTCGTCAAAGTTTTGAAACCTTCCAGTTTTTTCATCACTTTTATTTAAGCCCTAGTAAGAATTTAAGAAACAAAATCGGGATTCGTCACTTCTCCGTGAAATTCCCTTTCTTTTGATACCTCACTCGTCAAAATCCATCGACCCTGAGAGCCGGAAAAGGGATCTATACTACCGTAATAATATATAGTAGTGATAGTGATAATTAGTGCTACTTTCGGAAGCTTACATTACTAAATTAAATTGTTTTTTTACGAACAAACAAAATTTCTCTTAATATAATATCTTTATTATTTTTCTGACATTAACATTTATTTTATCTACGAACAAAATTATGTTTTTAAATTTTCTTTCATCCTCTGGATTTTCCTTTCTTTCTTTCTTAATTATGTTGGTTTTTTTTTTGTAATAGAAAATAGTTGGCAGTACTTCCCTAAAGTCTGTTTTTTTCCATAAGTAAATTATTTCATCTATTATGTCCAATGTTAAATTTTTTTTTTAAATTTAAAAAACCATTATTACACTACGGATTATCTCCTGACTTATATTGATGTCACACTGAACTATATTAGGTTGTTCTTTTCAGAATCACATGAAGTTTAATTTGATATATATATATTTATATATATATATATATATATATATATATATATATATATATATATATATATATATATATATATATATATTGACATCAGCAAACCAATTCTAAAAGGTTTAAAAATTTTCAAAAAGTTATTTTTTCAAAAATTTTAAATCAAAAATTTAATCTTCTAGTCGATTTCTTAGTTTTTGGTGCCATTTATTTAATTAGTTATTAGAAAGAAAAAGGCCATACGGTTACGGCCCAAGATGGCCGAAACGTTGTTCTAATGTAAAATAAAAAGCATGGTGACCGTATGGCCTTTTTCTTTCTAATAATCAAAAATTTAATTTTTTGGAAAAAAAAAAATGTTACATATACATATAGTAAGAATATATGAAAAAAAATTCCAAATTTTACCATAAAAAGGTAATAAAATATTTTTTAAAAATAGTAACAAGATATATTGTAAATTAAGCTATTAATATTCGTGGATTTAATAGTTGATGTAATGAAGAAAGCAAATATCCTGATGACGAAGAAGTACTTCGAAACGTCGTAACCAATGTAATAAAAATGTTTTGTTTTTTTAATATAAAGTTATAAATCAATGAGAAGTTGTCCTTCACAAATTAATTTATTATGATATATTAACTTCTCTAAAAATTAGAAATTATTTAATATTTCAAGATAAAGTTTTTATGGGTACAATTACAAAAAAATAATACCCTTTATTTGTATGCCAATTTTTATTTCAAACTGAACTGGAGATACACTGTAGACGTCATATTTTAAATATTAAATTTACTTTTCTAAAAATCATTATACAAGCTGAGTTTTTAAATTATTTACTTTGCCCGACATTTTTCGTGAGCTATTTTTAATGAGCTTCCAAAAAACTTTTTTTTTTTAACATGATCCAAATGAGAAACTATCATAAAAATTGGTATATGCATTCTTATATGAGTAAGATAATAAAATATAATTTTAATTTTTTTTAATCAAATTTTATGATAGTATACCTATTGGATCATGTATAATATAATATATAATATGCGGAATATTATTAATGTAAAAATAACTAAATTAATTAATTAACGAAGTATTAATCACCAGGTTAAAAATATTTTACTGTAAAGACATATTAAACAGATTTCTAATAGTATAGTATTGTTATAACGTTTCTATAAACAATTAATAAGATTAAATAATCAATTTAAATTATAAATTTTTATAAAGATGTAAATTTGGTCCATTATTGAATATGTACCTGATAAAGGCATGAGAATCGAAACTTTGGTTGGAATAATAAAGAGTTAATTAATTAATTCACCAACCTAGCCTTTATTTATTAATTTATTCTGTTAACTATTAATAAAGTCTGAATATAACATTGAATAGATCAAGTGTTTAAAAAATTCAAGGTTGATTTTAAAGTTTTTTATTTATTTTTTTATGCTTGATTCTGAAGTGTTTGTTTTTTTATGTCGAGCCTGATCTATGAAGCCTTGATGTTTAAAATGGAAACCGCCCGTTACAATTTTTTTCATATTCATCAATAACTTTTTTGTTTATCCAATGATAAAGTATTAAAACCATTTTTTTTCTTGAATAGTTTAAAAAAAATAATAATACTTTCTGCTATTGTAGACCACCTCGTAAAGTACAAAAATATTGTTCTTTCCAAGCTACAATAGAAACATACTCTGGGTCTTTTTCATTTCCCAAGAACTTTGTAACGACTTGCTTGAATGATACCCATGCTTCTTTCTCATTTAAGGTCATTGTGGATTCAATGTTAACATCAAAAATCATTTTTCTAATGTCAGGTCCGACAAAGACGCCTTCTTTTAGTTTAGCTTCTGAAAGCCGTGGAAACTTTTGGCAGAGATACTTGAAACATGGTCCATCTTTAGGCAAAGCCTTTACAAATTGTTTCATGAGGCCTAACTTAAGGCCTAATTGTTTCATGAGGCCTAAGACTGAAAGCTGTTCAATTCTTTAAAAATCGCTTAATTTAATAAATTTAACTATAAAATGTGAAGAAATTGTGGGTGATACAGCTTTTTTAATATCATATTTGGATTCAGCACCCTAAAAACTATAGGAATAAGGTATTTTCAGTACAAAAGTTTTTTCATCGTTGGCCTGTGAAGCTGTTCAATTCTTTAAAAATCGCTTAATTTAAAAATTTTAATTATAAAATGTGAAGAAATTGTGGGTGATACAACTTTTTTAATATCATATTTGGATTCAGCGCCCTAAAAACTATAGGAATAAGATATTTTCAGTACAAAAGTTTTTTCATCGTTGGCCTGTGAAGCTGTTCAATTCTTTAAAAATCGCTTAATTTAATAAATTTAACTATAAAATGTGAAGAAATTGTGGGTGATACAGTTTTTTAATATCATATTTGGATCCAGCACCCTAAAAACTATAGGAATAAGGTATTTTCAGTACAAAAGTTTTTTCATCGTTGGCCTGTGAAGCTGTTAAATTCTTTAAAAATCGCTTAATTTAATAAATTTAACTATAAAATGTGAAGAAATTGTGGGTGATACAGTTTTTTTAATATCATATTTGGATCCAGCACCCTAAAAACTATAGGAATAAGGTATTTTCAGTACAAAAGTTTTTTCATCGTTGGCCTGTGTTATTTTCCAACTAGTGAAATACTACAGAAGATAAAAAATATTTTTTATGGGAAGAGGATTAATAAGTATAGACACCCATAAAAAGGAATGATCCCTCAAACGTATACAGTTTGTCATATATTGACAAATATATAAGGTTGATATAAAGAAAATATGAAATCCTGCATTATTTTTTGAACAACCCAATATATATATAGTATACTCAGGATATTATAAATTTAAAATTTGTAGATGTGCTTTTTGTTCTTAGATACAACAATCTTATATACCTATAGACATATCTGGGCCCTATTTCATAATACAGTACAGATGGATACAGGTGCGCGCATCACACAACTTTACCTTAACGCCCTATTATAATTATCTTTTTAATATAATTTTATAGAGTTCACATAAAGAATACTTGAAATAAACTCGGCAGCATTCACTTCTTCACATCTTCTCCCACATAAGTACAATAAAACAATTTTAGTACGACAATTCTGTACACTAACTATATATTTTAAGTTTGTCAAGTTGAAAATATATTTTAAAAGTTTCGATTTAGTTTTCATGGAAATATTTTCTTTCCATTAAATAATATAAAAGTAGAAATTATTAAGTTAATTTCTGCTTTTGTATTCTTACATTATATTATTACAGAGCGTATTGTTTACAACAAATTGGAGGATTGGTAGGAGGTTCGGTCGCATCCGTCTCCTTTCGGATGCACTCGGCTATCCATCTAGCGTCTTGTAGTCATCAGAAGACACCCTGTATTTTTGCAAATTCCGGTCCGATTTCGATGATTTCTTTTTTGTATTTTAGAGAGTTTAATCATCTTTCATATTATTTCATACATGATTAACCATAAAATACTTTTTGAATTATGCGCAAATAAAATTTTCTTTTTGCTACCACTTTTTCTCCTGCATTTTCTCGTTGATATACTACATATATGAAAAGTTAAAGGGCTTTCAGGAGAAAAAATTAGGCATGTTTCATCAAAATCGTTTGAGCCGTTTATAAGAAAATTGTAAAGTCCATGTTGTAATTACCACTTCCGGTTAATCCGATGCACTGTATCTTTGCTGTTACTGGTCCGATTTTAATGATTCTTTTTTTTTTTAGATGATTTAATTAACTTTCATACAAGTCTGTACATTATTTGCATAATATAAAATGCATGTTTTTTAAGTTAAGAGCAAATAAAATATACTTTACATCATAACTATGAATATTCTCTCTTCGTTTGATAAGAAACAATATCCTGCATACATTTTAACGAGTGAAGGGAATTAAAAATCCGTACACCTAATTAAAAACAAATACCGGAAATTGGTAGAGCAAAAAAATTATTTATATATATTCATTATTCATATAGCTGTGATATTAACTAGTTAGTTAGTTATCTGCTCATGGTTTTCATCTAATTAATTATATCTTATTCAAATATAAACTCAAAATGGGAAAAATGATCAGAATTGAAGGCAATCATCCACCAAAATGGATCGTAAATCCAAAGAGTTAAGTTCTCCGGCAAAGATGAATGTTTCAACTTTTTCGAAAAGTATTGAGTTATCGATATATCGGCAGAAATTTGAGTTTGTCTCACTTTACTATGCAATACGTCATTAGAAAAATTATCTGTTGGTGATTAAAATCAATCACGTAAGATCGTGTACAAAGTAACGATGCTTCAACCAACCTAATTTATTAAGAAAATATCTGATGTGGACAACACATGATTTCCTTGTACGCCTATTAAACTATGAATCGGTGGTTCAAAAAGTGATCCTCAAATTAGTTACTAGTTTCCGAAAATTACAGTATCTCAAAAACGACACTCGGCGTCGCGGCATCCATCTATTTACACACACACAAATGGGGAGGAAAACCAGTATTTTACACTCAATTTTAACACTTAAAACAAGTAATAAAAATGTTTAATTGGATTGGAAAAGAAATTGCGTTTGTAACCTTTATTACCGAAACATATGATTTATGTATTTAATTTAAATATAATTTTTTATGTAAGCTTATTATGACCTTCAAGTAACGTACCCTTTTCGGCTCACCAATTTTAACCAAAATATAGTAAATACATTCATATCGAAATAAAAGCCCTATTTACCAAATTTGAGATATTTTACATTATATTTTAATATAATTTTTGATGAATGTCTAATATGATCTTCAAGTAAAGTACCGCTTCCGGTTATCCAATTTAGACCAAAATCTAGTATGTTATTTAAATCAATATATAAGTTAAAAATACTAAATTTGAGAAGTTTTGTATAATATTTTAATATAATTTTTTATGGAAATCAATTATGACCTTCAAGTAAAGTACCACTTCCGGTGATCAAGCAGTGACCAAAAAGGAAGGTTCACAACTAGATTTTAGAACAATCCTAAATACAAAATTTCAACATTTTACGGCTAACCGTTTTTGAGTTATGCGAGATACGAACGTACGTACAGACGCCACGACGAAACTAGTCAAAATGGATTCAGGGATGGTCAAAATGGATATTTCCGTTGAAATTTGAAAACCGAAAATTTTCGCGATTACAATACTTCCTTTACTTCGTACAAGGAAGTAAAAGAAAACTAAATATGTAAATTTTTGTTTTGTTTTTTTAAGCATAAACATCGTAAATGGAAGAATTTTATTTTTCGTTTCACGCTTTTGCATTTTTATTGCACATTTTGCGCAATCCGGGCTCTAGCTATAACAATATACAAAAACTTATACTTCACTTTATAGACATAAAAATAAAAATAAAAAACATGAAATAAATTATTGTTATATAATGACATAACATTTAATGACATAAAACCTTTAACCTCTAAAAAATAACATTTCTACCTGTGCTTTGCTACTAATACTTGTAATTTAGTAGTTTAATATGAAATAGGGCCCTGGATGTACCAGAAGACTTAAGATATAAAGTGCAGTTTTTCATATAGAAGCATAAAATATCTGATGTGGACAACACATGACTTCCTTGTACGCCTATTAAACTATAAATTGGCGGCTCAAAAAGTGATCCTCAATTTGGTTATTAGTTTCAGAACTAGTATCTCAAAAACGACACTCGGCGACGTCATACCGACACACACACACACACACACACACACACACACACACACACACACACAAACACACACACACACAGACAGACACACACTCACATAAGCTCTTGTTTATGAAGATCTTATTCCGTTATTATACGTCGTTTTCTGTCTGTGTCACTAGACAAAGCATTGGAAATCGATGATTTCAACATTTTAAGCGGAAGAACCCGCTTACCTTATGTTATTCACCTGCGCAGACTTGTTCAGCTCATAAATTGGGAGTTAAATAAGTATTTTATACTCAATTTTAAAACATAAAACAAGTAATAAAATTTTTGACTTACAGTGGAAAAAAAAATCGCGTTTATAACCTTTATCACCGAACCATATGATCTCTGTATTAAATGTCGATATATCTTTTGATGTAAGTTTCTTATGAACCTGCAAGTAAAGTGCCTCTTTCAGATCTTCAATTCCAACCAAAATCCATTATATTACTTATATTGATATAAGAGTCTAATTTACAGAATTTGAGATGCTGGAATTTGACAGTTTCGACATTTTAAGCGGAAAAACCCATTTAACTAATATCTTATTCTCATGCTGCAGACTTGTTAATCTAACAAAACATAAAACAAATAATAATTTTTTTATTAGAGTGGAGAAAAACCTTATTTCTTGTTAAACCTTGTTTCTAATCTTATTAAGTTTTAATAACCTTCAATTAAAGTACCCCTTTCGGCTCTTCAATTTCAAACATAATTTATTATATTACTTATATTGATATAAAAGTAATATTTGCCAAATTTGAGAAGTTTTGCATTATATTTTAATATAATTTTGATGAAAATCAATAATACCCTTAAAGTAAAGTATCATTTCCGGTAATCATGCAGTGATCAAAAAAGGAGGCTCACAACTAGATTTTACACTAATCCTAAATACAACATTTTAACATTCCACGGCTGACCGTTTTTGAGTTCTGCGAGATACGTACGAACGAACGTACGTACAGACGCCAAGACGAAACTAGTCAAAATGGATTCAGGGATGGTCAAAATGGATATTTCCGTTGAAAACTGAAAATTTTCGCTATTACAATACTTCCTTTAGTGCTTACAAGGAAGTAAAAATAGTGGCAGTTGAGAAATGTTCAGTCACAGTATAGCAGTTTGTACTTTTATTGGGAAAAAACGGGATTTTCTTGAAAAAAAAAGTTTAAAAAATCACCCATCGAAAACGGATTTGAGATAAAAAGGTGAGGTTGGTGGCACTGAACTACATTCTTGATAGACAATCCTTCCTTCAATTACTGGCATTTCCTCCTGGAACACCCTGTATATCTTAGAGTAAAATTAAAATGATTTATCAAAAGTTATGGATATGAAAAAAAAAAAAAGGAATCCCGTAAACATAGTGAAAAAAGCGAATCATAACAATGTAGTTTCGGCAATTATCTTTGAGATTGTGCAAAAAAAATATGTGATGTGGACAACACGACTCGAAAGGTTAATATTAAACTAGGACTGTGACAAATAATAATTAAAAAATCTGGTGCGGTGCGCGCATCACTCAACTTTCCCTTACCGCCCTATAATAATTATCTTTTTAATATAATTCTAAAGAGTTCACATAAACAATACTTGAAATAAACTCAGCAGCATTCAATTCTTCTCCCACTTAAGTATAATAAAATAGTTTTTAAAACAATTTTAGTACAACAATTCTGTACACTACCTATATATTTCAACTTTGTCAAGTTGCAAATATATTTTAAAAGTTGCTGGTTTAGTTTCTATGGAAACATTTTCTTTCCATTAAATAATGTGAAAGTAGAAATTATTAAGTTAATTTCCGTTTTTGTATTCTTAAATTACTTTGTTACAGAGCGTATTATTGACAACAGATTGGCGGATTGGTGGGAGGAGGTTCGGTCGCTTCTATCTCCTTTCGGATGCGCTTGGTTATCCATCTATTTTATGCTCCTCATAAAATGCACTGTATCTTTGCTAATACTTGTCCGATTTTGATATTTTTTTTTTTAGATACTTTAATAACCTTTCATATAATTCTGTACATAATTTACTATAAATTGCATATTTTTTAAGCCATGCGAAAATAAAATATTCTTTTCATCATAACTTTTTTTCCTGCATTTTCTCGGTGATTTACTACATAAATAAAAAGTTAAAGGCCTTTATGAAGAATAATTTAGGCAAGTTTCATCAAAATCGTTTGAGCCGTTTTCGAGAAAATTGTAAACAATTCTAATATCCATGATATATTATCATTTCCGGTTAGTCCGATGCGCTGTATCTTTGCTATTATTGGTCCAATTTTGATGATTCTTTTATTCTTTTTTAGATCATTAAATTACCTTTCCTAAAAGTCTGTAGATAAATTACCGTAAAATGCATACTTTTTAAGCTATGCGCAAATAAAATATTCTTTTCATCATAACTTTTTTCCCTGCAATTCCTCGGTGATTGACTTCATAAATGAAAAGTTAAAGACCTTTATGAAGAATAATTTAGGCAAGTTTCATCAAAATCGTTAGAGCCGTTTTCGAGAAAATTGTAAAAAAGTGTAATATCCATAATATAATAGCTCTTTCCGGTTAGTCTGATGCGTTGTATCTTTGCTAATACTGGTCCGATTTTGATGATTCTTTTATTTTTTTTTAGATAATTTAATTTTCTTTCATACAAGTCTATAAATAATTTACCATAAATTGCACGCTTTTGAAGTTATGCGTAAATAAAATATTCTTTTCATCATAACTTTTTTCCCTGGAATTCCTCGGTGATGTACTTCATAAATGAAAAGTTAAAGACCTTTACGAAGAATAATTTAGGTAAGTTTAATCAAAATCGTTAGAGCCGTTTTCGAGAAAATTGTAAAAATGTGTAAAATCGATTATATAAAGTGGCACTTCCGGTTAGTCGATTTTGACGAAAATTTTGCTGTAACATCACATGCATGGGCTAAACTTAAATATGTAATTTCAGTATTGTACAGTTTTCCATTTTTGAGCTAGATTTTGCGTGACTTGGTCATTTGGACTCAGGGGACCTTAAAACATGTATTTCCGTTGAAAACTCGAATTCGAAAATTTTCACGATCGCAATACTTCCCCTTACTATATACTTCGTATATAGGTAAGGGAAAGTAAAAATAGAAGAAAAGAAAAGAATACAGATGAGATGGTTTTTTTTACTTTAACCTTCAGAAAATAGTAAAAATGTGATATTCACTTCTCTAGACTCTTTTAAGACCAACGGTTCACTTCTATATTAACTCCTGTCTTCAAATTTAAATTTAAATGTCCGTATATATATATATATATATATCGGATAATTGTATTTTCTGACAAAGGCCTTTAGCCAGTGACATTTGACCACCTGTCACGATGTCTTCACGTTGTGATGTAAGAATTTTCAAAAAATTACAAAATCGTTGATCGCTGAAAACATACCTCGTGAGCTATTTGATAAATCTGAATGATGGAGTTGTTTTTTCATATTTTCTAATATTATCTCTGAATGTAAGTTTTAGATCGTACTGTACTGCTCGTGGATTCCTCAATCTTTTTACTTCCTTGTACGAAGTAAAGGAAGTATTGTAATCGCGAAAATTTTCGGTTTTCAGATTTCAACGGAAATATCCATTTTGACCATCCTAGAATCCATTTTGACTAGTCTCGTCGTGGCGTCTGTACGTACGTACGTTCGTATCTCGCATAACTCAAAAACGGTTAGCTGTAGAAAGTTGAAATTTCGTATTTAGGATTTCTTAGTAAAACCTAGTTATGAACCTTCCTTTTTGGTCACTGCTTGATCACCGTTAGTGGTACTTTACTTGAAGGTCATAATTGATTTACATCAAAAATACTATCAAATTTAGTATTCATAACTTATATATTGATTTAAATATCATACTAGATTTTGCTCTAAATTGGAAAACCGGAAGCATTACTTTACTTAAAGGTCATATCAGACTTTCATAAAAAATTATATTAAAATATAATGTAAAACATCTCAAATTTGGCAGATAGGGCTTTTATATAGATATGAATGTATTTACTAGATTTTTGTTAAAATTGGTGAGCCGAACAGGGTACTTTACTTGAAGGTCATAATAAATCTACAACAAAAATTATATTAAAATTAAATACAGAAATCATATGGTTCAATAATAAAGGTTACAAATGCAATTTGGTTTCCAATCCGATTAAACATTTTTATTACTTGTTTTAAGTGTTAAAATTGAGTGTAAAATACTGGTTTTCCTCCCCATTTGTGTGTGTGTGTCAATAGATGGATGTCACGACGCCGAGTGCCGTTTTTGAGATACTGCAATCTTCGGAAACTAATAACCAAATTGAGGATCACTTTTTGAGCCACTGATTTATAGTTTAATAGGCTTATAAGGAAGTCATGTGTTGCCCACATCAGATATTTTCTATTTGAAATGTTGCAAATTTCATTGCAGTTTTAGCTCCTTTACGATATTTATACTCTAAAAATATGACCACAATAATGAAAATAAATACGACAGTAAAAATCGAAATCAGCAAAATGGAAATGAGGATTGTTTATCTCTGACGTATAGAAATATAGGGAAATAGAAAAAGATGTTTATTAGAGTCCTATTGACTGATGATACAGCCTTCTTACCCTCCTCTTATCGAGTACGTATCATTATTAATCGACTATTAATCGATAGGGAGCGTGATGATTAATAATTATTAATCGATAGGATGCTTTTCAGAAATCTTTTAAATATCTCAAAAATAGAGATTACAAGGAAGCATTTAAAAAAAAAAAAAAAAAAAAAAAACGTAGCAATTATTTTTACTGAATGAAGACCTGTACTCTCCCAAAACATAATTTTAAATAAGACATTTACGATTTTCAAAATTCCGTAAAGATTAACCAAAGATATAGCGTATCTTATAAAGACTACAAGACGCTAGATGGAAAGCCGAGAGAGTTCGAAAGGAGACGGACGTGACCGAACCTCCTCTCTCCAAGCCGCCAAACTTTTGTCAACAATACGGTCTGTAATTATGTAATGTACGAATATAATAGGAGAAATTAACTTAATAATTTCTGCTTTTATGTTATTTAATGGAAACGAAATGTTTCCATGGAAACTAACAGAAATTTCCGTGGAATCTAAACCGAAACTTTAAAAATATATTTTCAACTTGACAAACTTAAAATATATAATGGACAGAATTGTCGTACTAAAATTGTTTAAACAACTATTTTATTGTACTTTTGTGTGAGACGTCAAGAAGTGAATGCTGCTGAGCTTATTTCAAGTGGTGTTTATGTGAACTCTTTTAAATTATGTTAAAAAGATAATTATTATAGGGCGGTATGGGAAAGTTGTGTGATGCGCGCACCGCACCAGATTTTTATGCTATTCTTATTATTCGTTTGATTATTACAGACGAAACAACTCATCCTAATTCCTATTAAAACATGTAATGTTTAAATAAAATTAATTGTTTCTTCTAAATCGGGTTGATTGCGTAATGAACGATTATTTCTTTTGTTAACATCCGAGAGATAATTAAAGTTCAACAATGATATTATCATTCCGATAAAATAAATGTCTTTAAGGTCAAAAAAATAATTGTTATCTTAGTTGAGAATTGCATAGGTGGTGAAAATCAGCTGTTCAATTCTAGCCTCTTCTTTAATAAATTAATTAACTTCTTTTTACTTCCTTGTACCAAGTAAAGGAAGTATTGTAATCGCGAAAATTTTCGGTTTTCAGATTTCAACGGAAATATCCATTGTGACCATCCCTGAATCCATTTTGACTAGTTTCGTACGTTCGTACGTACGTTCGTATCGCGCATAGCTCAAAAACGGTTAGCCGTATAAAGTTGAAATTTTGTATTCAGGATTGCTGTAAAATCTAGTTGTGAACCTCCCTTTTTAGTTACTGCTTAATTACCGAAAGTGGTACTTTACTTGAAGGTCATAATTGATTTCCATAAAAAATTACATTAAAATACTATGCAAAACTTTTCAAATTTAGTATTTATAACTTATATATTGATTTAAATAACATACTAGATTTTGGTCTAAATTGGAAAACCGGAAGCGGCACTTATCTTGAACACTTTCATCAAAAATGATATTAAAATATAATGTAAAACATCTCAAATTTGGTAAACAGGACTTTTATATCGATATGAATGTATTTAATATATTTTGATTAAAATTGGTGAGCCGAAAAGGGTACTTTACTTGAAGGTCATAATAAGCTTACATCAAAAATTATATTTAAATCAAATACAGAAATCATATGTTTCGGTAATAAAGGTTACAAACGCAATTTGGTTTCCAATCCAATTAAACATTTTTATTACTTGTTTTAAGTGTTAAAATTGAGTGTAAAATACTGGTTTTCCTCCCCATTTGTGTGTGTGTGTGTGTGTGTGTGTGTGTGTGTGTGTCAATAGATGCATGTCGCGACGCCGAGTGTCGTTTTTACGACAAAATACTGCAATCTTCGGAAACTAGTAAACAAATTGAGGATATCTTTTTGAGCCAGCGATTTATAGTTTAATAGGCGTACAGGAAGTCATGTGTTATCCATATAACATATTTTTTTTGCACAATCTCAAAGATAATTGCCGAAACTACATTAATATGATTCGCTTTTTTCACCATTTTTACGGAATTTCTATTTTTTTTTTTTTCATATCCATAACTTTTGATAAATCATTTTAATAAGACCAAGATGTCTCAGCTGCGGCGGTTTGTTTACCCTAGAACACATTCTAGTACATTGTTCGCGTTTTTCTCCTTCAAGAACATCGCTGGGTCTCCAGGACTACCGCACAGCTTTACAACCAGAAAGTTGGAAGAATCTTTTTCAGTTCCTAAAGGAAAATAATTTCTATAAACTCCTCTAACATACTGTAAGAATAAGGTGCCTCTAACCCATGTTGTCGTATACGGCACCTAAAACTGTAACCAAATAAATAAATAAAAAAATTAAGTGGCCTATAAATTGAGAGTTGAACATAAATAAGTGATAGTAACAATAATGAGAACAATTAATAAATAATAAATTATTTTCAAGCAGACAGGTTTAATTTTAATTTGCTATACGCGAAGTACAAAGCTAAACAGTATTGATAAACCAAAACAGTGAAACAGTAATGGGTGGGCTAATTTCCCTTTTCACACTTTTACTGTTACAACCTAGGCTTAGAAAATATAGGTCAACTTGGAAGACACTCATTGTCCAAGAGGCGGGATGGGAGAAGCCAAGCCTGACAGAAAACAGATAGCGTAGGCATTATCCACGGTGAGCGACGCGGAGGAACTTTCTCTTCGACGAATATCAGATCAACTGACCTTCTGTTCACTGTGAAGACACCGCCGGTGTTATACCCGTCTTGATATTGCCTCAGCGTGAGATATGGAATGCCTAAAAAATAAATCTTATATTTAGTGATGGCTCTGTTGAAGAATTTCGTAAGAGTGATTCAACCTTCTGAGCTACAGTGGTAGCCGAAAGGGTTAAGGAGTCACCTTGGTAACCTCCATAATTGATAGATTTCATGGCTACATTATATATATATATATATATATATATATATATATATATATATATATATATATATATATATATATAAGCCAATAAATATCTGATGTGGACAACACATGACTTCCTTGTACGCCTATTAAACTATAAATCGGTGGCTCAAAAAGTGATACTGAATTTGGTTACTAGTTTCCGAAGATTACAGTATCTCAAAAACGACATTCGGCGTCGCGACATCCATCTATTGACACACACACACTTCGTGTTCGGTGACAACATTAAAACTGTCAATATCACCAGATAAAGCATTGGAAATCGACAATTTCGACATTTTAAGCGGAAAAACCCACTCAACTTATCTCTTATTTTCCTGCTGCAGACTTGTTGATCTCATAAATGGGGTGGAAAACCAGTATTTTACACTCAATTTTAACACTTAAAATAAGTAATAAAAATGTTTAATTGGATTGGAAACCAAATTGCGTTTTTAACCTTTATTACCGAAACATATGATTTCTGTATTTAATTTTAATATAATTTTTTATATGAGTTTATTATAATCTCCAAGTAAAGTATCCTTTTCGGCTCAGCAATTTTAACAAAAATGTATTAAATACATTCATATCGATATAAAAGTCCTATTTACCAAATTTGAGATGTTTTACATTATATTTTAGCATATTTTTTTATGAAAGTATATTATGACCAGGTAATGTACCACTTTCGGTTATGATGCAATGACCAAACAGGGAGATTTACAACTATATTTTACAACAATCCTAAATACAAAATTTCAACTTTTTACGACTAACCGTTTTTGAGTTATGCGAGATACGAACAAACCGACATCACGATGAAACTAGTCAAAATAGATTTAGGGATGGCCAAAATGAATATTTCTGGTGAAATCTGAAAAATGAATATTTCTGTTGAAATCTGAAAATTTTCGCGGTTACAATACTTCCTTTACTTCCTAGAAGGAAATAAAAATACATTTTATTTTACAGGTACATTTTATTTGATCCATGACCTGTAGAAGGAATGCGTTATTAGAAAACGAATAACATTTTTTTTACTGATTAATTAAATTATACAAAGTAAAAAACATTTAGTCAGTATTAAATAATATATTAATCGAAAACATAAAGGGAAATTTTTTCAGTTTGGAAAAATAAAATGAAAAAGTTATCTTCAGTTGACATCCGCATGATGGTATAGAAGGATCAATCTAATTAGGGATTGATAAATTATTTGCCACTTCTATAAATTTGTTTTATTGAAAACTAGTTTCGAATGTTATACATTCATCTTCAGTTCTAAAAACACACAAAAAAATTCAAAATATAGTTTGGTATTATTATATATATTAAATTAGATGTAATTTAAATCAGTATTATAAAACATTTATGAATTATGAATTTAATTAAGACAAGAAATCAAATAAATGTTGGTGCTTACCAAGATTTAAATGGATTATATCAAACAATTGGATTATATCATGTTAATTAAATTAATAATTCATAAATGTTTTATAATATTGATTTATATTACATTTAATTTAATATGTATAATAATACCAAACTATATTTTGAATTGCTTTATTTTTGATTTTTTTGTGTGTTTTTAAAACTGAAGATGAATGTTTAACATTCGAAACTAGTTTTCAATAAAACAAAATTATAGAAGTGGCAAATAATTTATCAATCCCTAAAATTTATCTTTAGTTTGAAAAAAAGAAATCATATATATTATTCAATTTTTTTCAACTTCCTTCAATATTATTTTCTGTTTTCACTTCATCATACAACGCTCATCATGTTCAGTTGGTGCGGAATTTCGTTTCATTAAAATGACTGTTATCAATGGAATAGAGGAAAAAATATGAATGTCATAGATCAGTGATATTATCGAATCGGGAAGTTTTCCAGAGATTGTTCTCTCGATATCTCCACAAATCTTGGTCGCAGAGCTCAAGAGTTTCTTCTGAAAGCATTCCGATTGGTAAGCATTCATGATATCTGCTCCATGAACCTACGGGCGAAGCACACTTGCTGGCAAATAGAACTAGGGATGAAGGTTTACTGTTGTATCAAAGACATATAAGCAAAACGCTGCGATATCAAAAGGTAATCCACGGGAAATAGTTTTAAGAATAACACAAACTTTTGATAAGCAGTTGACATCCGCATGATGGTATAGAAGGATCAATCTGATTGGTCAGTTGACATCCGCATGATGGTATAGAAGGATCAATCTAATTAGGGATTGGTAAATTATTTGCCACTTCTATAATTTTGTTTTATTGAAAACTAGTTTCGAATGTTATACATTCATCCTCAGTTCTAAAAACACACAAAAAATTCGAAAAATAAGCAATTCAAAATATAGTTTGGTATTATTATACATATTAAATTAGATTAATATAAATCAGTATTATAAAAACATTTATGAATTATGAATTTAATTAAGACAAGAAATCAAATACATGTAGTTTGTACTGGTTTCTTCTCGCATTAGACTAACAATCAACGAAAGGTAGGTAGCATGTTTATAGGTAAACATAGGAACTAAATTATGATTGTGCAGCCAAATACACGAGAAAAATTGAGAGATCGCTAAATCAGAGATTAAAGGAACATATACGTGCATATAATAATAAGACAGATAATTCCAACTTTGCAATTCATTTAAATGAAAAAAATCATAAATTCATCAAAGACTCAGGAGTTAAATTAATACATCACGTTGGAAACAGCCTCTAATTAAATATATATGAAGCACTTGAAATAATAAAATTCTTCAAATCCAATCCAGATTTTTGCTTAAATGACCAAATAAATATCTCCAATAGTCCAATCTTAAATTTATTCCCATCTATAACAGAAAAACCAATTACTCTCCGGCATTATTGGAAAAATCCTGACCCCTAAACCGTTTACCTATAAACATGCTACCTACGTTTCGTTCATTGTTAGTACCATGCGAGAAGAAACCAGTACAAACTTTTCTGTTTGATATAATCCATTTGGTGAGTACCTAACATGTATTTGATTTCTTGTCTTAATTAAATTAATAATTCATAAATGTTTTATAATATTGATTTATATTACATTTAATTTAATATGTATAATAATACCAAACTATATTTTGAATTGCTTTATTTTTGATTTTTTTGTGTGTTTTTAAAACTGAAGATGAATGTTTAACATTCGAAACTAGTTTTCAATAAAACAAAATTATAGAAGTGGCAAATAATTTATCAATCCCTAAAATTTATCTTTAGTTTGAAAAAAAGAAATCATATATATTATTCAATTTTTTTCAACTTCCTTCAATATTATTTTCTGTTTTCACTTCATCATACAACGCTCATCATGTTCAGTTGGTGCGGAATTTCGTTTCATTAAAATGACTGTTATCAATGGAATAGAGGAAAAAATATGAATGTCATAGATCAGTGATATTATCGAATCGGGAAGTTTTCCAGAGATTGTTCTCTCGATATCTCCACAAATCTTGGTCGCAGAGCTCAAGAGTTTCTTCTGAAAGCATTCCGATTGGTAAGCATTCATGATATCTGCTCCATGAACCTACGGGCGAAGCACACTTGCTGGCAAATAGAACTAGGGATGAAGGTTTACTGTTGTATCAAAGACATATAAGCAAAACGCTGCGATATCAAAAGGTAATCCACGGGAAATAGTTTTAAGAATAACACAAACTTTTGATAAGCAGTTGACATCCGCATGATGGTATAGAAGGATCAATCTGATTGGTCAGTTGACATCCGCATGATGGTATAGAAGGATCAATCTAATTAGGGATTGGTAAATTATTTGCCACTTCTATAATTTTGTTTTATTGAAAACTAGTTTCGAATGTTATACATTCATCCTCAGTTCTAAAAACACACAAAAAATTCGAAAAATAAGCAATTCAAAATATAGTTTGGTATTATTATACATATTAAATTAGATTAATATAAATCAGTATTATAAAAACATTTATGAATTATGAATTTAATTAAGACAAGAAATCAAATACATGTAGTTTGTACTGGTTTCTTCTCGCATTAGACTAACAATCAACGAAAGGTAGGTAGCATGTTTATAGGTAAACATAGGAACTAAATTATGATTGTGCAGCCAAATACACGAGAAAAATTGAGAGATCGCTAAATCAGAGATTAAAGGAACATATACGTGCATATAATAATAAGACAGATAATTCCAACTTTGCAATTCATTTAAATGAAAAAAATCATAAATTCATCAAAGACTCAGGAGTTAAATTAATACATCACGTTGGAAACAGCCTCTAATTAAATATATATGAAGCACTTGAAATAATAAAATTCTTCAAATCCAATCCAGATTTTTGCTTAAATGACCAAATAAATATCTCCAATAGTCCAATCTTAAATTTATTCCCATCTATAACAGAAAAACCAATTACTCTCCGGCATTATTGGAAAAATCCTGACCCCTAAACCGTTTACCTATAAACATGCTACCTACGTTTCGTTCATTGTTAGTACCATGCGAGAAGAAACCAGTACAAACTTTTCTGTTTGATATAATCCATTTGGTGAGTACCTAACATGTATTTGATTTCTTGTCTTAATTAAATTCATAATTCATAAATGTTTTATAATACTGATTTATATTACATCTAATTTGATATGTATAATAATACCAAACTATATTTTGAATTGCTTTATTTTTGAATTTTTTGTGTACTTTTAGAACTGAGGATGAATGTATAACATTCTAAATTAGTTTTCAATAAAAACAAATTTATAGAAGTGGCAAATAATTTATCAATTCCTGATTACTTTCGATAAGCCTCTCTTCAACACCGGTAATGCGGGAAGTTGTTACATAGTGCGCGAAACACCTCTTGGTATTACTACTAGGCTCAGGGAAAAAACAAATTTTAACCCTTTCCCTGATAATTTGAGGATTTAAGTTTCAAGATCATATTGAATATCCAAAAATCGAATACTAATAAGTCCGCCATCCGGCACTTTTCTCCGATATAAATGGGTCGATTTTCTTGAGATTTGGTACCGAAGCCACTGTTCACCCCAGGGTAATCCTCGGAACCCGAAATTACTATACGGCATTTCGTTTCGCAATAGCGGCCACTTAGAGATTTCCGTTCTTGAAACGGTGACTTGGTCTCAAAATATTGAGTTTATTTATGAGGTTTTGAAATAAAAATGATACAAAACAATTTAATACATTCAAGAAAATATATTTGCAATTAAAATTGATGTTTATCTTGCAACATACCAGATCTTCAAAAAGTTTATTTTAAATGTTTTACAAGAACTTTTACAATCAAAGTATAATCATAAAAGTTCTAAATAAAATAACCGGTAAACCTTTGGAATCGCTACTAACGATCTTGAAGAGGTCTAGATTCTCAGACCAGACTATACTTTCACCCACTGCGCATGCCCAATTAAATACATGTAGGGTTAGGTCAGACTTCCCGCCTTTTACCGAATAGATCTCTTGTCCCCACCGCCTTCTTTCCTACACCATCTTTAAGTTTAAATATCTTGGCCAATCTCCTTAACGTTCTATTACCTTCCGATCTGGGAAGTTTAGTCCAAGTGGTGAAAAATTTTTACCAATTATGTGTAAAACTAAGGATCAATTGATTTTCGTCCATGAAGTTTTAAAAAATTGCATTAATTTTCTAATGAAAAAGCGGCGTTGAGCTTCAACGAATCCGGATGCGCCACTTGTTGTCAGCAATCGTTTATCATTACTACACCTCTGGCTTACCATTCTTCCGCTCCATGGCGTATGATGGTTCGCAGTTCCTGACTTGGTCCTTGGATCGAAATTGTTAATAGCATAACCCGAATGAGTTGGTCATGGATCAAATTAACCCTTTTCCTCTGTAGAGAGTCTTCTTAGCATTGCAATACCCCTTCGTAAAAATGCTGGAAGTGTGACCTAACCCTACACCAGCGTTCCAACTGAGATGGATCCGTCGGTTTGAGGATTTAATTGCGCATGCGCAGTGGGTGAAAGTATAGTCTGGTCTGAAAATCTAGACCTCTTAACGTCCGTTAGTTGCAATTCCAAAGGAGGGATATTGATAAATATTGTGAGACCCCCCACCCCCGTCTCCGAAATGGACGAAAAAAAGTGTGTATTATAAGTAATATTTATGTTCTAATTTTCATGCTTTAGACTTAAGGCTTTGTTTTTGGAATCTCCAAAAGCTACAAAAAATTATAATGTACGGATTTAATTTCAAGTATATTTACTGCTCCATCCCACAATAAAAAAAATAAATTGTTAAGACATTTATTTTCTGGTTTGTACTTCAAGTATAGCAAATTAAAATTAAACCTGTCTGCTTGAAAATAATTTATTATTTATTAATTGCTCTCGTCGTTGTTACTATAACTTATTTTTGTTCAACTCTCAATTTATAGACCAATTAAAAACACTATTCCTAGAACTGTTTTGCTTATGTTATTCAAAAATGCTTGCCTAGAATTACAATGACTTTCCTATTTTAAATTTTAATGCGCTGTGGCCTTCAACTTTTTTTTTATAGTATTTATTTCATTTTTTTACCTTATTACAATATTATAAATAAAAATATTACTTTTACATAATATTAAATAAAATACTGTTGAACAAATTATTTATTAGGATGGATATTCTTTTTTTTTAAATATTGATACATATTTTATATATTATTGAGTTAATATTTTATTTTGGAATCTTTTTGATTAGTTGTAAGTTCCTGGAACTTTATTTTGTAAGTGAAAATTAAAAAAATCAATTAAGTTAGCATCAAAAATTAAATGATTAAATGCAAGCGACAGGTGCGCAGGTACCTGCTAATGTCTTAGACTAATTTTTATTAATTGTAAAACAATAGATAGGAGCAATATTTACAAATATTAACTTTTAAAAAAGATGTCGCTTAGAACTGAAGTTAAAAAAACTTTAAGTAAAACTTTTTTCTAGCACAAGAGTTTTAAATTTTTGGATTAATTTTAACACAAAAATTATTTAAAATACGTTATAGACAGCATATTCTCTAAACAAACAATTCCCGGCCACCCTCCCGACTTGGGAGTACAGAAGAACCTCCCCTTGCATTACTATGGTTCGTGAATTCTTAATAAAGGATGCTGCGCACGCCTACGGTAAAGTAATAATAATAATAATAATATACTTTTTATTTATTCCGGGACAAGTCCCTTTAGAATAAAAATTACAGGCAGAGATAGGTGGGCTTAAAATAAAATATCAGCTGACTTCCTTGTACGCCTATCAAACTTTAAACTATAAATCGGTGGTTCAAAAAGTGATCCTGAATTTAGTTACTAGTTTCCGAAGATTGCAGTATCTCAAAAACGACACTCGGCATCGCGATATCCGTCTATTGAAACACACAAATGGGGAGGAAAACCACTATTTTACACTAAATTTTAACACTTAAAACAAGTAATAAAAATGTTTAATTGGATTGGAAACCAAATTGCCTTTGTAATCTTTATTACCGAAACATATGATTTATGTATTTATTTTAAATATAATTTTTGATGTAAGCTTATTATGACCTTCAAGTAAAGTACCCTTTTCGGATCACAAATATTAACAAAAATCTAGAAAATACATTCTTATCGATGTAAAAGTCCTATTTACCAAATTTGAGAAGTTTTTCATTATATTTTAATATAATATTTGATGAAAGTCTAATATGACCTTTAAGTAAAGTACCGCTTCCGGTTCTCTAATTTAGACCAAAATCTAGCATGTTATTTAAATCAATATGTAAGTTATAAATACTAAATTTGAGAAGTTTTGCATAGTATTTTAATATAATTTTTGATGGAAATCAATTATGACCTTCAAGTAAAGTACCACTTCCGGTGATCATACAGTAACCAAAAAGCGAGGTTCACACCTAGATTTTACAGCAATACAAAATACAAAATTTCAATTTTCTACGACTAACCGTTTTTGAATTATGCGAGATATGAACGTACGTACGTACAGACGCCACGACGAAACTAGTCAAAATGAAAATTTTCGCGATTACAATACTTTTTTTGCTTCGTACAATGAAGTAAAATATCACAGTATAATGGATAAATATACCAAGAGCAATTATACAGTTTTAAGCATTTACCAACTTCTATCTATATAATTTTCATCAGTGCTACTTTCCGTATCTATATTTAGATAATCAATCTCCATAGTGATGATGATTACGCCATGATGCAAGCTTTTCTGCTTCTTATTTTCATTTCTCCATCAACTTTGATTTTTTTTTGCCTGTCATAGTTCGCTGAGTGTGTGATTATGCTGATAGTTCAAAAGCATTGGAACTGGCTCTTGATGATTCGCGGGCGTGATGCAATCGCTGTTTCGTGACTTACCAAGTATCTTACATCTTAACGTATTACAGGCCATAATCGATTGATAAGAAAAACGAAGCTATTATTTAATGAATATAAAGTAAAAAAGCAATCCAGTTACCACATTTATATATATATATATATATATATATATATATATATATATATATATATATATATATATATATATATATATATATATATATCCGCTACGAAAAGCCACTGTTTTTAACAATCTCCGAGTTCATACCCGTTGAAGCTATTGGGCCCAGAAAGCCTATTAGGAATCGCGTGAGGAAGGGTGGGTCGGGTAAGGGGGGGAGGAGGAGGAGGAGGATGAGGAAATTTATACATATATTGTAACGATATATATATATATATATATATATATATATATATATACATATATATATATGGCGTAGGGGTGATGACCCTACCCCGTGTACCTTAATTGTGAATCGCGTTGCGGTTTTCCAGGACATAAAATAGCCGCCCGGAGGTTTGGTCCATGGACGGTCTGTCTCGGGGAAAGAAATATAGGTCCTCGTGCGCCTGCTGACTCCGAACAGCCATAATCCGTGGATAAAGACCGATTTGTCACTGTCCTTGAACCCGAGTGAGTCGGTGGCAAGGACACTGCCGAATTGGCCCCAAAGGAGCCGGTTATGGAGCAATGGGTAGCCTGCCGCTACACCATGGAAAGCATGGTTCGCAGCAACGTGTGGTTGGGTGATCCCCTCCAGGCTGTCTGTGCTCCCGCAAGCAATAAATATCTGTAAGAAGACCACATCGCGCGGCCAAAGATCTACAAGGTCTATAGAGCTAAACGAAAAAAAACATATATATATATATATATATATATATATATATATATATATATATATATATATATATACAACTGTTTATTTGAGTTACCTTTCAGATAAATCCAAGTCTAAGTAAGTGCTTATCGATATAAAGTAAATGCTATTTTTCAGGACTCGAAAAAAAAAAAAAAAAATTACCAAAATTAAATTCGCACATTTGCGCAGATAATTATCTGCCAACGATTATCTGCCACAGGCCAACGATGAAAAAACTTTTGTACTGAAAATACCTTATTCCTATAGTTTTTAGGGTGCTGAATCCAAATATTATATTAAAAAAGACGTATCACCCACAATTTCTTCACATTTTATAGTTAAATTTATTAAATTAAGCCATTTTTAAAAAAATTGAACAGCTTCACAGGCCAACGATGAAAAAACTTTTGTACTGAAAATACCTTATTCCTATATTTTTTAGGGTGCTGAATCCAAATATGATATTAAAAAAGCTGTATCACCCACAATTTCTTCACAGTTTATAGTTAAATTTATTAAATTAAGCGATTTTTAAAGAATTGAACAATTTTCAGTTTTAGGCCTCATGAAACAATTTGTAAAGGCTTTGCCTAAAGATGGACCATGTTTCAAGTATCTCTGCCAAAAGTTTCTACGCCTTTCAGAAGCTAAACTAAAAGAAGGCGTCTTTGTCGGGCCTGACATTAGAAAAATGATGTTTGATGTTAACTTTGAATCCACAATGACCTTAAATGAGAAAGTAGCATGGGTATCATTCAAGCAAGTCGTTACAAAGTTCTTGAGAAATGAAAAAGACCCAGAGTATGTTTCTATTGTAGCTAACATGTTACAGAAGTTTAAAAAGTTAGGATGTTTGATGAGCCTGAAACCTACGGAAAACTATGGGTGATACAAAAAAAACTAAGGCCAGATTTAGATTCAGCACATAAAAATCTATAAAGATCAACTATTAAAGTTAAAAAAGTTCAAATTCAAAAAAAATTTTTTTGTTGGCCTTTGTAATAGTTACAATTTTCTAAAGTTCAATTCCTAGGCACTTAATCGTCAAAAAACTGAAGTATTTTTGAGGAATTTGCTTTTAAAATATGATATAACTCGTACGAGCAAAAATTTGTACTTACCCATCCCAGATTCTCCTAGAAGATGTATTCAATTACTTAAAAGGGAGTACGTCCGATTTATATATATATATTGCTACCTGTAAATAAATGAAATGCTTAAAGTTGGCTAGAAGGCCAAAGCATTGCATTCTAATGAACTCCTATTATAATTATTATTATAAAATAATTGATAGGATAAAATTGTCTATTAAGATTATTATATAATAATAATAATAATAATCTAACTAAAATTAAAGTAAATTTACAAATAATAATTAATAAAAAATTTACGAACCTAAAATTTGACCATTCCGGTGAGATAGCTCTCCGGCCTAAGACTGAACAAAATGGATGACAAAGATATAACGTTATATAAAATACATCGATATATACAAAAAGTGTATTATATAATATCTTTAAAATATTTTCCGTATATGAGGTATCGATTTATCTTTTGCATGTCGTAATTTACTGAAAACTGCATAATGTTTACCTAACAGCATTGATATCTTTCAGGGACGTAGCTTCGTTATAATATATTGCAAATGAGAGGGTAACATTTAAAATTTCTTAACAATTTTGATCCAATTTCCAAATTTAACTAATTATTTAAAATTTCTTAAATATATTATGAAATATTGTAATTTTCCCAACTTTTTTGGATTTGATTTTTTTCTCTTACCTGTTGCAAATATTGTACATTTGAAAATAATAATTTTTATTTTATTTTCAAACACAACATTGTAACGATAAAATCCCAATATGTCAACTTAAAAGTTATTATTATTGATTTAATTTTTTCATTCATCAAGCAGAAACGAAATTAGCACAGATAACGCAGTTTACATTTATGCAATATATTTATAATACAAATATAACAGCCACAAGTCGTACAATTGTGTCTAACAATATCTGTACAGTTTTACTTCCTTGTACGAAGTAAAGGAAGTATTGTAATCGCGAAAATTTTCGGTTTGCAGATTTCAACGGAAATGTCCATTCTGACCATTCCTGAATTTTGAATTTTGACTAGTTTCGTCGTGACGTCTGTACGTACGTTCGTTCGTATCTCGCATAACTCAAAAACGGTTAGCTGTAGGAAGTTAAAATTTTGTATTTAGGATTATTGTAAAATCTAGTTGTGAAACTCCCTTTTTGGTTACTGCTTGATCACCGGAAGTGGTACTTTACTTGAAGGTCATAATTGATTTTCATCAAAAATTATATTAAAATACTATGCAAAACTTCTCAAATTTAGTATTTATAACTTATGCATTGATTTAAATAACATACTAGATTTTGGTCTAAATTGGAAAACCGGAAGCGGTACTTTACTTGAAGGTCATATTAGACTTTCATCAAAAATTATATTAAAATATAATGTAAAACATCTCAAATTTGGTAAATAGGACTTTTATAGGACAATCAAATTTTATAGGACTATTTTTTGTGTGTGTGCCAATAGATGGATATCGCGACGCCGAGTGTTGTTTTTGAGATATTGCGATCTTCGGAAACTAGTAACCAAATTGAGGATCACTTTTTGAGCCACCGATTTATAGTTTAATAGGCGTACAAGGAAATCATGGGGTGACACATCAGATATTTTTCCAGAGCGTTCTGGTCAACTGAAATACTCAGTTCTGTTTGTGAAATGATTTGACTTTAAAAACAATTGAATAACAGGATATTGTCGAATACATGCAAACTGCGTTATGTGTGCTAACTTAGTCTCGGGTCGATAAACGAAAAATTTGCATAGTGATGTTATAATCACAATAAAAATACATCTTTTTTAAATTTTTTCATTCATCAACCAGAAACGAAATTAGCACAGATAAGGCAGTTTGCATTTATACAATACATTTAGATTAGAAGATAACAGCCACAAGTCGTACAATGGTGTCCAACAATATCTGTACCGTTTTACTTCCTTGTACGCAGTAAAGGAAGTATTGTAATCGCCAAAATTTTCGGTTTGCAGATTTCAACGGAAATATCCATTTTGACCAGTCCTGAATCTTGAATTTTGACTAGTTTCGTCGTGACGTCTGTACGTACCTGTGTATCTCGCATAACTCAAAAACGGTTAGCTGTAGGAAGTTAAAATTTTGTATTTGGGATTGTTGAAAAATCTAGTTGTGAACCTCCCTTTTTGGTCACTGCTTGATTACCGGAAGTGGTACTTTACTTGTAGGTCATAGTTGATTTCCATCAAAAATTATATTAAAATACTATGCAAAACTTCTCAAATTTAGTATTTATAACTTATATATTGATTTAAATAACATACTAGATTTTGGTCTAAATTGGAAAACCGGAAGCGGTACTTTACTTGAAGGTCATATTAGACTTTCATCAAAAATTATATTAAAATATAATGTAAAACATCTCAAATTTGGTAAATAGGACTTTTATATCGATATGAATGTATTTACTATATTTTTATTAAAATTGGTGAGCCGAAAACGGTACTTTACTTGAAGGTCATAATAAGCTTACATCAAGAAATATTTTTAAATTAAATACGTAAATCATATGTTTCGGTAATAAAGGTTACAAACGCAATTTGGTTTCCAATCCAATTAGACATTTTTATTACTTGGTTTAATTGTTAAAATTAAGTGTAAAATACTTGTTTTCTTCCCCATTTGTATGTGTGTGTCAATAGATGGATGTCGCGACGCCGAGTGTCGTTTTTGAGATACTGCAATTTCGGAAACTAGTAACCAAATTCAGGATCACTTTTTGAGCCACCGATTTATAGTTTAATAGGCGTACAAGGAAGTCATGTGTTGTCCACATCAGATATTTACTCGAATTTTCATATTACAAATTTCTTTAAGATGTATGTTCAATTTTTGGGACTATGAAAGTAATCAAGAGAACTGCCATGCAGGTCACTGCATTCGTCCGACGCATTCCTGCTTCCACCGACAGTTTTTCAACCTCTTCAAGGTTAACCGGTCGGTCTCTGCTCACCGCTCAGTGCATCCTTTGTACTTACCTTCTTCCCTTCCTAAATCAATTTTTGGAGTCCCGGAGGAGCTTTTATCCCTATTCTCCTGGCAATACACCCCTTTAGGACTTTCATTATCATAGCAGGGAGAGATTCTATTAGGTATTTTATAACTAACAGCGTGACAACAGACTATTAGTAGTATTATGTTATTATTTGTATGACATAATTTTATGGGTATAATTTTGAATGCTTGTATTTATTCTTCCTTTAAAGAACCGTCAATCCTGTTTTTTTTTGTTTTTTTTCCCCCCCCCCTACAAACTTAACTAGTCAATAATCTAAAATGTTTCACTTATTTTAACTCCAACCGGTACCAAAATTACCGGTGTATCCATTCCTTATCGCTTTGAGTACATAGTGATTTTTTTTTAAATATATTTAGCTCAGTAGACAATTTAATTATCTTTGAAATGGACATTTGGAATATTCCGGGAGATGTAAAGTTTTCGAGTTAAACGAAAATCTAAAAAAATATCTGATGTGGACAACACATGACTTCCTTGTGCGCCTTTTAAACTATAAAACGGTGGCTCAAAAAGTGATCCTCAATTTGGTTACTAGTTTCCGAAGATTGCAGTATCTCAAAAACGACACTCGGCGTCACGACGTCCATCTATTGACACACACCAGCTCTTTTTTCTGGAGGTGTCATTCCGTTATTAAATGTCGATTTCTTTCAGTTTGAAACAAGTTCCTAAGAGATTGCTTCGTGTTCCTTGAAAACATTACAACTTTCTATGTCACTAGACAAAGCATTGGAAATCGACGTTTTCAAAATTTTAAGCAAAAGAACCCGCTTAACTTATATCTTATTCTCCTGCTGCTGACTTGTTCAGCCCACAAATGGAGAGGAAAAAAATTATTTTACAATCAATTTTAACACAAAGTAATAAAAGCGTTCAATTAGAGTGGATCACCAAACCATATGATCTCTGTATTAAATGTCAATAAACCTTTTGATATGAATTTATTACGATCTTTAAGTAAAGTACCACTTATATCTATTATAGTATTTATATTGATGTAAAAGTCTAATTTACCAAATTTGAGATGTTTTAGGCACATTGTATTTTAATATAATTTTTGATGAAAATTTTAACCAAAATTTATTATGTTATTTATATTAACATATAAGTATTAATTAGCAAATTTGAGAAGTTTTGAATTATATTTTAATATGATTTTTGATGAAAATCAATAATGGCTTTCAAGTAAAGTACCATTTCCGGTAATCATGCAGGTTCACAATTAGATTTTATAATAATCTAGAGATTTCTTCGTGTTCCCTGATAACATTAGAACTGTCTATGTCACTTGATAAAGCATTGGAAATCGACAGTTTCGACATTTTAAGCGGAAAACCCCACTTAACTAATATCTTATTCTCATGCTGCAGACTTGCTGATCTCACAAATGGGGAGGAAAACTGGTATTTTACACTCAATTTTAACACTTAAAACAAGTAATAAAAATGTTTAATTAGATTGGAAACCAAATCGCGATTGTAACCTTTATTACCGAAACATATGATTTATGTATTTAATTTTAATATAATTTTTGATATAACTTTATTATGACCTTCAAATAAAGTACCCTTTTTGGCTCACCAATTTTAACAAAAATCTTGTAAATACATTTATATCGATATAAAAGTCCTATTTACCAAATTTGAGATGTTTTATATTATATTTTAATATAATTTTTGATGAAAGTCTAACATGACCTTCAAGTAAAGTACCACTTCCGGTTTTCCATAAACCAAAATCTAGTATGTTATTTATATTAACATATAAATTTTAATTAGCAAATTTGAGAAGTTTTGAATTATATTTTAATATGATTTTTGATGAAAATCAATAATGCCTTTTAAGTAAAGTAGCATTTTCGGTAATCATGTAGTGATCAAAACGGGAGGTTTACAACTAGATTTTATAATAATCCTAAATACAAAATTTTAACTTTCTACGGCTAACCGTTTTTGTGTTGTGCGAAATACGTATGAACGAACCTATGTACAGACGCAACGACGAGACTAGTCAAAATGGATTCAGGGATGGTCAAAATGGAGGATATTTCCTTTGAAATCTGAAAACCGAAAATTTTCGCGATTACAATACGTCCTTATACTGCGTACAAGGAAGTAAAAATAAAAATGTTTTCTTTGGTAACATGTGCTTACTTAAATACATGGCTACAAAGTCCAACATGGACGCTGTATCTTTGCCTGGTCAGATATATGTTTTTTTTTTTTTTTTTTTGTAGAGAATTTCCATGAAAGCATACTTTTTCAGATATTGGCAAATAAAATTGTCATGTAATATAAATGAAAAGTTAAAGACCTTAAGGAAAAGTCTTTAGGCTCGACATGGTTAGAGCCCGTCATGGCGCGCTACAGTCAATTGAAAAACACGCTTATCGACTATCGTGCAGTCGCTATCGGGTACAGGATGCTCGATATTGTATGAAGGCATCGGAGTTCGAAACCCTACAAAAAAAACAAAAAAAAAACAGCCCACCCGTACAAGAGATATTCTTGGCACAGACATACAGACAGACCAAAATCCGGACTCTGAAACATAAAGATCCGTTGATGACAACACACATAATAAATTTGACCTAATTATAATACTTTCCTTAATATTCCTAGTAACTGTAGGAAAGTAAAATCGTTTGAAGAAAAAGCAAACAATCGATTAAACGGTCAGAGATCCTTTTAATTGGCATTCAGGTCGGTGTCCGGATTATTTTTTTATTTGTTTAGGAAATATCCAATCAGCTAATTCATTTGAAAACCGCCGACACGTGAATGTCTGAAATACCTGATTCATATAATAACACACTTTTAAACTCAAGGCTGTACTACCACACAAAAACTTCCTTATCCTTCAATCTTTTCTTTCAGGTTTTTCTTCCTTTTTAGCATAGTATTCTATACATATATATATATATATATATATATATATATATATATATATATATATATATATATATATATATATATATATTACTATGTTTTATCTAAATTAAATTGAGCTTGATATATATTTAGCTGATAATATACTAATCTGTATACAGATATGCCATTGGGCAATAATTGAAGATGATTATCCCGAAATTATGTAATAAGTCAATAAACATGAATTACTTACTTTGTCCTCTAAATTGGATACCTTTCCAAGGACCTGATTAGTGATTGCCATTATTTAATAATTAACCAAGATAATGTTCCTACTTTTAAGTTTAATAATAATGTTAATAACCATAATGCTAATCAAATTTATTGCTGTCATACCTGATAAAATATATTCAAATTAATAATAGCCATGGTTACTAAAGAACAACCTGCTTCCTAACATTTATCTTTATTCCTCAAAATTAAAATAATAAACTGTTACAAGAGAAAATAATAACTGTTACAATAAACTGTTATGTTATAAACTGGAATGATTCAGACTAGGCCTAGCCATTAACTGTTCTAACATAAATATCTTATCTGTAATAATTGGTGTTGATGGTCCAGCATTTCTCCATCGGGTTCCCCTGCATATCTTAAGTCATGGAGCCAGCGCATCTGTCATCTTCAGAGGAAAACCTATTAGTTGTTGTCAAAGTTCGGCCCTCCAGCGAAATCCTACCAGAAGTCCCTTTTCGTTGCCTCCTCTCCTCCGGTCCCCCTTTATTCCTTGTTCTCCTAAGAGGGAGTCGAAGACGTTTTTGGTTGGTCCCAGGATGCAAGGGTGACGTTTTCTTAAAATTGATTGTCTTCCAAGACGGACCACCTCTCGCCTTTGTCACACTGCCCACTTCTCGGTAGGTTTTTAAATTAACTTATTCCTTATATCTGACGGTAAATGCTGTGGTGAACATCTGTCATATATATATATTGCATTTAGGAGTATAATCGAATTATGTAAGTCAGACCATCTTTCAAAATCGTGGCCATAAAAACTCGTAAGTTTATGACTTTTTTTTATTTTTCACCTATAAAGCTGTATGCATACTCATATAAAGTACTCTATGTTTTTAACAAAATCGTCGTTTTTATCGTGGTTTTCAACTACACCAATCAACCATATTGTTATATTGTGGTACGCATTAGACGCAGAATTTGATGTTCTTTAATTTAATACGTTATATTTTTTTCGATAAAATGTACCGTTTTGGAATTTCGAAACACTAAAAATTTCGAGTTTTTTTTAATACTATTTCGTATTCCAGCCGCGATAAGTTGGCAGACGTGCATTCTTCATGTCAGTTCTATAGACATGTTCATTTTATATACCCAAGCCTTAGTATGAATATAAATATAAATATAAATATAGGAATATAAACAAGGCACCAAGATCCTTATACGGGCCTAAGAATCCACTTATTTAAATTGGATCCATTTTTTAAAAATATAAATATATATTTTTTATAAATATATGGAGGACGTAACGGCCGATTACATTGGGGTGAAGGTCCCAGATTGTCCGGTTCGGAAGGTTGTGGGTCCGATTCCCACCTGGGTCAGTTGATAATTATTTCCCGGTGATCCCGCGATCAATGAATCTTGACACTCCCACTCTGGTTAGCACGCGGAGATGACGTAAAGGTAACTGGCAGGTGTTGGCAAAAAGGACCACAAGATCCACTTGCTGGCCTAGTTCCCCTGCTAATACCAGCACCAGTACCAGTATATATTAATATAAATAATATACTAGATTTTTCTTAAAATTAGCTAGCTGGATGTAGTACTAATATATTAAATATATATGTATATATATATATATATATATATATATATATATATATATATATATATATATATATTTTTTTTTTTTTTTTTTTTGGTGGTACTATAACCCGTGAAGGGTTCTGGCTTCCTCCAACAGCAACCTCCATGCTTCCCCGTTCTGTGCCACTGCCATCCAGTTTCGCACGCTCAGATACTCTCAAGCGTCATTGGCCACACAATCTGTCCAGAGTAGTTTTGGTGTCCCAACTCTTCGACGACTAAACAGGCTAGATCGGAGGCTCGGTCAGAATCTTCCTAAGTGGTAAATCATCAGCCATTAGTCCTGCCCATCTGAGCCTTCCAAACTTGGTGAAACGGGAGTTATCCTGCTCATGATATAAATCATACAGCTCCCGATTGTTTCTCCCTCTCCATTCATTGTTTTCTATCACGCCTCCATAAATTCGGCGCAACACTTTCCGCTGAATTATAAGAAGAAGCTGGATAAGTCTCCTCAGCTCTGGATGTGGTCCTCAACAGTCTCTGAGCCGTAACAAAGTACAAGCCGGATAAGAGTGTCATAAATGATAATTTTTGTTCGCCTTTTCACCAGATTGCTTGAAAAATGCTTTCGGAGTCCGAAATAGCAGCGGTTCGCTGCCAATATTCTCTTGACCTCAACTGCTGTTCCGTTGTTGAAAGTTATCATAAATCCAAGATAGACAAATCCTGAGACCTGCTCAAACCTGTAAGGCCCAAAAGCCCCAGTTTTTTTTTTTTTTTTTTTGTACGCGTTCCGTAACCATTTTTAACATTTTTATAATGGTGTGTGTGTATGTTTCAATAGATGGATACTAATAGACCCCATGGCGCCGAGTATCGTTTTTGGGATACTGCTATCTTCGGAAACTTGTAATCAAATTCAGTATGACATTCTGAGACATCGATTTATAATCGATTAATAGGCGTATAAAGAATTCATGTGGTGTCCACATCAGATATTATCCTTTCATCATATGTGAAATATTTTTTTTTTAAATATTTTCATATAATCTCTCTCTCTCTCTAATATCTGTAGACTGATTTTTTTATTATTATAAAGCTAAGTTGAATACATAACTCGATCTGGAGTTGCAATATTCGCCTCTCTAACGGTTAAGATCCCATCTATCTCAATAAAAGACGTATAAGATCATACATAGATACGATGATTGATACCACCAGTTCTCTGTGGTGCTCTTCAAGTATAGGTCAGGAATGTGTAATTCGCGGCGAGAATCGGACCGGTTCTAAATGTCAGTTGACGTTTTTTTTTTTTAGGTACTCTTCGTTCTGCAACCATTGCGGATATAGACACTTACTTTAATGTGAATCCCATATTTATCATTATTTATGAACATTTTCCTTTTTTTATATTTTATAATGCAATGTGTGGAAAATAGGGGAAAGTTTTGTTGCAGTCGCCGAAAACTGACAGATATTTTGACCAGAAAATTCATTTTGTTGCAAAATACTTAAACAATTTTTTTTTCCTTTCTCGGATACTATTAGTTTTTTTCCGATAAGATCACCTTATAAGAAATTAAAGTAGACAAAATGTCTACATTTTATGCCCATAAAAAAATGTCTTTACGATCAACCGTTAAGCCGCTGGAGCACATGTGAGGGACATAGGACACATTTTTCTGGCCAGGGATATGAGATTTACGTTTAGGCCATTATTTTCTAACGTAGTGAGATTTCCTATCTCTGCTGTCCCGTTCGATTTTAAAATATCTGATGTGGACAACACACAACTTCCTTGTACGCCTATTAAACTATAAATCGGTGCCTCAAAAAATGATTCTGAATTTGGTTACTTGTTTCCGAAGATTGCAGTAAAAACGACACTCGGCGTCTCAACATCCATATATGACACACACACACACACACACAAACAAATGGGAAGGAAAACAGTTTTTTACACTCAATTTTAACACTTAAAACAAGTAATAAAAATGTTTAATTGGATTGGAAACCAAATTGCGTTTGTAACCTTTATTACCGAAACATATGATTTATGTATTTAATTTAAATATAATTTTTGATGTAAGCTTATTATGCCCTTCAAGTAAAGTACCCTTTTCGGCTCACCAATTTGAACCAAAATATAGTAAATAAATTCATATCGATATAAAAGTCCTATTTATCAAATTTGAGATGTTTTGCATTATATTTTAATATCATTTTTGCTGAAAATCTATTATGGCCTTCAAGTAAAGTACCGCTTCCGGTTTTCCAATTTAGACCAAAATCTAGTATGTTATTTTAATCAGTAATAAAAATGTTTAATTGTATTGGAAAACAAATCACGTTTGTAACCTTTATTTCCGAAACATATGATTTCTCTTTTAATTTAAATATAATTTTTGATGTAAGCTTATTATGACCTTCAAGTAAAGTACCCTTTTCCGCTCACGAATCTTAACCAAAATCTAGTATGTTATTTATAGTGCCAGGCTAGGCGCGAGCCTGTCCGGGTTAGCAACCGGAGGAACACAGCTCATTACCGCGCCCAATCACAGTACATTAACACACAAAGGTCACTACATCCGTTCCTCGCCACTACCCAGGCGGCTGGTGCAGCCCTCCCGGGGGGTCGCTCCAGAGGGTACAGGAGATAAACAAGGTATGGCACTCCTTGGCCGCTGGGATAGTACAGGAGCCCGCTCATCCTAACCTGGAAGGAGTGGCTGCTCTATCAGCCCAGTGTAAAAGTTCGGACGCTGTAGTAGTGCCAGTTGGTGACTGGATGGGACCCTGCTGCACGGACCGGAGTTGCACTCCCGAGGCCACTGGACTTCTCTCCTGGGAGATTACCTGTTCCGGTCAAATGGTGAAGGTGGCGAGGATGGACGCAAACCTACACTAACACCACACAGTAAACAATACAGATAAAACAACAAACAAAACCAATGGAAAACTTTAAAGTAAACGAGCAGCCTAATGTGCCAGCTGCGCAGGGGGAGGAAGAGCGGTCATCCCAGACCGCTACAAATTTTGAAGCCAGAGCAGGTTGCTGCGCCCACACAGTCTAGGGTGCTGCGACCTTATCAGCTCCCCTCTAGCCTTCCAAGCAGAAGGGAGAACTCTGATGAAGAGACCTCCCGCTCTCGATTGACTCGATCGATCGAGATGGAACGGCTAAATCAGCCTACAAATAGCAGAGCACCTAAAGGGGAAGGAGAGGAGCTCAAAGCCGCTGCCTTAGCAAGAGCTAAGCAGAAAAAGAAAATTTACAGGCAAAAGAAAAGGCGGGCCGAGGCCATTCAAAGGCAAGCCGAAAGGGAGGCCATCAGGACGAGGCGTCAAAACCCCGTTTCTGACCCGGCTACCCACAGGCGGCCTAGTACCAGCGGGCGCCCCGCGGGCCGTTCCCCTCTGGCTCGGCTTGGAGGGCGCGGCCCGGGGACAGTCCTCGAACCGATTCGGGAGAGGGAGGACGGGGCTTTGCCTCCGTCCACCCCTCCTTCCCGACGCGGAGGGGACTCAGCGAGCGCCTCAAGAGCAGGTCCGTCTAAACCATACCAGAAAAGGATTAGGCCTATGGAGGAGTCTCCACCGACCGATACGCGTCGGCAAGACTCTATAAGAGCAAGATCCTCTCCCAAGAGGACCAATAAGCCTGCAGCGGGACCATCTCAGCAGAGCGCCCAGGAGGATCAGGGGAAACCCCGATCCTACAGGGATGCTGCTGCTACCAGCACAAGGGCCTTGCAGGTGGTCATTATGGGGAGCCAGGAGGGTGCCCCCATTACTCAGGAAGAGGCCCAACTCATCCGAAGGCTCCTCATAGCCGAAATTGAGAGGAGGGCTTATGAGCCAAGACCTAGAAGTAGACCTCTTGAATTCATCAACTCAGGTTATCAGGCGGAACCGGGATGGTTCCTCCTAACCTGCAAAAATGAAGAAACCAGAGACTGGCTTCTCAGTTGGGTACCTCCTACGGACCGTGGGTTTGTAATGAGGCGGTCCGCCGAGGCTCTCTGGCCCACTAGAATTGCTATTGGGCTGGGGACTGAGGTGATCGAACCCGGCAGATTGGTCAGCCTCCTGGAATTTCAGAACCCAGAACTGGCGGGAACCAACCAGTGGCAGTTTCTGGGAGTGGAAGGCGATCCGGGACATCTGAGGGGCATCTTCAGAGTCCCAACCAGCACGATCGCCTGGCTGGAGGCGAACGGATGGCGGATCAGCTATGAGCTGGTGTCGCTGACCGTCTGGAGAACGCCTTCGGCTCCGGCTAGACAACAGCCCCCACAGGAGGATCAAGGGAGGAACGGGCGCCAATAGGCCCCTGCTCCTCCCACCTCCTTCTCCTCCACCTGCCACAATCATGGATAACGCTGGGATCGAGGTAAGACAAATTAATTTACAGCATAACAAGTCGGCTACGGCTGAATTAGCGAAGCTTCTTTCGGGGGTGAAATCCACCCTCGTTTTAATACAAGAACCTTATTGTTTTAGGGGAATGATTAAAGGACTTGGGGGTATCGGCGGAAGAATCATCCGCCCACCCTCATGCGAAGCACCAAGGTCATGTATCTGGGTCTCTAAAGACCTTCAGATACTACCTTTGTCCCAGATTAGCACGAAGGATGTGGTGGCCCTGGCCATAACTACCAAGGTCAGTAATATTAAGCTTAAAATGATTATTGCCTCCATATATGTACCCCATAATTTGGATCCAACTTATCATTACATAGAAAGTCTCTTCCGCTTTGCAAGGAAGAATGATCTACCTCTCTTAGTAGGCGGAGACGTTAATGCCCATCACCGTGTGTGGGGCAGTTCAGACACGAACGAGCGAGGGGAAACCTTGCTCGAATATATAGCCTCTACAAATTTAGAGATATTAAACAGAGGTAGCGAAGCTACCTTTGTCACTCGAGTCAGAAGCGAGGTTCTGGATATCACACTCGCTTCTAGTCAGATTAAAGACCTCTGCAAAGACTGGAAGATCACCTCGGATATTACACTGTCCGACCATAGGATGATCTCATTCAAGATTAACTCTGAACAAACCTCCCCAACTCTGAAGAGAAACCCCAGAAACACTGAGTGGAATCTATTCAGGGAAAGGTTGGATAGATGCCCATACATCCCTATGGGCAGACTTCAAACCAAAGTTCAGATAGAGGAAGAAACTACACTCTTAGAGAGAATAGTACAAGACGCATATGAGGCGGCCTGTCCCTTAAAGGCAGAACCCAGGAAAAAGATCAGATGGTGGTCCATTGAGCTGTCTAAGCTACAAAAGGCTACAAGAAAGGCCTATAATAAAGCATATAAATCAAAGCAGAAGGCTGACTGGGATCTGTACCGGGTCGCCTCTAACTCATACAAAAAAGAAATAAGGAAGCATAAACGGGAGGGCTGGCGTAAGTTCTGTAGCAATATAGAATGCACGCCAGAAGCCTCTCGCCTAGTTAAGCTGCTTGGGAATGACGCCCAACAGCCACTGGGAGCCTTAAAGAAACCTAACGGACTCTGGACCTCCAACTTGGTGGACACCTTGTCTCACCTGATGGAGACCCACTTTCCGGGTTGCAGTATCACCAATTCAGTCAACCCTCCCTCAAGTATGTACCCTGGCAGTGATACTAACGACACAGAGGAGGATTGGGCTCTGGCAGAGTCCATAGTCAGTGACGGGGCCATTAGGTAGGCAGTCGGGGAGCTCAAGCCGTATAAAGCCCCAGGCACTGACGGTATCCTTCCATGTATGCTCAAAGAGGGCCTCAATGCTCTGCTCCCCCGAATCAGAGCACTTCTAGGAGCCTCTCTAGCCATCGGGTACATTCCAGAATCCTGGAGGAAATCCCTAATAGCTTTTATCCCGAAGAATAGTAAGGAGGATTACAGTGTTGCTAAGGCTTTTCGACCTATCAGCCTATCCTCCTTTCTTTTTAAGATCCTGGAGAAGCTGGTAGCAGTACACCTTACAAGCAAGGTTCTACCTCTCCATCCCCTTCACCCTCAACAGCATGCTTACCTCCAGGGAAAATCAACAGAAACTGCCCTACATTCCCTAGTTGGAAAAATAGAAAAGGCCTTGGTATACAAGGAATCCGCCTTAGGGCTCTTTTTCGATGTTGAAGGGGCATTCGACAGAACCAGGCCTGAGGCAGTTTGTAGAGCTTTAAAAGAAATATCTGCCCCACCTACTATAGCCAGATGGGTCGGATTTGTTTTGAAGAACAGAATAATAGTCGTCTCAGAGGAGGGCACCAGACTAGAGGCGCAGGCCTTCACAGGCTGCCCCCAAGGGAGCTGCATCTCCCCACTGCTCTGGTGCCTTGTAATGGACAAGTTGTTAAGAAGACTAGAGGAGGCCGGATTCTCTGCCCAGGCATTTGCAGATGACGTAGTAATCCTCATAACTGGTAAGTTTATTGCCACCATCTTTGAGCGCATGCAGGTAGCTTGCGATATTGTTCAGACTTGGTGTAACGAAGTTAGACTTTCAGTAAATCCAACTAAGACTGAGTTGATTCTCTTTACAAAGAAACGGAAGCTGGACGCTTTTAGGGCTCCTACCTTTTTCGGCAAACAGCTCCAATTAAGTCAACAAGTCAAATACCTCGGGATTATTTTGGATTCCAAACTAAACTGGGGTTCTCATTTGACTGAAACCAAAAGGAAAGCAATAGCATCCTTTTGGCACGTTAGACGCGCTGTGGGCACAACCTGGGGCTTTAAGCCTAGGGTTATGCACTGGATATACACAGCGATTATTAGACCTAGAATTCAATATGGAAGCATAGTGTGGTGGACAGCCTTGAATAGGGCCTCCCATGTTCGTACACTCAGCCGTATTCAAAGGATGGCATGTATGAGCATTACGGGAGCGTTTCGTACCACACCTACTAAGGCTCTAGAGGTCCTCCTGTACCTAACACCGCTTCACCTATGGCTGAGGGGCGAAGCGGTTATGGCCTATCTAAGAATTAAGGAAAACAGACAGTGGCAAGAGCGGGGCGAACTCACGGGCCACTCAGTTATTGCCAAGGTGGTGGAAAAGGAGATTCCTATCCTCCAATACTGTTGCCCTCAACTTAATAGAAATCTTACTCTAGACTCTAAAGTGAGATACTCTTATCCTAGTATATCCGACTGGGAAAGGGGTTCAATTGCCACTCAAACAGGCAACCTATCCTGCTTCACGGACGGATCATGGAAGGAATCGACCGGATTAGCAGGAGCGGGCGTCTACATAGAGGATTTAGGCATTAACATAAGTCTACCACTAGGTAAACACTCTACTGTGTTCAAGCAGAAGTGTTCGCGATACTGTCTGCGGCCACATGCACGGAGGTCATCGGCTGCGACAGGGCCGGAATTACTATCTACTCAGACAGCCAATCGGCTAGGGTGACTTCCGCATTGGTAAAAGAGTGCAAACAGGCATTAGATCTACTTGCCTGCTCGAAGAGACTGGAATTAGTCTGGGTTCCTGGACATAAAGGAATCAAAGGCAATGAAAAAGCCGACAAGCTTGCAAGAGAAGGTGCTGAGAACCCTTTTTTTGGGCCAGAACCTTCAGTAGGCATCTCTAAAAGATATCAGGGGAAGAAGGTCCAGGATTGGACATGGAATTTAGCAGGTAAGGAGTGGAGGGGGTGTACGGGCCTTAGACAGGCTAAGGAACTAATTAAAAAACCCTCTGCTTCTAGAACCAAATGGCTGCTGGGCCTCAACAGAAAGGAACTCCGACTGCTTATAGGGGTACTTACAGGGCACTGCAAACTTAAAAGACACTTAAAGATATGTGGAATAGCGGGAGATGAGACCTGCCACTGTGGGCAGGCACCTGAAACTGCTCTACACTACATAGCCGAATGTGATAGATATGCGTCACTGAGATACAGACTGTTAGGATCTGACAGAATCAGAATACAAGAGGCTCCCTCCATCGAATGGACATCCCTTCTGAATTTCATTAGGAAAACCAGAAGGTTCGATATGGAGGGTTAAATAGCTATTTCTATTGGTAATCCTCCGGGGTTGGCAAAAAGGACCATCAGGCCCACTTGCCGGACTTTGTCCCCCCGCCCTTGCCAGTACCAGTACCAGTACCAGTACCAGTATGTTATTTAAATCAATATATAAGTTATAAATACTAAATTTGAGAAGTTTTTCATAGTATTTTAATATACTTTTTGATGGAAATCAATTATGACCTTCAAGTAAAGTACCACTTTCGGTGATCATGCAGTAACCAAAAAGGGAGGTTCACAACTAGATTTTACAAGAATCCTAAATAGAAAATTTTACTTTTCTACGGCTAACCGTTTTCGAGTTATGCGCGATATGAACGTACGTACGTACAGACGCCACGACAAAACCAGTCAAAATGGATTCAGGGATGATCAAAATGGATATTTCTCTGAAATCTGAAAACCGAAAATTTTCGCGATTACAATACTATCTTGAACTATTTTGATGTTTTATACAGCACCTTGCGTAATATTATGAGAGAAATTTGGTTCTGTCTGCAAAAGTTGGCAAAAAGTGGGAACCAGATGGTTCTAAGCCCAGAGTCAGCTCATTCACAATTAAAATAATTAAATAGTGTTAAGGTTATGTTTGAGTAATGTTTATGTGTCAACAGTGAATTTCATTACAATGAGTAAAAAATTAATTAATTTGTAGTTGGATTTCTCAAAATAGTTCTTCACAATGTGATATCAGTGGTGAAGAATACATTATTTCTACCAAATTTTTTCGGGGCCTAAAATATTAAATTTTCATTTATAGCGAAAAATTACATGCTCCAAAAATTATCTGATTTTTTTTAAACTTTATCTAGGAAACTAGTAAACGTAAAAACCTCAAATAGGGCTCAAATTTAGGTCTTATTTCGTTATTATATGTCGTTTTCATTCAGTTGATGGCAAGATCCTAGGAGATTTCTTCGTGTTCCTTGACAACATTAGAAATGTCTATGTCACTGGATAAAGCATTGGAAATCGACGGTTTCAACATTTTATGCGGAAGAAACCGCTTAACTTATATCTTATTCTCCTGCTGCAGACTTGTTCAGCTCACAAATGGGGAGGAAAAAAAGTATTTTAAACTCACTTTTAACACTTGAAACAAATAATAAAAGCGTTCAATTAGAGTGGAAAAAAAATCGCGTTTCTAACCTTTATCACCGAACCATATGATTTCTCTTTTAATTTTAATACATTTTTTGACAAAAGTCTAATATGACCTTCAAGTAAAGTACCACTTCCGGTTTTCCAATTTTAACCAAAATTTATTATGTTATTTATATTACTTTTTTAATCTTAATTACCAAATTTGAGATGTTTTGTATTATATTTTAATATCATTTTTGATGAAAATCAGTAATGACCTTTAAGTAAAGTACCACTTCCGGTAATCATGCAGTGACCAAAAAGGGAGGTTCGCAACTAGATTATACGATAATCCTAAATACAAAATATTAACTTTCTACGACTATCAGTTTTTGAGTTATGCGAAATACGAACGTACGTACAGACGTCACGACTGGATAATAGTCAACATGGATTCAGGGATGGTCAAAATGGATATTTACGTTGAAATCTGAAAACCGAAAATTTACTGCGTACAAGGAAGTAAAAATCAAGACACTCGCTCTCTGGCACTGACCTTGGTTGACCTTCCAGGACAACTGCATTCTCCAGCTGACCACTCAAGGTGACCCTGGCTTAGACTTTTTCCCGGAACTGGAATCAAGATATTCTGATGCACTGATGGGGAAGTTTCTGAGTCATCAGGCAGACCGTCTACATCAATTAATCTAATTTTATTCTTTTATCATTATTTAAATTTTATCATAATTTTTAATTATGAATTTAAAATTCCTGTCTCAATTAAATTCATAATTCATAGATGTTTTATAATACTGATTTATATTACATCTAATTAAAAATATAAAAACGAAAAATAAAAAAAATCTCTATCTGAAAATGCTTTTGGTTTATTATTTTCTATAATAGACCTTTGGAATCGACCAAAGAAAACATTTTTGTGACCCCCCCCTTCCCCTCAAAATTTGAGTTTTACGTTTCAAGATACGTAGAATCCAAATATCGAATAAAAAAAAAAAATCCATCCTCAAATTGTTTTCCGTTCAAAATTCAGGTGCTTTCATTGTATTCATATGAAAGCGCTGATGAAATTCCCTACAAAAGGAAAAAAAAAATCATTTAAATCGGACCAGTATTAGCTGAGATATAGCGTAATGAACTTCGTAACTAATTCTCCAGCTTCTTCTTTTTTTTTACTTGGACAGAATAGATATTTTAGAAATATTACTAAGTGTAAATAATAAACCATTGTGTAATAATTTGCAGCGTTTTTTAAATTGGAATTTTTGTTCGATATATAGAAATTTTATTCGATACACAGAATCGATATATAGAGATTTTCGATGTACGTAAGTTCGATTTTCTGTTAATTAGCAATTATAGTTAATAAGCAATTTGAGGCAGAATACCACAAAATACCAGATTACTCTACCTTCGCCTGTCCCAGGCCCCCAAAATTACCTGTTCAAAGTGTTATCGCTCATAACAGCATTACACTATTTAAAAAATAACATTAGTACAGTTTTACCACATAATAAAATAATATTCTTTTAATTTGGTTTACATAAATATAACCAAAGAGGACGCGCTTATTCATGGCCTCAAAATATCTGTCCCAACGTCCCTTAGTATCTGGCCATCATTACATTCCACTCTGTGTTAATTGCATTTTCCTGACAATAGATGGCTCTATTTTTTGAAGCTCGATAGTTTGAGGTTACATATCATTTTTAAAAAAAAGTTTTTCACGAGTCAGAAGTAAATCAAAGTGTTTTCAGTATTTGAGTGAAAAGTTAGGAAATGCGTTGTGTACATTTTTGTCGTCATTACACTCCCCTCTTTCAAATACATTACTTTTATAATTAAATAATTATCAATTTATTATCAATGAATGAGATATTATCTTTTTTTTATTTTTTTAGTATCGTTTCTTTTTCTTTTTATTACATGTTACTTTTTATAATAGCAAATAACTAAATGTTAACTAAATATGCACTTAAAACTATTCATACACATCATGGGATGATTAAAAAATATCTGATGTGGGCAACACATGACTTCCTTATACGCTATTAAACTATAAATCGGTGCCTCAAAAAGTGATCCTGAATTTGGTTACTAGTTTCCGAAGATCGCAGTATCTCAAAAACAACACTCGGCGTCGCGACATCCATCTATTGACACACCCACACACACAAATGGGGAGGAAAACCAGTATTTTACACTAAATGTTAACACTTAAAACAAGTAATAAAAATGTCTAATTGGATTGGAAACCAAATTGCGTTTGTAACCTTTATTACCGAAACATATGATTTATGTATTTAATTTAAATATAATTTTTGATGTAAGCTTATTATGACCTTCAAGTAAAGTACCCTTTTCGGCTCACAATTTTAACCAAAATATAGTAAATACATTCACATCAATATAAAAGTCCTATTTACTAAATTTGAGATGTCTTTCATTATATTTTAATATAATTTTTGATGAAAGTCTAACATGACCTTCAAGTAAAGTACCGCTTCCGGTTTTCCAATTTAGACCAAAATCTAGCATGTTATTTAAATCAATATATAAGTTATAAATACCAAATTTGAGAAGTTTTGCATTATATTTTAATATAATTTTTGATGGAAATCAATTATGACCTTCAAGTAAAATAACACTTCCGGTGATCAAGTAGTGACCAAAAAGGGAGGTTCACAACTAGATTTTACAAGAATCCTACATACAAAATTTCAACTTTCTACGGCTAACCGTATTTGAGTTATGCGAAATACGAACGAACGTACGTACGTCAAAATGGATTCAGGGATGGTCAAAATGGATATTTCCGTTGAAATCTGAAAACCGAAAATTTTCGCGATCACAATACTTCCTTTACATCGTACAAGGAAGTAAAAAACAAAAAACTGAAAATAAACAATAACATGTAACTGCTAGACCATCCTAAACAATATTGTCTATTCACTCAATAATACAAATATCCTATCTCATAAATACGAGAAATGTTTATTTAATTTTAAAAGTTATATTTTCTAACAGTTTAATTTTAGTTATAATAAAAATATAAGTATAAAAATATTATTTTAATTGTAATTTCTATTCTTTCTTGTAACACTTCTAAAATTGTATTTAAGACCTGTATATAAGTTATTAATAAATTAAAGTAATATGTTTAAAAAATAAAAGCTTCTTTACGCCTTCTACAAATTTTACTCGGGCATTCGAGGCCAAAAATATTGAATTTAAATTCTTAGCAAAAAATTACATTTTACAAAAATTGTCTGCTGATTCTGGAACTCTTTTCCGAAACTTTTATTATGTTTTCTATTTTTATCCCGAGCAAACGGGGTCCGGCCGGACCCAATTACTAAGGGGGCTCCTCCCTCTCTCCTCCCTCCCGACAGGAGCTTTTATTTGAATAATAACTTTATTGCAAAGAAATTAGGTTCTGATTATGACAATAAAGACCAGCTGTCATTAAAAAAAATTAAAAATTGCTGGGTTTTTTTTTTTTTTTTTGCAGTGGGGGGAGTAAAGACCTAAAAAATAAATCCGGATCCCAAATAGCCTAGGTATTCCTGTTTATTCGAAGCGATCTGAAGTGCATTCATCAACGGCTTGTTTTGAATTTTTCGAACCATGAGTCACCTTTCTCAAGCATTCCGTATTCTTTTGGACGTCCGTTAAAATCTTTCAAATCCATCCGATCTTCCTACATGTTTCTTCCAATTACATTTGGTTACTTTTACTTCGGCACGATTTTTTAAAAATGATTATTTTGGAACAACAAAATATTTATTAGACCCATTTCGCAATTAAGAAATTAAAAATACTTTCTGAAAACGCCCATAGTCGTTTTCAAGACCCCATGGACAAATTTTTTCCGGCCCATGAATAAATTTTCTCGGGCTCCACCGACAAATTTTTCCATCATATTTTTAAATGTAAAAAAATAAAATAATAATTCTTTTTTAAACAAACCAAAAGCGGAAACTTTAAATAGGTAAAATTTTTACTTTTACAGTAAACATTTAATTTTACTGTAAATTTAATTTTAATTTTAATTTTATGCATATATACATATATATGCGATAAAATGTCTGTCGCGCGGCCACTTCTGCATGGTCTATAGTGCCAACAGAAAAATATATATATATATATACACATATATATATATATATATATATATATATATATATATATATATATATATTTTTTTTTTAAATCTATCCATTGTAACTGTTTGTTTCTAGGCTTAACCCTAAATTCACTGGACCTCTGATGAACTCCTGAAGAATCCTTTCTTAATGGAAGTTTTGCACAACTTCAAAACTAAAATATAGTAAGTAAGACAGAAATTTTAAGCATTTTACTTCATCCATAAGTTGTTTCTTTTTTATATATATATATATATATATATATATATATATATATATATATATATATATATATATATTTCCAATTTTGTATCTATTTCCAATGTTCATTGAAGAAGATTAGCACATGAAGTCCCTTGGATTCCCCAACAGGTGATAGTAGCCCCCCACTTCTCCTCTGGCCAGGTATTGCAACCGCACGCACGCCTCTCGACTCCAGATACTTCTGAAACCCCGAACCTGATCCAGTCTTATCAAGTTCGTCGCGAGATCACCTGGATAGTGAACTACCGAGATGGCAACCAATGTGCAAAAGTGAGTGTTGAATATTTTAGTGTTTATAGGATATCTCATAGGTACTCACCAATTTGGAGTGAAGAACTAGATATTATATTTTTCTTCATTTAATATATATATATATATATATATATATATATATATATATATATATATATATATATATATATATATATATATAAACAGAGTGAGTCAAGAAGGACGGGCCAAATTCCAGGAGTAAGTCGCACACAGGAAAAAAAAAAAAAATTCTCCGATTTTCATTAGTTTAAATTTTATTGTCAGAATATAAATATAAACAAAATTTCACAGATTACCAATATTTTATACATGTATTAGTTTTATGATTTTGTTTACAAAAGATTGCAAACAAGTTGCAATACAATGCTTAATCACATGTATGAAATATTGTTTATTTGTGAAATTTTGTTTATTCATAATTAGCCAATAAAATTTAAACAAATGAAAATCGGATAAGAACATATGATTTTTTTTTATTTTCCTGTGTGAGACCCACTCCTGGAATTTGGCCCGTTCCTCTCGACTCGTATATATATATATATATATATATATATATATATATATATATATATATATATATATATATATATAATTAAAAATTTTAGGATGTATAATTTTTATTATGGACAAACAAAAAATTTTCTTACAGAATGGCTTTATTTTAAAAAATAAAAAATGTATAGAAACCTAATATCATTTATTTGACGTTTCGACGGAGTTTTTGGTCATTATCGAAAAAATTTATATAAATTTTTCACTATTTATCTTTGCAGTAAGTGATAATAATAATTTTTGCTTTCACTATAAATATTTTTCTTTGACTTACTATATCGTATATGAAATATATAGTAAGGGAAAGTACTGCGTTCGTGAAAAATTTTGAATTCAAGTTTTCATCGGAAATACACTTTTTTAAATTTTCTGAGTCCAAATAACCGATTCTCGTAAAATGGTCTGTGTGTATTTGAAGAGCCTAGCTCACAAACGAAAAGTTGTACAAAATTGATATTACGTATTTAAAGTAGGTATATGTCTGGGATCTATTGCAACTTTTTCGTTAAAATCGGCTAACCGGAAGTGTCACAGGATATTATCGGTTTTTACATTTTTTTACAATTTTCTCGAAAACGGCTCGGACGATTTTGATGATATTCGTTACATCAATGAACAATTAAATAATCTTCAATATGAGACAGGTCTTATCCTCATTAAAATAGTCTAGGCTCAAATGTCGAATTTTTAAAGTACCTCTCATTTTGATTATTTGAAATAATAAACCGCTTCTCATTTTCAGTTGTATAAAAAAAAATGTATAAATATAAACTTTGAAATAATTTTATAATTAACTAAAGGAGAAATATTTTTCTAGGTTTAAAACAAATTTACGGAAAAAAGAGTAGTAATTATAGATATATAATATATCGTTAGAGAGATAAAGATTTTGGAAAAAATAATATCTTACAGATAAAGTCGGAGAAGGTGTGAGACGAAAAACTTAGCTGATAACGTGAGTGGGAAATACATTGGATAATTAATTGTTTTTAGAGAAAGTGTTGAACCGACATCAGCATTTTGCTAATCACAACATAGCATTTACCTAAAATAAATTCGTTTAAAACGAGCGTTTGAAATAACTATCCAGCTGGTTTGTTGCCCGATCTGCCTTAATTGAAAATAAGAACATTTTTTTTTTTTTAAATACTTTTATCAAGTAATACTACATTCTGTCTCAATAAAGGACATTTCTAATAATGGTTAATGAGTTCATTCACACCAGATTTACAGAAAATTAAATAATAAAAAAAGTAAATAAATAAAATAAAATATAAACATCTTAAACGCAGGCTTACTTGTATTCACTGTTTACAATCAGCCTGGGAAACCCCGAGCCAGTTTGTCTCTCCACTTAAGGGTGGAATTACATGACTCCTGGATATCCCAGCGCTTCCCTTTCAATCATGCGTCACGGCGTTGAAAGCCAGTGGAGATCGAGAGAGGGCGCTATAGCTGCAGACGCACAGAGCTTGAGTTAGAACGTTAAAATTCAAAATATAAAAAAAAAAAAAAAAAAAAGGGGGGTCTTTTCCGTTTCGAGTACCGCAGTTACTTACCGGTGACTTATGTGATCACTAGTTTAACATACGGCGCTAAATTTTAAGTTATTAATAAAGTATACAATGGCCAACAAAAATAAACATTTATTTAGATTGTTAAACCATAAAATAAATATGCAATATAAAAAGCTTTATAGATCCAAATCTTTAGGTTTAAAATGCCTCATCTCCTTAATGATTTTCTGGAAACGTTCCACATTCTTCCACATCTTTGCCTCCAAATGAACTCAACACATGCAGGAGTCGAGTAGTTTTCTTGAGCTAGCGCATATTAACTTGTTTTTTCTTTTGGCAAGCGTCCACAAACCCTTAACACGATTAGTATGTGCTCCATATAACATATATGTGAACCATATAATAACGAACACAACTATCATCGGTATTTTAAATCAGTAATAAGTGTAGGGAAATTCATTTTACCCGAATTTAGAACATTGGAATGTAAACAAAACAGGTAACGAGGTTAGTTGATAATAACAACAGATGTTTAAAATTAAGCATGCAAAATAATAGACATCACAGAAATCACCGGTTAGTAACTGCGGTACTCGAAACGGAATAGACCCAACAAAAGTTATCCGTTTCGGATAAACTACGACAAAGAAAATAAATCAGAAAAGTGAAATAAAAATGTTTTTTCTGGCCGAATTCCGATCCTAGTTTCCTTCGATAGGCCAATTATGGCACCAGTGTTAAATCAGAAGTGTCTTTAGTGCCAGATTATCCATATTGGCAATGCAAGCAGTTGCCTTGAGTTGCATGTCCCCTTGGGTTATAAATTATTATAACCTATAAGTTATAAATAATAAAAAATAAATTGTAGATATCCACACTATACATCTGTTCAAAGGGATATATTGTAGCAATTTCATTCGCGAATCTGGTCTTATTTTTCCCAATTCTTTTTACTTCCTTCTACGAAGTAAAGGAAGTATTGTATTCGCGAAAATTTTCGGTTTTCAGATTTCAACGGAAATATCCATTTTAACCATACCTGAATCCATTTTGACTAGTTTCGTCGTGGCGTCTGTACGTACGTTCGTTCGTGCGTATGTTCGTATTTCGCATAACTCAAAAACGGTTAGTCGTAGAAAGTTGAAATTTTGTATTTAGGATTGTTCTAAAATCTAGTTGTGAACCTCTCTTTTTGGTCACTGCTTGATTACTGGAAGTGGTACTTTACCTGAAGGTCATAATTGATTTTTATCAAAAATGATATTAAAATACTATGGAAAACTTCTCAAATTTAGTATTTATAACTTATTTATTGATTTAAATAACATACTAGATTTTGATCTAAATTGGAAAACCGGAAGTGGTACTTGAAGGTCATATTAAACTTTCTTCAAAAATTATATTAAAATATAATGTAAAATATCTCAAATTTGGTAAATAGAACTTTTATATTGATGTGAATGTATTTACTATATTTTGGTTAAAATTGGTGAGCCGAAAACGGTACTTTACTTGAAGGTCATATAATAAACTTACACCAAGAATTATGTTAAAATTAAATACAGAAATCATATGTTTCGGTAATAAAGGTTACAAACGCAATTTGGTTTCCAATCCAATTAAACATTTTTATTACTTGTTTTAAGTGTTAAAATTGAGTATAAAATACTGGTTTTCCTCCCTATTTGTGTGTGTGTGTGTCAATAGATGGATGTCGCGACGCCGAGTGTCGTTTTTGAGATACTGCAATCTTCGGAAACTAGTAACCAAATTCAGGATCACTTTTTGAGCCACCGATTTATAGTTTAATAGGCGTACAAGGAAGTAATGTGTTGTCCACATCAGATATTTTTTAAAAGCTATTAAGGTTTATATTTCACAAAATAGATACTTGCTCAATTACCCATCTCTTTCAGCATTACTCCGGAATATTTCAATATAATTTAAGATTCCAAATTAACACCACTTATTTTCATAATTTAGGGTTAACGGTGCCTGATTGCTTGAAGTTAGTCTCGGATGAAAATGAATACTGGGGAATTCCCGACCTCCTTTAATACGTTGAGTCATGGACAATATATTTTTACTTCCTTGTACGAAGGAAAGGAAGTATTGTAATCGCGAATATTTTCGGTTTTCAGATTTCAACGGAAGTGTCCGTTTTGACCATCCCTGAATCCATTTTGACTATTTTCGTCGTTGCGTCTGTACGTACGTACGTTCGTATCTCGCATAACTCAAAAACGGTTAGCCGTAGAAAGTTGAAATTTTGTATTTATGATTGCTGTAAAATCTAGTTCTTAACTTCCTTTTTTGGTCACTGATTGTTAACCGGAAGTGGTATAGAATTGGAAGTACTCTCATAATAGACTTGAACTATGAACGTCTGCTGTCCTAAGAATTCGTAATTTTCGTCACTTTTTTTTCCAGATTTTCCTCAGTAACTCGCTCCCGATGCATTTTAGGTAAAACATTGATATTACCAATTTTAAAGAACGTTAAATTTCCTGTAAATTTTATATAAAGTATTTTTTAAAATTTGGAACAGCTACTCAGATACGGAACCGTAAAAATCTGCAAAATATAAAAAAAAAAACCAAAAAGTTAGATATTCCGTGGTTTCACATTAATAACTATTTTTCAGTGCACCTTAATGCAAAATGCATGATCATCAATCTTTTAGAGGATTCAATTTTCTACAAGATTCATTTGTAATTATTCTCAATAGACGCCAAGAAATATTACAATTTTAGATAAAATAGTCTTATCAGGTTTTCCTCAGTAACTAGCTTCCAGTGTATTTTAGACAAAACTTTAACATAACCAATTTTAAAAAATGTCAAATTTCTTGCACGTTTTATATGTAATATATTTTAAAATTCGGAACTGGTACTTAGATACGGAAATTAGTTATTTAGGCTAAACCACTCAAAATCAAACTTTTTGCGTTTTCTTGACATTTTGCAGAGGTTTAGGGTTCCGTATCTAGCTGATATAAAATCAAATTTTATAGCTCAACGAATTCGCCATTTTCGTTACTTTTTTTCGCATTTTCCTCTGCAGCTCGCTCCCGGTGTATTTTAGGTAAAACACTGACACAAGCAATTTCAAATAACGTTAAATTTCCCGTAAGTTTTATATAAAGTTTTTGTTTTTTTTAATTCGGAACAGCTACTCAGATACGAGATCTTACAAACTGCAAAATGTCAAAAAACGCAAAAAGTGATTTCGCCTTAATCACTATTTTTCAGTGCTCTTTAGTGCAAAATCCATCACAACCAATCCTGTAGAGAATTAAATCTCCTACAATATCCATACAAAATATTTGTAATTATTCTCAGCAGACGCCAAGGAATATTGAAATAACAATTTCTCTTTCTCTAAAATTATTTATTATTTCAATATTACTTGGCATCTGTTGAGAGTAATTAAAAATATTTTAAATTAATATTGTACGAAATTTGATCCACTATTAGATCGGTTATTATGCATTTTTCACTAAATTGAACTAGGAAAATACTTGGAGGGAGTTTTCGTTGACCGTAGATGTATATCTTAAGGTAGAAGTTGGTGGATGGATACGGTAAAAAAATTAACACTTATAAGTAACTGCAATAAGTAAACTTATATATTTGTGCCGACGTTTCGACCTAAGTTTTAGGCCATCTTCAGGGCAGAGAGGCGTGCAATTGAGTTGGCGCTCGACCACACGCCTCTGCACTGAAGATGGCCTAAAACTTAGGTCGAAACGTCGGCACAAATATATAAGTTTACATATTGCAGTTACTTATAAGTGTTAATTTTTTTACCGCACCCTTCCCCCCACCACAAACTTCTCCCTTAAGATAAAAAAATTCTTGTTTTGGCAAAACCACTGAATATTACACTTGACATTTTGCAGATGTTTATGGTCCCGCATCTCAGCAGTTGTTCCGAAATCTAAAACATATTACTTTACGTATATAACTTGCAGGAAATTCATCTTTATTTAAACTTGGTTATATGAAACATTTATCTAAAATGCATTGGAAGTGAGTTACTAAAGAAAATTAGAAAAAGTCTACTTTTTCTAAAATTGTTATTTCAATATTTCTTGGCGTTTGTTGAGAGTAATTACAAATTTTCTATATGAATCTTGTAGAAAATTGATATAATAGATATAAAAAATAGTTATTAATGTGAAACCACGAAATATCTAACTTTTGACATTTTAAGATTTGTACGGTCCCGTAGCTGTTCCAAATTTAAAAAATACTTTATATAAAATTTACAGGAAATTTAACGTACTTTAAAATTGGTAATGTCAATGTTTTACCTAAAATGCACCGGGAGCGAGTTACTGAGGAAAATCTGGAAAAAAGTGCGAAAATGACGAATTCGTTTACCTGTAAAATTTGATTGCAAACGATCTAAGGTGGCAGAGGTTTATATTTCCAGTCTATTATGAGAGTACTTTCGGCCTAGATGATCAAAAATTTTCTTGAAATCAGACACGTTTTTTGGCCTCGACTCCCAAGACTATAGTAGTAAATCAGGTCCAGTGCATAACACTGCATTCATTATCAATTCTTATGAATAATTTTTTTTTTAATAAATGGCATACATTGGTATCTATCGGTATATTAAAATTTGTTGTTCGTATAAAATTCAATTAGATATACCCAGCTACTACATTTGATTTATTATTATAATAAGTGAACAGGGTCATGGTGATAGACTCTATCACAAATTAAATATTAACTCTATAATTTACTTCATAGTACATCTATTATTGTTTACGGAATAAAATATATTGACTTCAAAAGGGGAGAGGGATCAGTAGATTCCGGATTCTCATGCAATTGCAATTTTTTTTTCGGTTGCTTGAAAGTTATTTACATGAATTAAGGCTTTCGGATTAACATATGTAAGTTTTATTTTGCATGAAATTGCAAATTTTAAACAATTTTGGGAAAATTGCACGTTTTATGTTTTTACTGCATTAAATTGCACATTTAGCTGTAATTGAAAAAATATATAAAAAATATATATGTAAATTGCCTGAAAATATAAACATTGAACCAAAATTACATAGGACAGATTCACAAAGTAATAGGTTACTCTGGAACTGAAACGAAAATTGAAGTTTATTTTGCTCTTTTTAGATTCATGGAAAGGCAGTTAATCCTTAGCAATCCATTCACTTCCTTATATGTTCTACAGTGCTACACTCAGACTATAATTGGCAAAATAATTTTTCGCAAAATAACAGTTTTTCGGACAAAAATATGTTAAATAATTTATTGAAAATAAATTAATTAGTGGATACGATAAGAAACAATATCCCGAATAAATTTTAACGAGTGAAGTGAGAAGTGTACTAAAAAAAAATATATCGAAAATTGGTCGAGCAAAAAAATTATTCGTGCATACAGTGCATACAGTATAACAGTATAACTGTAACAGTTGTGATATTAACTAGTTAGTTAGTTATCTCCTTATGGTTTTCATCTAATTAATTATACCTTATTCAAATATAAAAATCCAAAATGGGAAAAAATGATCAGAATTGAAAGACAATCCACCAAAATGGATCGTAAATCCAAAGATGAATGGTTTGACTTTTTCGACAAGGATTGAGTTACTGATATATCGGCAGAAATTTGGGATTCTCTCACTTGATCATGCGATAGGTTATTAAAAAAATTTATCAATTGTGAATAAAACAATTAGGCAGAAAATAGGTTACTATTGTGCGTGAGTCACGTATGATCGTGTGAAAAGTAGAAAAAATATCCTAATTAGAGCTCGTGAGGTTTTCACATTTTACATAACAATGCTCTAATATACCTAACTTATAAAGAAAAAATATTAATTTATGAAAGAAAACAAAATATGTAGATTTTTTTTTTAAATTACAAACAACGCAAATGGCAGAATTTTATTTTTCGTTGCACAGTTTTGCACGTTTTACAATTTTTTCACTGCACGAAATCCGGGCCCTAGTGATCAGTATTTACGGAAATAATAATTATATTGTAATTTGAAGTGTTGATTATTATATCGTAATATTCATATAATTTATTCATATCTTCGCGCCGAATCAATGAGGTTGAATGTACTTCAATTCTTTTAAAAACGGAATTTTTTTAAGACCACAAAAATCCAGCAGGATTTGTCACGATTTAAACTGGTTATACAACTTCATAGGTAAAAAATCTTGGAAAAAAAACTAAAGCAATATAGGACTTTGGAATAAAATGGAAAGTGATTCCAAGAGCTGTGAAAAAGGGAATAATTCTTGAAAAATTACTAATTAAAGGATTTCTCAATAATAATTCATTATATTTTTTTTTCTCAGAAAGACACTAGTTTCGTGCCTCAAATCTCTGAATTGGCACTGTTTAAATATTTTCCCAAATATAAACTAACTGATTATTCATTCATTTAAAGTAGCCACATTGGAAGGGGACTGCAAATTTACGAATAAGAATATTCGTTTCTTTAACATCTGAGGTTCAGATTTTCAGACGTTTTTCGTTAAAATGAAACTGTGATTTCAGTACTTTCTAATGGCGTAAAAGATTCCTAACTTCACTACTGTAACGACCTAAATACTATCGAAAAATAACAAAAACAAAAAATCGAATATTTCACATTCGTAAGTTTAACATAGAACCGACGACATCAGGAATGTAAAAGATAAGATGAAGAAATGCAGACTAAAATATCTGATGTGGACAACACATGACTTCCTTGTACGCCTATTAAACTATAAATCGGTGGCTCAAAAGTGATCCTGAATTTGGCTACTAGTTTCTGAAGATTGCAGTAAAAACGACACTTGGCTTCCCGACATCCATCTATTGACACACCCACACACACTCTTGTTTCTGGAGGTCTCATTCCACTATTATATGTCGTTTTCTTTCAGTAGTTAACAAGTTCCTAAGAGATTTCTTCGTGTTCCCTAACAACATTAAAACTGTCGATATCACTAAAGCATTGGAAACCGACAGTTTCGACATTTTAAGCGGAAAAGCACACTTAACTTAAATCTTATTCTCCTCCTGCAGACTTGATCTCACAAATGAGGAGGAAAACCAGTATTTTACACTCCAATTTAACACTTAAAACAAGTAATAAAAATGTTTAATTGGATTTTAAAACAAATTGTGTTTGTAACCTTTATTACCGAAACATATGATTTCTATATTTAATTTTAACATAATTCTTGATGTAAGTTTATTATGACCTTCGAGTAAAATAACCTTTTCGGCTCAGCAATTTTAACAAAAATCTAGTAAATACATCCTATCGATATAAAAGTCCTATTTACCAAATTTGAGATGTTTTACATTATATTTTAATATCATTTTTGATGAAAGTTTATTATGATCTTCAAGTAAAGTACCACTACCGGTTTTCCAATTTAGACGAAAATCTAGTATGTTTTTTTAAATCAATATATAAGTTATAAATACTAAATTTGAGAAGTTTTTCATAATATTTTAATATAATTTTTGATGGAAATCAATTATGACCTTCAAGTAAAGTACCACTTCTGGTGATCAAGCAATGACCAAAAAGGGAGGTTCACAATTAGATGTTAGATCAATCCGAAATAAAAAAATTCAATTTTCTACGGCTCACCGTTTTTGAGTTATGCGAGATACGTACGAACGGACGTACGTAAAGACGCCTCGACGAAACTAGTCAAAATGGATTCAGGGATGGTCAAAATGGATATTTCCGTTGAAATCTGAAAACCGAAAATTTTCGCGATTACAATACTTGCTTTACTTCGTACAAGGAAGTAAAAAGACTCACCAAATACAATTGATATTTTATAGGATATCATCCCAAGACAGTTCGAAACATACTCTGTATGGTCGTTCAGCTCCTCAATCAAAAACTTGGGTATTACTATCGACCAAACCCTTTCCTGGAAACCCCACATTGCCCAAATTTCCCGACGGTCAATAAGTACCCTTAAATTATTCCATCGTTCTCGACATCTTCTCCCACAATCTACCCGCAAACTCCTTGTGTCCTCTTATTATCTTTCCCCACTTTGACTACGGATGGTACGTGGTATACGGGGGCCTCTCGAATGTGCTCGAGGACAGATTGAAGCGGATCATGAACTGCTTTTTAAGATTTGTCTTCGGCACCTCGAGACGGTCCCATGTGTCCCACCTATACGGCGCGTTGGAGTGGCTCTTCCCCTGCAACCGTAGACAATATTTCCTCGGATCTTTCCTATACCAAACCATCACCACCCACCATCCTTCCTACATCTACAGCCTCCTACAATTCAAATCCTCGGTCCACTCACAGGAAACAAGATCTCGCCTTTCTGACCTCCATACTCCCTCCCACAGAACCAAAACATTCGAACGCTCCTTCCTCGCCCGCTCCTCTACCCTTTGGAATTCCTTTCCTACTAATATCCGACATGCTTCTTCTCTATCCTCATTCAAATCCCTCCTTTTCCAACACCTTCTTTCTCTCCAAAATGATGCTCTCTAATTGCGAAATTTCAGTTTAGGATTAACATCTGGATCAGAAGTGGATACTAGATTTTAATGTACAAACTTTGCTAATCAATTCATAATTTTTCTATTTTTCATTGTCTCTGTGTTTTTTTTTTACTTTTTTCTCGTTTTTTCTCTTTTTTTTTGTTTTGTTCAAATTAATTATATTTTTTCGATAAAAAAATCTATTTATTTGCTTATTTATTTTACAGAAGATATTGTAAAAATTAATTGGTCTGTATTCTATAGTCTTATGGCCAGATAATGTTACTGTTTTATTGGTTCCTCATGTTATTCTTAAGGGACCTAGTTCCAGAATAAAGTTCTTTTATCTATCTATCTATCTATCTATGGTAAATAAGTATAGGAAGGGATGGCAATATGGAACCCCACTTTATTTTTGACTTGCCAGGATTAGTATATTCAAAAAATTGCATTATCTTCTTTGATTGTTACTAGTTTTATATATCAGCCTAAAACTATGAATTTCAAATTTGCTCTTCTCCAATCACAAAATGAGCAAAATTAAATTTTATAAAAATAAAAAAAAGCCAAATTGATGGCCCTGACGTGAGCTGCGGGAATGCCCCTAGGGAATCCCCTTAGTGTATTTTTTTTTTTTAATTTAATTATTTTATATTTTATTTTTATTTTTTGCAAAAAAAATCAAGATAGGATAATGATCAATAATTAATTTTATTATATCTTCTCTGCTTCATATTATGTTCCCTCCCTTTCCTCATTTCTACCAATCATAAACAAAGTGTTGATGGAGCAGCTTCCTCCACATCAGCATTTGTTGTAGTTTCTCTTTAATTTTTTTCTAATTTTCGCTTCTCATGAGTGATTTTTGAGTAGGCGGAGGCAGTGGAACTCGGTCCATTATCACCAGCACCTAAGAGATTCCATATATCAAACATTGCTGCCATGAATTTGAAGTAAAAAAAAAGAATTGTGAAAAATAAAAAAATGAAAAATTGCTACAATTGAACCGATGTATAGTGTGGATACCTACTATTTATTTTTTATAATTGAACGAGAATAATAATTTCAACGTATACTTTGAGGACAGTTTTGAAGAATACATAAATAAAACAGTAAAATTTTCAACAGGATGGCAACTGGACCAGCCTGCCTGGCACATTAGCGCTCATTAGCTGCAGGTTGAAGCAGACACTGTTAACTCATTATCACTTTTAGTCCAGCCACTCAGTACTTAAAATTTGGGTAAGGTGAATACAAATTCAGATTTAATGGTGCGTGTTGTATGTGAGAATTCTTTGATATAGAATCGAAGTTATCCAATTCGAAATGGAAAATTCAGGGCAATCGAAAAACCTCAAAATTGTCGGACTTTTTCGAAACATTGAAAGGCTACGTCTCGGTGCGTATATGCTTTAGAAAAGCGTTTAACCAGTGCGAATCGTAGAGAATTTTATGCTTTTTAACTTTTGTAATAAAACGTTTTCGGCTAGAGCGCGTCGTTCAGGAATTATAAGCAAGGAACTGAAAAAAGTCCGAAAATGTCGAGGTTTTTCGGATTGCTCTGAATTGTTCATAGGGTTCTCGAATTGAGTAACTTGGGTTCTACATCACAGAATACCCACGTGTCACATATCAAAATATCATTAAATTCGGAAATGTGTCCAGGTACAAAATACCTGGTGACTGGACTATTACCACCAAGATATCAAGGGGTTCCCGCAGGATTCCATATTACCACCACTTCCCTCTTCGATATGTGTAGAACTGTCTTCAAGAGATGCACTATTACTATATGGATAGTATTTTTTTCACACTGTTAACGTGAGATGCGTTTCTCATTTATGCGACTTATCTTTTTCTGTCCTGATGAGGCCTGAATTGGCGAAACGTTGACTGGTTAATTATTTAATAGTATTTGAGATACTCAAGGTTTTAAATCTTTTAGTAATATTGTAAAAATTCTATAATTAAACAAAACAAAAAAAAGGCGTGAGCAGCGGTCACTAAGATTGGATTTTAAATTATCTTCAATATTAACAACAATACAAAATTGAAAATATCAAAATGGCGGGAGTAAGAGAAAATAATTTGAAACACCCAATAGGCAATTCTCTTAAAAATTTCCAAACTTAGGGAGGTTATAAGGGCGCAAAAAAAAACCCAGCAAGAACCGCGAAAAAACATTTGGACGTGCCGAAATTTTAACTGAAATTTACACCCACTTCTATGGCGTTGTTCTATCTAGTAAACCACCATACATACCAAATTTCGGCTCTGTCGATCCAAAGGGGGACACTCGAAGTGCCCAAATGTAGTGGGGGGAATATATATATATATATATATATATATATATATATATATATATATATATATATATATATATATATTTTATACATCCCCAAAACCTTGTTCATGGGCTTATGAAACGGATATGAAATGCACCTTCCCTTCGCCCTTTAGATGGCCTTCAATACAATGCAAATGTCAATTATTGTCAAGGGAAATATGACTAATAATGGCAATAAAGTTATAGGTAATTTATTTCGCGTTTGAATGTGCATTTTGTGGTTAATCTACATTGGTCCTAATTGTGTGGTGAGGCATAAAATGTTTACCTGACTCAATTGTTAGGTAGTTACATTGGAAAGTTTTAAATGCTACATGAATAACTGCGTAATGCCCGCATCATGTTGGTCTCTTGTTTTTTTCCTGTAATATTGTCTCTTGGTTCTTTTTCATTTATTATTCCGCAATATGTCTGCTAGTACGTCATTACTCTGCTAGCAAAACAAATTAGATGTTTTATTTTTCTTCGAAACGCATGACGGTTGGGATCTTAAATCAATCAGTATCAATATCCTATCTGATCCCTTTTTATCCTGCCAGGTGCATCCACTATGTAACAGGGAAGATGAAAGAGATTGGGGATGAATGAGGATTGCACTGGTAGATTGAGGTGATTATGAGTTGTAGAGTGAAATGTTGTGTATGGTGGGTTAAGATTTTTACTTCCTTGTACGAAGTAAAGGAAGTATTGTAATCGCGAAAATTTTCGTTTTTCAGATTTCAACGGAAATATCCATTTTGACCATCCCTGAATCCATTTTGACTATTTTCGTCGTGGCGTCTGTACGTACGTACGTTCGTATCTCGCATAACTCAAAAACGGTTAGCCGTAGAAAGTTGAAATTTCGTATTTAGGATTACTGTAAAATCTAGTTCTGAACCTCCCTTTTTTATCACTGCTTGATTACCGGAAGTGGTTCTTTACTTCAAGGTCATAATTGATTTCCATCAAAAATTATATTAAAATACTATGCAAAACTTCTTAAATTTGGTATATAGGACTTTTATATCGATATGAATGTATTTATTAGATTTTTGTAAAAATTGGTGAGCCGAAAAGGGTACTTAACTTGAAGTTCATAATAAGCTTACATCAAAAATTATATTAAAATTAAACACATAAATCATATGTTTCGGTAATAAAGGTTACAAACGCAATTTGGTTTCCAATCCAATTAAACATTTTTATTACTTGTTTTAAGTGTTAAAATTGAGTGTAAAATACTGGGTTTCCTCCCCATTTGTGAGATAAACAATTCTGCAGCAGGAGAATTAGATATAAGTTGAGTGGGTTTTTCCGCTTAAAATGTCGACATTTTCCCATGCTTTATCTAGAGATATTGGCTGTTCTAATGTTGTCAGGGAACACGAAGAAATCTCTTGGGAACTTGTTACCAACTGAAAGAAAACGACTTATAATAACGGAATGAGACCTCCAGAAATAAGAGTATGTCTGTGTGTGCCAATAGATGGATGTCGCAATGGTGAGTGTCGTTTTTGAGATACTGCAATCTTCGGAAACTAGTAAACAAATTCAGGATCATATTTTTTAACCACCGATTTATAGTTTAATAGGCGTACAAGGAAGTCATGTGTTGTCCACATCAGATATTTTCCTAGAATTTTAGACGGAAGTGTTTGCATTTAGTTTACGTGAACGCGTTTTACTGAACCTCGAAGGTTTCTTTTATCATTGAAGAGAGGGATGTTTTAAAATATATCGATATTTTTTTCGATATATTGGTATTAAAATTTGGGTATCGAAATACGAGATTTAAAAAAAAAAAAAGGGAGAAATAAATATTAAATGAAAAAAATTCGACAACGACGGCGGGGCGGGTTCGGCAAATAAAGAACCATAAAAACTTGTGGTGTGGTGCGTTCGGGTTACTATCTATAATGGCTTTGTTCTATGGGATGTCGAAAGCAAAATATCGATAAAGATAGTGGTTAGCAATATCGATATCTTGATAATATCGGTACAGAAATGTCGATATAATTCAAACAATATCTTAATTATATCGTTCCAGAAATATCGATATTATAAAAACAATATCTTAATTATATCGGCACAGAAATATCGATATGTGTGTGTCTCATAAAATATCCTCATTAAAAGATTAAAAATATGGAGAGCCAATATATCGAAATATCAATCTATCGAACTATTATTTCGATATATTAAAAACCGATTGATACGATATACATATATATATATATATATATATATATATATATATATATATATATATATATATACATATATATATATATATTGTAATTTTCCTCAACTTTTTTAGATTAGAAGTTTTTATTTATCAGTAGCGAATGCGGACACAACAATAATTTTTTTTTTCTATTCAAACACAACATTATATTAATAAAATCTCAATTTCTTAGGTGATATATATATATATATATATATATATATATATATATATATATATATATATATATATATATAATGATGTTGTGCTTGAATAGAAAAAAAAAATTATTGTTGTGTCAGCATTCGCTACTGATAAATGAAAACTTCAAATCTAAAAAAGTTGAGGAAAATTACAATATTTCATAATATAGCCGAGAAAATTAAAATATTTGGATTGTTGGTTAAGTTTTAGATTTCGTCCTATCAAACCAATTAATTGTAACAACATATTTGCCTTACCTTCCATTTAATTCAAACCCTTTTTCCCCTTCTTTTGAAGTTTAAAAATAAAGATTTATTAATCGATAAATCGAACCGCTATTGCGATATAGTTGATAAACTATCGATACGGTGTGTGTGTGTGAGTATGTGTGTGTGTGTGTGTGTGCGCGTTCGTGCGTGCGTGCGTGTGTGTGTTTAAATCCTTAAATACCCCTTAAAAGGCCCTTTAAAAGATTAAAAAAATATCGAGGTCCAAAATATCGATATTTTTTCGATATACCGAACTACTATTTCGATATATTAAAAAAATCGATTCTAAACTCCATCACGCCACACCAAAATACAATCGAATGTGTGGAAAACTGATAGAATGAAATAATGAACAGCACGGTTATTAGGATGTCCTATAATTATACTAATGGTTGGTCAGTAAATACAAAACAATAATTTATTTATTAGGTTATTTTGTATTTTAAGGGATTAATAATGTCAAAAATGCAGGTCATTACTCTCTGCATTGCAATTGAATCAAGATACGTAATAAGGAACCAACCGAAATTTTGTAAAATTGAGTTTTATAAACTACTTCGATAATTGTTTTCAAGAATTTTCATTTCGCAACAAAAATCCAAGGTTTCCTCTATCACACAGCTGCGCACCTTTGGGGAATTTTCTTTTTTTTGTAATGAAAATTCTTGGAATATTTATAAAAAAAATAATTTCACAAAATGTCGGTTCCTTATAACGTATCTGGGTTTAATTGCATTTAATTACGTTTGTGCAGCTTATTGCTATAATTGCTACAGTATGTCTCTATTCCATTACTTTTGTCCCAATTTAAAAAACTGAACGGAGAAACATTGCTTTGATCGCATGCAGTCGTTTTTAGGATAATTTCGAAATATCAATTTTACACAAAAAGATCCATTTGAACGAATCATTATAATTAAATCTAATTTTCTTAACGACTTTAGGAAACGTTTAAAATCGTCATTATTTAAAATAGGGGGTTAAATTCGTTTCGTTGCCTCAGAATAACGGCAAGATATTTAGTAAATTCAAGAATAATTTAGCCGTCTCTTCTTTCATCTTCCTCTACCAATAAAATTCAACAGTTTTATAACAGCTTTAATATTAACTAGTATACCCGAGCGGGAACTCTCGCATTACATATCTTAATGAATCCTTAATGAAATCGAAGTATAAGCGATAAACAATATAATATTATCAAGAAAGTTTATTTAACACACACATTTGGTGAAGCTTTATAATTGTTTATAATGACTATGTTCAAGTAATAGTTAATACTTACTAAGTAATTAACTTGCCCTACTGGAAAATACCCCCTCAGTTTAACATTTAAGCAATAAGACTCTGCTATATCACTTTCTGTTTGCAGTATTCTATCATTCATGGAAACATAAAAACAATATTTTATTTACAAAACGTTTTCACAGTCACTAATACGTTTTTACTTCCTTGTACGATGTAAAAGGAAGTATTGTAATCGCGAAAATTTTCGGTTTTCAGATTTCGACGGAAATATCCATTTTGACCATCCCTGAATCCATTTTGAATAGTTGGGTCGTGGCGTCTGTACGTACGTTCGTACGTTCGTATCTTGCATAACTCAAAAACGGTTAGCCGTAGAAAGTTGAAATTTTGTATTTAGGATTGTTGTAAAATATAGTTGTGAACATCCCTTTTTGGTTACTGTTTGATTACCGGAAGTGGTACTTTACTTCAAGGTCATAATTGATTTCCATCAATAATTATATTAAAATATATTAAATATATTATATTATAATTATATTAGACTTTCATATTAATATAAATAATATAATAAATTTTAGTTGACATTAGCAGACCGGAAGTTGTACTTTACTTGAAGGTCATATTAGACCTTCATCAAAAATTATATTAAAATATAATGTAAAACATATCAAATTTGGTAAATATGACTTTTATTTCGATATGAATGTATTTAATATATTTTGGTTAAAATTGGTGAGCCGAAAAGGGTACTTTACTTGAAGGTCATAATAAGATTACATCAAAAATTATATTTAAATTAAATACATAAATCATATGTTTCGTTCGTATTTCGCATAGCTCAAAAACGGTTAGCTGTAGAAAGTTACAATTTTGTATTTAGGATTGCTGTAAAATCTAGTTGTGAACCTCCCTTTTTGGTCACTGCTTGATCACCGGAAGTGGTACTTTACTTGAAGGTCATAATTGATTTCCATAGAAAATTATATTAAAATACTACACAAAACTTCTCTAGAATGTGTAATACTGGTTTTCCTCCCCATTTTTTATTGTTTTATTGTTGTCACGCAACTTGGAGAAATATCTTAGATACTAGTTACCTACTGAAGGAAAACGACATATAATAACGGAATGAGACCTCCAGTAACAAGAGTGTGTGTTTTTGTATGTGTGTGTCAATAGGTGGATGTCGGGAAGCCGAGTGTCGTTTTTACTGTAATCTTCGGAAACTAGTAACCAAATTCAGTATTACTTTTTGAGCCACGGATTTATAATTTAATAGGCGTTCAAGGAAGTCATGTGTTGCCCACATCAGATATTTTACTTCCTTATACGAAGTAAAGGCAGTATTGTAAACGCGAAAATTTTCAGTTTTCAGATTTCGACGGAAATATCTATTTTGAACATCCCTGAATCCATTTTGACTAGTTTCGTAGGGGCGGCTGTACGTACGTTCGTACGTACGTTCGTTCGTATTTCGCATAACTCAAAAACGGTTAGCCGTAGAAAGTTGAAATTTTGTATTTAGGATTGTTGTAAAATCTAGTTGTGAACCTCCCTTTTTGGTGACTGCTTGATTGCCGGAAGTGGTACTTTACTTGAAGGTCATAATTGATTTCAATAAAAAATTATATTAAAATATTATGCCAAACTTCTCAAATTAGGTATACTAGACTTTCATATTAATATAAATAATATAATAAATTGTAGTTGACATTAGCAGACCGGAAGTGGTACTTTACTTGAAGGTCATATTAGACCTTCATCAAAAATTATATTAAAATATAATGTTAAACATCTCAAATTTGGTAAATAGGACTTTTATATCGATATGAATGTATTTAATATATTTTGGTTAAAATTTGTGAGCCGGAAAGGGTACTTTACTTGAAGGTCATAATAAGATTACATCCAAAATTATATTTAAATTAAATACATAAATCATATGTTTCGGTAATAAAGGTTACATACGCAATTTGGTTTCCTATCCATTTAAACATTTTTATTACTTGTTTTAAGTGTTAAAATTGAGTGTAAAATACTGGTTTTTCTCCCCATTTGTGTGTGTGTTTCAATATATGGATGTCGGGACGCCGAGTATCGTTTTTGAGATACTGCAATCTTCGGAAACTAGTAACCAAATTGAGGATCACTTTTTGAGCCACCGATTTATAGTTTAATAGGCGTACAAGGAAGTCATGTGTTGTCCACATCAGATATTTTTTGTTTTATTTTATTTTATTTTTTTTTTTGCTGCGTTCTGCGTGGATATTTTTACAAAGGAGTTATTTTTGGTGGAATAATCGTTTGATCATAATACAACAATATTACGAAAATATCACTAGTATTTTTTCTTACATTTTTCGGATTATGTCTTACACAATCTTAGGAATTTTCAGGACAAATTGCCGATAAGTTATAAACATTTCTTTTTACAATTTCTCGTAAATCCTTCGATTATATTCGGATCCAATCCTTTCCATTTGTGTCAATTTTTTTTTTTCGCATAAGCCAGTTCCTCTGGTAGGGGCAGAAAATTTTTATCTAGAAAATCCTTTCGATTATACTCGTACTTTATGATAATTGATGAATCGTTCCCTATACAAATCGATACAATGAAAAACATTAAACAACTCCAACATTTATATTCTGTTTACATACTCACATTGTTTCAATTGTCGCAACAGTGTGCTTTGTAAAATTTTGCAATTAGCAATCAAATTAATGAACAATTGAATATAATTTCGTAATGTTCTCTTTGTCAAGTAAATTTCGAATGTCATTTTTGAATTATTTGAGCACGTGTCGTTTTCAAATTTGTATCTCGGTTTCCGATTGAATCACCTGATATATTTGGCAATTTCCTCCAAAGATAAGTGCGTATTAAAATAATTTTCCCAGAACGAAAAGTGCTTAGACTGATTTACTTCTCTAATATTTTTTAATCAGTAGATATATTATATAATGGTTATGGTTTAAATTTTAATTTTAATTCATGGTCAGATAAAATTGAAATAAACAAAAAAATGGCTCTTGTATTTCTTCGACGACCGATATAGTTGTATAACCTACCGTATTACTTTCTTACCACTGATTTACCTTGGTTCACGCTTTGGTTATGAACATTATTTCTAAATTTTTATTGATTTGTTTTGTAATAACTGTGGTTTGTTACACACTCATATATATATATATATATAAAACAAAGATGCGAAGGAGCTGCATGCAACAAACTGGAAAGCAGTGGCCCAAGATAGGCAGATCTATAAGGTCTGTAGAGCCAATCGAAAAAAATAAATAAACATATATATATATATATATATATATATATATATATATATATATATATATATATATATATATACAGACCCATAAGGTCTGTAGAGCCAATCGAAAAAAATAAATAAATAACACACACATATATATATATATATATATATATATATATATATATATATATATATATTTATTTTTTTTTTCGATTGGCTCTACAGACCTTGTAGATCTTTGGCCGCCTGAACCAGCCTTCTCCACCTCTGCCTATCTTGGACCACTGCTTTCCAGTTTGTTGCATGCAGCTCTTTCGCATCTTTGTTGGTCCTATCTATCCATCTGGTTTTTGGCCTTCCACGTGGTCTCTTGCCCATTATTGTGGCATTCATCGTTGTGAAGAGGCGTCCTGATGGATTGCTTCGAGCTACATGCGAGATCAATATCATGAGATATTGACTCACCAGTTTCTGTAAGTAGTTCTTTATTGGTCTTTCTTCTCCAGGATTTTAGATTCTGATCCCATATCGCTCCGGTTATCGTACGGAGGACTTTCCTTACAAATCTCTCGATTCTGCTTTCTTGTGTGCCGGTTAGAGCCCAGTTCTCGCAGCCGTACATCAGAACTGGTTTTATAACGGCATTGCACACCCTTAATTTGAGATTTCTAGAGATTTTTCGGGATTTCAGTACTCTTCAAAGAGAGAAGAAAGCTCTATTTGCACTTATTATACGCTGGTCTATCTCTGTGTGCTGGTTATTGGCTGAGGTTATTGTGGAGCCGAGGTATTTAAAGCTGTCTACTTTCGGGAATGTTCTGCCATCCACGCAGATACTATTGTTGGGGTGGATTTTTCGGTTATTCATATATTCTGTTTTATCTTCATTTACTTGCAAGCCGATTTGCTCTGCTTCTCTTAACAGAGTCTTAGCGAATCTCTCAATATCCTCTTCGTTGCTTCCAAGGATAGGTATGTCGTCCGCGTACGCAAGGATTTTGTGTTTCATTCCGACATCCATTTTCGCGTGATGTTCTAATCACCTTCTCAAGAGCTAAGTTAAACAGCATCGGCGAGAGTCTATCTCCCTAATTTCAAAGGCTTCAGACACATCTCCTTGTATCAGGACTTTGCATTTGGGGTCGTTTGTACACGCATTCGTCAATCTCGCCAATTTCCCGGGAATACCCAGCTCAGTCATGATTTTCCATAGGCAGTTTCCGTCCACGGAATCATAGGCTGTTTTGAAATCGAGAAATAAGGCGTGCACATCCTGCTCTACTTCCCATCGTTTTTCGAGTAATTGTTTTAGGATAAAGATCTGGCATGCTCCTTCCTCTTCTGAATCCTGATTGGTGGTCGCCTATTTTATATATATATATATATATATATATATATATATATATATATATATATATATATATATATATATATATATATGAGTTTGCAGTCTTGAAGAACCTCATAGACTGTGAGTCGACGTGAATATGTAAACAATAAATTCTTGTTTTTATAAGTAAGTTTCGTTTTCATTAAATATGAATCTATAAATATTGATATTATTAACAAATATTAAACTCATGAAATATAGAATGGGGGTAGCTCACTGTTATATTTTTCACCGTGCCCAGGTTTAGTTAGTTAGGGACAGGACTGACCTTTCAGCAGACATAACACAAAAAAAAAAACAGGCTCAGCCAAGATTAAAAGTTCTTTATTCATTAATTTACAAATGAAATCCCCTGACAGTACAAGGACGACATTTGTACGCCTTCTTATAATAATTCATACGGACTTAAAACTAATACAAATTTGTAGCGTTACCGGATGAGAAGTTTATCGGATTAACTTTACCGGAAAAACCACGCGGATATCATTTTCCCAACTCGACGAAAAACATAAATCAGTTTCAGCATGTTTTATTTTTTTCAAAATGGCGGCCTATTAGATATTTTATAAGCCTATAGCTCAAACATTTATAAATATATCGGGGAAATACAATTACAACAGAAACCACAATCTCCTTGGGAGATAAATTCGTAGCAATTGGTACAATGACCCAGATATTGTCGGGTAGGAAGTAAAAGTGGCCAAGTGGCTTTTGGCGAAGATGAGGTTTGTATCTATCTACCTGTGACTGCGCCAAATTTACGGTTCATTAATGAAAAAAATTGTGAAATTACCAATAATGAACTAATAATTGTTGAACTAGAAATTGAACATATACGTGCATATAATAATAAGACAGGCAATTCCAACTTTGCAATTCATTTAAATGAAAAAAATCATAAATTCATCAAAGACTCGGGAGTTATTAATTTAATCTGTTTTTCTTTTATGGATGGGAATAAATTTAAGATTAGATTATTGGAAATGAATTGAAAAAACTAGGATTAAACCCTGCATTTAAAATAGAAAAAACCCTATCCTCAAATTTCTCTTCTCCTAAAGAGAAAATAGACCCTTTCCAAAAAAGCAGAGTATACGAATTAAATTGTAATGGTTGTGCAGCCAAATACACGGAAAAAACTGTAAGATCGTTAAATCAGAGATTAAAGAAACATATACGTGCATATAATAATAAGACAGAGAATTCCAACTTTACAATTCATTTAAATGAAAAAATAAACATAAATTCATCAAAGTTATATTAATACATCACGTTGAAAAAAGCCTCAGATTAAATATATATGAAGCACTTGAAATAATAAAATCCTTCAAATCCAATCCAGATTTTTGCTTAAATGACCAAATAAATATCTCCAACAGTCCAATCTTAAATTTATTCCCATCTATAACAGAAAAACCAATTACTCACCGGCAATACTGGAAAACCCCTGACCCTTAAACCGTTACCTATAAACATCCTACCTACCTTTCATTCATTGTCAGTTCAGTGCGAGAACAAACCAATACAAAATTTCTGTTTGATATAATCTACTTAAACCTTGGTGAGTACCAACATGTATTTGATTTCTTGTCTTAGTTAAATTCATAATTCATAAATGTTTTATAATACTAATTTATATTAAATTAAATTTAATATGTATAATAACACCAAACTGTAATTTGAATTGCTTATTTTTGAATTTTTGTGTGTTATTAGAACTGAAGATGAATGAATAACATTCGAAACTAGTTTTCAATAAACAAAATAAATAGAAGTGGCAAATAATTTATCAATCCCTAATAATTGTTGATAATTACATTTTTTTTTAAAATGCTAAAGCGTAAACTTGGTTCAGACATTGGTCTATTGCAATAAACCTCTTTTTCGCAAAAATGTCACTTTATCACTTATACCTCCAAGCTGACTGACGGATATGTTACTGTGAAGCACCGAAATCAGTAAATGTGATCCACTGGGGAGAGGATTGAGAAATATATTTCCCCCTCCTCTCTCATTCACCGAAATGTAAGAAAAGAAACTAAGTTTGTATTTGAAGTAATATTTTTGATATTTTTTAACAATTTGTTATTTCCATGCTTATCCTTAAAACTACTTCCAATTTGGCAGTTATAGACATTTAGGTGATTACTTTCCTACTTAATAAATTAAAAACCGAAAAATAAATTAAAAACTCTTTAACCAAGGAATTATAGAGGCCAGTGAGCGTTCGTCCTCAATTCTCTCCTTCAGATATTAGAATAGACAAATTATTTTTATCTTTCATAAATTTTGTATTGATTAATGTTTTAATTATGGATTGATAAATTATTTGTCACTTCTATAATTTTGTTTTTATTGAAAACTAGTTTCGAATATTATGCATTCATCTTCAGTTCTAAAAAGACACAAAAATTCAAAAATAAGCAATTCAAAATACAGTTTGGTATTATTATACGTATTAAATTAAATGTAATATAAATTAGCATTATAAAACATTTATGAATTATGAATTTGATTAAGCCAAGAAATCAAATACATTTTGGTACTCACCAGGTTCAAAATGGATTATATCAAACAGAAAAGTTTGTATTGGTTTGTTCTCGCACTGAACTAGCAATAAAAGAAAGGTGGGGTGTTTATAAGTAAACGATTTAAAGGTCGGAGTTTTTCCAGTAATTCCGGTGAATAATTGTTTTTTTGTTATAGATGGGAATAAACAGAAAAAACAATTACTCACCGAGATTACTGGAAAAACCCCTACTCTTAAAAAAACACCTTTCTTTCATTGCTAGTTCAGTGCGAGAACAAACCAATACAAACTTTTCTGTTTGATATAATCCATTCAAACCTTGGTGAGTACCAACATATATTTGATTTCTTGTCTTAATTAAATTCATAATTCATAAATATTTTATAATACTGATTTATATTACATCTAATTTAATACGTATAATAAAACCAAACTGTATTTTGAGTTGCTTATTTTTGAATTTTTGTGTGTTTTTAGAAGTGAAGATGAATGTATAACATTCGAAACTCGTTTTCAACAAAAACAAAATTATAGAAGTGGCAAATAATTTATCAATCCCTAATTAGATTGATCCTTCTATACCATCATGCGGGTGTCAACTGACCAATCAGATTGATCCTTCTATACCATCATGCGGATGTCAACTGACCAATCAGATTGATCCTTCTATACCATCATGCGGGTGTCAACTGACCAATCAGATTGATCCTTCTATACCATCATGCGGATGTCAACTGACCAATCAGATTGATCCTTCTATACCATCATGCGGGTGTCAACTGACCAATCAGATTGATCCTTCTATACCATCATGCGGGTGTCAACTGACCAATCAGATTGATCCTTCTATACCATCATGCGGATGTCAACTGACCAATCAGATTGATCCTTCTATACCATCATGCGGATGTCAACTGACCAATCAGATTGATCCTTCTATACCATCATGCGGGTGTCAACTGACCAATCAGATTGATCCTTCTATACCATCATGCGGATGTCAACTGACCAATCAGATTGATCCTTCTATACCATCATGCGGATGTCAACTGACCAATCAGATTGATCCTTCTATACCATCATGCGGGTGTCAACTGACCAATCAGATTGATCCTTCTATACCATCATGCGGGTGTCAACTGACCAATCAGATTGATCCTTCTATACCATCATGCGGGTGTCAACTGACCAATCAGATTGATCCTTCTATACCATCATGCGGATGTCAACTGACCAATCAGATTGATCCTTCTATACCATCATGCGGATGTCAACTGACCAATCAGATTGATCCTTCTATACCATCATGCGGGTGTCAACTGACCAATCAGATTGATCCTTCTATACCATCATGCGGATGTCAACTGACCAATCAGATTGATCCTTCTATACCATCATGCGGATGTCAACTGACCAATCAGATTGATCCTTCTATACCATCATGCGGGTGTCAACTGACCAATCAGATTGATCCTTCTATACCATCATGCGGATGTCAACTGACCAATCAGATTGATCCTTCTATACCATCATGCGGATGTCAACTGACCAATCAGATTGATCCTTCTATACCATCATGCGGATGTCAACTGACCAATCAGATTGATCCTTCTATACCATCATGCGGGTGTCAACTGACCAATCAGATTGATCCTTCTATACCATCATGCGGATGTCAACTGACCAATCAGATTGATCCTTCTATACCATCATGCGGATGTCAACTGACCAATCAGATTGATCCTTCTATACCATCATGCGGATGTCAACTGACCAATCAGATTGATCCTTCTATACCATCATGCGGGTGTCAACTGACCAATCAGATTGATCCTTCTATACCATCATGCGGATGTCAACTGACCAATCAGATTGATCCTTCTATACCATCATGCGGATGTCAACTGACCAATCAGATTGATCCTTCTATACCATCATGCGGGTGTCAACTGACCAATCAGATTGATCCTTCTATACCATCATGCGGATGTCTACTGACCAATCAGATTGATCCTTCTATACCATCATGCGGATGTCAACTGACCAATTAGATTGATCCTTCTATACCATCATGCGGATGTCAACTGACCAATTAGATTGATCCTTCTATACCATCATGCGGATGTCTACTGACCAATCAGATTGATCCTTCTATACCATCATGCGGATGTCAACTAATTAATGTTTTAGTTAATTTTTAACTCGTATGATTGACCTCTTCGTTAATAATGCCTTTGTAATTGGGTGTTTATTATTTATTTATCATCCCTGATATTATTACAGCAGTAAAAGCGGATGATATGACTTAATATTCCTATTCTGCGACTTCAGTAGCCTCCTGTAAACTATTTTTTTTTTTGTATCATTTATATTTTGATTGAACATAAAAATTGCAATATCTCGCAAATACTATACATTTTAGATTTTATAAAATAATAAATATAAAATATAATCTAACAGTGATAACAAAAATTGTATTAATGTATGTTGTCAAATAAATAGCAGCGTCGACCAATGTTTTCAAATGTTTCAGCTGAAATAATTCATATAAGGATTTGCATTGATCATGCCTAATATAGGTCAAATCATGCCTATAGATATATGCCTATATCATGTCTATATATAGGTCTAATCATGCTAATAGGTCTAATCATGCTTAACATTTTATGACACCTATATGTTGGACAATGACAGTGCCATTATCAAGAGGGCCTGATCAAAATGGTAACTTTCCTATTTCGTTTTACCATCACGTAAATGTTGCTCATTGGTATTCCGGGCTCTTTCTGAGAGTGAAAATGTGCCCATTTACAATGACTGACGACACATCATTGATATACAATGACATAAATCATTAAACAATTTAGATTTATATCATTTTTTTTTTTAATTTGTTTATTTAAAATTAATTTTAATAGATTGTCTTATGAGAAATTGCTAAGAGAAAAAGTGTTCCACTTGCATACGTGTCGACAAATTAAATCTGAGAATAAGGGGAAAAAAAAACAGTGTGAAAATGCGAATCATCACCTTTTAGACAAATTTATTGCCGTTTTGACGCTGTTCCTTGAAAATGTCTAAAATAAACATTTTATAGAGATTACTAGCTGTTGTACCCGCATGGCATTGCACATGAAAAGAATTATGAGTTAAGTAAAAAAAAAAAAACCTGTAATACTACAACTCATGAAGGGTCTTGGGTTCAGTATTTGGTAAGGACCGTACGGTTGTGCAAGGAGGTGATTTGGCCGAGATCACGCTCAACCGCCAGGTTTTTCCCTCAATTAAGGGTACCCACTTTATAAGGCTGGATGAGCCCAAGGAGGCTCTCCCAACCCCACAGGGTCGATCCATGGCTGATAACAGAATAAATAAATATCTGCCACAGCCGGTTTCGAACCCGGGACCGGGAGCATGGTAACACAGTGCCTTACCACTGAGCTACTCCGCTCCTTTTGTGAGCTAAGTACACTCCCAAATTTCAGGTACCTCCCTAAATTTTTTTATGTCTAACTTTTAAATGATAATGCGAGTGACATAAGACAGAACTATTGTTCATATTATTCCTAATCATCATTCGTTATCATAGAGTAAAGTTTGTATAAAACTTTTACATAGAATTTTTTTTTAAAAAATTTAAGTTTAACTTTGATTTTTATTTTATTTTTAAAACATTAATTATATAATTGCACATTTCATCATACTTATTGCTATATGAAATGAATGGAAAAGTTAATAAAAGTAATATAGCGAACATATATTCACAGAGGAAACAAATCATTCATTTTGATATTCTGGTTTGCTTTGCCGTGGAATGTGGAATGAAAGCAAAGGCAAAAAAAAGATATTTTTTCCAAAAAAAAAAAAAAAAAAAATTATTGTAAAGCTAGTTCTATTTTAAATGTGATTTTATTTCTTACACAACGATAAGTTATCAGAAATTTTTTTTTTTTTTTTTTTTTTTAATTGTCACATTTCTTAGTTTTCAAGTTAAACTTAGATTCTGAAAACATTATCTCAAGGCACTTTAGACTTTTTTTCATTTCTATACTTCAATTATCAGAACTCTTGGGGGGAGAGGGGAGAGACGGTTACCAGAACTTTCCGGTAACGAAACAACCGGTAATCAACAAAAATTTTGACTGTAAATATTCCAAGGGCAAAAGGGTAAACAAATTTCTCGGTAATCGCCTGCATTGTTTAGAATTCGTCTCATTTCATTTAGACGTTTTATAGGAACAGGATCAAAATGATAAAAAAAAATAACTGTCAATACGGCAATAAAGCGTTTTTTTTTTTTTAAATTGTTCTCTTAATTTCTGATTTTATTAACAAATGACGCTTTCACACAAAAATTTCACTCTTGTTAAAATGTTTTTGTAGTGAACTTGCTTCCACATGTAGGAAGTTGTCATGACAACGATTATAAAATAACCTGTCTTTTGAATAGTTTATCACCATTTCTCCCCTTAAGAGGATCACTTGGAAAAATTTAATCCTTATAAATCTTCTTGAAGAAATTCTCTAAATGATAGTGAAAACCGCATCAAAATCGACCGTCTACTTTTCGAGTTTTGCGAACTCAGACATAGCAGGCTGAATTTGTATATATATATATATATATATATATATATATATATATATATATATATATATATATATATATATATATATATATATATTATTTTAAAGGTTATTTTGTATTTTAGGAAGTTAACTACGTTTAAAAAACAAATAATCCGTGAGCATCCTAGCTCCGTCACTAAAGTCGTATTTTCAATCCTATAAATTAATTTGGTGGAGTTGTAGATATGAGTAAAACTTTAAAAACACCAAAATTTCAAATAAACATACCGAAATTTTGACTGGAATTTACACATACTTTTATGGTATCATTCTGCCTCGAAGAAAATCCTACATACCGAATTTCAGCTCATCAGACCCAAAATGGACCGTTGGAGGTGCTCAAATGTTGCGGGGAGGGGAAAAAAACATATATATATTTATCAGGCATCTCCAGATCTTCCATAATCGTGCTTTAGGGGTTATGATAAACGGATAAAAAACGTTGTTCTCGCCCCACACGTGCAACCTTCGACCCACTGCAATAGTATATTTTATTCGGAGAAAGAAACGGGATAATTGGTCCTACCTACATTTTAATTGTATTTAATTATGTTTGTGCATATATTGTTCGTGCATATATTGTTTGAAACAATCTGTTCCCATGTTTTTTTTAGTAAAATGAAGTGAGATAAATATTCTGTTTTGTATTTTTTTCGCAATAATTAAAACCGTCCTTCGTCTGGGTTTCTGTCCTCTAGCAATCATTGAAATATTGTTGAGCGATAATGCCACTAAATTATTTTTATAAAAAATGGATCAAAGCAAAGAAGAAACTGCTACTGAAAAACGATAAAAGGCTTCTGAAAGAAAAAGAAAATCCAACGTTTCAGACGAAGCAAAACAGAGACAACGTGGATTTACCGTGCTGCTGAGCAACCACAAAAAATGACTTTTAAAGAAATTTCGCAAACCCCAGTAATAGTGTAAGTAATAACTTGAGTCTGAGGATGGTCTAGGCTAGGCTGAAACGTGCTAGACCGAGACCCCGTGCAAAATAATTGTCATTATCTGAAGAAAACTTTGATAGCAATTTTTTGAACCCTTATAGTATTGAGGTTAAAACTATCTGATATGGACACCCCATGACTTCCTTGTACGCCTATTAAATTATAAATCGGCGACTCAAAACGTGATCCTGAATTTGGTTACTAGTTTCTAAAGATAGCAGTATCTCAAAAACGACACTTGGCGTCGCGACGTCCATCTATTGACACACACGCATAACCTCTTGTTTATGAAGGTCTTATTTAACTATTATATGTCGTTTTCTTCCTATGTCAAAAGATAAAGCATTGGAAATCGACGGTTTCAATATTTTAAGCGGAAGAACCCGCTTAACTTATATGTTATCCTCTTGCTGCAGACTTGCTGATCTCACAAATGGGTAGGAAAAGAAATATTTTATACTCAATTTTAACACATAAAATAAGTAATAAAATTGTTTAATTAGCGTGGAAAACAAAATCGCGTTTATGACCTTCATCATCGAACCACATGATCTCTGTAATGAATGTCGATATACCTTTTGATGTAAGTTTATTATGACCTTCAAGTAAAGTACCCCTTTCGGCTCTTCAATTTCAATCAAAATTTATTATATTACTTATAATGATATAAAAATATAGTTTACCAAATTTGAGATGTTTTACATTGTATTTTAATATAGTGTTTGATGAAAATCAATAATGACCTAAAAGTAAAATACTACATCCGGTTCGCCAATTTTAACCAAAATTTATTATTTTATTTATATGTTAGTCTTAAATACCAAATTTGAGAAGTTTTGTATTATATTTTAATATAATTTTTGATGAAAATCAAAAATGACCTTCAAGTAAAGTACTAATTCCGATAATCATGCAGTAACCAAAAAGGGAGGTTCACAACTAGATTTTACAACAATCCTAAATACAAAGTTTTAACTTTCTACGGCTAGCCGTTTTTGAGTTATGCGAAATACGCACGTACGAACGAACGTACATACAGACGCCACGACGAAACTAGTCAAAATGGATACTTCCGTTTAAATCTGAAAACCGAAAATTTTCGCGATTACAATAGTTCCTTTACTTCGTACAAGGAAGTAAAAACATCAAATTCTGTGTCTAATGAGTACCACAAAATAATAATTTGGTTAAGTAGCAACAAAACGATTTTGTCAAAAAAGAAACAAAGTACTGTATATGAGCCTGCAGTTTGACTGAGTACACAAAAAATTTTGTGTCTTTAGAACTGAAGATGAATGTATAACATTCGAAACTAGTTTTCCATAAAAAAAAAAAAAAATTATAGAAGTGGCAAATAATTTATCAATTTCTAATTACTATACAATCAATCGAAATTTTTTTTTTCAGTTACATAAGTTGAGAAACTTCCATTTTAGCAGAAAATACAAGGATTTATTGTTTTCGTTTTCACTTGTCTTAGTGAATCGTTAGTGTAAACAACCGGGGCTAATCTCTCGGGCCCACTGTCACTAAGCTAGTTTAATTTGGATAAGAACAATTTCCATTTCAACATTAAATATTCAAAATTAGAATTTTTTCGTACTAAAGCCACTGTTTGTTGTTCGTCGCCATGTTGGAACAATAAGGGTAAACTGATACATAATAAAATTAAACATAGCCGCACCGTGGTTTGTGGCCTTGAAATAGTGTTGGAATATCGAAACGCGATATATCGGAATTGAAAAACCGATATTTTCTATCGATATCTTAACATCCAATATATCGATATTTTACAACGATATATCGATGGCACTATATGTTAAGCTATATTACAGCAGAATGTCGATAATTCATATCCCGGTAATTCGTATGGATTTTCTGTTCTCTTGAACATCTTCCTTTATTTCTTATAAAAATACTGCAATCCAGACCCCTCGTTAATTCGTATTTATTTTCGTCTTGTAATGTAAACATCTTATAACTCGAATTTCCAAATAAAAATTCTTGTTAACTCCGTATCTTTTCAAGAGGAGAGGTGAGTGAGAGAGATTTTGGACGGTTTACCCTTTTTTCTTTTCTATTTATATCTTTTTTTTGTTTTTAATTGTAAAAAATCAGTAACAATATTGTTAGCCGCCAACATGGATTGATCTGAAAAATTAAGTTCGCTCATGGCTGTCACATCTGCGAAAGCAAGGTGTTTTAAAAACAAAAACGTTACTGATAGCTAATCTTGCAAACTCAAAAGCAGGTACCACATGCGAAATATTCAACGAATGGGTAGAGATATGGAATAAAATATCTGATGTGGGCAACACATGACTTCCTTGTACGCCTATTAAATTATAAATCCGTGGCTCAAAAAGTGATACTGAATTTGGTTACTAGTTTCCGAAGATCGCAGTAAAAACGACACTCGGCATCCCGTCATCCATCTATTGACACACAAACACACACACACACACACACACACACACACAAGTTATTATTTCTGGAGGTCTCATTCCGTTATTATACGTCGTTTTCCTTCAGTAGGTAACTAGTTTCCAAGATATTTCTTCATGTTACATGACAACAATAAAACTGTCAATATCACTGGATAAAGCATTAGAAATGGATAGTTTCGACATATTAAGCGAAAAAACCCACTTAACTAATATCTTATTCGCATGATGAAGACTTGTTGATCTCACAAATGGGGAGGAAAACTAGTATTTTAGACTCAATTTTAACTTTTGAAAAAAGTAATAAAACGCTGCAAATTATTACACAATGGTTTATTATTTCCACTTAGTAATATTTCAAAAATTTCTATTCTGTCCAAGTAAAAAAAATGAAGCAGTAGGCACCAAAGGGAAAGAAATTTGAAGCTTGTCATAAGATGATCGACGTGAGAGTGCTGAACTAACTGAGAGTGTTAATTTAAAAAACTCTGTCAATGCAAGTCTGTGATGTAAAATGATACAGAGGAAATATTTGATGTGCACTTCAAGGAGAAAACAAAAAAAGGAAAGACTAAGGAAGCTAAAGGAAGCAAAGAAATAATCCAAGAAAGAATAAAACAGAGAGATACGAGGAAGTCAGAAGCCCAATAAATAAGTCAGGAAGCAGGATGACTAGCCGCCAGGAGAATCAGTCTCAGAAGTTCCTTACGCAATATCTCAGCTGATAATGGTCCGATTTAAATGATTTTTATTTCGTTTTGTAGGGAATTTCATTGGCTTTCGTTTAAATACAATAACATTTGCTGACGGATTTTTTTCCGTTTTTGCCAAAATGGATATTTCCGTCGAAATCTGAAAACCGAAAATTTTCGCGATTACAATACTTCCTTTACTTCGTACAAGGAAGTAAAAAAAAAATTTTGCGGACGGATTTTTTTTTATTCGATATTTGGATTCTACGTATCTTGAAGCGTAAAACCTCAAATTTTGAGGGGGGGGGGGGGGTACAAAAATTTTCTATTGAAAGTCTAATGTCTGACCTTCAAGTAAAGTACCACTTCCGGTTTTCCAATTTAGACTAAAATCTAGTATGTTATTTAAATCAATATATAAGTTATAAATACTAAATTTGAGAAGTTTTGCATAGTATTTTAATATAATTTTTGATGGAAATCAATTATGACCTTCAAGTAAAGTACCACTTCCGGTGATCAAGCAGTGACCAAAAAGGGAGTTTCACAACTAGATTTTACAGCAATCCTAAATACAAAATTTCAACTTTCTACGGCAAACCGTTTTTGAGTTATGCGAAATACGAACGTACGTACATACAGACGCCACGACGAAACTAGTCAAAATGGATTCAGGGATGGTCAAAATGGATATTTCCGTCGAAATCTGAAAACCGAAAATTTTCGCGATTACAATACTTCCTTTACTTCGTACAAGGAAGTAAAAAAAAAATTTTGCGGACGGATTTTTTTTTATTCGATATTTGGATTCTACGTATCTTGAAGCGTAAAACCTCAAATTTTGAGGGGGGGGGGTACAAAAATTTTCTATTGAAAGTCTAATGTCTGACCTTCAAGTAAAGTACCACTTCCGGTTTTCCAATTTAGACTAAAATCTAGTATGTTATTTAAATCAATATATAAGTTATAAATACTAAATTTGAGAAGTTTTGCATAGTATTTTAATATAATTTTTGATGGAAATCAATTATGACCTTCAAGTAAAGTACCACTTCCGGTGATCAAGCAGTGACCAAAAAGGGAGTTTCACAACTAGATTTTACAGCAATCCTAAATACAAAATTTCAACTTTCTACGGCAAACCGTTTTTGAGTTATGCGAAATACGAACGTACGTACGTACAGACGCCACGACGAAACTAGTCAAAATGGATTCAGGGATGGTCAAAATGGATATTTCCGTCGAAATCTGAATACCGAAAATTTTCGCGATTACAATACTTCCTTTACTTCGTACAAGGAAGTAAAAACAGCGAACATTTTCAACTGTCCATTGATAATTGTACGGCCCACAACAGTACCACATCACTCCGCGATATTAATGTTCTGTTTTTGCCATCCATCACAGTCAGGTCTTAAAAATCTAGACGTCCGCCATGTTGGAATCACGAAACTGTAGTTTTACCAGTAAATATAAGAATAAACAATATTTATTAACCCATACCAAACAATAATTAGTAGATAAGTATTTATATACAAATAATGTTAATTAATCATATGTAAAGACAAATCGATAATTATATAAATGATGATTGTACGGCGATGTTTATAAAATAAATCATATGCTTTTAGATGAATGTTTTAAAAATACGCAATATAGTCAGAAGCGTTATAAGATAAATAATTTTTTTAGAAGTTTGAAGGTTTTATTATTGAAAAACTCCTAGAAGACTATAATATATGAAATATTGCTAAAAGTCTTCAAAATAAAAATGTTTTGTAACATTTTTACTTCCTTGTACGAAGTAAAGGGAGTATTGTAATCCCGAAAATTTTCGATTTTCAGATTTCGACGGAAATATCCATTTTGACTAGTTTCGTCGTGGCGTCTGTACGTACGTACGTTCGTATCTCGCATAATTCAAAAAGGTTGAAATTTTGTATTTAGGATTGCTGTAAAATCTAGTTGTGAACCTCCCTTTTTGGTCACTGCTTGATCACTGGAAGTGGTACTTTACTTGAAGGTCATAATTGATTTTCATCATAAATTATATTAAAATATAATGTAAAACATCTCAAATTTGGTAAATAGGACTTTTATATCGATATGAATGTATTTACTATATTTTGGTTAAAATTGGTGAGCCGAAAAGGGTACTTTACTTGAAGGTCATAATAAGCTTAAATCAAAAATTATATTTAAATTAAATACATAAATGATATGTTTCGGTAATACAGGTTACAAACGCAATTTGGTTTCCAATCTAATTAAATATTTTTTATTACTTGTTTTAAGTGTTAAAATTGAGTGTAAAGTACTGGTTTTCCTCCCCATTGCAGTGTGTGCGTCAATAAATGAATGTCGCGACGCCGAGTGTCGTTTCTAATATTGTTTTATAAATAATAATATTTATATTATTTCATAACCTTCTTCACAGTTTAACATTATACTCATTTGATGCACTTTTCTTTGCTTTTTCATCCATTTCCTTTCGATATATCGATATTTTTCTAGCGATTATCGGTGAATATCGATATTCGGTTTTGCGATATCGCAAAATATCGAATATCGATATTTTTCTTTCGATGTTCCAATCCTACCTTGAAACAGAAGATCCGTTGACCTTGGACTTTGACCAGTTCCAATTACCTTATACGCTCTAACTATTTCTCGTACAACAACTTACCACAATCCACTTAGCGATAAGTAAGCCTTCTGCTCTAGCGATTTTTCACGCTGCATCGACTTCACACTACTGTACTTAGCTCGTTTAAGTCCCGTAGTTCCGGATTGTCTCTTTCCAAACAGTTTTTTCACGCAATTACTGATTTTCGAAAACTTCGTTTTGCTCATCGCTTTGCGCAAGCGATCGCGTGTGGCAATGCTAAAGTAATATATTGGTCGTTAGAGGTTTCTCGATATTTGCCGATAAGAATGTTAACTGAGATAATATCTGTTTCTTATATCTATATCTACATGTTAATCTTATTAAGTAGTAGCCAGATCTAATATTGTCATTTCGCATTTCAGAATTATATTTATTTTCAGTTTCGTTAACGTAGTAAAAAGTAAAGGAAGTGCCTATTGTAATCGCGAAAATTTTCGTTTTTCAGACTTCAACGGAAATATCCATTTAGACCGTAACTAAATCCATTTTGACTAGTTTCGTCGTGATGTCAGTACGTACGTGCATTCGTATCCCGCAAAATAACTCAAAAACGGTTATTGAAATTTTGTATTTGGTATTATTGTAACATTTTTGGTCTCTACACCGGAAGTGGTACTTTACTCAAAAATCACTTTCATCAAAAATTATATTAAAATATAATACAAAACTCTTCAAATTTGATTTATAAGACTTATATATTAATACAAATAACGTACTAGATTTTGGTTTAAATGAGCAAACCAGAAGTGGCACTTTACACGAAGGTCACTATAGATTTTCATCAAAAATCATACTAAAATATACTACAAAGCTTCTTAAATTTAGAATATAAGACTATTTTATGTTAATATAAATAACATACTGGATTTTTGTTAAAATTGTATAACCATAAGTGGTACTTTACTTCAAGTTCATTATGGATTTTAACTTCTCAAATTTGGTAGACAAGAGTTTTATGTCAATACAAATAATATGCTAGATTTTGGTTAAAATTTGATAACCGGAAGTGATACCTTACCGGAAGATGTTTACAGTTTCTTATTTATTTATTTTTGAGAAAGAATCTTTTTTAATTTTAGAAATAAATCCTTCAAATAATAATGCTTAAACTTGTACAATAAGGGTTTTTAGACCTCAGAAATCGATTGTCGCTATCTTTTACCTCAGAAAAACTGTTATTTAGTAAAAAAAAAAAAAAACAAGCAGGTCAACGGAAAAAACCGTGAATAAAAAAAGCGAAACGTGTTTCATTAAACCGAACTAAAAAAAAAAAAAAAAAAAAAAAATGCCATTAATTATTTTGATTCAATTTTACTGTCCCTTCATTTTTACTAAAATATTAATTTATATATATATATATATATATATATATATATATATATATATATATATATATATATATATATATGCATATATATAACTTAAAATATTCTTATTACATTGTCTGAAATAATTTTCCAGAACAATCACCATTTTTCCTGACAAGAAAAATCTGGAAAGAATGTCCAGGTGTGATTTTCCAGGTTGAGATCCAGAAAATATCCAGGAAATCAAGAATGATTTCCCTCATTTCCTCATTTTCGCAAGATCATTTAGTCATTCTTGAGGCATTAGAAATCTTTTTCCGGACCGAATTCCTTGTTCAATAACTCATAATCCATTGCATTATTAGCGATGTCGAGAAGTTATTAATCATCTTTGTAATTCAATGTATTATATATTACAATTTTTTTGCTTTTTATTTAGCGAGCTGAAGCCTCGTTTAAAAGGTGACAGTTTCTGTCGTGGTAGTATTGTCACGACTGTGTCACCGCGTGGCAGTGCTGTAGTGACATTGACTATAGGCTGACAGTAAACCTAGTCAGGATTTGAAAATGGCGGATATCGAACAGGTGACTGAACGTTATAATAAAGAACGAACAGCTGATGTCATGATTATTTAACAATGACTTCCCAGTTATGAAAAAAAACTGCAAATTATTACACAATGATTTATTATTTCCAAATAGTAATATTTCAAAAATATCTTGTCCGTCTATTCACAGGACTTTCCGTATTGCTTTGGTTTACAGTTGAGATAATAAGATAATCTTTCAAATGAGCATTTGGAGTGTTTCGGGAAAGGAATATGTGCAAAGGATTTTATAAAACATAACTACCAACTTCAGCAAAGAAATTAAGCAGCAGGCACCTAAGGAACAGAAATTTGCAGATTGTCTCAAGACGATCACCGTGAGAGTGTTAAGAAGAAACTGTGCCAACGCAAGTAGGCTGAGATGGTTAGGACATATAATCAGAGGGTAAAATGGTACAGAGGAAATATTGGATGTGCACTTCAGTGGGAAAAGAAAAAGGAAAGACCAAGAAGCTAAAGGAAGTGCAGAGATAATCCAAGGAAGGATGAAGTAGAGAGATGCGAGGAAGTCAGAAGCCCAATAGATAAGCCAGGAGGCCTAGGGCCACGATGACCAGCAGCGCCAGACAATAGTCTACGAAGTTCATTACGCTATATCTCAGCTAATATTGGTCCGATTTAAATGATTTTTTTTTTTTTTTTTGCTCTTATAGAGAATTTCATCATCTTTCGACTTATAATAACCAAAACCTTATTATTTATTTTTATTCGATATTTATCTACTTATCTTGAAACGTAAAACCTCCAATTTTGAGGGGGTTACAAATTTTTTTTCTTTGTCGGTTACAAAGCTCTATTATTGAAAATAATAAACCAATGTATGAGAACAATGTTTTCCCCAACAATCACATTACAGTTGATAAGTTAACTGTCAAGATATATACATGTGACAGTTAACAACACTGTCGCGATGACTACTATCAACCAATCTGATAGAGCGACTGTACTGCCATGACAGTAAAGGGAGTCATGACGGCAACTCTCATACAGTTTAATCCATGATTGCAAACGGGTCTAATAAGTTTACTGCCAAACAAGAAACTTTCTGTCGCAACTTCTTGCCCTTTACAAAATAATTCCTATACTAAAAATTAAGCATAGGAAATTTAGTCATATTTCAAAAAGAAATGTTCAAGATTATCCAATGAACCATTAAATTAATATTTTAATCTTACTAGAGGCACAAAAAAATTATTTTAAAAATGTTGAATAATCAATAGTTGTCCGTAAAACTTTATGAAGGAACGAAATTATCCAGAAGGGGGCCAAAAAAATGGATCACAAATAGTAAAAAACTATTTATAAGGCTTAGGAGAATAGTTAGGAAACTATTTATATATATATATATATATATATATATATATATATATATATATATATATATATATATATAAATAGTTTTTACAATTTGTGATCCATTTTTTTGACCGCCTCCCGGACTATCTCATTCCTTCATATTTTTGGAATGTGTAAATCTGCTGTGTATGAAGATCAATGTCCGTTACAAAAAGTGAATAATTTTTTTTTTTTATTTAGAGTTATTTAGAACTGTTTTTAATTCAAAATTAAGATTTTACTGTTAGTAGTTCAAAAAATAAAGCAATGATACAAAAAATAAAATAAAAATGTTCTAGCACCCAGATATATCAAAGTATGAAATATTAATTATTCTTTTAAATCCTAACTCAATGTTAGCTATGCAGTTTATATTTAAAAGTAATTATGTAACTATTTTAATTATTAAACTAAAAATATTATTATGGAATAGCAATCTGAAGTTCCTTCCTACATCTACAGCCTGCTACAATTCAAATCCTTGGTCCAAGCACAGGAAACAAGATCCCGCCTTTCTGGCATCTATATCCCTCCCCCTGAACCAAAACATTGGAACGTTCCTTTCTCGCACGCTCCTCTACCCTCTGGAATTCCTCTCCTTCCAATATCCACCACGCTTCTTCTCTTTCCTAATTCAAATCCCTCCTTTTCCAACTCCTTCTTTCTTTCCAAAATGATGCTCTCACGAAATTTCAATTTAAGATTATCATCTGTATAGAAGTGGATAATAGTTTTTAATGCACTAGCCTCAACTTTACTAATCAGCTCATTATTTTTGTATTTTTCATTTTCTCTCTTTTTCTTTTCTTTTTCCATTGTTTTTTTTTAAATTTTTTGTTTTCGTTTTATTGTTCACATTAATTATATTTTTCAACACAAGATTTTATATTGTTTGCTTATTTATTTTATAGAAAATATTGTAAACATTAATGGATTGTTATTTTGTAGCCTTATTATCAGATAATAATAATAATAAAGTTTTTATTTACAAATTTACAGAAACAAAAATTATTATTTTACATGATTACAGATGGCACATCCTTACAATCAAGCAATTTTAGATTCGATCTTTAACATGAAAATAAAATTTGATTATTTGATGTTTATATTATAAACATAATATAATTTTGAGTAATAATATTAGGAAAAATCAAACAAAAAACCTACCCAAAAAAATAAAAAATAAATAAATAAATAAAATTAAATAAAAATTAATAAATAAATAGAAAAGATGAAAATAATAATAAATTAAATGAACAATATTAACTTACATTAGTAATATATGTTTTGTTCATTTATGAATGTAGCATTTAAGAGAGGATTTATTATAGTTGCCAATTTCTTTGATTAATGGATTTTCTGAAGCCAATGTTGAAGCCAATGTTGAAATATGTAGCAGTTTATTGCAAGTCTTGGCGCATGGTAGATATTTTTGTGTAGCGAGGGTATTGTTTATAATTCTCTTAGATAAATTTTGTATTCTTTCCAGTTTTCTGTAATTTGTTAAACAAGTTGAACTCCAAACGGGTGAGGCATAAGTGATCTGAGGTCGGATAACTGATTTGTACAGGATTAATTTATTTTGGGGGCTTAATTAGAATTTTTTATTCAAATATGGGAACATTTTGAAAATTATTTTTTTTGCTTTGTCTGTCTTTTTATTGGTATGTTCTGTGAATGTGAGAGATCTGTCCAGAGTTAGGCCGTGGTATTGTACGGATTTTGTATGGTCAGATATTGTTTCTGTTTTATTTATTCAATTGAGTTATTCTGAAGGGACCTAGTCCCCGAAAAAAATTCTCCTTCTATTCTATTCTTAGTCAGGAATGAATTCTTTATTATCTTAAATAATTGATGTGTTATAGGTTTTGGTCAATCGCGAATAACAATCTTATTGCTATTATAAAAAAAGTCCTTCAGTTACATATGTGACTTAAAATACTATTATCATTATAAACTATTAATCTAACAGTTTAATAAATTTTAGCTTTTGTCATGAAAATTTAATTATAAGTTGAATGAAATATGGCTTTAGGGTGTAAATTTTCCAGTGGTATAGTAGCTGAGTTTAATCTAAAACATCGTTTTACTCTAATACTGCCGACTTTTCCAAAACAACTTATCGACATCGGAAAATAAAAAGCAGTTGTGTATCAGTAATCAGTTGGTAATCATTAAACGGTACAGACCTTTTAGTTAATTAGAAAGCCAAGGCTGATTCGACCTCGTTAATCGCAGCTAAGCTCAGCCTAACGCTGAAACACACTTGGGCTTATTGTGCCATACCATTAGCTATCTTGAGACTGCTATCCTCCTCATTTAAGAGTGTGATAAAGTAATCGATGATAAGTTTCACTAAGACAAACTGTATATTCCTTCTTTGGAACACATTCAACTTTAGGAAAGTCTACCGTTCAATTTGAACACAAAGACATTGAAGGGACAGGCTATTTCAAGGTGTACATTTATTTTTTAATTATTTTGACATTTTTAAATCTATTCTTTAAAAAAAAAAATACATTGTTAGAATCATTTTAAAAACAAAATATATATTTGTTTTACAACAGATCAACATACAGAAGAGTTGGTATTAAATAAATAACACTGACAATAATATGAAACATCATATTATTATTATTAATTTATATTATATTATTATTTTTGTTCTTCCGTTCCTTTCCATATATATGTTAATATGTTATTAATGTTAATTTAAACAGAGAAGAAATTATTATTCTTGTTTATTTGATTTTTTTAGAGGGGAAAAACATTTTTTGAGAACACAAATTATCAATATATCATTCAAGAAAAAATTTGATCTCATAACTTTTTTGGCCTTTTGGTTTTGTAAACAGTTATTTTTTTATTTTTTAATGTATATCTCATTTAATATTACTATACATAAAATACAATATTTTGGCAAACATTTTTTTGTCAATTACAACTCTTGCCATTATATGTTAAATCTAAAAATTACAATTTAAAAAATCCTTTACTAAAAATATGATTACAGACACAGCATTTTAAGATCCTCTTTTTTCATTAGGATTAAAATATATTTACTGAAGAACTTATGATTTTAACTATGAATTTATTATAGTTTTTTGTTATTAATTTGTTTGTTTGTAATTGTTAGACGCAATACATAGATTCATGAATGAAGAAGCAAGCATGAATATGAAGAATAGTAGAAATGTAATATTTTATCTATGAAAATTGAGAAAATAAAGTTAAAATTATGTTTTTCTATCTTTCATTTTTTTTTTTTTTTTTTTTTTTTTTTTAGAATTTGTCTTCTTAATTTATTTTAAATTAACCTATTAAATCATTATTTTAAAAAAATTAACAGGTCTCATTCAAACAATGAATCGTTCCTTAATTTATTATTTACTTAACATTTCGGCCATTTTCAAATATAAAATATAGGTACATGTTGCACATTACTATAAAATTTCATTAAAATATTCATCTTCCTAAGGATCGTATGTCATTTTTATTTTGAACCACAAATAATGTAACTAACAACCTTTGTTACTAATTACAAAATTATAATAATGATTAATAATATTTTCATAATGCTAAAAAACATGCTATGAAAGAAACTTTATCATACTTCCATACTTTTGAAACTATGTTTTAAATTATAATAGGCATATCTTTTTTTTTTTGTAATTATTACAACACAACAATCCGTAATAACTTACATCTACACATTTTTTAACAATGTTGTGTAAACAAAAATTGTAATGTGTAAAAAACTCAAATTGGACAAATTAATATGATAGAATTGTAGGTAACAATTGGTTGTTATATCTACCAAGATTTTTTTTTTTTAAATAATTGATGTTTCAAGATTAAGTATCAAACTTTTTTTAGAGTATAATTAATAATACTATTTATTATGTACTAGTGTTAAGATTATGCTGTTTAATATTTTTTTTTAGAATCTGGATAAATATTGGAATGTTTAATTGACGTCCGCATGATAATATAAAAGCACATCAATCCTTAACTGAAATATTTGTTTTATTTTATGAAAAATAAAATGTGTTGAGACAAGATTATTCAATAGTCAAAAAAAAAGAAAACTTTAAAAAATCATTTAATAATACCAAAAAAATATGCATGTTTCCAGGATGGCAGATGCAATCGAAGAATCTGAAATTTGTAACTACTACAGAGATAAGCATATACTATTGACTGGAGCGACAGGATTTTTTGGAAAACTTTTGATAGAAAAATTACTTAGGGTCTGTAAACCAAAAATGGTATATTTACTTATTAGGAGCAAGAAATCAAGTGAACCACATAAAAGACTTCAAGCATTACTAGACAATACGGTAAATATTTCTGTTTAAATGTTTTTGTATTATAAATTATTCAACTGTATTTATGTTTTTATTATTTTAATATGGTCTTCAGATATTCAATCGGCTCAAGGAGGAGATTCCGAATTTCGTAGACCATATTTCAACTGTCTCTGGAGACCTTATGGAACCCGGGCTGGACTTGCTGCCTTCAGATCGGGACACATTGATTGAAAATGTTCAAATTGTCATGCACGGCGCTGCTACAGTAAAATTTGATGAAAAATTATCACTTGCGACAAAAATAAACGTCCAAGGAACAAAATCAATTCTTGAGCTATGCCACAAAATGACCAAGCTTGAGGTGATATATTTTAGTAATTTTTTAATTTATCTAAATAATTTTTTATTTCTAAAAATACAGTGTAATCTCGGTAATCCAAACTAATTGCTGCAGAGGTGTTCGGATTACAGAAAATATTAGGAAAAATGCTGCAAAAAAAATACAACAATATGAATGTACATAACTATTTTTATTTAGTTAGTTTTTTTTTTTAATATATTTTTTGTTATTTTTATTTACATAAAAATGTATTTTATTGAAAATTTGATTGACAGTTTAAAAAAATTAATCTTTTTTAAAGAAGTCATTTTTTTTTTTTTTTGCTGAGACTTCTCCAGAAACTTCATCACTGATTCTTCATGCTTCATTGTAATTAGTTCCTCAATTTGACTTTCACCTTTTCTTCATTGTAGGGACTTTTGTATGATTTTCTCGTCAGTTTTAAATGTGAATTCATTCTCCTCACGACCTTCAACCCATTCATCAACATCTGTATCATTCACTGTAGCATCAGGATTCATGTGCATTTTTATTTGAAAGCAAAAATGCTATTGGCTGCTTTATTAATTTTTTTTTTTATATACTAATTTTATTTTATTTTTTTACACCAATTCGGATTACTGCAGTGTTCGTTGTACTGAAGTCCGAATTACAGAGATTACACTGTATCTTAATTTTAAAAAACAAATTAAACCTTTTAAATACTGAATTTATTTATTCTTTTCAGTCTGTGGTCTACATATCGACAGCTTTCAGCAATTGCACTCAGCTAATTATTAAGGAAAAGTTTTATGAAACTCCTATAACTTCAGATAATCTCATTCAGTTGTCGGAATGTGTCAAGGAAGAACAGTTGGAATTAATGTCTCCTCAGTAAGTGAAACATTTTTAGTACAAATTTTATTTTTATATATTGGGCGAGTTGTTCTGAAGTGCTAATGAACCCTCCCCTCTCACTGCTAGGAGCAGTAGTGGATCCAGCGGAACGACTGCCCAGGGCACGACTGCCAGACCCTCGTCCCATAAAAAATTTAAATAAATGACTTATACATTATAGACGAATACATAGTTCATACTGAATATTGCTCGTAAGGCTCTGCCCTGTATACAAATATTAAATAATAAAATTACAAAATATAAACAATTGTAGTTTTCATGCCGCTCAGCAATCAAGAGGCCCCTTAATAATCCTTAGCAGGATTTTAATAAATTTAAAAATTTATTATTAATCATTAAACTATAAATCGATGTAATCAATTAATAATTTATTGATAATATCGATTCAAACACTTTTGAAATAACCTAAATCAATACTCAGCTACAGTATTGATACTTGGAAACTTATGTTAATACCTGTCGGTGGTCCTGAAATTTCTACGGGCGGCCTTGGTAGAGCTTAATACCTACCTGTCTGATCGCGAGGCTCTACGCTATACAAAAATAAAATTTGAGCTATACCAACATAAAAAAAAATCAATCATAAAAATTGAAATTAAAATGCAAAATGGATGGCATTATGCAAAAAGGAACCAGCCCTCAAAAGAACCAAATCAAGATTTTTACTGATTCGTTTGCAGTTTGGTGTGTATTATTTCCAGGAAAAATAACAAACCTCAAACCTTACACAAATGTTTATAATTTAATTTTGAAAATTTGCTTGATAAAAGATTGAAGATGGATATTTCAGAAAAATAAGATAGAAGAAAAGAAGTAGCTTTATTGCTTCTTTCATTCTTAGCATGAGTTTTTTTTATCAACCGATAGATAATTTTGTCAATTTAATAGGAATGATCAATTTAAAAAAAAAAATAAGGTCAAAAGATTATAAATGCTGGTTTATATGTAAATTATGGGGTTCCTATTATGTAAATCTTGTCTTTCAAAGTCTCTATATTTTGATATTAGGAACATTAAATTTTGCACAATCAGAAATTTGTACCACTTTAATTAAATACTGGTTTGTTATTTAATATCAGTTTCGATTATGATTTGTTTATTTTAATCTAGTCAAATTGAGTAATGTTAATAATTAGTTTTAAATTAACTGTTCATCAACGAAGAAAAAATTCTATTTTTCTGATAGCGATTCTATAAAGTTGCCATTATTTCAATAATCATCTCAAACTGAATAGATGCAAAATTATATTAAAAATGTAGTCATATAAATTTTATTTTACTGTTGTAAAAAAAAATAAATATAACTTATTTATTGGTTCATTGTATTTATTGAATAGGACCTCTTCAATTTCTGGAGGAGGAACCAAACCTTTGGTTCATGGTATGATTCAACAGAATTTAAGTTAAACGGAAAGAAACCGAGGCACAAATAAGCAATTTTTAAAGAAATACTAAATTGAACCAGTTATTTTTTTAATTGAAAAACATAATAAAAATAAGCTTATGGATCTAAAAAAAAAAATCAATTTTCTATGGTCAATGTGTAATTTATGGGAATATTTCAATCTTAATGTGGATTTTCTCAAAATCAAGTTTTGAGGGTTGGTTCCCATTTGCACAATGCTGTCCAAATTATAGCCTGAATACATTAGTTTTGAGATTAATTTAAAAATTCTTAAATGGCACAAATTGCTAATATTTTGCCTCAAAATTTTCAAATTACTCCGGGGGAGGGCTCCTGTACATTCCTTTCCACTTCGGTGTATTCTACAGGGCCACTTGCAACACTCATTCCCTCCATCATTACCAGTACCAGTACAAAAAACCTCCAAGCAAAGGAGGGACCCGCAATATCATATTGCACAGGGCCCACAAGATCTAGATCCGTCACTGACTTGGAGGAGCGTTGGCTCATTTACTTTAACAGTGCTTTTCATTTACTAACGAGGAACTGCTGTAAGAATTGGCATCTAATGCCAGGCTTCTATCGCATTCAAATTAATGTATTAAGTTTTCTGTGAGATTTTTTTAATCAATTTCCTTTTTTAATCAATATATTCTAATTCTTCCTCACTCCAAGTATGAATAACACTAATGAAAAGATGCATATAGCAACTGTCAGAATAATAGTGTACAGACAAATTATTTGGATCGGAACAAATATTGTCACTTTCCATTATCCAAAGATCCACTTGCATTATTTAATACAGATCTATTCAGTTTCCTATAAAAATGTATAAATTAATATTACAGCTAATTATGAGTCAGAAAACTGTGATATAATCTTAATAATTTTCTTTCAGTATAAAAAATAAATGGCCAAATACTTATGTTTTCACGAAAGCAGTCGCAGAAGAGGCTATAACTAAACATGGAATAGGGCTCCCAATTGCTGTTTATAGACCAGTCGTAGGTAAAGTATAACTAGTTTTATGTTTTGTAAACTTAAAAATCCGATGATAAATTGGATAGTACAACAGACCAGCGATAGTACATCCCACATCAAAAATCTGAAAAAAGACTAACGAAATAGAGATTGTGGATCAGCCCAATACCATTCAAACCCAGCTTACACTGTCAATATTATTTATTGAAGGTATCACTCACAGGTTGTCAATAATATTGAGTCAATATTATGTCACTTATGATCTTAGCCTTAACCTGAAGTTGTTAGCTGCTCAAAATAACTGGTTATGGAGGTAATCGTTATTCATTTTTTTTTTTTTTGTTCTGGAACAAAGTTTTTTGAATTGAGAGAACAAAAATATAATAACACTTCGGTTTTTTTGCATGGAGGAAAAAAAAAACTAAACATAATTTTATTGTATAAAAATACAAGAGTCCTTTCCGTTTCGAGTACCGCAGTTACTAACCGGTGATTTCTTTGATAAAATCTATTATTTAGCATACTTAATTTTAAGCATCTGTTGTTATTATCAACTAACCTCGTTACATGTTTTCTTTACTTTCCTAAGTTCTAAATTTGGGTAAAATGAATTTCCCTATACTTGTTACTGATTTTAATACCAAGGATAGTTGTGTTCGTTATTATATGGATCACATATATCTTATATGGTGCACATACTAATCGTGTTGAGGAATTGTGGATGCTTGCCAAAAGAAAAAGCATTTTAATGTGTGCAACTCAAGAAAACTATTCGACTCCTACATGTGTTGAGTTAATGTGGAGGTAAAGATACAAGAATGTGGACCATTTTCAGAAAATCATTGAGGAGATGAGGCATTTTAAACCTGAAGATTTGTATCTATAAAACTTTTTATATTGCATATTTATTTTATGGTTTAACAATGTATAAAAATGTTTATTTTTGTTGGTCATTGCATACATTATTAATAACCTAAAATTTAGCATCATATGTTAAATTTAGATCACATAAATCACCGGTTAGTAACTGTGGTATTCGAAACGGAAAAGACCCAAATACAATAATAATTTTATATACTATTACAATCATTATTCAATTTGGTAGAACTTTACAATGTAGTTGCATTATCAGTGTCTGCCCCCGAACTCACCCGAAAGCCACCACACTAACAATTTCAGTGGAGGAACAGGATGATATATCTTACCTCCTCCCAAAATTTTTGAAAAAATATGATTTTCATATAAGTTTTATATTTTAAGTATTACGAGTCCAGTAATAATTTTAATAATTCCAATTAATATGAATTTTAAAATGTAATACAAAGCAGTTAGCACAAATAGCGCTAGAGATTGCAAGTGCAGCGACCTTCGGGTTACTTTGGGGGCAGAATTTGATAATGCGACCGAATCGTAAAGTTATACCTTCAATTTAAAACGATATATTTTTACAGAATAACATGGCTTTAATTTTGGTGCAACTATAGATTAGGGGCGCGTTGTCATTTATTCATTCCGAGGCCACCCGAACACACTAGCACACTCTAGCATCATTTGTGCTAACTAACTGCTTTGCGTTCAATTGTAACATTCGTATTCATTGGAATTATTAAATTTGTTCCTGCTTTAATTAGATGTTATTTAAAATTACTAGTGCTGTCGACTTCCGACCATTACGTTCGCCTAAGAACTAAACAAAGCATCAACGGATCCTTTTCAGTTGAGGTTGGGGCCTTACCGTAACTTCAATTATTACTGCTTTAATTAGATCACAGCTGTCGACTTCCGCTCGCAACGCTCGCTCAAGAGATAAATAAACCCCAGAAGTTCCTTTTCAATTGAGGTCGGGTCCTTACCGTAATTTAAAATATCACTCCTTTAAATTATTACAAAAAATTGCCCAGATCACCGGAAGTCGACAGCACTAGTAATTTTAAATAATATCTAATTAAAGCTGGAACAAATTTAATAATTCCAATTCTTGTACCTTAATTTTTTTACTTTTCCAAAGTCTTTTTTTTTTTGAGGGACTATTAGATTATTTAAAAAGAACTGGTAATAAACGGGTCAAAAAGCAGTTTTCAATTACACCGACCGGTTATTCCCATCCCTATTACCAATGACTGATATAGTATTGCTCAATATTTTATAAGTTTACTTTATTCGGCAGTTATATCCACAAAGAGCGAGCCGATCCCTGGTTGGTCCGACAACTTATATGGCCCTCAGGGTCTAACTCTTGGAACAGGAGCAGGAATAGTGAGGGTTATTCGATGCGATCCCAACTGTGCAGCTGAAATCGTTCCAGCCGATTACGCAGTTAACTGTTTACTTGCGGTCGGCTTCAAGACATCAACGGCAAAGTGAGTATGCCTTTGGAAACTGTTCATCATTTCTTGATCTGCTTCAATTACAAATTATTTTTAATGCAAAAAAAATTAAAATGTATTTTAAAATTTATAAAGCCATTTGATTGAAATATTCCCATATTTGATTGAAATATACTCTTAATTAACAATGTAAATGTCACATGCAAAATATAAATTGTAAGATAACATAAAGATGAGGATATGTCGTCATTTCAGAGCAGAAGTAGCTTAAATCAGAATATTAAATTTTACAGTAGAAGGTTTTTTGCTTTTTGTTTTATCGTTTTATGATATAAATGTATAAAACAAATGTTTAGCTTTCTAGCTTAGATCTGAACTTGGCCGAATATTTTTAAAAAAATATATTCTTTACAAATTTTTTCTTAATTTAGTATTTTTTACAAAAAATTTGTTAAAAAAAATGTATATCCCTAAATTCGAAGACAAATTTGAATTGTATCATTGTTGATTGAACTGTATCATGAGAATAAATGAATAAATGAACTGTGTCATTTGTGGGCAGAAGGCCAAGTTTAGGGTAAAGTATTATATTTACAGATAAGGTACTTCTGTATCGAATCCGCAGTAGCCTAAACTATCTTAATTAATATGCATCATCGACTTACTATCAAAACCTCCTGTATCTAGGTTTTTTATGAAGAAGGTTTTTATTTAATTTTAATATTTCTGAACTTTTAATTTTTAATCATAGCAAGAGATTTTATGTTTGAGCCAATACTAGTGATGATTTTTAAACCTACAGCATGTACAGGTATCCCTTGAGTTACACAGTTATACCAAGAACAAAATATATTTTTCGTTATGAGTCTATAGTTTCAAGTTGTGCGGTTCTCTGTTGCACTGAAGGGAAGAATCAGCCATATAATTCTAGGGATCCCTTTACATACAAATGAAAGCATAATAATTTTTCTTATTTTTGTGCAAAAAGTATTTTTATAACAAGAAATCAAGATTTAAAAAAAAAAAAATTAGGAGAGTGAGGGACAGAAATTTTCAATTTACAGATTTTGATTGTAACGTTTTCTTCTTGTTAACTAAACAAGTACGTAGTAAATTATTCTGTTTGATACTAACAGTTGATATTTATAACTTTTATAGAATATTTTTTTTAATAAAATGAATTTCATTTGTTTCAAGCTCGCATCTCGATATCCCAATATACAACTTCTGTAACGACCCGACAAACAAAATAACTTGGGGCGAATATGTGAAGATATGTAGCCAAAGAGGAGAACAGGTACCGTTGGCGATGGCGCTATGGTACTGCAGCTGTATACTAATCAAAAATTGGTTTGGTTTCCTTCTCCTCACGAGCATCCTACACAATCTACCAGCTTTAATCATTGACACTGGATTATTTCTTATGAATAAGAAGCCATGGTAAAATTAAAAAAATATCTTGTAAATTGCATCCGTATTAATCTTAAATTTAGAAGTTTTATTATCAAATCATTATTAATAAATTGATTACTGATTTCTTTTTATTCTTATGTAGGTATTTTAACAAAATAATTCCTTATTATCTATTACCTCAATAGTCTACCCAGGCACTTTCATACTTCTGTTAAAAACCTCATTTTTTGATGAGTCAAAGTCATCTTTGATCAACACCTGTCAAGACAGATTCTTTATTTCCAAGATTTTCAAGAATTATTTCAAGAAATAACCACATTTCTCAAACCGTTAGAAAATCTGTAACTATCCTTAAACAGATCCTGAATTCCATGATTCTATCTCTCCAAAGACAAGTCTACTCCCTTATTTTGCTCCAATTCGATATCCCATAAATGGCTGTCTAGTACTTGTTGTACTGTCAAGTAAGCTTCAGATGAGGCTGAAAAGCCTTTTTTTTTTCCTGACCTGTCATCCGCCATACGGAATTTTTGCATCTAAAGTGAGATAGTGGGTTGGATGTGCGCATGCCACGACAATATCATCATGCAACAGTTATCAATAGCAGTGGGGTTTATGTTTTAATAGCACTGTATCCGTCTACAGCTTACACTTTTATTTACTTTATTTATTTATTGTATGTAACTATGGTTACAGACCGGCGTGCAGATATGAACCTTACCGATGGGGCCATACCTTCCAGCTCTTTTCTTTTACCATTCCTTTTATCTAGGTTGGTCCGGCTTCAGGGTCCACCCTTGCAGGATTGATGATTCCCAGAATCATTGCTAAAGCGTAATGGTCTGTCAGATCAAGATGTCTGGAGTACAGACTCTCAGCTTTTGCTGCAGTGTCTCCCCTCAATAATACTTCTGAACTGTGCCTTTCTTATCAAATCCCTTCAAAGAAAAAATCCTACCCTTTTTTCATAAATCATTCTTCCTGCATTCCTCTGTCTACTGTTTGAATACCAGATCCCATTCTACCAACTTGTATACTCTCTCTTATAGAACTGTTTCTATGGGAATCATTCATGAATGATTTTCTTCAGCAAATCATTCATTATTCTTACTCCTTTTTGGAATTCCCTTCCTATTTCTATCTGTAATTACTCCTCTAAAGTGTCCTTTAAATAGCAATCATTTCTTCACCTAATTCATCTTTAGTATAATGCACTAATATAAAAAATATTAAATTTATGCTTAAACTAATTCCTATTGTTTATAACAATTATCTATACTTATATGCAAGTGACAAAATATACTTCTGAATATAGTCAGTCAGGCAAAGGTAAATGTAGTTTATGTAACTTTGTTATTCTCACAAAACACCTTGTCACTGAATATAATTTATTTTCATTTCATTGTTCTCGCATTGTCATCAAGTCTAAGATTTCAAATCAATTATTGTTAATTTTATCACTTAGATTTTGATGAGATCTGGCACCAGAGGCATTTCTTCAAATTTAAGGCCATAATATATCACTCTTCGACAGATTTTTCTCTATCCGACAGAGCTCAGAAATTCTATCAATTAGACCAGTCTTTGAAGGAGTACCACAGGGATCAATACCGGATCATTTATTATGCATTATGTATACCTACTAACTCCAAAATATTGACTGCTACCTACATTGTACCAACATACAATGTAGATTGATAATACAACAATTTTAACAATCCCAAACTGGTCTCACTGACTTTACAGAATCATTTATTACATTTTCAAAAATAGTATTCGCTTTGGAAAATGCAATTAAATCACAGGGTATAAAGTTTACACTTCGACGAGACACGTGCCCACCAGTTTATATCGCCAACAGCCAAATTCCTCGGATGGACACAGTACGTTATCTTGGACTAACATTCAATTGAAGGTCCACACATTAAAATGAAAGACTCTAAATATACAACCAAAGTGGAGGTACCGCAACCTTGCCAGAGCATCGCATCCACAGATTATGTGAAAAGCCGTTTCGTCCTCCATCCCATATAGTCTACATGTCGGTGACTCAGTTAGCCCCATGTTGTGGAGGTGCTAATTGAGGTGATAGTCCCGTCACCCTCCTAAGGTTACTCCTATCCATAAACAGAAGTACCTCACTTCTTTTGGGGGCAGGGTCCATCTAAAATAGTTTGAAATGTATCTGTTTTCTAGTGTTTTCCCAGTAGTGCATAACTTTATTGCCTACAGCCACCCTCATACGCCTTTTGTCATAGCTAAAGCTTATGCCACATATGGGCTCTGGTGCACAAGGCATCACCTCAGAGCCTCTACAACTGGAATTACTGTACCCCTTTTTTTCAAATCATCAAAACTAAAAATTAGACAGAACTAAATCCATACGTATACCTGATTGAACCCATATGATCATGCACCTATCAGATCAAAATCCAACTTCTTAAGACTAATAACAGAAGCTTCTTGGTGCATCAACAACAAAATTATACACTGACTTACAACAACCAGCACATGCATATTCTTTTTTTCCGTTTTCAAATTATATTTCACGGGTATGACAACAGACTGATAGACGATATGGCCACGGCTGACATGCCCATTAGAATAAGACTAAAAAGAAGCTGGATGAGAAATCTCCTTTCCTGAATTAAGGGACTCATTCAAGACCGACAAGAGGTGCTACTGGGTACTATCCTTCCTCATGCCATGACTATCTTTTTTTTCATTATATTTGCTGATTGTCATTCTTATCATTGACAGATGCGAATAAAGACATGAAGTTAAAAAAAAAAGTATGTTTTTTTTTTTTATTATATTATTCCAGTTGCCATTAATATACTGAAACTTTCAGGGCCTTGAAAATATACAGAAAAATTCACAAACTGGAGAATCTGTTATCTTTTTTTTCAACGCGTCAATGGGATTTCGCCCGAGATAACATAGATAACCTATGGAAAAGTCTTTCAGAAACGGATAAGAAGTTATTTCCATTCGACATGAAATCTCTCGATTTTAAATCATATCTTCATAATTATGTGGATGGAATGAGACTTTACTTAGCAAAAGAAGATGTGAGTACGATTCCACGTGGCAGGAGGATGAACATGCTGTAAGCATTACGATTAGTAAATAATTATTTTCTTTATCTAACTTAAGCATCAATATTTTAGTTAATAGTACATAAAGGTTTTGGGACTGTGCATTCAGACTTCATCTCTATTTATTAAAAATAGATTCTGGAATTGGCCAGTAATTTTTTATTAAACAAGCCGATGTTTCGACACAAACATGTGGGCCATCTTCAGAGTCAGTGCCGCCTACTATATCATAGTCAACATTCAGCGCTTCCATTCCAGACTCTAGGCCTAGTTGCTTCCCTGCAGGTCTTTCTCATTTCTACATCCCAAATTAGTGCGGGGCGACTTCTTCGTTTCCGCTTTCTTGGGTACTGTTCTATGATCTTTTTGGTCCTTACTTTTTGTCTTGTCCGTTTCAATTTCCTCTGGTAAATACATTGTATAGTATCAGAGAGGACGTTATTCCTCTGATCCATCTTGGTTTTTCTATCTCATCGTAATTCCTAACATGTATCGCTTCATGTGTCTGACGGAATTCCTCAATTTATTTATTGTTATGTGGTTTATGATCCACGGAGCCACATGCCACTACTGGAAGTTCTGGAAGCATTTTCTTTAGTTCAATGAAACTTCTAGTTCTGTATTAACATTTGTTTTTGAGGACAAAAAGATTTTGGTGCTGTGTATGCTGTCTTCATCTTTATTTCTTGAACAGGCTCAGGCCCTGAATCGACACCATCTCCTTTATTTCACCTTTTCAGGTTCCTTTATCTTCAGTGACATCCTAGGCTAAGTTGCTTCTCCACTGGTCTTAGGTACTGTCCTATTATCATTTTGGCCCATAGGCCATCTTTGGTCCTTAATATGTTTCCTATCCATTCCCATTTCCTAATGGAAGTCCGCAATTTATTTAGTTTTTTTTTGGTTTGTGATCCATGCCTCGCAGACATATGTTAATACTGGAAGTTCCATAGCCCTTCCTTTAGTTCCATGAAACTTCTAATTCTGAAGTAACATTTTATAATAACCTTTGAGGGCACAAAGGTTTTGATGATGTGCACGCTGTCTTCATCTTTATTTCTTAAACAGGCTCAGACCCTAAATCGACAACACCTCGTTTACCACAGTCATTATTCCGTTTTTCCATTCCTTCAGCTTCAGTGACATCCTTGGTTAAGTTGCTTCTCCGCAGGTCTTTGGTACTGTTCTATGATTTTTTTGGTCCATTGGCCATCTTTGGTTCTTATTATGTGTCCTATCCATTCCCATTCCCTAATTGAAGTCCACAATTTATTTATTGATATGTGGTTTGTGATCCACGCATCACAGACATATGTTAAGACTGGAAAACAATCAAGTTCCATAGCCTTCCCTTTTGTTCTAAGAAACTTCTAGTTCTATAGTAACATCTTTTTTTTTTCAGCACAAATAGCATTTTTGTAATAGTAGTTTAAAATAATTTTGAATTATTGTAATTATGGAATCATTACACATACCTAATATGAAAAGTAATTCTTTAATTTGATCACTTTTTTTTTCAGACGTTATGTAGCACACAGATCCGTACAACTGGTCTTTTCTTCAAGTGTTATCTGGTGTTTGTGGCGGATTTTCTCATTAGTTATAAATGTTTAAGCCTATGAAATATTCATTTGAAATATAATTAGACAAGACGTGTGAGAGTTTTCTAAATGTCTTAACAGTAGTCATTCGTAAAGAGTTGAAATAAGTGTATTGTAAATCTTTATTTAAATCCTATTTCTTCCAAAGTAATTATATTTATTCTAATTTCAAAAACTAAAAAGTGTAGATATAAAATGAATGCTAAGAAGCATTAGTGAAAATATTTATGTTAACTTGAAATAGCATTTACAAGATAAAACAATGCAATTTGTTTATATATTTATTATGTAGATTAAGATAAATTTGTTATGTATACTTTTTCTGTTATTGTCTCTAGTTTTACTATTTTATCCATTATCACAAGGCAAGATGGAAAACTACTGTTAATGTACCTAAGATAAATACATGCCGGAATGGGCTATAGTTGTTTAGATTTGATAAGCACAGTTGTTTATGTTTATGACGTACTTCTAGAATAAACATTAAGACCTTTTTTGGGCCATTCTCCCAGAATAGCAGAATTTCTGTTCCCGACATTTAATTGAAAGACTAGTTGTAACATACTAACAAAAAACTTGTGTTTATATTACGATGGGGGTGGTTGAACAAAATTTTAAGTTAACATTTTTATGTATAATTTTTATTTAAATGGTCAAAATCCCAATACCCTGGCATGTCCATGGTACGTGCCTTCCTAGACAAGAGCAGCCAGTGAAATTGAATTACAGGATTAATTTTTTTTGGAAGCTTTATCGTCATAGTGATATCCCTATGTTGCCATGTTTACCAGAAACATTCGTGGTTGTAGTCATTTCGAGCAAAGTTACGCTCACAATAGTATATATCCCCAAGATTTTAGCCTAGTCTTGTGAATGAACGATTTTGAATATTGTGCCAATTAAAGGGATAAAGGAGTGAAATTTTTGCTACTTGTGGTAGCATTGATCCTAACTTAGTATTTTACAATTGACAGTTTTCCTCCAAATGTCTTCTAGTTTACTTGTGAAGAGGAACCTTCATAAACAGTGCAGTGTTTTTTGGGTTCCCAGTCCCTTGGCATGATTCTACATCACAAGTTTGACTAATTGGCCGTACAGTGAATGTATAGCTGTAAAAATACCAAATTTTCTTCTGTTATCCCAACCTTCTCAAATTAATATTCTGTATGAATTCTCAGTCCCCTGGCATGATTTTCTACATCACAAGTTTGACGTACAGTGAATATGTAGCTGTAAAAATACCAAATTTTCTTCCTTTATCCCAACCTTCTAAAATTAATTTTCTGTTTGAATTCTCAGTCCCCTGGCATGATTTTTTACATCACAAGTTTGACGTACAGTGAATATGTAGCTGTAAAAATATCAAATTTTCTTCTGTTATCCCAACCTTCTAAAATTAATATTTTGTTTGAATTCCCAGTCCTCTGTAAATACTATTTTTAAAAATACCAAAAATGAGAAAATTCCGTTTTCACATTTATTTGTATCACAGTATATTTGTATGTTAAAGTGTTTTGTTTTGTTTGTTAATTCTTTAAGATACCTCTTGATTATAAGCAATTATATTGCATTTATAAATTTTTGAATATACTGTAGTCAAGCTATTTTCGAACAATAAAATCAGATTTTTGAACTTCAGAAAGGGATTTCTGTAATCACTTTAGCATTATAGTTTTTAATGGCCAAAGCATCAACTTTAACCCGATACTCTAAGTGTGTCTGGTCATCACCAACAAAAATTGTTGGCAATTTAATAACTTGAAAACTTAAAAAAAATTATTATAAAATTAAATATTAATTTGAATTTGTGCCCAATTCATGAAATGTTCTCAGGCATGTCTTTTGATTGTATAGTTAAAAGATGAGAATATGTGCAAAAAAAATGTACATAAAGTATAATAGAAATTCTGCCGTTTTGGGAAAATGATCCTTTTGCATCCTAATACAAGAATAGCAGAAAAAATACTACAAAAAGGTAGATTTAGCAATTGAGTTCTTTGAGAAGTAGATATGTGTCTGTTCCAGGAAATGTAAATACAAATTTAATAATAAAAACTAATTTAATATTGTTTTTGTCATTATTTTGCTTCATTCAATCTCCACTACTATGAAATTAGGAGATGCTTTAATAGAATTCCAATTATTTTAATTTATTTTCTATTTTAATAAAATTAAAAATGTTGACTAAATACTATTTCCTTTGGCAAATCCTTTTTTGTTTCTTCCTCTTTTTGGAATTTCTAAAATATTTCTTTCCACCAAGCCTCTTTCTTAGTTTTATTGAAACATCCAATTATTTTTTTACCTCCTCAAATTTCAATCCTACAAATCTAATTTACACAAATAGACAATTATCTAATGTTAATATTGTGGGCGCTCAAGCAAAAATCGCTAAGCACAAAATTAAAAAAAAAATCACATTGTGCATTCACAGTTCATTTCTTCTCTTTGAAAACAATATATTTTCACCTGGAAGACGTCACTAAATCCTGCAATGCCTTATTTGGCTGTAATTCGATGGATAAATTTATTAAGTCTGTATATATTGTTTTTTCAACAGGTAGAAATCATGAGCATACAAAATTCACTAACTGGATTAAGTGGCTTTTGCTCAACGCCAACAAACTACAATATTGGACAATGAGTATGAAAAGAAGGCATTAGTAATAAAATATAACATCAGAAGAAATTTAATGAAAAATATACAGAAAGTTTATTAATGATATTTAAAACATGAATGAGGCATGGAGATGCAAAAGTAAATCCATTTTTTCTTATTTTTAATGTCGTTTCCACACTGTTTATCATTCTCTTTAAGGTAGGCACATGCTTAAGCCTTAAAAACATACTAAATCTATTGTAATATAATTTTATGTACAAAGTTTGGGTTGAGTTTCAAAATGGACTAAATCCCTGAATTATAATTAGTTTTGGGTTTCCTGAATAATTTTCACATATGGATTTATCTTCTTGCATATCCACACTTCATTTTATATAAAATTGTACATTTTATGTTTATATACTACTTATACTACAGCACCACTTATAAAAACAATTTTCAACCAATAATCTAAAAATTTTAATAATCTCCAAAGGAACCAAAGCAGTCCTGAGGATAGAAGAATCCTGGCAAAACGATCAATAATGTAAATGCTGAAAAAGAAAAAAAATTAAGTTGACTACCTAAATATAAAATAAAGCTCAATGAATTGTTGACTATTTCAAATAACATTCTTATTGTTTCATGTTCAAGCATTCAATAAAATATTCAAGGTAATGTGGGGACAGTGCGTTTTGGGAATACATTTATTCAATTACGTTTCACATCCCACTTTCATAACTGTCACTGAAGATTATAAAATGTGACTCTCAGACAAGCATTAATTTTTTTTCGATTACATCAGTATAATAACCCTGTGGAAATGAACTACACATTTTGCATTCGCCTCAAAACCAAGGCTTGAATAATGAGCCTTGCAGATACGTAGTAAGGTCCATAAGTTCTCGGCCTGAGGTAGAAAAAAGGTGAAAGAAAAAAACTGGTGTTATTATTTTTCAATATATTCTCCTCTAAATTCTATACACATAATACAATGCTTAGGCAACATTTCTATACCATGAAAAAAATAGTTTTCTTCTTTGTTAGAAAAATGTTCTTCCAAAACTGCTTGGACCTCTTTGTCGTTGTTGAATCTCCTCCCACAAAGGTTAGATTTTAGCAGTTTTTGATAGTAGCAGTATTCCTCTACAACCCTAAAAAATGGTGGCCATTGTCTTTTTTATCGACTGCATCACTTTTACCTTTAGCGGAGATGCTTCTCCTGGCCTTCTTCATTCCATGAACTCTCTTTTGCTGAATGGGTCATAGTATAACACTATTGTCTCATCCACAGTTAAAATTGAATCCAAGAAATTTTTTGGATCGGCATTATACCCACTTAAAAATTCATTGCACCAGCGAACATGTTCCTCTTTTTGAGCAGCCGAAAGAATTTTTGGAACCCATCTTGCACTCACCTTGGTTGTATGCAGATCTTCTTTAATGATCCTCAGAACACTTGTTTTTAAAAGCTCCCAATCTTGCTGCTATTTCTTTAGGGCAGGCTGGAAACGTATGGACCTAACTACGTACCTCGTACACACTTACCCTTCAAGATAGGGACTAAATTGTATCAATTTCATTGTAACATGGGCTTGAATGTTATATTTAAACATAATCATCTAAAGAATGTTTTAACAACAAAAAGAATAAAAATCTAGCTTCAAAAAAAAAGATTTTAAAGTCAAACTTTGTAAAATCTAGTGCGCACTTACTGCATATTACCTTACTATGTTGTTGTTGAAGATTTAAAATCAAATAGACTCAAATACAAATATACCAATTCTTTCTATAGTCCTCCAGCTGCCATGCAAAATTTGAATGCCAATACCAAATTAAAACATTTTGGAGAGAGCTTGATAATTCCAAGCCTGCAAGAATAGACTATAGGTGAAATTTGTAACCCATTGAATAGCTATGACAAAAATGATCTTCGTTGTTTAACTTATGTCTTTGATGGGCATGGTTTGAACCTAGAGCAGCTTAGATTCAATCCTTAACATCGAACAATACAATTGCATGAATTCAATCCTTTGAGCGTGCTCCTAGCCAAAAGATTCAGTTGAACTAATGACAGCTGTGTGATTTTATAATAAATCCACAAAAAGAAATATAAATAAAGAAAAAAACAGAGGAAAATAAAACAAGAAAATAAAAAAAAAATAATTGAGTAAAATAAAATAAAGAAAAAAATAGAGGAAAATAAAATAAGAAAATAGAGAAAAAATAGAGGAAAATAAAGAAAACATAAAGGAAAATAAAACAAGTAAACAAAGAAAAAATAGAGGAAAATTAAACAAGAAAATAAAGTAAAAATATAGGAAAATCAAACAAGAAAAAAGAGGAAAATAAAACAAGAAAAAAGAGGAAAATATTGAGAAATAAAGAAAAAATACAGGAAAATAAAACAAGAAAATAAAGAAAAAAAATAGAGGAAAGTAAAGCAAGAAAATAGAGTTAATTCCTGTAGGGCTTGGTATTACCAAGCTCTTCAAAAACATTTAACATGGTATTAATAATTCAAGATTTTGCATACCGGCTTCTAGATTACTACAATACAAAACACTTTTACCTTGATACAAAAATGAAAGCCCATTGTAATTATAAAAAAAAAAAAAAACACTATTTGACTTACACAAAATATCTTCTCTTTCTATACGTCACATCCTTGTTTTCGTCTTTCAGAAGATATATCCTAATTCTATCGATCATACCTTTTAAAAATGACTTATAATCGAGCGATTCCATGTCAAAATTAAACAATTTTTTATCTTCATCATTAAGACTTTTCCAGAGACCTGTTGTGTTAGCCATTGAGAATGTCCAAGACTTAGTGCTAAAGTATCCCAAAAAATCCATACCATTATGGATTTTATTGTACAGCTTTAAAACTCTAAAATTATACCAAATTTATGATATTAATAATACATAAGGCTTTTGGTGCATTATTTTCTGCAGAAATCAGAAAAATATTTTGACCCTTAACTAATGACTTTCTGTCCCTTGGACCTCGCAGTATCATTTACCGGGTATTTACCCCATCACCAATCGTGTTAATTTTCTTTATGATTCAGAAGCTTCCCCCATTTAGTAACCTACTGAAAGTGATAGAAAGAGGTTGTTTGTTTTAATTTTCTTGAAAGATTTCAGTCTCCATTGATCGTAGGAACAAATCATCAGTATTTGTGAAATTTTAGAATAAATTTAAAATTTAGAATAAAAAAGGTAAGTTAAGTTGCAAAAAAAAAAAGTGAAAAAATCTTTATCTTTAAGTTATGATAGTGTATTTGCTTAGAGTGCGCTAAAAATGTGTGTGTTAATTGTGTGGAGGAAAAAAATATAGGTTGTAAATACTTTTATCTTCTAAATTATAGTTTTTAATAAGTTTTGTCTGATAATCAATGTAACTTTTAGACAAGCTTTACAATATAACTTGAAAATAGACAAGTTTTTAATAACATACTTAGATTATTATATAGAATAATTGTATTATATTATATACTTATATTATATTTACTTGATATTGATTTTTGCAGAACAATTCCAGAGGGTCGATGTAAAAATAAAAAAAAAAATTATTATTTTAAAAAATGGCGTCTAATCAAACAATTTAAAATCCTTGACTTTCTCCAGGTATTGAAATGTAACTCAATTGGAATGCGTTAATGTTTCAAGCTTAATAAATACTAATTAATAAAAAAAAATAAAAAATTCAGATATATATATATATATATATATATATATATATATATATATATATATATATATATATATATATATATATATATATATATATATATATATATATATTAGTAGGCAATTTGTTTTTTGCTGTACCGATTACCTCTGCCTATATGCACAGCAGAGGGGAAATAGATATATCAATGGATATGTGTTATTAAGTAGATTTACACAATATAAAAAAAATTTCACATATTTTTCCATTTTTGGTAGGTCTTTAACTATCCATACATATACTACACCCCCGAGAAAAAGAAGGAGCAATGCTATGGCAGAAAGAATATTTTATTTGCGCATAATTCGAAAAGTATATATTTTTCATTGATTATACATTGCTCCGTTAAAAGGTAATTAAATTCTATAGAAAACAAAAAAAGAAAAAGATCAAAATTGGGCCATTATTAGCAAATATACAGCACATTGAACATTGTTGCCATGCTTTTATATTCCTACCGCTGCTAGGTAAGGAGAGTAATGTAATTGGGTCAAATTTTCCAAAGTCCACTGAATCTAAAAAAAGTATTTTTGGACATTGGTCTGTCTGTATGTCTTTCTGTACCACGGTTATCTCTTGAACGGATGAACTAGAAACGGATTCTATGATCTTGAACTTTAATAAATTCGATTATTTAATTTAAACTAGCATTCAAACTATAGCAGAACAAAATGTTTTCTGCTTATGTTAATTGTATAAATAAATCACAAAGTGATATAATTTTGCATTTTTTGTCAAATCTCAACCAGTGGGCGATCTAAGTTAAAATAAATCATTGAATTCTGACAAACATTTTTTCAACCGTACCTCATTAATTTAAAGATTAATCACTTTAAAACAACAAATAGTTTAAACTAATAAATAATTTTATCAGTTAAATTACCTGGGTTTCTTGTGTAGAAAGATCAGCCCGGTATCAATCACTCCTGCAGGCAATATGTGGAGGAAAAATGCCATTAAATAATAATTAAAGCTCCTCTTGACAGAGAATATTGAAGAATAGAGCCAATAGGTCTGAGAATATGGTATTTCGGTGGCTCTCTCTATCGTAAAGTGAATCGGACCATCTTGCGGTATTTTTAGGATGACTAGTGAAATTATAGATTGGAATTTCTTGCAGTTTTCTGAACAAAAGAAAATCAAATTACAATTAGGAAATTTTAATCTATTGATGGCAATGACTTCTGATTAACAAATTAGGAAATTATTAAAGTATTCTCATGCTCTAGTCAGCCATTCAGTTAATTAATATAAATAACATAGTGGATTTTGGTTGAAATTGGCAAACCGGAAATGGTACTTTATTTGAATGTCATATTAGACTTTCATCAAGAATTATATTAAAATATGACAGAACATCTCAAAGTTGATATATAAAAGTTTTATATCAACATAAATAATATACTAGATTTTGGTTAAAATTGGCTTGCCGGAAGTGGTACTTTAAATAAAGGTCATAATAAACTTTCGTAAAAGTTATATTAAAATATAATGCAAAACATCTCAAATTTGGTATATAAGACTTTTAAATCAATATAAATAACATACTAGATTTTGGTTAAAATTGGCCAGCCGGAAGTGGTATTTTACTTGAAGTTCATATTATATTTTCATCAAAAATTATATTAAAATAAAATACAAAACATCTCAAATTTGTTATATAAGACATTTAAATCAATATAAATAACATACTAGATTTTGGTTAAAATTGGCCAGCCGGAAGTGGTACTTTACTTGTAATTGTTTTGTTTTTTCCTGCCATTTTTTTTTGAACCACGGATTTATAGTTTAATAGGTTTACAAGGAAGTCATGTGGTGTCTTCATCAGATATTTTATGAATACTTTTCAAAGATTTTACTTTATGTTAAAACTTATCATATTCAAATAAACATATTCAATGATATAATTAAAAAAATAAAATAAATATACTAAAGACAAAATAAAATACATTTATGTCAAGGCAGTCAAATGGCCTTTACCATTCAAAATATTTTCTACTTTTTTCAAATTTAAAAAACATTAAAAATTTATATATTTGTTTATTCCATATAATTATTACCTCGCTTTAGCAGTTTCATATCCAATCGCCAGAAGACAATTCACAGTCATGTCCGCTGGCATCAATTCTCCTTTATCATCTTGGGTATGCTTGATCACGTGGATTGCTCCAGTGTAAATTCCAGCTGCTACTCCTACAGGTCCATAAGTGTGATCGATCCAATAAGGAATAGGTTCACTTCTTGTTGTAACTACTATTGGTAGAAAATTTTAGATTAGTAATACAAATTATATAGGGTAGTTTTGACAAAATGATAAATTTAAAATTTTTATAAAAGTAGTAACTAGAGGGAAATATCCATTGTCAGTTAATATGCTCTAAATTTTTGTTAGTCGACCAATAAGATGTGCACATCACACAACTTTCCATTACCACACTAGAATAATAATCTTTTAAACATAATTTTAAAGAGTTCACTTAAACACTACTTGAAATAAAATCTGCAGTATTCACTTCTTCACGTGTATATACCTTCTCTAACAAAAGTACAATAGAATATTTGTTTAAACAATTTTAGTACAATTCTGTACATTGTATATGTTAGGTTTGTCAAGCTGAAAATATATTTTAAAAGTTTCGGTTTAGTTTCCATGGAAGTTCCATTCAGTTTCCATGGAAACATTTTGTTTCAAATAATATATAAATATTACAGAGCTTACTATTATATTAGTACAGAGCTTATTGTTGACAATAGGTTAAAGGCTTCATGGGAGGGCATTCGGTCGTGTCCGCTTCCTTTCAGAGCATTCGGTTTTCCATCTAGGGTCTTGTAGTCCTTATAACATAAGGTGTATCTTTGCTAATACTGGTCCCATTTCGATAATTCCTTTATCGTTTTTTAGATAATTTAATTATCTTGCATAATTTATCATAAAATGGATACTTTTGGAATTATAAAAAAATAAAATTTTGTTTTAGCTATAACTTTTTTCCCTGCATTTTCTTGGTGATGTACTAAATATATGAAAACTTAAAGAACTTTAAGGAACATTAGGCAAGTTTCATCAAAATGGTTGAAACCGTTTATGAGAAAATTGTCGATGAAATAATTGACACTTCTGGTTAATCCTATACGCTCTATCTTATCTAATAATGGTCTGATTTCGATTTTTATTTTTTTATTTTTTATATAATTTGATTAGCTTTTGTATGAATTGATACATAATTTACCATTAGATGTATAAGCAAATAAAATATTCTTTCTGTCATAACTTTTTTCCCTGCATTTCCTCGATGATGTATTACATTTCTAAAAAGTTAAAGGGCTTTATGAAGGATAATTTAGGCAATTTCATAAAAATAGTTAGAGCCATTTTAGAGAAAATTGTAAAAATGTGTAAAATTGATCATATGGCATTTCTGGCCAGTCGATTTTGATGAAAAAGTTGCTGTAACATCCAATGAATATACCTACTTTAAATACCTAATTTCAGTATCGTACAAATTTCCGGTTTTGTGTTAGGCTGTTCACAGACACACAGATTATTTTGCAAGATTTATTTATTTGGACTCAGGGGAACTTAAAAAGTGTATTTCCGATAAAAACTCAAATTCAAAAATTTTCACGATCGCAATACTTCCCCATACTATATATATTTCACATATAGGTAAGGGGAAGTAAAAAAAGTTTCAGAGGGAATATTTATCATCAAGTCATTTGATATTTTAAAAGCTCACTGGCTAGATCCATATATAGACACAGCTCTCCAGATGCTATTGAACCATACTTAAACATAAAAACACCTACAGCGAAAACTCAATTGGTTGCCCAAATAAGGCTAGCAGGTCATCGGTAAGAGTCAAGAATTTATTATTACATAAAAGCCTCAGTCTTCAAGCCAGAAGAAAGCTGCCCACTTTGCAAAACGAGAAATCACACAATAATCCACCACCTAACTACTGCCCTATCTTCAGTGATATAAGAAGGAATATCCTTGGTAGAATTATCTTCCTTTAAATTAGGCAGACTATATGGAAACAATTTTAAGAGCTGAGTATACAACCACTGTCAATGATTAGTGCCAATATTTCTCTCATTGTCTGAAATTAAGACAGGTATCATTAAGTTAAATAAAGAGAAGTGAAGTTAGAAGAATAAGGCAAATAACTAGATAAAAATGAAGTATGTTCATGGAATGTAAGTGAGAAGAGGAGAAGCAAAAGAAAAATTCCGAAGAAAAATGTTCAGAAGAATTGTAAAACTAAAATTTAGAAAATCTTATTATTTTGAATTACTATAAATGTAAATATTTTCTTTTTACTATTTCCAGTTTGTGAGTATAAATCTCTATAAAATAGTCAAATTGTTAATTTAAAAGTCAACTCACTGCCATAAGTTATTTGTGCTTTTGAGCAATAAAAATCAATTATTATTATTAAAACCTCAATAATTAAATACAAATACCTTTAGTGAGTTTCAGTTCAAATACCCTCAATGAAACTACAGGGGCCAGTAGGACTTAGGTCAGAGTCATGAAGAATGCAATTTATTATAATAATCACAAACAAAAAAGAAAAAAAATGGGGAAGTTGATTGGGGAGTGTGTTCAGGAAAGAAAACACAAAGTAAGTATATAATGCTTCTTTTAATGTGTGCTGATAATTCAGCCTAAGTTGTAGTACTTCATCATTAAAGCTCGATAAAACCATGAAATTATAAAAGCAACTTAGAATAAATTTAGATATAGTAGGAAATACAAAGGAAAAAAGGTGGTCAAGCGGGATAAGGCACTTGCAATATTTAATCAAAGTTGATCAATGTCGTGCGTGGTAAGTACTTAGGACCATCCAGTGGGGAAAACCTTGAGATTCTTCTGGCGATTATCCCCCCTCCTCTCTGGTTGAGTGAGGCTCCTCAGAATAATGGAGGCAACTCAGACTGACCATGTGTAGGAGTGAGGTCCACGCGCACCTGTTGACCACGGACTACTATAATCCGTGTATCTAGACCTATTTGTCCTTGAACCAAAGTGAATCGGTGGGAAAGAAACAACGTCCAAAATTGGCCCTAAACGGACCGGCTGTGTAGCTTATAGGTAGCCTGCCACTGTACCACGGAAACCATGGTTCGAAGCAATTTGAGATTGGATGACCCTGTACAATCCATGCTCCCATAAGTAATAAATATCCATAAGAGGACCACATCAGGTGACCAAATATCTTCGTAGTCTCTAGCTCCAACCAAAAAAAAACAACAGAATAAAATGAAGCAATTGAAGAGTTTGCTTTTTATTTCATACTTTGCCATATAGAATATCTAGGCCATTGTATGCGATGCCTGACTTTATACCATGCAAATATCATATACAAAGTTTCATATATTTTTAAGCTTTATTTTTCATTTATAAACATTTTCATATACAATGATAATTCTCACATATTTTAATATCAAATACTATTACAATTTTTCATATTTTTATGTATACTCTTCAAGGGTTTCATATTCTACACTTTTCTCAATTGATTTTAATAAATTGGCGATTAACATTTAAAACTCACTGACTCCAGGTCTCATGATGGATAAGGGCAATCCTATACCATTTTTTTTTACAGTTTCCTCGGCAACTGCTTTTGTAAATGCGTAAGTGTTAGGCCATTCTCCAATGATACTGAAAATAAAACCAATATTTTTTTAAACTTTTAAATTGTAAATAACAATAGAATATGCAAAAAAATAGTAACATTAATACTACAAGCTGAATTATACTAATACAATAAAAATCTATATAAGCTATAATAATTTTTCAATAAAAGTTCAGAAGTTTGAGACTTATTGAATAAACAACCTTCAGCTATTAATATCTCCATTATAGGAAGTAAGAAAAAGTTTAAAAGTAATCTAGAATCATATTTAAGTAAAATAAATGAATTAATAATAAAAAATCTAAAAATTTAATAATGTAAGAAAATAAAAGTTGTAATTGCCAACATTGGCCAATTAATCTTATGCAACACAAGAATGAAACAAACAGTATACACAAACAATTGAAAAAAAAATTACATCGGGCATTCTCAAATTAACCAAAATTTTTGAAACTGAGTGCAAAAAATTAAAATTTCCTCAAACATTCTGAAAAGGATTAACTATATTCAACTAACCATCAAAAATAAATAATATCTATGCCCCTCCAAACAAGAGGAGCATTTGTTTTGAAGAAAAAAATAAAATTACCAACACATACCACGGAACTGCGACGACAATCGCGATCGAGACCAAATGATTCCACGCCGACGCCGTGTAAGCTACTAGAACGAACTGTTTTCGACAGTTGAGATCCTCGGAAAACCAAATAAAAGACTGAATTGGCGGATAAAAACAGCTGTGCCCGATAAAATTTGAGGAACGTCGTGGAAGAGGTGAAAAAAGCAACAGGTCTGGACAAACATGTTTATCTCTTGATTGTTGAGAGAAATTCACTTAAAATTATAAAATCACCTGAGACCAAATCTCTAGAGGTATACCGAGGTGTAATAAGACCGCAACCTCTCGATTCAATCTGGGGAAAACATCCTTCAGAATATAAAAGCTGGGAAGATCCGGGTCTGGATACAAACAGGGAATGACGAATTGACAGTTCAAACATCTTGAAAGAATTGATTAATTGGAAAAATGAAAACAATTAGTTCTAGATAAAGTAATAATAATAACTAGTAGACCCGAGCGAGAACTCTCGCATTAGATATCTATCCTTAATGCATTAGAAGTATAAGCGAGATTAGGGAAACATATTTATTCGTATTAACAATATAATATTACCAAAAAGGTTTATTTAACACACATGTGGTGAAGCTACATAGTTTGTAATGACTATGTTGGAGTTACAGTTCATATTTAATAAGTAATTAGCTTACCTCACTGGAAAAAATCTCTTCAATTTAGCAGTTAGGCAATTAGATTCAGCGATACCGTTTTCTATATGTAGTATTTATACTTAACAGTTACCTTAAGGGTTGGACATGGGAAACAAAATATAATTTCCCACTCATTAAAAGTTTTTGTAAACAGACTCAAATTGATATAAAGTTGCCATGACAACGGCGCATACGCAAGATGGCATAGGGCCCGTGCGGACCTATGTCCTGCATTATCTCGAAAACGGTAGGTTTTAGTGTTTTAAAATACTGGACCAATACGTTCCGCTGGAACGTAATTGATCTTGATGCCCGAGTCAAAATCTTTAAAACCCAACCTATCCCGTCTCGATCCGTCGACTCTTAAATCTTTGAAACCTCCCAGTTTTTTCATCACTTTTATTTAAGTCCTAGTAAGAATTTAACAATTGAAATTAGGATTCGTCACTTCTCCGTGAAGTTTCCTTTCTTTTGATACCTCATTTATCAAAATCCATCGCTCCTGAGAGCCGGAAAAGGGATCTATACTACCGTAATAATATGTCGTCAGTTTTGATCACCTTCCATGACCTTGGCCTCCGTCGCGACTTCACATGCGGGTCATTGATTCTGATCTATCGATGAGCCTGTGCATCAGGTGATAGTACATTCAAGAAATGACCGGCCAGAGGGGGTTTGTGACCTTGACCTACTTCCTTCAGTTTAGAGACGGTGTTTGTGACCTTGACCTCTTCCTTCTGCTTAGAAGTTGGTTTTGTGACCTTGACGTACTTCCTTCGGCTTTGACCAATTTTTTGCCACTTCTATAATTTTGTTTTTATTTAAAACTAGTTTCGAATGTTATGCATTCATCTTCAGTTCTAAAAACATAAAAATTCAAAAATAATCAATTCAAAATACAGTTTGATATTATTATACATATAAAATTAAATGTAATATAAATTAGTATTATGAAACATACATGAATTATGAATTTAATTAAGACAAGAAATCAAATACATATTGGTACTCACCAAGGTTTAAGTAGATTATATCTTTTATACAAACAGAAAAGTTTGTATGTGTTTGTTCTCTCAATGAACTAGCAATGGAAGAATGGTGGGGTGTTTAAGGGTCGAGGTTTTTCCAGTAATTCCGGCGATTTCTGTTATAGATGGGAATAAAACTAAGATTGGACTATTGGAAATATTTATGAAGTCATTTAAGCAAAAATATGGATCGGATTTGAAGGATTTTATTATTTTAAGTGCTTCATATATATTTAATTTGAGACTGTTTTCAACATGATTAATTAATTTAATTTCTGAGACTGATGAATTTAGGTTTTTTTTTTCATTTAAATGAATTGTAAAGTTGGAATTCTCTGTCTTATTATTATATGCACGTATATGTTCCTTTAATCTCTGATTTAGTGATCTCCCAGTTTTTCCCGTGTATTTGGCTGCACAATCATTACAATTTAGTTTTGTAATAGAACCTTTTTTGGAAAGGGTCTAATACAAGTGAAAGCATATAAAAATTATATTAATCTCCAGAATATTGATAAAGGTCGACAAGAATTTTTCACTCCCGTGCTCCAAGCTCTAGAAGATATTAAACATCAGTACAGTTGCGTAATAAAGAGACCAAACCAATATTGACGCCCAAAAAAGTAAAAAGGAGAAATACTAATGTTTGGGACGAATCGCCCGATAAAAGCGAGGTAGGGAGGAGGTAGGCTGGTAGTATTTACAGAAAATCAACATTACTGCCAAAAACAACGCCTCATTACGAAAGAGCTACAACAATTTCATCAGTTATGGACTCATCCAGTCATCAGCAACCCCTGAGTCAGCAGTATGATGGTTCTAGTATATATATCCCTCAGATCTAGAGCATCTCGTTCATTACCGTCTATTAGTTGTAACGTAAGTTACAACTAATTACCGTAGCTTTCTATAGTTGTAACGCTATTTCAGTATTGTAAGTTTTCCTTAAATAAAGTTTTTAAAAAGTGATTTAGTGTGTCCAGTTATTTAATTATCGTATGATACAAAAACTAGTACTGTGCAAACACCATTATCTCACTTAGCGATCCCCGTCCATGAAGTCATATTACCAGAAGTAGATGAGGGCGAATTTTCGATAGATGATCCAGTATCAGATAAAGTTAAAGAATGTGCTAAAACTCCGAAGGGAGAAGCCGACTTTAAGGAGCACCTTGCCGCATTTGGAAACATGCAGAAAGAATACTTGGATAAAATGTTGAAAGGTGATGACTCGAAATGGGTCAAGCACGGACAAACTTCTGGGCGATGAAAAATATTAACGGAACTGGACCAGTGGCGATGTAAAACATAAAGATATGAAGAATTTATTTCTATCTATTACGGAAAAAAACAAGATATTATAGGGACAAGCGATGGAAAAATGCATGAAGAAAAATTACAATTGAAAACTGTAAATTGAAAATTTCTGTCCCTCACCCTCCTCTATTTTTTTTTTTTAATCTTAAATTCTTGTTGTAAAAACACTTCTGCACATAAAATTTAAATACTTTGCACAAAAATAAGAAAAAATACTATGCTTTCATTTTTATGTTCAGATATCTCTAGATTTGCATGGTTAATTCTTCCGTACACTGTAACAGGAAACTTGAAACTATAGATTCATACCAAAAAATATATTTTGTTCTTGGTGTAAATTTGTAACTCAAGAGATGCCTATAGATGCATCAGTAGGTTTAAAAAGTATTACTAGTATTTGCTCAAACATAAAACTTTTATACTAGGAAGTTAAAAGTTCTGAAATATTAAAATTAAATAAAAACCTTCTTTATTAAAAATTTAGGCACAGGAGGTTCTAATAGTAAGTCGATGATGCGAATCAAAATTTGTTCTGTATTTTTATCACTTAAGATGGTTGAGACTACTGCGGATTCGATACAGAAGTAGCCTATCTCTATTTATAAAATTGGGGTGAGTAAAAAAAAAAATTAATGTTGTTAGTATTGGTATTTTAATCCTCATACTTATATTTTAATCCTAATACTATACTGAATCATTTAATAAACACAATTTCCCTCTGTGAGGCTCAGTACTTGTTTGGCATTCTTTCGATCAAAGTGATGTTGAGGTATGAAATTCAAGTAATTCTGCAACGTTACTGGAAAAGAAAATTTTCAGCTGCCAAAACCGCGCGTTTGATACGGGAATTTGAAGAGGAACCTAACCTTAATGATCGGTATGAAAGCAGGTGGTTCGCCAAATTTGAAAGTGGCGATACAAGCTTCGAATAGCAGCCGGGCTCAGGACGATCATCTGTTATGGAAAGCGTGGGTCTACGACACGCTATTGAAGATGATTCCACAAAAAGTGTTCTTCAGAAGGCAGCTATCTTCAGAACTTGCTTTGTCACAATCAAGTGTGTATCGTCACTTACCACCGATTTGATAAAGAGAAGAGAGCATGTAGAGAAGTTCATGAGTTAGTTCATGCCGAACAACTATAACTTCTGATATAGCCGAACATACCGTGATGTCCTGCACTGCAATGGACGGGCATCGAGCTTGGTTATCCAGGAATAGCGGTATGTATGTCATGACCGAGACTGATGGAGGAAGGGAACTACCCCTTCATCATGGACTGACTATATATGGAGTTGGAAAGAAGTGGTGGGTCCCACGCATTTCACCCTTGGAAAGGGCCGCCCGCCTCAAAAAGCAGATTGGACGAATACGACCACTGCCGAGACCCCCATATGAATGGGGAGGGGGATTAGAAGCGGATAATGCTATAAAGTAAGATGAATGAAAAGAAATAAGGTGCAATCCCACTAATAAAGTGTGCGACCGTGCACCGTACTGCACTGCAGAGTAATCTTGTTACTGTAACTAAAGTTATATGCTATTACAAAAATAGGGTCTTTTCTATTTCCAGGCTTTCGGTTACTATTATGATATCGGTTATTCATTATGATGAAACTGTTACTAAAAGCAACAGCTGGGCAAGGTATAGCCATGTTGAAAGTAACTACTATACAGGGTGTCATTTTTAGATGGCCCGGCTGAATTTCTCTTGACCCGATTACGTTTAGAAAAAATAAAAAATATGTATTTAATATTTTTCAGTCTAGTTTAAAATTTAGACCTGTTGTTGAAAAAAAATATACGTGGTCTCTGAGACCCAGTACAACTTTAAAATTTCAAATAGAAACCTATGCCTTCCGATACATCATTTTAACGGATTTTTGAAACTGAATTCAATGGTGAAACCAGATTTTAATATTGGTCAATAAATTACAAAGTTATGGCACAAATACATTTTGTTTGTTTCGGTATTAATTCTTTTAAATTGGCTTTACATTTTTTTTTTTTTTTTTATTACACAGGAATTAATTGGGTCACATCGTGTTTGTTATCTTTTTAGCTGTAATTCATAATAAAGGTTTGTTTTAAAGATGTAGTGAAAAAAACAGAATTAATATGATTGGCAGCGTTTATGCCAATCATAACCCTGCAACATCAGTTGAAGAACTGTAGTAAAGAGTGGAAAATGCTTGTCGATCCATCGAGTCAGTACATCGCACTGAGGACCAGCGAAGAGTGGCTAAGAAGAGCCAACCTTTGCATCGTCGAAGAGGGTAGGCTGTTCGAACATGAAATGTAGGTTCACCAACCTCTGGTTGTATGCAGTATGGATTTTTTTTATTATTAAAAATAGCTAACAAAATGCATTATTTTTTTTAAACTTTGTACCATAACTTTGTAATTTATTGACCAATTTAAAATCTGGTTTCACCATTGAATTCAGTTTCAAAAATCCGTTAAAATGATGTATCGGAAGACATAGGTTTCTTTTTGAAATTTTAAAGTTGTGCAGAATCAGAGAGACCCCGTTTATTTTTTTTTTTTTCAAAAACAGCTCTAAATTTTAAACTAGACTGAAAAATATTAAATACGTATTATTCATTTTTTTTATAACGCTATCGGTTCAAGAGAAATTCAGCCGGGCCATCTAAACAGGACACTCTGTATAATAACCAAAACAAAATATATTTTATTAAAAAATAAAATGAGAATATTTATTATGTGAAATTGAAATCAAAGCATCGTGAGAACCATGCGTCCCCACCAATATAATATTGAATGAATCGCATGAAATCCCCAAATATTACCAAAAGTAATCATACAGTACATCATTCGACAATCAACAAGTTCAGCGGTAAGCGAAGTTTCTATTCTTATTTCATTAAGTACAGATACTGGACGTCTCTAGGTAGCAATCTGCGGTTAATTATATTATAGGTATACCAAAATTTGTCATATTCTCTTTTCTAAGATTTTTATGGTACGTTCCTTTAAAAAAATATATATAGAAGCCAAATCAGGGGCGTAACTAGACCCCTGGGAAAGGACACGAATTGAGTCCCCTGGGCTAATCATGAAACATTTCTTTTCTGGAACCTTCCCTCCCACGCTTCATAAATTTGTTCCCAATAGTAAGATATTCGGTTTATGTATCCTATTCACTGTAAACTAAAATAACCATTTAACTAAAGAATATATTTTACATTTTTGATTAGTCGAAAAAACTATTAATACAGTTACAATATTGAATTTAAACTAGTATACCCGAGCGAAAACTCACGCAGTGGATATTTATATTTCTCCTCCCTAATACATTAGAATTGTTAACGATAATAAAGGAACATGTTTGTTTGTATAAACAACATAAGATTACCAAGAAAGTTTACTTAACACACACATTTGGTGAAGCGCCATAGTTCATAATGACTATATTGAAGTAACAGATTGCTTAATAAGGGATTGATAAATTATTTGCCACTTCTATAAATTTGTTGAGCCTCAATTTGGAAAATAAGAAGATGGCATCTTTTTGTTCCGCATTCTTCAGTTCTGTAATGACCTGTTTGGAGATAGAATTAAATTTTGAATTGCTCAGTTTTGAGTCTTTGGGTCGCGCTATAGCTTGGCTCGCTTCATAATCAGTTGATGTCCGCATGATGGTATAGAAGATTGATCCTTCTATACCATCATGCGGATGTCAACTGATTACTTAATAATTAAAATTAGCTTGCCTCACTGGAAAATATCAGTTTAACAGTTAAGCAATTAGACTCAGGTATACCATATTCTATACAATGCCCCTGCATGGAAAAGAATATATAACTCCTCTATCACTTATGGAAACCTAAAAACAACATTTTATTTACAAAATAAGCTTTTCAATCTTATTAAAAGTTTTTGAACATAGTCAACTTGCTTCTACAAGTATTTTTAGTTGCCATGACAATGGCACGCATACAAGATGTCCCGTACGGCATTGTTTCGTGTGTTATCTGGAAAAATGTAAGTTTTAGGGGTTTAAAACACAGAACTCTTAGGTTCCAGAGGATTGTATTTGGCTTAGATACCTGCATCGAAATCTTCAAAACGCGAACCATCCCGTCTCGATTCACAGGCTCACTACCTTCAGAATTTTGAAACCTCCCAGTTTTTCCATTACTTTTATTTAAGCCCAACTAAGAATTTCACTCACTCTTGGGTACTACAATCCTTGGGCCTCTATCATCATTCTTCTCCATTCCTCGCGGTCTCCAGCGAGGCTCCTCCAATTTCCGATTCCCATCCTTCTCAAGTCGTTTTCCAGGTCATCCACCGAAGCCTGGGTCTTCTCCTTTTCCTTTTGCCTCTCGATGCACCGTTCAGCATCATTTTAGGCAGCCTACAGGGCCCCATTCTTTCTGTATGCCCCAATCATCTTAGTCTGCTCTTCTTAATAGTACAGAGGATATCAGGCTTCCCAAACAATTCCATCGGTTCGGCATGTACTGACAGCATATATCAGCATAGATAGCATTGCTTCTGATTCTCCACCTGTTCTCTTCTTTGACGGGTCCAAAGATCTTTCTCAGGACTCTTCTCTCCCAGACCAGAAGAACTCTTCTGTTTTCCTTTGTCAGAGTCCACGTCTCACTGCTATACATTACTACCGGCCTAATTATCGTTTTATACAGCAAAAGCTTTGCTTTCCTGGAAAGACTTTTGTATCGGAGAGCTTTTTGCATGGCATAGAAACATCTGGTGCCTGCTACCATTCTGTCCTTAATTTCAACTTCTAAATTGTTTTTCTCCGTCACTACTCCTCCCAGGTAGTTGAATGTACTACTGCTGCGAAATGTGTTTTCACCCACATCAACAGTATCCCTTCTCTCCCCGGCCTTTTTAGAGGTTTTCATATGTTTAGTCTTTTCGATGTTTATTCTGAGTCCCAAATCTTGTGCTGCTCTCTTGAATTCTTCTACAGCAACGGCCAATGCGGTTTTGGTTCTTCCGGTGATCATCATCAGCATACGCCTTGTAAGAATTTAACAATTCAAATTACGATTCCTCACTTCTCCGAAATTCCCTTTCTTTTGATAACTAACTCATCAAAATCCATCCCTTCTAAAAGCCGGAAAAGGGATCTATAATACCGTATTATACATAGAGAGGAAGAGGATAAGCATTTGATATGGAAAATATCAGAAGCACAATCTTAAACCTAATAAGGCCATTGATATTATAAGGACAATGAAAGAAACAGAAATCTAATAGTTATTTTATACAACTCCTTAAATTCCATAAATTCATAGAGACAATGTAAACATGGGCAGCTTATGATTATATAGTTCCACGAACTGCAAGCAGTCTAATTATTAAATTTCTGGCAATGCAAAACCGTGAAGATCATATTAGACTACTTTAATTAGTTTTTCCTAGATTCTTTCAGTGAAAAAATATAAATAAGCTTAGAAAAGTCGATTTCTTGGGCTCGTCCATTTTCGATTGAAAGCAGTGCCAACCCTGAGTCGATCATGACTCATGATCTTTCATCTTATACAACTTTTAATTTTTTTTCAATTCAGAAAAATAGCGCTTCTCTTTGGCTTTTGTTATCTGAAAACACAGTAGGGTAATGTGGGGTACGTGCGTAAGCGTCTCGATAAATTCAAATCCTGGACTGGTAAGAGCTACCCTTTATGGAGCATGAAGCCGAAGCACTGATGTATCAGAAATCAGGGACGAAAGTTCGCTAAGGTGAAGTATAACGAGTTGTAAAAATATTAGATCCAAACAGTTCAACGTTTGCATTACAGCTGCATCGGTCTTCATCAAGTTGATAGTCAGTCGATTTTGATTAAACAAACCAACAAAACAAATTTTTTTGAAAACTTTTATAACTTTAATAGTTGATCTTTATAGATTTTAATGTGCTGAATCTAAATCTGGCCTTAGTTTTTTGTATCACCCATAGTTTTCCGTAGGTTTCAGACTCATCAAACATCCTAACTTTTTAAACTTCTGTAACATGTTAGCTACAATAGAAACATATTCTGGGTCTTTTTCATTTCCCAAGAACTTTGTAACGATTTGCTTGAATGATACCCATGCTTCTTTCCCATTTAAGGTCATTGTGGATTCAGAGTTAACATCAAACATCATTTTTCTAATGTCAGGTCCGACAAAGACGCCTTCTTTTAGTTTAGCTTTTGATAGGCGTGGAAACTTTTGGCAGAGATACTTGAAACATGGTCCATCTTTAGGCAAAGCCTTTACAAATTGTTTCATGAGGCCTAACTTAAGGGCTAATTGTTTCATGAGGCCTAAGACTGAAAGCTGTTCAATTCTTTAAAAATCGCATAATTTAATAAATTTAACTATAAAATATGAAGAAATTGTGGGTGATACAGCTTTTTTAATGTCATATTTGGATTCAGCGCCCTAAAAACTATAGGAATAAGGTATTTTCAGTACAAAAGTTTTTTCATCGTTGGCCTGTGTTATCATTTAGAGGTTTTTGTGCATTAAATTTTTTCGAAATACTCCCCTTAAGGGAATCACTGAAACCCTTGAGGGGAGCATTTCGAAAAATATAATGTATATAAACCTTCTCGAAGGAATTCTCTAAGTGATAGTGAAAACCGCATTAAAATCGACTAGCTTCTTTTCGAGTTTTGCGATCACAAACATACGTACGCTGAATTTTTATATATACGGATTATCATCTAGTCTATGGTCGATAATAGCAGAGACTTATTTAACGATTTGATTAATCAATTCCGATCCCATCGTATCAAGTTAGCAACCTCAGTTTAACAGTTTAGTTAAAAATAAAATTCCACAGGAAGCGAGAAGTTTCTTTCAGAAAGTGAATGTGAGGATGAAATCGAAAATTAATTTTATGAAATCCCATAAAAAATAAATAAATAATTTAATTTTGAGCCTTCCCCTTCTCCCCTCTCCCTCCCCCCCTCCCCCAAAAACGGTTATCTGTAACTTTTTCTTATTAAAACTTAGCCTTTCATTGCCTGAATCAGACCATAACTTTTTGCTTCTGACGGCGGGCCTACCCTAAAACGTTTCGAGGATAACCGTAGGCACCATAGGATGATATTCTACATAAGGATCTAAAATATTATATATTGATTTTTTTTTTTTCAGAATACTATGGAGTCTAATAAAGATTCTTCAGAAATATGCGAATTTTACAAAGATAAGCACGTATTGTTGACCGGAGGTACAGGTGTATTGGGAAAGTTGATAATCGAGAAGTTGCTGAGGGTCTGCAAGCCAGCCATGATATATCTGATAATTCGTACCAAAAAGTCCAAAGACCCTCATCAGAGGCTCAGGGAACTCACCCAGACCGAGGTTAGTGTCTGCACAAGTATATATTATTAATATGTTAAGAGATAAAAATAAAATAAATGATATGGTTAGTAGAAAAAGGCGATATTTTTGGTAATAGCCAGATGAATTTGGTTACTAGTTTCCGAAGATTGCAGAAACTCAAAAATGACACTCGGCGTCGCGACTTCCTTCTATTAACACACACAAGCTCTTGTTTCAGAAGGTCTCATTCCGTTATTATATGTCGTTTTCTTTCAGTAGGCAACAAGTTCCTTAGGGATTACTTCATGTTCCGTGACAAAATTAGAACTGTCAATGTCAATAGATAAAGCATTGGAAATCGACGGTTTCGATATTTTCAGCGGAAAAACCCACTTAATTAATAAATCGGTTGCTCAAAAAGTGATCTTGAATTTGGTTACTAGTTTCCGAAGATTGCAGTATCTCAAAAACGACAGTCTGCGTCGCGACATCCATCTATTGACACACACACAAATAGGGAGGAATACCTGTATTTTACACTCAATTTTAACACTTAAAACAATTAATAAAAATGTTTAATTATAGTGAGAGAAAAAAATCGCGTTTGTAACATTTATCACCGAACCATATGATCTCTGTATTTAATTTTAATACAATTTTTGACGTAAGCTTATTATGACCTTCAAGTAAAGTACCCTTTTCGGCTCACCAATTTTAACCAAAATCTAGTAAATACATTTATATTGATATAAAAGTCCTATTTACCAAATTTGAGATGTTTTACATTATATTTTAATATAATTTTTTATGAAAGTTTATTATGACCTTCAAGTACCGCTCCCGGTTTCCCAATTTAGACCGAAATCTAGTTTGCTATTTAAATAATATATAAATACTATATTTTACTGTTTTTGAGTTATGCGAGATCCGTACGAACGAACGACCGAACGTACGTACAGACGTCACGACGAAAACTATTCAAAATGGATTCAGGGATGGTCAAAATGGATATTTCCGTTGAAATATGAAAACCGAAAATTTTCGTGATTACAACACTTCCTTTACTGCGTACCGTAATCGTCGATTTCCAATACTTTATCTAGTGACATGGGCAGTTCTACTATTGTCACGGAACACGAAGAAATCTCATGGGAATTTCTTACCTTCTGAAAGAAAACGACATTTAATAGCGGAATGAGACCCTCGGAAACAATAACTTGTGTCAATAGATGGCCGTCACGAAGCTGAGTGTCGTTTTTGAGATACTGCCATCTTCCGAAACTAGTAACCAAATTCAGGATCACTTTTGAGCCACCGATTTACTGATGGGTAAAAAGTACTCTTGAGTAATGAGTACAGAGTATTTTATTCGATTACTCTCAATAGCTGGGATTAGATAAGACTTGGCATAGAAGGGGATAGCGAAGACTATTAGAGTCTAGAGAACACGAGAATCACATTTTGTCAAGAAACAATAAATTGGTGGGATAAAATCGGCTCCATTTGGCTTTCCGAGCCGACGCATCCTTTCCGGTCTTTTCAATCCTGATCTTTTATATATTAATTTTTAATAATTAATGTTTCTTGATTAAAATTAGGTATATACATACAAAACATAGTATATATAAAAAATTAGGTATAAGTATATACGTATTTAGTGTGTTAGGTTATTTGATATTCTTCATATTTCGTAAGTTAATAATATAAATTATTAATAATTAATTAATAATATAAATTAATCATAATTATTTTCATATTGAAATTTAGATTTCTTTTCTCATTACTAATCGCTCTGATCAGGGCAATATTATTGAGAAGTTATAATTTTCACGTGAAATTGTTATTGTAGATAGGCACCATTAAAAATCTCAATTCAAGCCCCGAAACATGCCCCTACTACAATTATTAGCCTAGTAATTAAATGACCATATTTCGCGGTTTTTTATTCTTTTTTTTACGAAAGGTTGTAGAGCTATTTCAATCCTTTAATTTTTTTTTTTGTCTTTTAGACACTATTACTATTTTTTATTTTTACCGATTATTTATTTAAAATTTTCCACATCTTAAACGTAAAAAAAAAAACTCTTTTCGGCACGTTTACGAATTTTTTTTTCACCAGGTTGACCGAGGAGATAAATCCAATTTTAACTAAAACATATACAATTTGTTTCTAATATTTTTATCACGTTGAGAAAGTCCATTCAAGATTTATTAAAAAAAAAGATTTAAATTTAAATTAAAAAACATTAGTAATTAAAATTGATTAAAACTCTTTCTTATTTGATTGTCCTCAGAGAAATTAGTATGATTCAAAATAGAAATTTCACCTTAAAATATCAAACCTTTCTTCCATTCCATTCCAGAGATACTGAACCCATTTTCTTATTTTAGCTATTCCACCGCCTGAAGGAAGAAGACCCAGCCTTCATGGAGCGATTGAAGATTGTGTCCGGAGAAATTTCCGAGCCTGGACTCGGGTTGTCTTCGGCCGATGCAGAACACTTGATGGATAGAGTTCAGGTTGTATTCCACGGAGCTGCGACGGTCAGGTTCGATGAGCCTTTGTCCACCGCTACCAAGATCAATGTGCGCGGAACTAAGAGCATCCTTGAACTGTGCAAGAAGATGAAGAACTTAGAGGTATCCTTATGAAATATTTTAGTTATTCAGGACAAACATGCTTATTGTTAACTTTTTTCCCTCAAAAAATTACTTTAGTATTTTTGAGTATGAAATTAACCACTCAGTTGATAAAAAAAAAACATAAGACTATGTGGGACTGTAAAATTTTTATTTCCAGGATTATTAGTTACAGGATTATTCCTATTCCTAGGATAGCTCTTACCAGTTGAGGGTTTGGATTTAACGGGACAATAGAAACTCCGAAAACGCACTTATCCTGTGGGTGTCATGGGTCACCCTATCACAAATCAGCCATGAGAGTTCGCAAGGGTGAAGTAAAACGAGTTGTAATGATATCGGTTCCAGGCTGTTGATTAAGTTGGACCCTTCAAATTCTGCTGTACTGTTGCATTTTTTTATTTTTGTGATAAGTGGAACCTTCTGAAGCTATTCTTCAAAATACTTTGTGATTTACCTTTCTCCTTGATAGTTTACTAGTTTTTTAACGCAATGCTCCAGCAAATCAAGATAGTAGGGGTAAGAGCAGATCTATGTTGTGGGACAAGTGAGTGAAGTGTACAATTACTCCTCAACTATCATGTTTGGCCGGGGCAATCATGGACTAGTGCATTTAAATAAAACTGTTTTATTTTTTTAAATACATTTATTAAATTATATTCTACTACCACTTTCATGACTCGCTGAAGATTGTAAAATATGAAATGTAAGACATAACGTTTATCGATGATTGGATCAGTACTAGGATCGCCCAGTGGTCGAAATTCGACTAGAAATACAATATTTTATCAGTTTTTTGATGTATTTATAGAATTAAAATGAGCAACGTTGAACAATGAAAACGTTTTGTTCCGATATTGTTTGAATGTAAATTGAAATTAAAAAAGGGAATTAATTAAAGGTAGAAATAGGAAACTCGTTCAAAACAAGCGTGTTAAAGAACGACATAGACGACAATGGCCAAAAATATGTTCTATTGGACTCTGCACATTTATCGCAGCCGCTAGAGCGCACTGAGTACTCGATTCGGTATACATGCATCAGGAGCCGAAACTAAATTTTTCAAAATGAAATAATTGAATTTTAGAGTGATCTGAAGTTATAATGAAAACAGTATTCATTCATCTATAGAGTGAAGTATATTAACAGATAATTTTATTCGAAACTGACGTCAGATTTAGCTTCAGTATTCTGAAAAACCGCTATATTCAAATTATCGTGAGAATCTAAAAAGATTAACAGTTTTCCCATGTATTGTGCCACACTTCAATTTTTGTTTAAGATTAAAATAAATGACCATAAATCAGCAGCCGTTTAAACGATTCAAACTAAATTTGGGTCGCCATTCTACTAATTCTACGCAGTTTGCTTTAACCGTGGCGTTCCTATGAGAGTTGGAATTAAGGGTTGTGTTCATGCGCAAGAACTTTTCAAACAACCAAGTAGAACGAGGCATACGCACACCAGAGCGAGTGAACTGGCTTATAATGGATTTGTTACTGACTGATATAAAAGAGTAAACAAAATATGATAATAATTAATTAAAAATAAAGATGTGTTTAAAATAAATTAGTAAAAACAGTAACTAAAAAAAATGTTTGACAATAAGACGAAAACTAATTGGTAAAATATAATTGTAAGATTCCATAAACAAAATCTTAAGTCTCTTAAAATCAGCTGAGAAAAAATAATTATATTGTTTTCTCAGCTGTTGATCAGCTGATATTTAGAGATATCTTGGCGGTTCCTCGATAGGTGGCAACGGTGGCAACGGGTTTTCCAAAATATGATTAAAAGTACCTGTCATGAGCAGGGACGTATTCAGTTTTTGTAATTTTACTTATCCGGCTAAGTCAGTGTAAAGCAGCCAGTTTATAAACAACTAGAAGGCGTTACCAGAACCAATTGTCTACAGCGACATTTATTTTGCGAATTAAAGAGTAATTTGTTTATTTTTAATTGATACAGTGAAAATAAATAAATTACACATGAATTGGAAATGAAATTAACAATTGTACGCCAAATTAGCTGTTGTAAAAAATGTTTGCACCGAACTGATTGGTTCACAAATTTTGTGTGCATATGGGGCGATCATAGCAGACAGCCCCCAGGGGGATCGCTGCGCCATCTGTTCGGATAGAGTCAGAATAAAGTCGTTCCGTTTCTATTGATTTACTCAATCTCAAATAAATATTTTCTAATTCTTTTTACTAGAATAAAATAATTGTATTTTTCTTTTATTAAGCTAAGGAGTCACGTGATCGTGTGCACGAATAACCGCCACTGTCTTTCAGTGATTTTCTTGTATAACTTTTATATTTTTATGTGCACTGTTATATTTTTTCATATTCATTTATGCAATCTTTTCTTTCCCATTGTTGGCCTGATGAAAGCCTATAACAGGCCGAAACGTCGGCAAACATTAAAACAGTGTATTATTACCTTGCTTGTGTGGTTCATTGCTGACCGCGTCATCATCCATTCTCTTCTTGATTTCATCTTCTGTCATCTAAATCTCCAGCACTTAATGTTTTTTGTTTTCAGTCTGTGGTTCATATTTCTACAGCTTACAGCCATTGCCATAGGAAAGAGATCGGAGAGGAGTTTTACGATACACCGATATCTTCTGAAGGTCTCATTGCTTTGGCAGATTACATAAATCCTGAATTATTGAATGCGATGACACCACGGTAAGAAATAGCTCGTATATAAGAAATAATTCTATTGGCCATTCTCCCAGGAAGCGATAATTTGATTTCCATAACATTTTCCAAGCCCATTATTCTATTTCGAATTGAGATTTTATTATTATTATTACTTTATCTAGAACTATTTTTTTTTTCATTTTTCCAATTAATCAATTGTTTCAAGATGTTTGAACTGTCAATTCGTCATTCCCTGTATGTTTCCAGACCCGATCTTCCCAGCTTTTATGTTCTGAATGAGGTTTTCCCCAGATTGAATCGAGAGGTTGCGTTCTCATTACACCTCGGTATACCTCTAGAGATTTGGTCTGAGGTGATTTTATAATTTTAAGTGAATTACTCTCAATAATGAAGAGACAAGCATGTTTGTCCAGACCTGTTGCTTTTTTCACCTCTTCCACGACGTTTTTCAAATTTTATCGGGCACAGCTGTTTTTATCCGCCAATTCATTCTTTTATTTGGTTTTCCGAGGATCTCATCTGTCGAAAACAGTTCGTTCTAGTAGCTTACACGGCGTCAGCGTGGAATCATTTGGTCTCGATCGCGATTGTCCTCGCAGTTCCGTGGTATGTGTTGGTAACTTATTTTTTTTGTGGCGTGGTAGAGCGTATATAATGTTTACTATAGATTTCTATATAATATTGTAAAGATTGGTCAAAGTAATGATATGAAAAACGGGAAAATTCTAAATTTTTTCCCGTCATGCCCCATCCTTTTTTGTTCCATTGATGGACGGGGAATGACGCAATGAACGGTGGGATGACATAACAGTGGAGAACATAACAATTATTCTGATGGAACATTCTGGTACCAACTTTCATGGTCATCATGAAGCAAGTCGTCAGGATAAAAAAAAGACAATAATTTTTTTTTAATTTGAAATGGCTAAAAAAAATCTTGTAAATTTTATTTTTTTCTTTAAAACAAATGCTCCTCTTGTTTGGAGGGGCGTAGATATTATTTATTTTTTATGGTTAGCTGAATATAGTTAATCCTTTTCAGAATGTTTGAGGAAATTTTAATTTTTTGCAAACTCAGATTCAAAACTTTTGGTTAATTTGAGAATGGCCCATGTAATTTTGTTTTCAATTGTTTGTGTAGACTGTTTGTTTCATTATTGTGTTGCTTGAGATTAATTGGCCAATATTGGCAATTACAACTTTTATTTTCTTACATTATTAAATTTTTAGATTTTTTATTATTAATTCATTTATTTTACTAAAATATGATTCTAGATTACTTTTAAACTCTTTCTTACTTCCTATAATGGAGATATTAATAGCTGAAGGTTGTTAATTCAATAAGTCTCAAACTTCTGAACTTTTATTGAAAAATTATTATAGCTTATATAGATTTTTATTGTATTAGTATAATTCAGCTTGTAGTATTAATGATACTATTTATTTGCATATTCTATTGTTATTTACAATTTAAAAGTTTAAGAAAATATTGGTTTTATTTTCAGTATCATTGGAGAATGGCATAACACCTACGTATTTACAAAAGCAGTTGCCGAGGAAACTGTAAAAAAAAATGGTATAGGATTGCCCTTATCTATCATGAGACCTGGAATCAGTGAGTTTAATGTTAAATCTTAATCGCAAATTTGTTAAAATCAATTGAGAAAAGTGTAGAATATGAAACACTTGAAAAGTATACATAAAAATATTAAAAATTGTCATAGTACTTGATATTAAAATATATGAGAATTATCATTGCAAGTGCCTTATCCCGCTTGACCACCTTTTTTCCTATGTATTTCCTACTATATCTAAATTTATTCTAAGTTTCTTTTATAATTTCACGGTTTTATCTTGCTTTAATGATGAAGTACTACAACTTAGGCTGAATTATCAGCACACATTAAAAGAAGCATTATACTTACTTTGTGTTTTCTTTCCTGAACACACTCCCCAATCAACTTCCCCATTTTTTTTCTTTTTTGTTTGTGATTATTATAATAAATTGCATTCTTCATGACCCTGAACTAAGTCCTACTGGCCCCTGTAGTTTCATTGAGTGTATTTGAACTGAAACTCACTGAAGGTATTTATATTTAATTATTGAGGTTTTAATAATAATAATTAATTTTTTTGCTCAAAAGCACAAATTACTTATGGCAGTGAGTTGACTTTTAAATTAACAATTTGACTATTTTATAGAGATTTATACTCACAAACTGGAAATAGTAAAAAGAAAATATTTACATTTATAGTAATTCAAAATAATAAGCTTTTCTTAATTTTAGTTTTACAATTCTTCTCAACATTTTTCTTCGGAATTTTTCTTTTGCTTCTCCTCTTCTCACCTATACTCCATGAACATACTTCATTTTTATCTAGTTATTTGCCTTATTCTTCTAACTCCACTTCTCTTTATTTAACTTAATGATACCTGCCTTAATTTCAGACAATGAGAGAAATATTTGCACTAATCATTAACAGTGGTTGTATACTCTGCTCTTAGAATTGTTTCCATATAGTCTGCCTAATTTAAAGGAAGATAATTCTACCAAGGATATATTGATGTGATTACGCATTAATTAATTATTGTATTTATTAAATTATATATATCAAGTAAGTCATGCCTGTCTTAATTATGGTGGCAGTTGTGTGTGTGTGTGCATTGAACTAACGAGTACTGCCATATGACAATTGTGAGTTGTGTAACAAAATTATCCAATACAATCCGTTCTTTACTTATACATTTTGAGTTATTTATTCTTCCCAGTGTAATCTGATAAAAGGTTATGGGCCCAGTGTACCCATTTTGAGTTATGTACTTGGGATTTTGATAGTAAAGTCGGATTTCGGTATTTTGAAGTGAGTCCACGTGTTTGTCATTGAGTGAAATTCTTTTTTGTTAATTATGGCAACTACAAGTTTTGGAAATGTTGTCTACGGTATTAAACCGTTCGATGGAATAAATTTCACCAATTGGAATTTCCGAATGAAGTTACTTTTGGAGCAGAATGGAGTACTTGGTGTACTATCACAGGAACCTCCAACAACGGAAGCCGAGCTTAAGGCTTTCAACGTAGATGATGTTAAGGCTCGAAATATCATAGTTCAAGGACTTGCCGACAACATTCTGCCTACGATAAAGGACAAGAAAACAGCTAAACTGATTATGGAAGCTCTCGAGAAAACGTACGAGAAGCGCGGCATGAAATCGCTTGTAAATGCACAAAAGGTGTGGAGGAAGCTGGAATACAGAAACGAGCGACCGCTTCAAGAATTTTTCCAAGAGTTCGAGACATTGTCATCAGAAGTAAAAATTGCTGGAGGGAAATTAGAAGAAGACGAAGTCGTTAGTCAGTTGTTGGTCGCAATGCCATCTGACTTTGATGCAGTGGTGTCAGCAATGGATATTCTTTTCAACCAAAATGAATCTTCCGTCAGTTTGGAGTATGTAAAGAATACCCTTTTGGCTGAGTACGAGAGATTCAAGAGGAAAGAGGACCAGTCCCAAAATGTATTTGCTGCCTACAAAAATAGAGGTAAATGGTCCAACACTTTTAGAAATTACAAGCCAAACAGTAGTGAACCATCCAATAACAAGTCCAGTGTTATTTGTTATTATTGTAGAGAACGGGGGCATATGAAGAATTTTTGTCCTAAGTTGAAAAATAAACCATCCAATAACAAGTCCAGTGTTATTTGTTATTATTGTAGAGAACGGGGGGACATGAAGAATTTTTGTCCTAAGTTGAAAAATAAAACTTTTGGCGCTACATCTGGTGATAAAGCTTGTGATAAGACTGATAACGAATTTACCTTCACAGTTAACAGTGATGAAACTTCTCATGTTTGTAAACATTCCTCGGATTTGACGTACTTTGTGGTGGATTCAGGGGCTACAAGTCATCTTTTGAAAGTTGATTATATCGACTATTTAAGAGATTCCACTAAAGTTAATTTGAATATTAGTGTTGCCAAAAAGGGAGAGAGTGTCAGTGCTGAGAATAAGGGTAACCTGGTTTGCTTGTCTGAGAGTGGTGACAAGGTAAATATTTGTGATGTTTTGGTTTGTGACAATTTATCAATGAATCTCCTATCTGTGATGAAATTGGAAGAAAAAGGATGTAAGGTGTTATTTGAAAATTCAAGTGTTAAAATTATCTCTGGGAGTAAAGTGTTAAGGGGAGAACTTTTTGGAAAACTTTATATTGTGAAACTACATCTGATTCAAGAGCATGCTAATTTGGTTTCAGCAAGTAATAAATTGATGCATCAGAAGATGGCACACAGCTCGCTCTTCCCGGTCGGACTTTGCGACATTTGTTTGAAAGGTAAACAAACCAAATTACCATACATGAAATCCATCCCTGATGTTGAAGAAGAAAAATCAAAGCCTAAAAGAACTAAGAGTTAAACCCAAATATCTCGATGATTTTGTAACATTTGCTTTTGATGAGCTAGCCTTGTCTGCTAATTATGATTGTGACGTCCCTAAAACTTATTCTGAAGCAATTAGTGATCCCGGTTGGCATGAAGCTATCGACGATGAATTAAATTCACTTGAAGCTAATGAAACATGGGAAGAAGTCGACTCACCACCTGACAAGACGATAATTGACTGCAAATGGATCTTCACTGTGAAGTCTTCAGAAGACGATATGAAGAAGAAGGCCAGGCTTGTGGCGCGAGGGTATCAACAAACCGACAATCAGCCCGATGACCTCTATGCTCCAGTTGCCCGCTTCACAACCCTTCGGGTGCTCCTAGCTGCTGTAGCAGAGAAAAATATGATTATCGACCAACTCAATGTGAGAAGTGCGTTTCTTAAGTGCTATCTTAAAGTACCTGTTTTTATTAAGCCACCGGAAGGCTATAAAAGTGTCAGTGGAAAAGTGCTTAGATTAAGGAAAGGTATGGTTAATTAAGGAAATTGTATGGTTTGAAACAAAGCCTTCACTGTGGCTTTCCTTCACTGGCTTGGAACGACCACTTAAATGAAATTTTTTTAAAATTTGATTTTAATAGATCTAAAGTAGATCCATGTCTTTATTTTAATAGTAATAATGTTTATGTACTTATCTGGGTAGATGATTTCCTTATTGTGGCCAGTTCCAAATCTGATTTGGATTTTGTAAAGAATTTGTTTATGTCTGATATAGAATGTAAGGATTTAGGTAATAATAATAATTCATTTCAATTTCTGGGTTTACTTATAAAAAAAAAAATAAAAAAAAAAAAAAAAAAAAAATACTATTTTGTAAAAGATTTGGTAGCTAATGGTACAATTAAAATAAATTATATTGAATCTTCTGAACAACTAGGTTAACAACTAGATTAAATCTTGTCTGTACCTAATGCACAATTAAGAGGGAGTATTGATGTAATTACGCATTAATTAATTATTGTATTTATTAAATTATATATATCAAGTAAGTCATGCCTGTCTTAATTATGGTGGCAGTTGTGTGTGTGCGTATTGAACTAACGAGTACTGCCATATGACAATGACCGTTGTGAGTTGTGTAACAAAATTATCCAATATACTCCGTTCTTTACTTATACATTTTGAGTTATTTATTCTTCCCAGTGTATTCTGATAAAAGGATATTACTTCTTATATCACTGAAGATAGGGCAGTAGTTAGGTGATGGATTTCTCGTTTTGCAAAGTGGGTAGCTTTCTTCTGGCTTGAAGACTGAGGCTTTTATGTAATAATAAATTCTTGATTCTTACCGATGACCTGCTAGCCTTATTTGGGCAACCAATTGAGTTTTCGCTGTAGGTGTTTTTATGTTTAAGTATGGTTCAATAGCGTCTGGAGAGCTGTGTCTATATATGGATCTAGCCAGTGAGCTTTTAAAATATCAAATGACTTGGTGATAAATATTCCCTCTGAAACTTTTTTTACTTCCCCTTACCTATATGTGAAATATATATAGTATGGAGAAGTATTGCGATCGTGAAAATTTTTGAATTTGAGTTTTTATCGGAAATACACTTTTTAAGTTCCCCTGAGTCCAAATAAATAAGTCTTGCAAAATAATCTGTGTGTCTGTGAACAGCCTAACACAAAAACAGAAATTTGTACGATACTGAAATTAGGTATTTAAAGTAGGTATATTCATTCGATGTTACAGCAACTTTTTCATCAAAATCGACTGGCCAGAAATGCCACTTTATATGATCGATTTTACCCATTTTTACAATTATCTCTAAAATGGCTCTAACTATTTTTATGAAATTGCCTAAATTATCCTTCATAAAGCCCTTTAACTTCTTAGAAATGTAATACATCATCGAGGAAATGCAGGGAAAAAAGTTATGACGGAAAGAATATTTTATTTGCGTATACATCTAATGGTAAATTATGTATCAATTCATACAAAAGCTAATCAAATTATCTAAAAAATAAAAAAATAATAATCTAAATCAGACCATTATTAGATAAGATAGAGCGTATAGGATTAACCAGAAGTGTCAATTATTTCATAAACAATTTTCTCATAAACGGTTTCAACCATTTTGATGAAACTTGCCTAATGTTCCTTAAAGTTCTTTAAGTTTTCATATATTTAGTACATCACCAAGAAAATGCAGGGAAAAAAGTTATAGCTAAAAGAAAATTTTATTTTTTTATAATTCCAAAAGTATCCATTTTATGATAAATTATGCAAGATAATTAAATTATCTAAAAAACGATAAAGGAATTATCGAAATGGGACCAGTATTAGCAAAGACACAGTGTATGTTATAAGGACTACAAGACCCTAGATGGAAAACCGAATGCTACGAAAGGAGGCGGACGTCCTCCCACGAAGCCTTTAACCTATTGTCAACAATAAGCTCTGTACTAATATAATAGTAAGCTCTGTAATATTTATATATTATTTGAAACAAAATGTTTCCATGGAAACTGAATGGAACTTCCATGGAAACTAAACCGAAACTTTTAAAATATATTTTCAGCTTGACAAACCTAAAATATACAATGTACAAAATTGTACTAAAATTGTTTAAACAAATATTCTATTGTACTTTTGTGAGAGAAGGTGTATACACGTGAAGAAGTTAATACTGCAGATTTTATTTCAAGTAGTGTTTAAGTGAACTCTTTAAAATTATGTTTAAAAGATAATTATTCTAGTGTGGTGATGGAAAGTTGTGTGATGTGCACATATTATTGGTCGACTAACAAAAATTTAGAGCATATTAACTGACAATGGATATTTCCCTCTAGTTACTACTTTTATAAAAAATTTAAATTTATCACTTTGTCAAAACTACCCTATATAATTTGTATTACTAATCTAAAATTTTCTACCAACAGTAGTTACAACAAGAAGTGAACCTATTCCTTATTGGATCGATCACACTTATGGACCTGTAGGAGTAGCAGCTGGAATTTACACTGGAGCAATCCACGTGGTCAAGATTAGCCAAGATGATAAAGGAGAATTGATGCCAGCAGACATGACGGTGAATTGTCTTCTGGCGGTTGGATATGAAACAGCTAAGTCGAGGTAATAATTATATGGAATAAACAAATATATAAATCTTTAATGTTTTTTTAAATTTGAAAATAGTAGAAAATATTTTGAATGGTAAAGGCCATTTGACTGCCTTGACATAAATGTATTTTATTTTGTCTTAAGTATATTTATTTTAATTTTTTAATTATAACATTGAATATGTTTATTTGAATATGATAAGTTTTAACATAAAGTAAAATCTTTGAAAAGTATTCATAAAATATCTAATGTGGACACCACATGACTTCCTTATAAACCTATTAAACTATAAAACCATGGTTTAAAAAAAAGGCAGGAAAAAACTAAACAATTGCAGGTAAAGTACCACTTCCGGCTGGCCAATTTTAACCAAAATCTAGTATGTTATTTATATTGATTTAAATGTCTTATATACCAAATTTGAGATGTTTTGCAGTATATTTTAATATAATTTTTGATGAAAGTTTATTATGACCTTTATTTAAAGTACCACTTCCGGCAAGCCAATTTTAACCAAAATCTAGTATATTATTTATGTTGATATAAAAGTTTTATATATCAACTTTGAGATGTTCTGTCATATTTTAATGTAATTCTTGATGAAAGTCTAATATGACCTTCAAATAAAGTACCATTTCCGGTTTGCCAATTTTAACCAAAATCCAGTATGTTATTTATATTAATTAACTGAATGGCTGACTTGAGCATGAGAATACTTTAATAATTTCCTAATTTGTTAATCAGAAGTCATTGCCATCAATAGATTAAAATTTCCTAATTGTAATTTGATTTTCTTTTGTTCAGAAAACTGCAAGAAATTCCAATCTATAATTTCACTAGTCATCCTAAAAACACCATAAGATGGTTCGATCTGTTTTACTTTTTGAAAGAGAGAGCCTCCGAAATACCATATTCTCAGACCTATTGGCTCTATTCTTCAATATTCTCTGTCAAGAGGAGCTTTAATTATTATTTAATGGCATTTTTCCTCCACATATTGCCTGCAGGAGTGATTGATACCGGGCTGATCTTTCTACACAAGAAACCCAGGTAATTTAACTGATAAAATTATGTATTAGTTTAAACTGTTTGTTGTTTTAAAGTGATTAATCTTTAAATTAATGAGATACGGTTGAAAAAATGTTTGTCAGAATTCAATGATTTATTTTAACTTAGATCGCCCACTGGTTGAGATTTGATAAAAAATACAAAATTATATCACTTTGTGATTTATTTATACAATTAACATGAGCAGAAAACATTTTGTTCTGCTATAGTTTGAATGCTAATTGAAATTAAATAATCGAATTTATTAAAGTTCAAGATAGAATCAGTTCATCCGTTAAAGAGATAACAGTGGTACAGAAAGAAATACAGACAGACCAATGGCCAAAAATACTTTTTTTAGACTCAGAGGACTTTGGAAAATTTGACCCAATTAAATTACTCTCCTTACCTAGCAGCGGTAGGAATATAAAAGCATGGCAACAATGTTCAATGTGCTGTATATTTGCTAATAATGGTTCAATTTTGATCTTTTTGGTTTTTTGTTTTGTAGAGAATTTAATTACCTTTTTAAGACCTACCAAAAATGGAAAAATATGTGAAATTTTTTTTATATTGTGTAAATCTACTTAATAACACATATCCATTGATATATCTATTTCCCCTCTGCTGTGCATATAGGCGGAGGTAATCGGTACAGCAAAAAACAAATTGCCTACTAATATATATATATATATATATATATATATATATATATATATATATATATATATATATATATATATATATATATATATATCTGAATTTTTTATTTTTTTTTATTAATTAGTATTTATTAAGCTTGAAACATAAACGCATTCCAATTGAGTTATATTTCAATACCTGGAGAAAGTCAAGGATTTTAAACTGTTTGATTAGGCGCCATTTTTTAAAATAATAATTTATTTTTTTATTTTTTACATCTACCCTCTGGAATTGTTCTGCAAAAATCAATATCAAGTAAATATAATATAAGTATATAATATAATACAATTATTCTATATAATATAATCTAAGTATGCTATTAAAAACTTGTCTATTTTCAAGTTATATTGTAAAGCTTGTCTAAAAGTTACATTGATTATCAGACAAAACTTATTAAAAACTATAATTTAAAAGTATTTACAACCTATATTTTTTTCACACAATTAACACACACATTTTTAGCGCACTCTCAGCAAATACACCATCATAACTTAAAGATAAAGATTTTTTCACTTTTTTTTTTGCAACCTAACTTACCTTTTTTATTCTAAATTTTAAATTTATTCTAAAATTTCACAAATACTGATGATTTGTTCCTAGGATCAATGGAGACAGAAATCTTTCAAGAAAATTAAAACAAACAACCTCTTTCTATCACTTTCAGTAGGTTACTAAATGGGGGAAGCTTCTGAGTCATAAAGAAAATTAACACGATTGGTGATGGGGTAAATACCCGGTAAATGGTACTGTGAGGTCCAAGGGACAGAAAGTCATTAGTTAAGGGTCAAAATATTTTTCTGATTTCTGCAGAAAATAATGCACCAAAAGCCTTATGTATTATTAATATCATAAATTTGGTATAATTTTAGAGTTTTAAAGCTGTACAATAAAATCCATAATGGTATGGATTTTTTGGGATACTTTAGCACTAAGTCTTGGACATTCTCAATGGCTAACACAACAGGTCTCTGGAAAAGTCTTAATGATGAAGATAAAAAATTGTTTAATTTTGACATGGAATCGCTCGATTATAAGTCATTTTTAAAAGGTATGATCGATGGAATTAGGATATATCTTCTGAAAGACGAAAACAAGGATGTGACGTATAGAAAGAGAAGATATTTTATGTAAGTCAAATAGTGTTTTTTTTTTTATAATTACAATGGGCTTTCATTTTTGTATCAAGGTAAAAGTGTTTTGTACTGTAGTAATCTAGAAGCCGGTATGCAAAATCTTGAATTATTAATACCATGCTAAATGTTTTTGAAGAGCTTGGTAATACCAAGCCCTACAGGAATTGACTCCATTTTCTTGCTTTATTTTCCTCTATTTTTATTCTTTATTTTCTTCTATTTTCTTGTTTTATTTTCCTGTATTTTTTCTTTATTTCTCTATATTTTCCTCTTTTTTCTTGTTTTATTTTCCTCTTTTTTCTTGTTTGATTTTCCTCTATTTTTACTTTATTTTCTTGTTTAATTTTCCTCTATTTTTTCTTTGTTTACTTGTTTTATTTTCCTTTATTTTTTTCTTTATTTTCCTCTATTTTCTTGTTTTATTTTTCTCTATTTTCTTATTTCATTTTCCTCTATTTTTTCTTTATTTTATTTTACTCAATTATTTTTTTTATTTTCCTCTGTTTTTTTCTTTATTTATATTTCTTTTTGTGGATTTATTATAAAATCACACAGCTGTCATTAGTTCAACTGAATCTTTTGGCTAGGAGCACGCTCAAAGGATTGAATTCATGCAATTGTATTGTTCGATGTTAAGGATTGAATCTAAGCTGCTCTAGGTTCAAACCATGCCCATCAAAGACAAAAGTTAAACAACGAAGATCAGTTTTGTCTTAGCTATTCAATGGGTTACAAATTTCACCTATAGTCTATTCTTGCAGAACTTGGAATTATCAAGTTCTCTCCAAAATGTTTTAATTTGGTATTGGCATTCAAATTTTGCCTGGCAGCTGGAGGACTATAGAGAGAATTGGTATATTTGTATTTGAGTCTATTTGATTTTAAATCTTCAACAACAACATAGTAAGGTAATATGGAGTAAGTGCACACTAGATTTTACAATGTTTGACTATAAATAACTGTAAAATCTTTTTTTTTGAAGCTAGATTTTTACTCTTTTTGTTGTTAAAAAATTCTTTAGATGATTATGTTTAAATATAACATTCAAGCCCATGTTTCAATTAAATTGATACAATTTAGTCCCTATCTTGAAGAGTAAGTGTGTACGAGGTACGTAGTTAGGTCCATACGTTTCCAGCCTGCCCTCGTTCCCCTACTTCAAACAGGCTGAGACTTGCCCGCCGTACATGTCTATGCCTGCTTCTTCCACCATATTCCACTTTAAAACAATGGGCAAAACTATATTAACTAGGGAGAAAAAGTCTGAATGACGACCTGTGTTCTGGTCGCCCATTGGAAGCTGTCACTTCTGAAACAATCTAAATTGCGGAAGCTGAATTGCTGTCTGATCAGTCGCTGAAGACCAAGACCAAAGAAATAGCAGCAAGATTGGGAGCTTTTAAAAACAAGTGTTCTGAGGATCATTAAAGAAGATTTGCATGCAAGCAAGGTGAGTGCAAGATGGGTTCCAAAAATTCTTTCGGCTGCTCAAAAAGAGGAACATGTTCGCTGGTGCAATGAATTTTTAAGTGGGTATAATGCCGATCCAAAAAATTTCTTGGATTCAATTTTAACTGTGGATGAGACAATAGTGTTATACTATGACCCATTCAGCAAAAGAGAGTCCATGGAATGAAGAAGGCCAGGAGAAGCATCTCCGCTAAAGGTAAAAGTGATGCAGTCGATAAAAAAGGTAATGGCCACCATTTTTTGGGGTTGTAGAGGAATACTGCTACTACCAAAAACTGCTAAAATCTAACCTTTGTGGGAGGAGATTCAACAACGACAAAGAGGTCCAAGCAGTTTTGGAAGAACATTTTTCTAACAAAGAAGAAAATTATTTTTTTCATGGTATAGAAATGTTGCCTAAGCATTGTATTAAGTGTGTAGAACTTAGAGGAGAATATATTGAAAAATAATAACACCAGTTTTTTTCTTTCACCTTTTTTCTACCTCAGGCCGAGAACTTATAGACCTTACTACGTATCTGCAAGGCTCATTATTCAAGCCTTGGTTTTGAGGCGAATGCAAAATGTGTAGTTCATTTCCACAGGGTTATTATACTGATATAATCGAAAAAAAATTAATGCTTGTCTGAGAGTCACATTTTATAATCTTCAGTGACAGTTATGAAAGTGGGATGTGAAACGTAATTGAATAAATGTATCCCCAAAACGCACTGTCCCCACATTACCTTGAATATTTTATTGAATGCTTGAACATGAAGCAATAAGAATGCTATTTGAAATAGTAAACAATTCATTGAGCTTTACTTTTATATTTAGTCAACTTAATTTTTTTTCTTTTTCAGCATTTACATTATTGATCGTTTTGCCAGGATTCTTCTATCCTCAGGACTGCTTTGGTTCCTTTGGAGATTATTAAAATTTTTAGATTATTGGTTGAAAATTGTTTTTATAAGTGGTGCTGTAGTATAAGTAGTATATAAACATAAAATGTACAATTTTATATAAAATGAAGTGTGGAGATGCAAGAAGATAAATCCATATGTGAAAATTATTCAGGAAACCCAAAACTAATTATAATTCAGGGATTTAGTCCATTTTGAAACTCAACCCAAACTTTGTACATAACATTATATTACAATAGATTTAGTATATTTTTAAGGCTTAAGCATGTGCCTACCTTAAGGAGAATGATCAACAGTGTGGAAAAACATTAAAAATAAGAAAAAATGGATTTACTTTTGCATCTCCACACCTCATATATGTTTTAAATATCATTAATAAACATTCTGTATATTTTTCATTCAATTTCTTCAGTTGTTATATTTTATTACTAATGCCTTATTTTCATACTCAATGTCCAATATTGTATTTTGTTGGTGTTTCGAGCAAAAGCCACTTAATCCAGTTAGTAAATTTTGTATGCTCATGATTTCTACCTGGTGAAAAAACAACATACACAGACTTAATGAATTTATCCACCGAAATACAGCCAAATAAGGCATTGAATGATTTAGTGATGTCTTCTAGGTGAAAATATATTCTTTTCAAAGAGAAGAAATGAACTGTGAATGCGAAATATGATTTTTTTTTTAATTTGGACTTAGTGATTTTTGCTTAGGCGCCCACAATATTAACATTAGATAATTGTCTATTTGTATAAATTAGATTTGTAGGGTTGAGATTTGAGGAGGTAAAGAAATAATTGGATGTTTCAATAAAACTAAGAAAGAGGCTTGGTGGAAAGAAATATATTAGAAATTCCAAAAAGAGGAAGAAACAAAAAAGGATTTGCCAAAGGAAATTAGTATTTATATAATAGTATTTAGTCAACATTTTTAATTTTATTAAAATAGAAAATAAATAAAAATAATTGGAATTCTATTAAAGCGTCTACTAATTTCATAGTAACGGAGATTGAATTAGGCAAAATATTGACAAAAAGCGATATTAAATTAGTTTGTATTATGAAATATTTCTTTACATTTCCTGGAACAGACACATATCTACTTCTTAAAGAACGCAAGTGCCAAATCTACCTTTTTATTGTATTTTTTCTGTTATTCTTGTATTAGGATGCAAAAGGATCATTTTCCCAAAATGGCAGAATTTCTATTATACTTTATCTACAAATTTTTTTACACATATTCTCATATTTTTAATACAACCAATAGGCTTGGCTGTGAACATTCATAAATTTAAATTATATCATAATTTTTTTAAGTTTTCAAGGTACAGTGGATTTTTAAATTGTCAGCAATTGTTGTTAGTGATGACAAGACAAATTTAGAATATTTAGTTAAAATTTTGTGTTTTGGCCATTAAAAAACTATAATGCTAAAGTGATTACACAGAAATCCCTTTCTGAAGTTCAAAAACCAGATTTTATTGTTAGAAAATGGCTTGACTACAGTACTTATATTCAAAAATTTGTAAATGCTATATAATCATGAGATATCTGAAAGAATTATTAACATACAAAGAAAACACTTCTAAAAAAACTATGTGAAAACAGACTCATAACTCAAAAACTGCACTGCTTACGAAGGTTCCTCTTCACAAATAGACTAGAAGACATTTGGAGGAAAACTGTCAATTGTAAAATACTAAGGTAGGATCAGTGCTACTATGAGTAGCAAAAATTTCACTCCTTTATCCCTGTAATTGGCACAATATTCAAAACCGTTCACCCACGGGGCTGGGCTAAAATCTTGGGGACACATACAATTGTGAGCGTAACTTTTCTCAAATCGACTACAACCATGAATATTTCTGGTAAACATGGCAAAACAGCGATAAAGCTTCCAAAAAAATAAACCCTGTAATTCAATCTCACTGGCTGCTCTTTTCTATGATGGTACCTAATCCAGATTTTGACCATTTAACTGAAACATTATATATAAAAATGATAACATAAAATTTTGTTCAATAGGTAATTTGATAACCACCTCCATCGTAATAGAAACACCTTTTTTTTTTTTTTTTTATCTTGTTGCAACTAGTCTTTCAATTAAATGTTAGGGTCAGAAACTCCTAAATCCAAAAAAGGTCCTAATTTTTATTCTAGAAGTACTTTGTAAACAAACAACTGTGCTTATAAATCTAAATAGGGATTGATAAATTATTTGCCACTTCTATAAATTTGTTTTATTGAAAACTAGTTTCGAATGTTATACATTCATCCTCAGTTCTAAAGACACACAAAAAATTTTCAATAATAAGCAATTCAAAATATAGTTTGATATTATTCTACATATTAAATTAGATGTAATATAAATCAGTATTATAATACATTTATAATACAGTATTGTAATACTGATTTATATTACATCTAATTTAATATGTATAATAATACCAAATTATATTTTGAATTGCTTATTTTTGAAAAAATGTTGTGTGTTTTTAGAACTGAGGATGAATGTATAACATTCGAAACTAGTTTTCATTAAAATAAATTTATAGAAGTGGGAAATAATTTATCAATTCCTAATTAGATTGATCCTTCTATACCATCATGCGGATGTCTACTGATAAATCTAAACACCTAGAAGCCTATTCTGGCATGTTTTTGTCCTAGATACATTTCTTCATGGTATTACAGTAGTTGTCCATCTCACCCTGCAATAATGGGTAAAATATTAAAACTAGAGATAATAACAGAAAAAGTATTCACAACAGATTTATCTTAATTTACTTAATTAATATATAAACAAATTGCATTGTTTTACCTTGTAAGTGCTATTTCATGTTAACATAAATATTTTCACTAATGCTTATCAGCATAAGAATTTATGTACATCATATTATATCTACACTTTTTAAATTTTGAAGTTAGAATAAATACAGTTAATATAATTAATTTGGAAGAAATAGGATTTAAATAAAGATTTACAATACTCTTCTTTCACCTCTTTAGAAATGACTTACTGTTAAGACAATTAGGAAACTCGCACACGCCTTGTCTAATTATATTTTGAACGAATGTAGACCATAGGCTTAAAAATTTATAAATAATGAGAAAATCCACCACAAATACCAGATAACACTTGAAGAAAAGACCAGTTGTAGGGATCTGTGGGCACATATATAGTCTGGAAAAAAAAAATTATCAAATTTAAGAATTATATTTCATATTAAGTATGGGTAATGATAGACAATACTTCAAAATTCTTTTATACTAATACAAAAATATTACTTTTTATGCTCAAAAACAAATGTTACTATAGAACTAGAATATTCCTAGAACAAAAGAAAAGGAAAGGTTATGCAGCTTGACTGTGTTCCAGTATAATATGTCTGCGGGATCACAAACCACATTACAATAAATAAATTGTGGACTTTCATTAGAAAATGGGAATGGATAGGAAACAATAAGGACCAAAGATGGCAGATGGGCCAAAAAGATAATAGAACGTTACCCAAAATCTGCGGAGAAGCAACCTGGCCTAGGGTGGCACTGAAGATAAAAGAACCTGAAAAGGTGAACAATGACTGTGATAAAGGAGATGGTGTTGATTCAGGACCTGAGCCTATTTAAGAAATAGAGATGAAGACAGCGTGCACAGCCCTGAAACCTTTTTGCTCTCAAAAGCAAATGCTACTATAGAATTAGAAGTTTCATGGAACTAAAGAAAAAGCTATAGAACTTCCAATCTTGACATGCATTTGTGAGATGTGGATCTTAAACCACATAACAATAAATAAATTGAGGACTTCTTTCAGATTGATATAGCAATACCTGCCAGGAATTATGAGGAGATAAAAAAACCAACAGATGGATCAGAGGCATGACCAACCTTCCTATGACCATAAAATGTGCTCACAAGAGGAAATGGAAATGGACAGAACACAAAATAAGAACCAAAGATGGAACAAAAAGATCATAGAACAGTATCCAAGAATGTGAAAATGAAGAAGTCACTCCAAATTAACTTGGGATGTAGAAATGAGAAAGACCTGCAGGGAAGCAACTAGGTCAAGAGTCTGGAATGGAAGCGCTGAACGATGACTGTGATATAGGAGGCTGCATTGCCTCTGAAGATGGCCGACATGTTTGGGTCGAAACGTCAGTTTGTATAATAAAAATTTACTGACTAATTTCCAGACTATCTATTATCCATTATGCACCTCATACAGTCCAGTCCATTATCTATCATCTCTTATTTAATAAATAGTGATAAAGTCTAAATGCACAGTCCCAAAACTTTTTTGCTGCAAGGCAAGAAAGGGGAATGAAAAAAATAAAATAAAAAGTGTTTCTAAATACATGAATATTGTACTATTAACTAAGATATTGATGTTTAAATTAGGCAAAGAAAATAATTATTTAGGAAGCGTTATGCTTATGGAGTATCCATGTTCATCCTCCTGCTACGTGGAATCGTACTCACATCTTCTTTTTCTAAACAAAGTCTCATTCCACCCACATAATTATGATGATATGACTTAAAATCGAGAGATTTCATGTCGAATGGAAATAACTTCTCATCCGTTTCTGAAAGACTTTTCCGTAGGTTATCTGGGACAAAATGCCATCGACACGTTGAAAAAAAAAGATAACAAATTATCCAGTTTGTGAATTTTTCTATATATTTTCAGGGCCCTGCATACTAGCCCTGAGGAAGTATAGTGCCCAGTAGCACCTCTTGTCGGTCTTGAATTAGTCCCTTAATCTAGCAAGGGTGATCTTTCATCTGGCTCATTTTTAATCTGTTGTAATGTCTGTGAAGTTTAATATTAAAACGAAAATAAAGAGTGCTTATGTGTTGTTCGATAGTTGGTTGATGTAAGTTAGTATGGAGTTTTGTTATTGATATACCAAGAAGCTATTTAGTCTTAAAATTTTGGATTGAAAATATTGCAATTTTTATAGCTATGTGTTTTTAGCTTAACCGTAAATCTGTGAGGCGTATGTTCATGTGTTTTAGATAGGTATATGTATGTATTTAGTTCTGTCTAATTTTCAGTTTTGATGATTTGAAAAGAAAGGCAGTACAGTAATTCTAGTTGTATATTTATTTTCATTTTGATTGAGGGCCCGAGGTCATCCTTCTGTTGAATTTTAGTCTAAGGTAATGTTCTGTGCCCATCTGAGAAATTTGGTTGTCACAGACATAAACTGGTGGGTACGTTTCTTTTCGAAATTTGAACTTCATTTGTTGTGAGTTAATTAATTTCCCAAAGCGAAATACCATATTTGTGAATGCAATAAATGATTCTGTAAAGTCAGTGAGACGAGTTTGGTATTGTTAAAATTGTTGTATCATCAGTATAGGTAGTAGTCAATGTTTTGGAGTTGGTAGGTATACATAATGTATAATAAATGACCCCGCATTGATTCTTGTGGTACACCTTCAAACACTGGTCTAATTGATAGAATTTCTGAGCTCTGTCGGATAGAGAAAAATCTTTAAAGGAGGAAATATGAAAGAATGACATCATATGGCCTTGTATTTGAAGAGATGTCTCTGGTTCCAGATCTTGTCAAAATCTAAGTGATAAAATTAACAATAATTGATTTTAAATCTTAGACTTGATGACATTGCGAGAACAATAAAATTAAAATAAATTATATTATGTGACAAGGTGTTCTCTGAGAATAATACAGTTACATAAACTACATTTACCTTTATCTGGCTACATTCAAAAGTATATTTTGTCATTTACATATAAGTATAGATAATTGTTACAAACAATAGGTATTTGTTTAAGCATAAATAAATATTTTTGATAGTAGTGCAGTACACTGAAGATGAATTAGGTGAAGAAATGATTGGTGATTAAAGGATACTATAAAGGAGTAGTTACAGGTAGAAATGGGTGAGGAATTAAAAAAATAGGGATAAGAATAATAGTTTAATAGCTGAAGGAAATCATTCACCAATATTCGGGTATATTCGAGAGTTGAGCAGCCAGAGGGGGTTTGTGACCTTGGCCTACTTCCTTCGGCTTTGAAAATCTTCTGTGAAATTGGCCTCTGTGCACCTTCACATGCGGGTGATTGACTCAGGTCTATCAATGAGCCTTTGCAGCATGTAGTAGGGTATTTATAGAGTTTAACAGCTAGAGAGGTTTATTGACCCTGACCTACATCTTTCTTTTTAGAGACAGGGTTTGTGACCTTGGCTTTCTTCCTTCGGCTTTTAACGCCAACCGTGACCTTGGCCTCCGTTTCTATTTCACATGTGGGCCATTGACCCTTGTCTGTCGATGAGGTGGTGCAGCAGGTAGTATTGTATTCCTACTTCCTTCTGCTTAGAGACGGGGTTTGTGACCTTGACATACTTCTTTCAGCTTTTATCGCCATCCGTGAACTTGGTCTCCGTTGCTACTTCACATGTGGGCCATTGACCCTTGTCTGTTGATGAGGTGATGCAACAGGTAGTAGGGTATATTGGAGAGTTTAACAGCCAGAGGGGATTATTGACCATGACCTACTTCTTTTTTTATAGAGACGGGGTTTGCGACCTTCACCTACTTCCTTCGGCTTTTAACGCCAACCTTGGCCTTGGCCTCCATTTCTATTTCATACGCGGGTATTTGATTCTGGCCTGTCGACGATCTGGTGCAGTAGGTAGTAGGGTATATGCGAGTGTTGAGAAGCCAGAGAGGATTTGTGTGACCTTGACCTACTTCCTTCTGCTTAGCGAAGGGGTTTGTGACTTTGATTTACCTCCCTTCTGCTAAGAGACGAGGTTTTTGACCTTGGCCTACTTCCTTCTGCTCAGAGACGGGGTATGTGACTTTGACCTACTTCCTTCTGCCAAGAGACGGAGTTTATGACCTTGACTATCTTCCTTCTGCTCAGAGACAGGTTATGTGACCTTGACCTACTTCCTTCTGGTCAGAGACCGGTTTGTGACATTGACCTACTTCCTTCCGCTCAGGGATGGGGCTTGTGACCTTGACCTACTTCCTTCTACTCAGAGATGGGGTTTGTGACCTTGATCAACCTCCTTCCCTCTGCTCAGAGATGGGATTTGTGACCTTGATCTACTTCCTTCTGCTCAGAGACGGGGTATGTGACATTGACCTACTTCCGGTCGGAAAAGGATTTATGGCCTTGACCTACTTCCTTCTGCTTAGGGACGGGGTTTGTGACCTTGAGCTACCTCCCTTCAGTTAAGAAACGGTGTTTGTGATCTTGACATACTTCATTCCGCTCAGGGACAGGGTTTGTGACCTTGACCTACCTTCTTCCCTCTGCTCAGAGACAGGGTTTGTGACCTTGATCTACTTCCTTCAGTTTTGATCACCTTCCATGACCTTGGCCTCCGTCGCGACTTCACATGCGGGTCATTGATTCTGATCTGTCGATGAGCCAGTGCATCAGGTGATAGTACATTCAAGAAATGACCGGCCAGAGGGGGTTTGTGACCTTGGCCTACTTCCTTCAGTTTAGAAACGGTGTTTGTGACCTTGACCTCTTCCTTTTGCTTAGAAGTTGGGTTTGTGACCTTGACGTACTTCCTTCGGCTTTGACCAATTTTTTGCCACTTCTATAATTTTGTTTTTATTTAAAACTAGTTTCGAATGTTATGCATTCATCTTCAGTTCTAAAAACATAAAAATTCAAAAATAAGCAATTCAAAATAGAGTTTGGTATTATTATACATATAAAATTAAATGTAATATAAATTAGTATTATAAAACATACACGTAATAAAGAGACCAAACCAACATTGGCGCCCAAAAAAGTAAAAAGGAGAAATACTAATGTTTGGAACGAATCGCCCGATAAAAGCGAGGTAGGGTCTGGTAGTACTTACAGAAAATCAACATTACTGCCAAAAACAACGCCTCATTACGAAAGAGCTACAACAATTTCACCGTATGATACAAAAACTAGTACTGTGCAAACACCATTATCTCACTTAGCAATCCCCGTCCATGAGGTCATATCACCAGAAGTAGATGAGGGCGAATTTTTGATAGATGATCCAGTATCAGATAAAGTTAAAGAATGTGCTAAAACTCCGAAGGGAGAAGCCGACTTTAAGGAGCACCTTGCCGCATTTGGAAACATGCAGAAAGAATACTTGGATAAAATGTTGAAAGGTGATGACTCAAAATGGGTCAAGCACGGACAAACTTCAGGGTGATGAAAAATATTAACGGAACTGGACCAATGGCGATGTAAAATATAAAGATATGAAGAATTCATTACTAACTATTAAGGAAAAAAATAAGATATTATGGGGACAAGCGATGGAAAAATGCATGAAGAAAAATTACAATTGAAGCCTGTAAATTGAAAATTTCTGTCCCTTACCCTCCTCTTTTTTTTTTTTTTTTTTTAATCTAAAATTCTTGTAAAAACACTTTCTGCACATAAAATTTAAATGCTTTGCACAAAACTAAGAAAAAATACTATGATTTCATTTTTATGTTCAGGTATCTCTAGATTTGCATGGTTAATTCTTCCGTACACTGTAACAGGAAACTTGAAACTATAGATTCATACCAAAAAATATATTTTGTTCTTGGTGTAAATATGTAACTCAAGAGATGCCTATAGATGCATCAGTAGGTTTAAAAAGTATTACTAGTATTTGCTCAAACATAAAACTTTTTACTAGGAAGTTAAAAGTTCTGAAATATTAAAATTAAATAAAAACCTTCTTCATTAAAAATCTAGACATCTAAAAATCTAGGTTCTGATAGTAAGTCAATTATGCGTATCAAAATTTGTTCTGTATTTTTATCACTTAAGATGGTTGAGACTACTGCGGATTCGATACAGAAGTAGCCTGTCTCTATTTATAATATTGAGGTGAGTAAAAAAAAAAATTAATGTTGTTAGTATTGATATTTTAATCCTAATACTATACTGAATCATTTAATAAACACAATTTCTCTCTGTGAGGCTCAGTACTTGTTTGGTATTCTTTCAATCAAAGTGACGTTGAGGTATGGAATTTAAATAATTCTGTGACATTACAGAAAAAGAAAATTTTCAGCTGTCGAAACCGCGCGATTGATACGTGAAGTTGAAGAGGAACCTAACCTTAATGAGCGGTATGAAAGCAGGTGGTTCGCCAAATTTGAAAGTGGCGATACAAGCTTCGAATAGCAGCCGGGCTCAGAACGACCATCTGTTATGGAAAGCGTGGGTCTACGACACTCTATTGAAGATGATTCCAGAAAAAGTGTTCGGCAGCTATCTTCAGAACTTGCTTTGTCACAATCAAGTGTGTATCGTCACTTACCACCGATTTGATAAAGAGAAGAGAGCATGTAGAGAAGTTCATGCCGAACAACTATAACTTCTGATATAGCCGAACATACCGTGATGTCCTGCACTGCAATGGACGGGCATCGAGCTTGGTTATCCAGGAATAGCGGTATGTATGTCATAACCGAGACTGATGGAGGAAGGGAACTACCCCTTCATCATGGACTGACTATATATGGAGTTGGAAATAAGTGGTGGGTCCCACGCATTTCACCCTTGGAAAGGGCCGCCCGCCTCAAAAAGCAGATTGGACGAAGACGACCACTGCCGAGACCCCATATGAATGGGGGGAGGAGATTAGAAGCGGATAATGCTATAAAGTAAGATGAAAGAAAAGAAATAAGGTGCAATCCCACCTATAAAGTGTGCGACCGTGCACCGGACTGCACTACAGAGTAATCTTGTTACTGTAACTAAAGTTATATACTATTACAAAAATGGAGTCTCTTCTGTTTCCAGGCCTCCGGTTACTATTACGATATCGGTTATTCATTATGATGAAACTGCTACTAAAAGCAACAGCTGGGCAAGGTATAGCCATGTTGAAAGTAACTACTATATAATAACCAAAACAAAATATATTTTATTAAAAAATAAAATGAGAATATTTATTATGTGAAATTGAAATCTGCCGCCGTGGAGTCATTGATGTATGTTAAAATTTCGTAAAACAAATCCTTTATCACATATATCCTCCTCCACAAGAACGCGCAAAGGTAGCCATCAATGAGGGTTCTAGGCGTTCCGAAATTAACCTTATTGCGCATTTTTGTTGATGCCCACTTACTCTCTACAGTATTTGTGGGAGCTCCAGAGTCCAGGTCGACGAAATGCAAAGAATGGTTAACGGTTAAATGATTGTAACCTTCCTGCCCTAATGCGTCATAAGCTCTCCATTGATCCGAAATTATAGTTGTTCCTGGACGTTAATTCCCTCGGGATTGATCCAGACACCTGCAGAAAAACAAGACAGTCTTCTTCTGTCTTAAATTTTTGACAAATTTGCTCGTAATTCATAACAGTAATGAACCGAATATTTTCATATAAAATAACACGTGTTTTTATTTATCATTAATAATAACGGTTATCTGAATTGGGTAACCGATGTCATAATAGTAACCGGAGATCTGGAAACAGAGAAGACCCGAAAAATGTTGTATTATAAGAATAAAAATAAAAACTGAGTATTATTGACAACAGAGGTAATACGTAAATTCATATTCTATCATATTATAATATCATTCGTGCCTCTCTCCCACCGGTGCTTGGGACTATGACGTTCTATGCAAATAAGAAAATAATTTAGGATTTATTTATTTATATATCTAGTAATATATCTTGCATCCTTAAGGGGCTTATAAGTCTAGTAGAATGTACTCCGCGATTTCCGATCGCACTGTTTTACTTGTTGTGGATAGTTATCAATCTTTATTTTTGAAATGTTGCATATTTGATTACCTTTATGATTGCTGTATGGTACCTACACATATAATTCTAATAGATAAATTCTAATAAATTCATATTAAGGAAAATAATTTAGTTATTACATAGAGCTATAAGGTCACTGAACACAGATCTGTAACGTCTCTGCACAAACCTGCTTATCTAGATGGACTTGACATTGCCAAGGATAATGAATTTCAAAAATGCCTTTGTTCAGTAGAGATTTATCAATGCATCGTGTGAATCATGCGTCCCCACCTGTATAATATTAAATGATGCTTCGCATGATACCCCTAAATATAAGCAGAATTAATCATACAGTATATCATTCGACAATCAACAAGTTCAGCGGTAAGCGAACTTTCTATTCTTATTTCATTAAGTACAGATACTGGACGTCTCTAGGTAGCAATCTGCGGTTAATTATATTATAGGTATACCAAAATTTGTCATATTCTCTTTTCTAAGATTTTTATGGTACGTTCCTTTCAAAAAAAATATATAGAAGCCAAATCAGGGGCGTAACTAGGCCCCTGGGAAAGGACGCGAATTGAGTCTCCTGGGCTAATTATGAAACATTTCTTTTCTGGAACCTTCTCTTCATAAATTTCTTAATTAAATAAATCTCTTCATAAAACCACGCTTCATAAATTTGTTCCCAATAGTAAGATATTCGGTTTATGTATCCTATTCACTGTAAACTAAAATAACCATTTAACTCAAGAATATATTTTACATTTTTGAATAAACAGTCGAAAAAACTATTAATACAGTTACAATATTGAATTTAAACTAGTATACTCGAGCGAAAACTCACGCAGTGGATATTTATATTTCTCCTCCCTCATACATTAGAATTGTTAACGATAATAAAGGAACATGTTTGTTTGTATAAACAACATAAGATTACCAAGAAAGTTTACTTAACACACACATTTGGTGAAGCGCCATAGTTCATAATGACTATATTGAAGTAACAGATTGCTTAATAAGGGATTGATAAATTATTTGCCCCTTCTATAAATTTGTTGAGCCTAAATTTGGAAAATAAGAAGATGGCATCTTTTTGTACCGCATTCTTCAGTTCTGTAATGACCTGTTTGGAGATAGAATTAAATTTTGAATTGCTCAGTTTTGAGTCTTTGGGTCGCGCTATAGCTTGGCTCGCTTCATAATCAGTTAACGTCCGCATGATGGTATAGAAGATTGATCCTTCTATACCATCATGCGGATGTCAACTGATTACTTAATAATTAAAATTAGCTTACCTCACTGGAAAATATCAGTTTAACAGTTAAGCAATTAGACTCAGGTATACCATTTTCTATACAATGCCCCTGCATGGGAAAGAATATATAACTCCTCTATCACTTATAGAAACCTAAAAAAACATTTTATTTACAAAATAAGCTTTTCAATCTTATTAAAAGTTTTTGTACATAGTCAACTTGCTTCTACAAGTATTCTTAGTTGCCATGACAATGGCACGCATATAAGATGTCCCGTACGGCATTGTTTCGTGTGTTATCTGGAAAAATGTAAATTTTAGGGGTTTAAAACACAGAACTCTTAGGTTCCAGAGGATCGTATTTGGCTTAGATACCTGCATCGAAATCTTCAAAACGCGAACCATCCCGTCTCGATTCACAGACTCACTACCTTCAGAATTTTGAAACCTCCCAGTTTTTCCATCACTTTTATTTAAGCCCAAGTAAGAATTTCACTCACTCACTCTTGGGTACTACAATCCTTGGGCCTCTATCATCATTCTTCTCCATTCCTCCGGTCTACAGCGAGGCTCCTCCAATTTCCGATCCCCATCCTTCTCAAGTCGTTTTCCAGGTCATCCACCGACGCCTGGGTCTTCTCCTTTTCCTTTTGCCTCTCGATGCACCATTCAGCATCATTTTAGGCAGCCTACAGGGCCCCATTCTTTCTACATGCCCCAACCATCTTAGTCTGCTCTTCTTAGTAGCACAGAGGATATCAGGCTCCCCATACAATGCCATCAGTTCAGCATGGACTGACAGCATATATCAGCATATACAGCATTGCTTCTGATTCTCTTCTTTGACGGGTCCAAAGATCATTCTCAGGACCCTTCTCTCCCAGACCAGAAGAACTCTTCTGTTTTCCTTTGTCAGAGTCCACGTCTCACTGCCATACATTACTACCGGCCTACTTATCGTTTTATGCAACAAAAGCTTTGCTTTCCTGGAAAGACTTTTGTATCGGAGAGTTTTTTGCATGGTTACATTTGTTACATCTGGTTCCTGCTAACATTCTGCCCTTAATTTCAACTTCTAAATTGTTTTTCTCCGTCACTACTCCTCCCAGGTACTTAAATGTACTACTGCTGCGAAATGTGTTTTCACCCACATCAACAATATCCCTTCTCTCCCCGGCCTTTTTAGAGGTTTTCATATGCTTAGTCTTTTCGATGTTTATTCTGAGTCCCAAATCTTGTGCTGCTCTCTTGAATTCTTCTACAGCAACGGCCAATGCGGTTTTGGTTCTTCCGGTGATCATCATCAGCATACGCCTTGTAAGAATTTAACAATTGAAATTACGATTCCTCACTTCTCCGTGAAATTCCCTTTCTTTTGATAGCTAACTCATCAAAATCCATCCCTTCTGAGAGCCGGAAAAGGGATCTATAATACCATATTATACATAGAGAGGAAGAGGATAAGCATTGGATATGGAAAATATCAGAAGCACAATCTTAAACCTAATAAGGCCATTGATATTATAAGAACAATGAAAGAAACAGAAATCTAATAGTTATTTTATACAACTCCTTAAATTCCATAAATAAATAGAGACAATGTAAACTTGGGCAGCTTATGATTATATAGTTCCACGAACTGCAAGCAGTCTAACTATTAAATTTCTGGCAATGCAAAATCGTGAAGATCATATTAGACTACTTTAATTAGTTTTCCTAGATTCTTTCAGTGAAAAAATATAAATAAGCTTAGAAAAGTCGATTTCTTGGGCTCGTTCATTTTCGATTGAAAGCAGTGCCAACCCTGAGTCGATCATGACTCATGATCTTTCATCTTATATAACTTTTAATTTTTTTCAATTCAGCGCTCCTCTTTGGCTTTTACTATCTAAAAGTAGGATAATGTGGAGTACGTGCGTAAGTGTCTCGTTAAATCCAAACCCTCAACTTGTAAGAGCTGCCCTTTATGGAACATGAAGCCTAAACACTGATGTATCAGAAATCAGGGACGAAAGTAAGTTAAGGTGAAGTACAACGAATTGTGAAAATATTAGATCCAAACAGTTCAACGTTTGCATCACAGCCACATCGGTCTTTATCAAGTTGATAACTAGTCGATTTTGATAATCATTTAGAGGTTTTTGTGCATTAAATTTGTTCGAAATGCTCTCCTTAAGGGAATCATTGAAACCCTTGAGGGGAGCATTTCGAAAAATATAATGCACATAAACTTTCTCGAAGAAATTCTCAAAGTGATAGTGAAAACGGCATTAAAATCGACTAGCTTCTTTTCGAGTTTTACGATCACAAACATACGCTGAATTTTTATATATACGGATTATCATCTAGTCTATGGTCGATAATAGCAGAGACTTATTTAACGATTTGATTAATCAATTCCGATCCCATCGTATCAAGTTAGCAACCTCAGTTTAACATTTTAGTTAAAAATAAAATGCCACAGGAAGCGAGAAGTTTCTTTCAGAAAGTGAATGTGAGGATGAAATCGAAAATTAATTTTATGAAATCCCATAAAAAATAAATAAATAATTTAATTTTGAGCCTTCCCCTTCTCTCCTTCCCCTCCCCCCCCAAAAAAAAACGGTTATCTTTAACTTTTTCTTATTACAACTTAGCCTTTCATTGCCTGAATCAGACCATAACTTTTTGCTTCTGACGGCGGGCCTACCCTAAAACGTTTCGAGGATAACCGTAGGCACCATAGGATGATATTCTACATAAGGATCTAAAATATTATATATTGATTTTTTTTTTTCAGAATACTATGGAGTCTAATAAAGATTCTTCAGAAATATGCGAATTTTACAAAGATAAGCACGTGTTGTTGACCGGAGGTACAGGTGTATTGGGAAAGTTGATAATCGAGAAGTTGCTGAGGGTCTGCAAGCCAGCCATGATATATCTGATAATTCGTACCAAAAAGTCCAAAGACCCTCATCAGAGGCTCAGAGAACTCACCCAGACCGAGGTTAGTGTCTGCACAAGTTTATATTATTAATATGTTAAGAGATAAAAATAAAATAAATGATATGGTTAGTAGAAAAAGGCGATATTTTTGGTAGATTAGGAATAATAGTAAGATTAATTTGGTTACTAGTTTCCGAAGATTGCAGGAACTCAAAAAAGGCACTCGGCGTCGCGACATCCATCTATTAACACACACACATACTCTTGTTTTGGAGGTCTCATTCCGTTATTACATGTCGTTTTATTTCAGTAGGCAACAAGTTCCTTAGGGATTACTTCATGTTCCGTGACAACATTAGAACTGTCAATGTCAATAGATAAAGCATTGGAAATCGACGGTTTCGATATTTTCAGCGGAAAAACCCACTTAATTAATAAATCGGTGGCTCAAAAAGTGATCCTGAATTTGGTTACTAGTTTTCGAAGATTGCAGTATCTCAAAAACGACAGTCGGCGTCGCGACATCCTTCTATTGACACACACACAAATAGGGAGGAAAACCAGTATTTTACACTCAATTTTAACACTAAAACAAGTAATAAAAATGTTTAATTATAGTGAGAAAAAAAAATCGCGTTTGTAACCTTTATCACCGAACCATATGATTTCTGTATTTAATTTTAATACAATTTTTGAAGTAATCTTATTATGACCTTCAAGTAAAGTACCCTTTTCGGCTCACCAATTTTATCCAAAATCTAGTAAATACATTTATATTGATATAAAAGTCCTATTTACCAAATTTGAGATATTTTAAATTATATTTTAATATAATTTTTTATGAAAGTTTATTATGACCTTCAAGTAAAGTACCGCTCCCGGTTTCCCAATTTAGACCGAAATCTAGTTTGCTATTTAAATCATAAATGAGCTATAAATACTAAATTTTAATGTTTTTGAGTTATACGAGACCCGTACGAACGAACGACCGAACGTACCTACAGACGTTACGACGAAAACTATTCAAAATGGATTCAGGGATGGTCAAAATGGATATTTCCGTTGAAATATGAAAACCGAATATTTTCACGATTACAATACTTCCTTTACTGTGTACAAGGAAGTAAAGATGTGATTCAAGAGGAAAGCAAGGAATGCCTTAGCAAGGTTAACATACCAGCATACTCAAATCATTAATCTTGTATGTCTGAGGTGAACTGTCCTAAGTAACATTTTCGGAGTTTTAAAGGAAATTAAAAATAAGTTTCTTGTCGCACTGTATTACTTGTTGTGGGTAGTGCTCTAGTTTTATATTTGAAGTATTGCATATTTCATTACCCATTTAGCTTATTTACTATACTTTTTTATTTTTTTACTTCCTTGTACGCAGTAAAGAAAGTATTGTAATCGCGAAAATTTGGCCATCCCTAAATCCATTTTGACTAGTTTCGTCGCGGCGTCTGTTCGTACGTTCGGTCGTTCGTTCGTACGGATCTCGTATAACTCAAAAACGGTTAGCCGTAAAAAGTTTAAATTTCGTATTTAGGATTATTGTAAAATATAGTTGTGAACCCCCCTTTTTGGTCACTCCTCGATCACCTGAAGTGGTACTTTACAAGAAGGTCATTATTGATTTTCATCAATAATTATATTAAAACATAATGCAAAACTTCTCAAATATGGTATTTAAGACTTACATACTTATATAAATAACATAGTAGATTTTGGTTGAAATTGAAGAGCCGAAAGGCGTAATTTACTTAATATAAACTTACATCAAAAGGTATATCGATATTAAATACAGAGATCATATGGTTCGTTGATAAAAGTTATAAACGCGATATGTTTTCCACTCTGATGTAAAATACTTTTTTTCCCTCCCGATTTGTGAACTCAACAAGTCTAGAAGTCTAGCAGGATATAAGTTAAGTAGGTCCTTCCGCTTAAAATATTGAAACCGTCGATTTCCAATGCTTTATCTAGTTGTCAAGGAACACGAAGAAATCTCTTTTATCAACTTTTTATTGTTACCTACTGAAAGAAAACGACATACAATAACGGAATAAGACCTCCAGAAACAAGAGCTTGTGTGTGTGTGTGTGCGAACAGATGGACGTTGTGACACCGAGTATCATTTTAGAGATACGGCATCTTCGGAAACTTGTAACCAAATTAAGGGTCACTTTTTGAGCACTTGAAACAGGCAAACAAGGAAGCCATTGGGTGTCCACATCAGATATTTTTATTTAGGATTTCATCAGTTACTGTGGCAGCTATTGTCGTGTAAACTGTAAGACAGTAGCCGTCGTTACAGGAGTTACGGTCGTGATGGTCACATTAACTGACACATGTAAACGTCATGATAGGGAACTGTCGCACCTTATCTATTTACCTATTGTATATTTCCGTTATTTATGAACTTGAAATATGTTGTATACAACGTTTTTGACGTTCAATCAGCTGTTCTGCACCAGTAATTTTTACTTTACCTTACCTATATACGAAGTTAATAGTAAGGGGAAGTATTGCGATCGTGAAAATTTTCGAGTTCGAGTTTTCGACGGAAATACACGTTTTAAGGTCCCCTGAGTCCAAATGACCAAGTCTCGGAAAATGGTCTGTGTGTGTGTGTGAGTCTGTGGGTCTGTGTGTATGTGAACAGTAAAACGAAAAGTTGTACGATACTGAAATTACGTATTTAAGGTAGGTGTTACAGCAACATTTTCGTCAAAATCGACTAACCGGAAGTGCCACTTTATATAATCGATTTTACACTTTTTTTCGAAAACGGCTCTAACGATTTTGATGAAACTTGCCTAAATTATTCTTTTCATAAAGGTCCTTAACTTTTAAATTTATGTATAGAATTATATGAAAGATAATTAAATTATCTAAAAAACCATAAAAGAATCATCAACATCGTACAAGTATTAGCAAAGATAAGACGCATCGGTCTAACCGGATGTAGCTATTATATCAGGGATTTGACAATTTTCTCGTAAACGACTCCAACGATTTTGACGAAACTTGCCTAATCTCTTCTCCTTAAAGGCCTTTAACTTTTCATTTATGTAGTATATCACCGAGGAAATGCAGCGAAAAAAGTTTTGATGAAAAGAATATTTTATTTGCGCTTAACTTCAAAAGCATGCAATTTATATTAAATTATGTATAAAAGTGTGTGAAAGATAATTTAATTTTCTAAAAAATAAAAAAAGATTCATCAAAATCGGACCAGTATTAGCAAAGATACAGCCTATTTTATGAAGAGCACAAGACCCTAGATGGATAACCGAGCGCATCTGAAAGGAGACAGATGCGACCGAACCTTCTCCCACCAATCTGTTGTAAACAATTCGCTCTGTAATAAAGTAATTTAAGAATACAAAAGCGGAAATTAACTTAATAATTTCTTATTTCATATTATTTAATGGAACAAAATATTTCCATGAAAACTAAACCAAAACTTGCAAAAAAATATATTTGCAACTTGACGAAGTTAAAATATATAGGTAGTGTACAGAATTGTTGTACTAAAATTGTTTAAAAAACTGTTTTATTATGGGAGAAGATGTAAAGAAGTGAATGCTGCTGAGTTTATTTCAAGCATTGTTTATGTGAACTTTTTAAAATTATATTAAAAAGATAATTATTATAGGACGGTAAGGGAAAGTTGTGTGATGCGCGCACCGCACCAGATTTTTTCAACTGCTACAAGATTTACTTTCGGGGCAGTACTACCATGACAGAAAACTACCACCGTGTAAAAGAGGCTTTACGGACTAAGCTACTCCATTCGCTAATTTAATTAGATACATAGTGATAATAAACATAGGTCTAGTATAAGTAAGTCTGTATAACGTAGGTGTTAAGCTTTCGATTCATCGATAATTTTGCACGTTTTCGAAATTGTAATCTGTATAATGGTTTCAACATGCTATGTTCTGTTCTTTCGGTCTTGCGTGAGCAGCTTGGCTAATTTTAGTATGACTGCAATAATGAATCAACTAATTAATATTTAAAGATCATAAAAAAGTTTTTCGTTACAATCAACGCCATTAAAGTGTAATGCGATCCAATTCCCATGAAATTGAAGATGCTCATAAATGCAATAGAAATTTAAATAATTGATACTGCAAATGAATAAAACATTTAAATTATTTTTAGAATATTTTAAGCGATTACCTTCAGTCCTGTGATTTTTTTTTTTTTTTTTATTTGAAAAACAATACAAGCAGGCAAACTCAAGGGCAATAGGTATTCGAGCTACAAGAATCCATAGTGATACAAGATAATTGAAAAAAAAAAAACATACGGAGATAAAATAAAAATAATAAATATCATATAAAAAAAAAAAAATGCACATTACTAGTAAAACGTTAAGTTAAGCAAAAATAAAATAAGTCATCTTGTTCATTCATACATATATACAATATTATATCCCCCCTCCCACATGTGAATGGCAAAGCCGGGCTCCAGGAGATCCCAACGCGTCTCACCCAGTCGCGTCCTTTAATTTTTTTTTTGTATTTTAGACACTATTACTATTTTTTATTTTTCCCGATTATTTATTTAAAATTTTCCACATCTTAAACGTAAAAAAAAAAAACACTTTTCGGCACGTTTACGAATTTTTTTTCCACCAGGTTGGCTGAGGAGATAAACCCAATTTTAATTAAAACATATACAATTTGTTTCTACTATTTTTATCACGTTGAGAAAGTCCATTCAAGATTTATTAAAAAAAAATTAACTATCGCGCCTGGACTATATATACAACATTAGTAATTAAAATTGATTAAAGTACTTAATTGAAAAGTAATTAACTCTTTCTTATTTGATTATCCTCAGAGAAATTAGTATGATTCAAAATAGAAATTTCACCTTAAAATATCAAACGTATCTTCCATTCCATTCCAGAGATACTGAGCCCACTTTTTTTTTTTAGTTATTCCACCGCCTGAAGGAAGAAGACCCAGCCTTCATGGAGCGATTGAAGATTGTTTCCGGAGAAATTTCCGAGCCTGGACTCGGGTTGTCTTCGGCCGATGCAGAACACTTGATGGATAGAGTTCAGGTTGTATTCCACGGAGCTGCGACGGTCAGGTTCGATGAGCCTTTGTCCACCGCTACCAAGATCAATGTGCGCGGAACTAAGAGCATCCTTGAACTGTGCAAGAAGATGAAGAACTTAGAGGTATCCTTATGAAATATTTTAGTTATTCAGGACAAACATGCTTATTGTTAACTTTTTTCCTCAAAAAATTACTTTAATATTTTTGAGTTTCAAAGTGACCACTCAGTTGATGAAAAAAAAAAAACAACATAAGATTATGTGGGACTGTAAATTTTTTATTTCCAGGATTATTAGTTACAGGATTATTCCTATTCCTTGGATAGCTCTTACCAGTTGAGGGTTTGGATTTAACGGGACAATAGAAACCCCGAAAACGCACTTATCCTGTGGGTGTCATGGGTCACCCTATCACAAATCAGCCATGAGAGTTCGCAAGGGTGAAGTAAAACGAGTTGTAATGATATCGGTTCCAGGCTGTTGATTAAGTTGGACCCTTCAAATTCTGTTGTAGTGTTGCAGTTTTTTTTTTTTTAATTTTTGTGATAAGTGGAACCTTCAGAAGCTATTCTTGAAGCACTAGTTAGGTTTGCCCCAGTAAAATATAGTAGGAGCAACTTCATGTTATATTTTCATATTATCTTGTTTTGTCGGGGCAACTGGAGATAAATAAAAGTTATTTTTTTCAGTACATTTATTCAATTACATTTCACATCCCACTTTCATAACTGTCACTGATGATTCTAAAATGGGAATCTCAGACAAGCTTTAGCGTTTTTCGATTACATCAGTATAATAACTCTCCAGAAATGAACTACGTATTTTGCACGTACTAAGTACTACTAAACAAATTGATTATCAATTTCATAAAAAATATCCTTCATTGAAACATGGGCTTGAATTTAATATTAAAAAAAAAAATAAGTGAAAATATAGATTTTAAAGTCAAACTTTGTAAAATCTAGTGCGGACCTACTCCATATTACCTTACTATGTTGTTCGAGTATTTAAAATCAAATAGGCTCAAATACAAATACAGTCGAACCTCTATATATAGAACATGAAGATTTCTTGAAAAAAAAAACTCAATATCAGTTTTGTGATTTATTTATACAATTAAAATGTTCTGATATTGTTTGAATGTAAATTGAAATTAAAAAACGGAATTAATTAAAGTTAAAAATAGAAACAGAAAACTCGTTCAAAACATAATTGTGGAACAAAACCTGTGTCAGACAGACCAATGGCCAAAAATGCGTTCTATTGGACTCTACACATTTATAATAAGGCCCGATTACAATACAGAAAAACATAGATTAACCGTTTTGGTGCTACAGTTGAGAGAAAAACACGTTTTTTGGAAATTGCGCAGCCACTAGAGCGCACAGGGTACTCGATTCGGTATACAGGCATCAGGGGCCGAAACTCAATTTTTCAAAATGAAACAATTGAATTTTACATTGATCTGAAGGGCCCATTATAATGAAAACAGTATTCATCTATAGAGTGAAGTATATTAACAGATAATTTTATTCGAAACTGACGTCAGATTTAGCTTTAGCACTCTGTAAAATCACTATATTCAAATTATCGTGCGAATCTAAAAATTAACATATTTCCCATCAATTGTGCCACACTTCAATTTTTGTTTAATATTAAAATAAATGACCATAAATCAGCAGCCGTTTAAACGATTCAAACTAAATTTGGGTCGCCATTCTACTAATTCTACGCAGTTTGCTTTAACCGTGGCGTTCCTATGAGAGTTGGAATTAAGGGTTGTGTTCAAGCGCAAGAACTTTTGAAACAACCTAGTAGAACAAGGCATTCGCAAACCAGAGCGAGTGAACTGGCTTATAATGGATTTGTTACTGACTGATAGAAAAGAGTCAACTGTAAACAAAATCTGATAATAATTAATTAAAAATAAAGATGTGTTTAAAATAAATTAGTAAAAAAACAGTGACTAAAAAAAATGTTTGAAAATAAGACGAAAACTAATTGGTAACATATAATTGTAAGATTCCATAAACAAAATCTTAAGTCTCTTAAAATCAGCTGAGAAAAAATAATTATATTGTTTTCTCAGCTGTTGATCAGCTGATATTTAGAGATATCTTGGCGGTTCCTGGATAGGTGGCAACCTTTTCCAAAATATGATTAAAAGTACCTGTCATGAGCAGGGACGCCTTCAGTTTTTGTAATTTTACTTATCCGGCTAAGTCAGTGTAAAGCAGCCAGTTTATAAACAACTAGAAGGCGTTACCAGACCCAATTGTCTACAGCGACATTTTTTTTGCGAATTAAAAAAGTAATTTGTTTATTTTTAACAAGTTAATTGATACGGTGAAAATAAATAAATTAGACATGAATTGGAAATGAAATTAACAATTGTACGCCAAATTAGCTGTTGTAAAAAATGTTTGCTCCGAACAGATTGGTTCACAAATTTTGTGTGCATATGGGGCGATCATAGCAGACAGCCCCCTCTCCACCGCTCAGCCCCCAGGGGGATCGCTGCGCCATCTGTTCGGATAGAGTCTGTCAGAATGGAGACGTTCCGTTTCTATTGATTTACTCAATCTCAAATAAATATTTTCTAATTCTCTTTACTACAATAAAATGATTGTATTCTTCTTTTATTAAGCTAAGGAGTCACGTGATCGTGTGCACGAATAACCGCCACTGTCTTTCAGTGATTTTCTTGTATAACTTTTATATTTTTATGTACACTGTTATATTTTTTCATATTCATTTATGCAATCTTTTCTTTTCCATTGTTGACCTGATGAAAGCCTACAACAGGCCGAAACGTCGGCAGACATTAAAACAGTGTATTATTACCTTGCTTGTGTGGTTCATTGCTGACCGCATCATCATCCATCCTCTCCTTAATTTCATCTTCTGTCATCTAAATCTCCAACATTTTATGTTTTTTGTTTTCAGTCTGTGGTTCATATTTCTACAGCTTACAGCCATTGTCCTAGGAAAGAGATCCGAGAGGAGTTTTACGATACACCGATATCTTCTGAAGGTTTAATTGCTTTGGCAGATTACATAAATCCTGAATTATTGAATGCGATGACACCAAGGTAAGAAATAGCTCGTATATAAGAAATAATTCTATTGGCCATTCTCCCAGGAAGCGATAATTTGATGTCCTTAGCACTTTCCAACCCCATTATTCTATTTCGATTGAGATATTATCACGACCATATATTATTACGGTAGTATAGATCCCTTTTCCGGCTCTCAGGAGCGATGGATTTTGATAAATGAGGTATCAAAAGAAAGGAAACTTCACGGAGAAGTGACGAATCCTAATTTCAATTGTTAAATTCTTACTAGGACTTAAATAAAAGTGATGAAAAAACTGGGAGGTTTCAAAGATTTAAGAGTCGACGGATCGAGACGGGATAGGTTGGGTTTTAAAGATTTTGACTCGGGCATCAAGATCAAATACGTTCCAGCGGAACGTATTGGTCCAGTATTTTAAAACACTAAAACCTACCGTTTTCGAGATAATGCAGGACATAGGTCCGCACGGGCTCTATGCCATCTTGCGTATGTGCCGTTGTCATGGCAACTTTATATCAATTTGAGTCTGTTTACAAAAACTTTTAATGAGTGGGAAATTATATTTTGTTTCCCATGTCCAACCCTTAAGGTAACTGTTAAGTATAAATACTACATATAGAAAACGGTATCGCTGAATCTAATTGCCTAACTGCTAAATTGAAGAGATTTTTTCCAGTGAGGTAAGCTAATTACTTATTAAATATGAACTGTAACTCCAACATAGTCATTACAAACTATGTAGCTTCACCACATGTGTGTTAAATAAACCTTTTTGGTAATATTATATTGTTAATACGAATAAATATGTTTCCCTAATCTCGCTTATACTTCTAATGCATTAAGGATAGATATCTAATGCGAGAGTTCTCGCTCGGGTCTACTAGTTATTATTATTACTTTATCTAGAACTAATTGTTTTCATTTTTCCAATTAATCAATTCTTTCAAGATGTTTGAACTGTCAATTCGTCATTCCCTGTTTGTATCCAGACCCGGATCTTCCCAGCTTTTATATTCTGAAGGATGTTTTCCCCAGATTGAATCGAGAGGTTGCGGTCTTATTACACCTCGGTATACCTCTAGAGATTTGGTCTCAGGTGATTTTATAATTTTAAGTGAATTTCTCTCAACAATCAAGAGATAAACATGTTTGTCCAGACCTGTTGCTTTTTTCACCTCTTCCACGACGTTCCTCAAATTTTATCGGGCACAGCTGTTTTTATCCGCCAATTCAGTCTTTTATTTGGTTTTCCGAGGATCTCAACTGTCGAAAACAGTTCGTTCTAGTAGCTTACACGGCGTCGGCGTGGAATCATTTGGTCTCGATCGCGATTGTCGTCGCAGTTCTGTGGTATGTGTTGGTAATTTTATTTTTTTCTTCAAAACAAATGCTCCTCTTGTTTGGAGGGGCGTAGATATTATTTATTTTCGATGGTTAGTTGAATATAGTTAATCCTTTTCAGAATGTTTGAGGAAATTTTAATTTTTTGCACTCAGTTTCAAAAATTTTGGTTAATTTGAGAATGCCCGATGTAATTTTTTTTTCAATTGTTTGTGTATACTGTTTGTTTCATTCTTGTGTTGCATAAGATTAATTGGCCAATGTTGGCAATTACAACTTTTATTTTCTTACATTATTAAATTTTTAGATTTTTTATTATTAATTCATTTATTTTACTTAAATATGATTCTAGATTACTTTTAAACTGTTTCTTACTTCCTATAATGGAGATATTAATAGCTGAAGGTTGTTTATTCAATAAGTCTCAAACTTCTGAACTTTTATTGAAAAATTATTATAGCTTATATAGATTTTTATTGTATTAGTATAATTCAGCTTGTAGTATTAATGTTACTATTTTTTTGCATATTCTATTGTTATTTACAATTTAAAAGTTTAAAAAAATATTGGTTTTATTTTCAGTATCATTGGAGAATGGCCTAACACTTACGCATTTACAAAAGCAGTTGCCGAGGAAACTGTAAAAAAAAATGGTATAGGATTGCCCTTATCCATCATGAGACCTGGAGTCAGTGAGTTTTAAATGTTAATCGCCAATTTATTAAAATCAATTGAGAAAAGTGTAGAATATGAAACACTTGAAAAGTATACATAAAAATATAAAAAATTGTAATAGTATTTGATATTAAAATATATGAGAATTATCATTGGATATGAAAATGTTTATAAATGAAAAATAAAGCATAAAAATAAATGAAACTTTGTATATGATATTTGCATAGTATAAAGATATTCTATATGGCAAAGTATGAAATAAAAAGTAAACTCTTCAATTGCTTCATATTATTCTGTTTTTTTTTTTTTTTGGTTGGAGCTAGAGACTACGAAGATATTTGGTCACCTGATGTGGTCCTCTTATTGATATTTATTACTTGCGGGAGCATGGATTGTATAGGGTCACCCAATCTCACGTTGCTTCGAGCGATGGTTTCCATGGTACAGTGGCAGGCTACCTATAAGCTCCAAAGCTGGTCCATTTCTGGCCAATTTTGGCCGTTGTTTCTTTCCTACCGATTCACTTTGGTTCAAGGACAAATAGGTCTAGATACACGGATTATAGTAGTCCGTGGTCAACAGGTGCGCGTGGACCTCACTCCTACACATGGTCAGTGTGAGTTGCCTCCATTAGGCTGAGGAGCCTCACTCAACCAGAGAGGAGGGGGTTAATCGCCAGAAGAATCTCAAGGTTTTCCCCAATGGATGGTCCTAAGCACTTACCACGCACGACATTGATGAACTTCGATTAAATATTGCAAGTGCCTTATCCCGCTTTTTTCCTACTATATGTAAATTTATTCTAAGTTGCTTTTATAATTTCACGGTTTTATCGAGCTTTAATTATGAAGTACTACAACTTAGGCTGAATTATCAGCACACATTAAAAGAAGCATTATATACTTACTTTGTGTTTTCTTTCCTGAACACTTTGTTTGTGATTATTATAATAAATTGCATTCTTCATGACCCTGACCTAAGTCCTACGGGCCCCTGTAATTTCATTGAGGGTATTTGAACTGAAACTCACTGAAGGTATTTATATTTAATTATTGAGGTTTTAATAATAATAATTGATTTTTATTGCTCAAAAGCACAAATAACTTTTGGCAGTGAGTTGACTTTTAAATTAACAATTTGACTATTTTATAGAGATTTATACTCACAAACTGGAAATAGTAAAAAGAAAATATTTACATTTATAGTAATTCAAAATAATAAGATTTTCTAAATTTTAGTTTTACAATTCTTCTGAACATTTTTCTTCGGAATTTTTCTTTTGCTTCTCCTCTTCTCACCTACATTCCATGAACATACTTCATTTTTATCTAGTTATTTGCCTTATTCTTCTAACTTCACTTCTCTTTATTTAACTTAATGATACCTGTCTTAATTTCAGACAATGAGAGAAATATTGGCACTAATCATTGACAGTGGTTGTATACTCTGCTCTTAAAATTGTTTCCATATAGTCTGCCTAATTTAAAGGAAGATAATTCTACCAAGAATATTCCTTCTTATATCACTGAAGATAGGGCAGTAGTTAGGTGATGGATTATTGTGTGATTTCTCGTTTTGCAAAGTGGGCAGCTTTCTTCTGGCTTGAAGACTGAGACTTTTATGTAATAATAAATTCTTGACTCTTACCGATGCCCTGCTAGCCTTATTTGGGCAACCAATTGAGTTTTCGCTGTAGGTGTTTTTATGATTCAGTATGGTTTAATAGCGCACAGAGAGCTTATGTGTCTATATCTGGATCTAGCCAGTGAGCTTTTAAAATATCAAATGACTTGGTGATAAATATTCCTTCTGAAACTTACTTCCTCTTACCTATATGTGAAATATATATAGTAAGGGGAAGTATTGCGATTGTGAAAATTTTCGAATTTGAGTTCTTATCGGAAATACACTTTTTAAGTTCCCTGAGTCCAAATAAATAAGTCTTGCAAAATGGTCTGTGTGTCTGTGAACAGCCTAACACAAAAAGGAAAATTTGTACGATACTGAAATTAGGTATTTAAAGTAGGTATATTCATTGGATGTTACAGCAACTTTTTCGTCAAAATCGACTGGCCAGAAATGCCACTTTATATGATCGATTTTACCCATTTTTACAATTTTCTCTAAAACGGCTCTAACTATTTTTATGAAACTTGCCTAAATTATCCTTCATAAAGCCCTTTAACTTTTTTTAAATGCAATACATCACCGACGAAATGAAGAGAAAAAAGTTATGACGGAAAGAATATATTATTTGTGTATACATCTAATGGTAAATTATGTAAATCATACAAAAGCTAATCAAATTATCTAAAAAATAAAAAAATAATAATCGAACCATCAGACCATTATTAGCTAGAGCGTATAGGATTAACCAGAAGTGTCAATTATTTCATCGACAATTTTCTCATAAACAGTTTCAACAATTTTGATGAAACTTGCCTAATGTTCTTTAAATTTTCATATATTTAGTACATCACCAAGAAAATGCAGGGAAAAAAGTTATAGCTAAAAGAAAATTTTATTTTTTTATAATTCCAAAAGTATCCATTTTATGATAAATTATGCAAGATAATTAAATTACCTAAAAAACAATAAAGGAATTATCGAAATGGGACCAGTATTAGCAAAGATACACCTTATGTTATAAGGACTACAAGACCCTAGATGGAAAACCGAATGCTACGAAAGGAGGCGGACGTCCTCCCACGAAGCCTTTAACCTATTGTCAACAATAAGCTCTGTACTAATATAATAGTAAGTTCTGTAATATTTATATATTATTTGAAATAAAATGTTTCCATGGAAACTGAATGGAACTTCCATGGAAACTAAACCAAAACTTTTAAAATATATTGTCAGCTTGACAAACCTAAAATATACAATATACAGAATTGTACTAAAATTGTTTCCACAAATATTCTATTGTACTTTTGTGAGAGAAGGTGTATACACGTGAAGAAGTGAATACTGCAGATTTTATTTCAAGTAGTGTTTAAGCGAAATCTTTAAAATTATGTTTAAAAGATTATTATTCTAGTGTGGTAATGGAAAGTTGTGTGATGCGCACATCTTATTGGTCGACTAAAAAAAAATTTAGAGCATATTAACTGACAATGGATAAATTGTCTTTGATGTAATGTCTTGTGTAAATTGATGTTTCCCTCTAGTTACTACTTTTATAAAAATTTTAAATTTATCACTTTGTCAAAACTACCCTATATAATTTGTATTACTAATCTAAAATTTTCTACCAATAGTAGTTACAACAAGAAGTGAACCTATTCCTTATTGGATAGATCATACTTATGGACCTGTAGGAGTAGCAGCTGGAATTTACACTGGAGCAATCCGCGTGCTCAAACTTACCCAAGATGATAAAGGAGAATTGATGCCAGCGGACATGACAGTAAATTGTCTTCTGGCGGTTGGATATGAAACAGCTAAATCGAGGTAATAATTATATGGAATAAACAAATATATAAATCTTTAATGTTCTTTAAATTTGAAAAAAGTAGAAAATATTTTGAATGGTAAAGGCCATTTGGCTATCTTGACATAAATCTATTTTATTTTGTCTGTAGAATATATTAATTTTAATTTTTTAAATTATAACATTGACTATGTTTATTTGAATATGATAAGTTTTAATATAAAGTAAAATCTTTGAAAAGTATTTATAAAATATCTGATGAAGACACCAGATGACTTCCTTGTAAATCTATTAAACTATAAATCCGTGGTTCAAAAAAAAAGGCAGGAAAAAAAACAAAACAATTGTGAGTAAAATACCACTTCCGGCTGGCCAATTTCAACCAAAATCTAGTATGTTATTTATATTGATTTAAAAGTCTTATATACCAAATTTGAGATGTTTTGCATTATATTTTAATATAATTTTTGATGAAAGTTTATTATGATCTTTATTTAAAGTACCAATTCTGGCAAGCCAATTTTAACCTAAACCTAATATATTATTTATGTTGATATAAAAGTTTTATATATCAACTTTGAGATGTTATGTCATACTTTAATATTATTCTTGATGAAAGTCTAATATGATCTTCAAATAAAGTACCATTTCCGGTTTGCCAATTTTAATCAAAATCCAGTATGTTATTTATATTAATTAACTGAATGGCTGACTTGAGCATGAGAATACTTTAATAATTTCCTAATTTGTTAATCAGAAGTCATTGCCATCAATAGATTAAAATTTCCTAATTTTAATTTGATTTTCTTTTGTTCAGAAAACTGCAAGAAATTCCAATCTATAATTTCACAAGTCATCCTAAAAACACTGTAAGATGGTCCGATATGATTCACTTTGTGATAGAGAGAGCCTCCGAAATACCATATTCTCAGACCTATTGGCTCTATTCTTCAATATTCTCTGTCAAGAGGAGTTTTAATTATTATTTAATGGCATTTTTCCTCCACGTATTGCCTGCAGGAGTGATTGATACCGGGCTGATCTTTCTACACAAGAAACCTAGGTAATTTAACTGATAAAATTATTTATTAGTTTAAACTGTTTGTTGTTTTAAAGTGATTAATCTTTAAATTAATAAGGTACGGTTGAAAAAATGTTTGTCAGAATTCAATGATTTATTTTAACTTAGATAGCCCTCTGGTCGAGATTTGACAAAAAATACAAAATTATATCACTTTGTGATTTATTTATACAATTAACATGAGCAGAAAACATTTTGTTCTGCTATAGTTTGAATGCTAATTGAAATTAAATAATCGAATTTATTAAAGTTCAAGATAGAATCAGTTCATCTGTTCACAGAGAGATAACCGTGGCACAGATTGACATACAGACAGACCAATGCCCAAAAATACTTTTTTAGATTCAGAGGACTTTGGAAAATTTGACCCAATTAAATTACTCTCCTTACCTAGCAGCGGTAGGAATATAAAAGCAGGGCAACAATGTTCAATGTGCTGTATATTTGCTAATAATGGTCCAATTTTGATCTTTTTTGTTTTTTGTTTTGTAGAGAATTTAATTACCTTTTAACTGGGCAATGTATAATCAATGAAAAATATATACTTTTCGAATTATGCGCAAATAAAATATTCTTTCTGCCATAGCATTGCTCCTTCTTTTTCTCGGGGGTGTAGTATATGTATGGATAGTTAAAGACCTACCAAAAATGGAAAAATATGTGAATTTTTTTATATTGTGTAAATCTACTTAATAACACATATCCATTGATATATCTATTTCCCCTCTGCTGTGCATATAGGCAGAGGTAATCGGTACAGCAAAAAACAAATTGCCTACTAATATATATATATATATATATATATATATATATATATATATATATATATATATATATATATATATATATATATCTGATTTTTTTTTTTTATTAATTAGTATTTGTTAAGCTTGAAACTTAAACGCATTCCAATTGAGTTATATTTCAATAGCTGGAAAAAGTCAAGGATTTTAAACTCTTTGATTAGGCGCCATTTTTTAAAATAATAATTATTTTTTTTAATTTTTTACATCGACCCTCTGGAATTGTTCTGCAAAAATAAATATCAAGTAAATATAATATAAGTATATAATATAATACAATTATTCTGCATAATATAATCTAAGTATGCTATTAAAAACTTGTCTATTTACAAGTTATATTGTAAAGCTTGTCTAAAAGTTACATTGATTATCAGACAAAACTTATTAAAAACTATAATTTAAAAGATAAAAGTATTTACAACCTATATTTTTTTCCTCCACACAATTAACAAACACATTTTTAGCGCACTCTAAGCAAATACACTTTCATAACTTAAAGATAAAGATTTTTTCACTTTTTTTTCAGACCAACCTCTTGTAACTTAGCTTACCTTTTTTATTCTAAATTTTAAATTTATTCTAAAATTTCACAAATACTGATGATTTGTTCTTGGGATCAATGGAGACTGAAATCTTTCAAGAAAATTAAAACAAACAATCTCTTTCTATCACTTTCAATAGGTTACGAAATAGGGGAAGCTTCTGAGTCATAGAGAAAATTAAAACTATTGGTGATGGGTAAATACCTGGGAAATGGTACTGTGAGGTCCAAGGGACAGAAAGTCATTAGTTAAGGGTCAAAATATTTTTCTGATTTCTGCAGTAAATAATGCATCAAAAGCCTTATGTATTATTAATATCATAAGTTTGGTTTAATTTCAGAGTTTTAAAGCTGTACAATAAAATCCATAATAGTATGGATTTTTTGGGATACTTTAGCACTAATACTTGGACATTCTCAATGGCTAACACAACAGGTCTCTGGAAAAGTCTTAATGATGAAGATAAAAAATTGTTTAATTTTGACATGGAATCGCTCGATTATAAGTCATTTTTAAAAGGTATGATCGATGGAATTAGGATATATCTTCTGAAAGACGAAAACAAGGATGTGACGTATAGAAAGAGAAGATATTTTGTGTAAGTCAAATAGTATTTTTTTTTTTTATAATTACAATGGGCTTTCATTTTTGTATCAAGGTATAAGTGTTTTGTATTGTAGTAATCTAGAAGCCGTTATGCAAAATCTTGAATTATTAATACCATGCTAAATGTTTTTGAAGAGCTTGGTAATACCAAGCCCTACAGGAATTGACTCCATTTTCTTGCTTTATTTTCCTCTATTTTTTTTCTTTATTTTCTTCTATTTTCTTGTTTTATTTTCCTGTATTTTTTCTTTATTTCTCTATATTTTCCTCTTTTTTCTTGTTTTATTTTCCTCTATTTTTACTTTATTTTCTTGTTTAATTTTCCTCTATTTTTTCTGTGTTTACTTGTTTTATTTTCCTTTATTTTCCTCTATTTTCTTGTTTTATTTTCCTCTATTTTTTCTCTATTTTCTAATTTTATTTTCCTCTATTTTTTTCTTTATTTTATTTTACTCAATTATTTTCTTGTTTTATTTCCCTCTGTTTTTTTCTTTATTTATATTTCTTTTTGTGGATTTATTATAAAATCACACAGCTGTCATTAGTTCAACTGAATCTTTTGGCTAGGAGCACGCTCAAAAGATTGAATTCATGCAATTGTATTGTTCGATGTTAAGGATTGAATCTAAGCTGCTCTAGGTTCAAACCATGCCCATCAAAGACAAAAGTTAAACAACGAAGATCATTTTTGTCATAGCTATTCAATGGGTTACAAATTTCACCTATAGCCTATTCTTGCAGAACTTGGAATTATCAAGCTCTCTCCAAAATGTTAGGTATTAATTAGGTATTGGCATTCAAATTTTTCATGGCAGCTGGAGAGAGAATTGGTATATTTGTATTTGAGTCTATTTGATTTCAAATCTTCAACAACAACATAGTAAGGTAATATGCAGTAAGTGCGCACTAGATTTTACAAAGTTTGACTTTAAATGACTGTAAAATCTTTTTTTTTTAAGCTAGATTTTTACTCTTTTTGTTGTTAAAACATTCTTTAAATGATTATGTTTAAATATAACATTCAAGCCTATGTTTCAATGAAATTGATACAATTTAGTCCCTATCTTGAGGGGTAAGTGTGTGTAGTTAGGTCCATATGTTTCCAGCCTGCCCTCGTTCCCCTACTTCAAACAGGCTGAGACTTGCCCGCCGTGCATGTCTATGCCTGCACTCTACATGCCCATCACCCGCACTTCCTCAGTCCTGTTAGTCCGTACCTAACCTTGAAAGAACATGTGCGTATTAACAATGTTCAAGGTCGAATACCGCGTGGTTATTAAATTTTTGTGTAAAGAGGACCTTACTCCTGCGCAAATTAAAGAGCCCTTGTATGGCATGTATGGGGAATTCTTCCCCCATATTCCACTGTAAAACAATGGGCAAAACTATATAAACTAGGGAGAAAATGTCTGAATGACAACCCGTGTTCTGGTCGCCCATTGGAAGCTGTCACTTCTGAAACAATCCAACTTGTGGAAGCTGAATTGCTGTCTGATCGGAGGCTGAAGACCAAGACCAAAGAAATAGCAGCAAGATTGGGAGCTTTTAAAAACAAGTGTTCTGAGGATCATTAAAGAAGATTTGCATATAAGCAAGGTGAGTGCAAGATGGGTTCCAACAATTTTTTTGACTGCTCAAAAAGAGAAACATGTTCGTTGGTGCAATGAATTTTTACGTGGGTATAATGCCAATCCAAAAAATTTCTTGGATTCAATTTTAACTGTGGATGAGACAATAGTGTTATACTATGACCCATTCAGCAAAAGAGAGTCCATGGAATGAAGAAGGCCAGGAGAAGCATCTCCGCTAAAGGTAAAAGTGATGCATTCGATAAAAAAGGTAATGGCCACCATTTTTTGGGGTTGTAGAGGAATACTGCTGCTATCAAAAACTGCTAAAATCTAACCTTTGTGGGAGGAGATTCAACAACGACAAAGAGGTCCAAGCAGTTTTGGAAGAACATTTTTCTAACAAAGAAGAAAATGATTTTTTCCATAGTATAGAAATGTTGCCTAAGCATTGTATTAAGTGTGTAGAACTTAGAGGAGAATATATTGAAAAACAATAACACTAGTTTTTTTCTTCCTCAGGCCGGGAACTTATGGACCTCACTACGTATCTCATACGCAAGGCTCATTATTCAAGCCTTGGTTTTGAGGCGAATGCAAAATGTGTAGTTCATTTCTACACGATTATTATACTGATGTAATCGAAAAAAAAATTAATGCTTGTCTGAGAGTCACATTTTATAATCTTCAGTGACAGTTATGAAAGTGGGATGTGAAACGTAATTGAATAAATGTATCCCCAAAACGCACTGTCCCCACATTACCTTGAATATTTTATTGAATGCTTGAACATGAAACAATAAGAATGCTATTTGAAATAGTCAACAATTCATTGAGCTTTACATTTATATTTAGTCAACTTAATTTTTTTTCTTTTTCAGCATTTACATTATCGATCGATTCGTCAGGATTCTTCTATTCTCAGGACTGCTTTGGAGCCTTTGGAGATTATTTCAATTTTTAGATTATTGGTTGAAAATTGTTTTTATAAGTGGTGCTGTAGTATAAGTAGTATATAAACATAAAATGTACAATTTTATATAAAATGAAGTGTGGAGATGCAAGAAGATAAATCCATATGTGAAAATTATTCAGGAAACCCAAAACTAATATAATTCAGGGATTTAGTCCATTTTGAAACTCAACCCAAACTTTGTACATAACATTATATTACAATAGATTTAGTATATTTTTAAGGCTTAAGCATGTGCCTACCTTAAGGAGAATTATAAACAGGGTGGAAAAAACATTAAAAATAAGAATAAATGGATTTACTTTTGCATCTCCATGCCTCATATATGTTTTAAATATCATTAATAAACATTCTGTATATTTTTCATTAAATTTCTTCTGATGTTATATTTTATTACTAATGCCTTCTTTTCATACTCAATGTCCAATATTGTAGTTTGTTGGTCTTCGAGCAAAAGCCACTTAATCCTGTTAGTGAATTTTGTTTGCTCATGATTTCTACCTGGTGAAAAAACAACATACACAGACTTGACGAATTTATCCATCGAATTACAGCCAAATAAGGCATTGAATGATTTAGCGGCGTCTTCCAGGTGAAAATATATTCTTTTCAAAGAGAAGAAATGAACTGTGAATGCGAAATATGATTTTTTTTTTTTTTTTTTTTTTAATTTGGACTTAGCGATTTTTGCTTGGGCACCAACAATATTAACATTAGATAATTGTCTATTTGTATAAATTAAATTTGTAGGATTGAGATTTGAGGAGGTAAAGAAATAATTGGATGTTTCAATAAAACTAAGAAAGAGGCTTGGTAGAAAGAAATATTTTAGAAATTCCCAAAAGAGGAAGAAATAAAAAAGGATTTGCCAAAGGAAATAGTATTTAGTTAACATTTTTAATTTTATTAAAATAGAAAATAAATTAAAATAATTGGATTAAAATAATTATATTACAGCATCTACTAATTTCATAGTAGTGGAGATTGAATGAAGCAAAACAATGACAAAAACAATATTAAATTAGTTTTTATTATTAAATTTGTATTTACATTTCCTGGAACACACACACTTCTCAAAGAACTCAATTGCTAAATCTACCTTTTTGTAGTATTTTTTCTGCTATTCTTGTATTAGGATGCAAAAGGATCATTTTCCCAAAATGGCAGAATTTCTATTATACTTTATGTACATTTTTTTTTACACATATTCTCATCTTTTTACTATACAACCAATAGAATGTGCCTGAGAACATTTATGAATTGGGCACAAATTCAAATTAATATTTAATTTTATAATAATTTTTTTAAGTTTTCAAGTTCTTAAATTGTCAACAATTTTTGTTAGTGATGACCAGACACATTTAGAATATTGGGTTAAAATTGATGCTTTGGCCATTAAAAAAATATAATGCTAAAGTGATTACAGAAATCCCTTTCTGGAGTTCAAAAATCAGATTTTATTGTTAGAAAATAGCTTGACTATAGTATATTCATAAATTTATAAATGCAATATAATTGCTTACAATTAAGAGGTATCTTAAAGAATTAACATACAAACAAAACACTTTAACATACAAATAAACTGTGAAACAAATAAATGTGAAAATGAAACTTTCTCATTTTTGGTATTTTTAAAAATAGCATTTACAGAGGACTGGGAATTCAAACAGAATATTAATTTTAGAAGGCTGGGATAACAGAAGAAAATTTGGTATTTTTACAGCTACATATTCACTATACGTCAAACTTGTGATGTAGAAAATCATGCCAGAGGACTGAGAATTCAAACAGAATATTAATTTGAGAAGGTTGGGATAACTAATACTTTATCCAGTGATATTGACAGTTTTATTGTTGTCATGGAACATGAAGAAATATCTTTAAACTAGTTACCTACTGAAGGAAAATGACATATAATAACGGAATGACACCTCCAGTAACAAGACTGTGTGTCAATAGATGGATGTCGGGACGCCGAGTGTCGTTTTTACTGCAATCTTCGTAAACTTGTAACCAAATTCAGTATCACTTTTTGAGCCACGGATTTATAATTTAATAGGCTTTCAAGGAAGTCAAGTGTTGCCCACATCAGATTTTTTGTTTTAATTCTTTTAGTACTTGCAAATATATTTTAATTATCTTTTATTTCATTCCTGTTAATTTGTTAGTATTAAACTTTTATAATTTAATAAAATAGGTAAAGTTCCTGAAATTATATATTCCCCTCAACTAGAATCCATAAATGAAGATTTCATTTCAGAATAAATAAATACCTTATCATAAATTATAAAAGTTCTAAAACCAGATATAAATCATTAACAAACTATAAATTTCATAAAATAATTATAATAAAAACCAAAAATGTAATCATAAATTGTTAAAACAGATAAACTATATTAAATAATAATATAAGGTTGGAGTGATTAGATTTTTTATTCCAATATCGAAGACTGACCTTATTCGGGATAGAAACGGCATTCGATGTACAGACCATGCAAAAAACATTCGCCGCTCTGTCAAGAGGCCATGCCCACCAGTAGCTCTGCGGAACTATCACCCAATTATTTGTTTTACTAGCTTGTACTTGTGCGTTTGTGGATTGAAACCATCTTTACAGATTTTGTATTGAGCATCAAACTTCAAATAAGAAATGAATGTTTGGCAAACTATTTTATGGCCAGCCATTGTACAAGATATATGATCAGAATTTACTTCTTTCAAAGTTTAACAACTGAATTAAATTTCTTTTAAAAAAAGCCACGTGTGTACTTATGTAATTGTTTTCATTTTTCTCACTGCCTTTTTAATGTAAATTCATTCACTGTATATACCTTTGTTGTATATTTATTTGGCATATATTATTTCGCGGTTGGCATCCGCATGATGTTGTAGAAGGATCAATCTAATTAGGGATTGATAAATAAATATTATTAATAATATAAATTAAACAAATTATTTCTATTTTTATTTTCGTATCTTGTTTATTCAGCCATGAAGAAGACTTGTAAAGTGGGTCGAAACATCAGTTCCTTATAAATAGTTTTTAATATTTGTGATCAATTTTGTTTTATCGCCTCCCGGACCATCTCATTCCTTCATAAAGTTTTACGTTCAACTATTGATTATTCAATATTAAGAAAATATATTTTTTATTTTTTTTGCATTAAAACAAATATTAACAGAGCAAACGACAAATAGACGAAAGTAAATATTAGAAATAAATTTTGAATAAAAAATATTCGATGATCTTTCTGTCTACTACTAAGTAAGAACTGAGAGTACGAATCGGGTATATGCTCCGAGAAATTCTGAATCCAATCATACCCCATTGGATTGTGGCAGTAGCTTATAATTGTTACAAAACAGGTTTTGAGCTTTTGGTTATTAATATATGTGGATGATAGTGCTCTGGCTTCCTCATCTCTGAGCAGAAGGAAGTAGGTCAAGGTCACAAACCCCGTCTCTTAGCAGAAGGGATGTAGATAAAGATCACAAACCCAGTCTCTGAGCAAAGGGAAGGAGGTAGATCATGGTCACAAACCTCATCTCTGAGCAGAAGGAAGTTGGTCAAGGTCACAAACTCCGTCCCTGAGCGGAAGGAAGTAGGTCAGTCATAAGCCCGTCTCTTAGCAGAAGGGAGGTAGATCAAGGTCACAAACCTCATCTCTGAGCAGAAGGAAGTAGGCCAAGTTCACAAATCCTGTCTCTGACCAGAAGGAAGATGGTCAAGGTCATAAACCCCATCTCTGAGCAGAAGGAAGTAGGCCAAGGTCAAAAACCCCGTCTCTTAGCAGAAGGGAGATATATCAGGTATATAGGTTGCTATATCAATCTGAAAGAAGTTCCCAATTTATTCATTGTTATGTGATTCAAGATCCATTTAAGATTTATTGTTATCCATTTAAGATCTCAAAAATACATGTCAAGATTCGAAGTTTCATAGCTTTTTCTTTAGTTCCATGAAACTTCTAATTCTGTAGTAACATTTCTTTTTGAGAGCAAGAAGGTTTTGCGGCTGTGCACGCTGTCTTCATCTCTATTTCTTAAATAGGCTCAGGTCCTGAATCGACACCATCTCCTTTATCATAGTCATTGCTCACCTTTTCAGGTGCCTTTATCTTCAGTGCCACCCTAGGCCAGGTTTCTTCTCTGCAGATCTTGGGTACCGTTCTATTATCTTTTTGGCCCATCGGCCATCTTTGGTCCTTATTGTTTCCTATCCATTCCCATTTTCTAATGGAAGTCCACAATTTATTTATTGTAATGTGGTTAGCGATCTACGTCTCATAGACATATTATACTGGAAGACAGTCGAGCTGCATAGCCTTTCCTTTTCTTTTGTTCTAGGAAACTTCTAGTTCTATAGCAACATTTGTTTTTGAGCACAAAAAGTAATATTTTTGTATTAGTATAAAAGAATTTTGAAGTATTGTCAAAATTGAATCATTACCCATACTATGAAATGTAATTCTTAAATTTGATAATTTTTTTTTTCCAGACGATATATGTGCACACAGATCCCTACAACTGGTCTTTTCTTCAAGTGTTATATGGTGTTTGTGGCGGATTTTTTTATTATTTATAAATTTTTAAGCCTATGGTCTACTTTCGTTTAAAATATAATTAGACAAGGCGTGTGTGAGTTTTCTAAATGTCTTAACAGTAAGTCATTTCTAAAGAGTTGAAAGAAGAGTATTGTAAATTTTTATTTAAATCCTATTTCTTCCAAATTAATTATATTAACTGTATTTATTCTAACTTCAAAATATAAAAAGTGTAGATATAATATGATGTACATAAATTCTTATGCTAAGAAGCAATAGTTAAAATATTTAACATGAAATAGCACTGACGAGGTAAAACAATGCAATTTGTTTATATATTTATTATGTAAATTAAGATAAATCTGTTGCAAATACTTTTTCTGTTATTATCTCTAGTTTTAATATTTTACCCATTATTACAAGGTGAGATGGACAACTACTATAATACCATGAAGAAATGTATCTAGGACAAAAACATGCCAGAATAGGCTCTTGGTGTTTAGATTTATCAGTTGACATCCGCACGATGGTATAGAAGGATCAATCTAATTAGGAATTGATAAATTATGTGCCACTTCTATAAATTTATTTTAATGAAAACTAGTTTCGAATGTTATACATTCATCCTCAGTTCTAAAAACACACACAATTTTTTTCAAAAATAAGCAATTCAAAATATAATTTGGTATTATTATACATATTAAATTAGATGTAATATAAATCAGTATTATAATACTGTATTATAAATGTTTTATAATACTGATTTATATTACATCTAATTTAATATGTATAATAATACCAAACTATATTTTGAATTGCTTATTTTTGAAAATTTTTTGTGTGTCTTTAGAACTGAGGATGAATGTATAACATTCGAAACTATTTAACATTTAATTGAAAGACTAATTGCAACAAGATAAAAAAAAAAATTGTGTTTCTAATACGATGGGGGTGGTTATCAAATTACCTATTGAACAAAATTTTATGTTATCATTTTTATATATAATGTTTCAGTTAAATGGTCAAAATCTGGATTAGGTACCGTCATAGACAAGAGGGGCCAGTGAGATTGAATTACAGGGTTAATTTTTTTGGAAGCTTTATCGCTATGTTGCCATGTTTACCAGAAACATTCATGGTTGTAGTCAATTTGAGAAAAGTTACGCTCACAATAGTATGTGTCCCCAAGATTTTAGCCCAGTCTCGTGGGTGAACGGTTTTGAATATTGTGCCAATTAAAGGGATAAAGGAGTGAAATTTTTGTTACTTGTGGTAGCATTGATCCTACCTTAGTATTTTACAATTGGCAGTTTTCCTCCAAATGTCTTCTAGTTTACTTGTGAAGAGGAACCTTCCTAAACAGTGCAGTGTTTTTTGAGTTCCCAGTCCCGTTGCATGATTTTCTATATCACAAGTTTGACTAATTGGCCGTACAGTGAATATATAGCGTATAAATGCAAAATTTTCATCTGTTATCCTAGCATTCTAAAATTAATATTCTGTTCGAATTCCCAGTCCTCTGGAAATGCTGTTGTTTTTTTTTTTTTAATGCCAGAAATGATAAAACTCTGTTTTCACATAGTTTTTTTAGAAGTGTTTTCTTTGTATGCTAATAATTCTTTCAGATATCTCATCATTACATTGCATTTATAAATTTTTGAATATACTGTAGTCAAGCCATTATCTAACAATAAAATCTTCAGCATAATAACTTCAGAAAGGGATTTCTGTAATCACTTTAGCATTATAGTTTTTAATTTGATTTAATACTCAATATTAATTGATTTAATACTCAAATTTAGCTCAATATTCTACATGTGTCTTGTCATCACTAACAACAATTGTTGACAATTTAAAAATCCACTGTACCTTGAAAACTTAAAAAAATAATAATAAAATTTAAATTCATAATGTTCACAGGCATGTCTATTGGTTGTATAGTTAAAAGATGAGAATATGTGTAAAAAAAATTGTAGATAAAGTATACTAGAAATTCTGCCATCTTGGGAGAATGATGCTTTTGCATTCTAATACAAGAACAGTAGAAAAAATACAATAAAATATCTGATGTGGACAACACCTGACTTCCTTGTACGCCTATTAAACTATAAATCGGTGGCTCAAAAAGTGATCCTGAATTTGGTTACTAGTTTCCGAAGATCGCAGTATCTCAAAAACAACATTCGGCGTCGCGACATCCATCTATTGACACACACACACACACCAATAGGGAGGAAAACCAGTATTTTACACTAAATTTTAACACTTAAAACAAGTAATAAAAATGTTTAATTGGATTAGAAACCAAATTGCGTTTGTAACCTTTACTACTGAAACATATGATTTATGTATTTAATTTAAATATAATTTTTGATGTAAGCTTTTATGACATTCAAGTAAAGTACCCTTTTCGACTCACCAATTTTAACCAAAATATAGTAAATACATTCACATCAATATAAAAGTCCTATTTACCAAATTTGAGATGTTTTACATTATATTTTAATTTAATTTTTGATAAAAGTCTAATATGATCTTCAAGTAAAGTACCCCTTCCGGTTTTCCAATTTAGACCAAAATTTAGTATGTTATTTAAATCAATATATAAGTTATAAATACCAAATTTGAGAACTTTTGCAAAGTATTTTAATATAATTTTTGATGGAACAATTATGACCTTCAAGTAAAGTACCACTTCCAGTGATTAAGCAGGGACCAAAAAGGGAGGTTCACAATTATATTTTACAACAATCCTAAATACAAAATTTCAAATTTCTACGGCTAATCGTTTTTGAGTTATGCAAAATACGAACGAACATACGAACATACATAGTACGTACGTACAGACGCCACGACGAAACTAGTCAAAATGGATATTTCCGTTGAAATTTGAAAACCGAAAATTTTTGCGATTACAATACTTCCTTTACTTCGTATAAGGAAGTAAAAAGTAGATTTGGCCACTGAGTTCTTTAAGAAGTAGATATGTGTCTGTTCCAGGAAATGTAAATAAAATTTCATAATACAAACTAATTAAATATCGGTTTTTGTCAATATTTTGCCTAATTCAATCACCATACTATGAAATTAGTAGATGTTTTAATAGAATTTCAATTATTTTTATTTATTTTTTATTTTTATAAAATTAAAAATGTTGACAAAATACTGTTTCCTTTGGCAAATCCTTTTTTGTTTCTTCCTCTTTTTGGAATTTCTAAAATATTTCTTTCCACCAAGCCTCTTTCTTAGGTTTATTGAAACATCCAATTATTTCTTTACCTCCTCAAATCTCAATCCTACAAATCTAATTTATACAAATAGACAATTATCTAATGTTAATATTGTGGGCGCCTAAGCAAAAATCGCTAAGCACAAATTAAAAAAAAAAAAAATCACATTTCGCATTCACTGTTCATTTCTTCACTTTGCAAACAATATATTTTCACCTGGAAAACATCACTAAATCTTTCAATGCGTTATTTGGCTGTAATTTGATTGATAAATTCATTAAGTCTGTGTATGTTGTTTTTTCAACAGGTTGAAATCATGAGCATACAAAATTCACTAACTGGATTAAGTGGCTTTTGCTCGAACACCAACAAAATACAATATTGGACATTGAGTATGAAAAGAAGGCATTAGTAATAAAATATAACAACTGAAGAAATTGAATGAAAAATATACAGAATGTTTATTAATTATATTTAAAACATATATGAGGCGTGGAGATACAAAATTAAATTCATTTTTTCTTATTTTTAATGTTTTTCCACACTGTTTATCATTCTCTTTAAGATATGCTCATGCTTAAGCCTTCAAAACAAACTAAATCTATTGTAATATAATTTTATATACAAAGTTTGGGTTGAGTTTCAAAACGTAATAAATCCCTGAATTATAATTAGTTTTGGGTTTCCTGAATAATTTTCACATATGGATTTATCTTCTTACATCTCCACACTTCATTTTATATAAAATTATACATTTTATACTACTTATATACAGCACCATTCATAAAAAACAATTTACAACCAATAATCTGAAATCTCTGTAAAAATCCTCCAAATGCACCAAAGCAGTCCTGAGAATAGAAGAATTCTGGCAAAACGATCGATAATGTAAATGCTGAAAAAGAAAACAAATTAAGTTGACTACCTAAATATAAAATAAAGCTCAATGAATTGTTTACTATTTCAAATAGCATTGTTATTGTTTCATGTTCAAGCATTCAATAAAATATTCAAAGTAATGTGGGGACAGTGCGTTTTGGGTATACATTTATTCAATTACGTTTCACATCCCACTTTCATAACTGTCACCGAAGATTATAAAATTTGAATCTCAGACAAGCATTAACTTTTCGATTAAATCAGTATAATAACTCTCCAGAAATTAACTACATATTTTGCACATGCTAGGTACAACTAAATAAATTGATTTATCAATTTCATAAAAAATATACTTCATTGAAACATGGGCTTGAATGTAATATTTAAACATAATCATCTATGGAATATTAAAAAAAAAAAAAAAGTAAAAATCTAGCTTCAAAAATATAGATTTTAAAGTCAAACTTTGTAAAATCTAGTGCGCACCTACTCCATATTACCTCACTATGTTGTTCGAGTATTTAAAATCAAATAGGCTCAAATAAAAATACAGTCGAGCCTCTATATATAGAACATGAAGGTTCCTTAAAAAAAAAAACTCAATATATGGAAGTTTCAATAAATAGAAATATTGTAATTTTTAACCCTTTTCAGGCTTAAAACAATTACAGCTATTCTTTCAGGTTAAAGAAGTATCAAAGGCAATTTTTGGGAGTTAATAATGTAACAAAAGCAAATTTTTTAGGTTTAAAGAACAACAAAACTGAACGATCAATAACACTTAATTCAAAAATTGAACAAATTACATATGTGATTGCAGATTTTTTCACAAATGTGCCTTTATAACTAATTTAATAAGGGCATGTATTAAAAATATACAAATATACATAAAAATTAATTTATTTTTGTTTTTGCGCCAAATAGCTTCTAATGTATTTTTGTGTATAATTTATCACTAAAGCCATCTTTAGCGATTTAACAACAAGAAAGGCAAAGTTGAACTGAATTTCCATTGCTTTGCAAATTAGTGGAACTTTTTTCTTTCTTATTTAATTATTGCCCAAAATGTTAATGCCAATACCAAACTAAAACATTTGGGAGAGAGCTTCATAACATAAAATCCTACAAGAATAGACTATAGATAAAATATGTAACCCATTGAATAACTATGATTCACTATGACAAAAATTATCTTTGTTGTTAAACTGCGGTCTTTGATGGGCATAGTTTGAACCTAGAGCAGCTTACATTTTCTTTAAGAATACTGGAAAATAGTCAGATATAAATCATTCAATCCATAACATCGAACAATACAATTGCATCTATTCAATCCTTTGAGCGTGCTCCTAGCCGAAAGATTCAGTTGAACTAATGACAGCTGGGTGATTTTATAATTAATTAGATCCACAAAAAGGAATATAAATAAAGAAAAATAAAGAAAAAAATAGAGGAAAATAAAACAAGAAAATAGAGTCAATTTCTGTAGGGCTTGGTATTATCAAGCTCTTCAAAAATATTTAGTATGGTATTAATGGAATAGAATAGAAAAATAAACTTTATTCTGGGACTAGGTCCCTTAAGAATAACAGGTAAAAAAGAAAACAGAAAAAAATGTCTGGCCTAAGACTACATGAATTAAAGTCAATTGATATTTACAATAATCTCAATTATAACATATAATAAAGAAAAAAAAACATTCTTCTGATAAAAAAAATAAAATAAATATAATTGTACTGACAAAAAAATAAAAACAAAAAACAAAAAATGAAAGAAAAACAAAGATAATAAAAATAATGATACAATCCAGAGTTTAAACATCAAAAACAATTACTCACAACTAAACAGAATTTCATGATTGGAAGATATAAAGATGATAAAAATAATTAAATGAATCAGAGTTGAAAGTTTGTATGATAATCGAAACACATATTTTCTACTAATCAAGACATTAATCTTATAAAAATTTCATGATTAGACAGCGTATTTTTGGAAAGTGAGTCTTTTTTGAAAAAGATGGAATTTGAATGAGGAGAGAGAAGAAAAATGGCGGATATTAGAAGGGAGGGAATTCCAGAGGACAATGGAGCGGGCCAGAAAGGAATGTTAGAATGTTTTGGTTCTGTGAGAAGGAGTATAGAGGCCAGAAAGACGTGATCTTGTTTCCTGTGAGTGGACAGAGGATTTGAATTGAAGGAGGCTGTAGATGTAGGAAGGGTGCTCGGAGTTGATGGTTCGGTATAGGAAAGATCCAAGGAAATATCTGTGAGTGGAGGGGAAGATCCAATTTAACTCGCTCTAAAGGTGTGATACATGAGACCACTTCGAGGTACTGAAGACAAATCTTAAAAAGCAGTTCCTGATACGCTTCAGTCTGTATTCGAGTACAACCAAGAGGCCACCGTATACCACACAGCCATAATCAAAGTGGAGGAATATGAGTGAGGTAACAAGGAGCTTACAGGTGGGTTGTGGAAAAAGATGGTGGGATAATACAATTGGATAGCATTTTACTGAACTGCCTTCCGGAGTACTAATATATAAAACAATTATACCTTGGTACAAAACTGAAAGCTCAATTATATTTGTAGAAAAAAAAAACACTATTTGACTTACACAAAATATCTCCTCTTTCTATACTTCATATCCTTGGCTTCCTCTTTCAGAAGATATAAACTAATTCCATCGACGGTGCCTTTTATAAATGACTTATAATCAAGCGATTCCATGTCAAAATTAAACGATTTTTTATCTATATCGTCAAGACTTTTCCAGAGATCTGTTGTGTTTTCCATTGAAAATATCCAAGTGTTAGTGGCAAAGTATCCCAAAAGATCCATACCATTATGGATTTTATTGTACAGCTGTAAAACTCTAAAATTAAACCAAATTTATGATATTAATAATACATAATGCTTTTGGTGCATTATTTACTGCAGAAATCAAAAAAATATATTGACCCTTAACTAATGATGTTCCGTCCCTTGGACCTCACAGAACCGTTTCCCAAGTATTTACCCCATCACCAATGTTAAGTAGATGTGCACAAAATAATAAAATTTCAGATATTTTTCTTTATGGCATCTTTGTTTCTGACTTTTACACGATTGTCTGTTGAATGGGTTGACCGATTTTGTTAATTTCTTTTTTTTTTGTAGGGTTTGAGCCTAATGTACCAGTGTACCAAATCGAAAACCCTGTATACTGTAGCAGCTGCGCATTAGGCGAAAAACTTCTTCATCCATGGAGTGTAGCGCCAAAACGGCTCAGAAGATTTTAATATAACTTACCTAAAGAGTTGGCATCCGCATGATGGTATAGAAGGATCAGTCTAATTAGAGATTGATAAATTACACAGACCAACGATGAAAAAACTTTTGTATTGAAAAAACCTTATTCCTATAGTTTTTAGGGTGCTGAATCCAAATATGATATTAAAAAAGCTGTATCACCCACAATTGGTGATCAGGATAAATCTTGGACCCCGCATAAGGTATGTTATGTATGCGTCAAAGATCTAAGAAAATGGTCAAAAGAGGAGAAAAAAAACTTTAAATTTGCTGTTCCTATGATATGGTGGGAGCCAAGAAATCATTCAAATGATTGCTACTTTTGCAGTGTTGATATTACTGGTAATAACTCAAAAAACAAGAAGGTACCCTAACCTTCCGTCCGCCATCCGACCAATAGGGCATGGTGTAGATTTACCGGTCCCTGAACCACCAGATGATTTAAATTCTATTCCAACGTAAGTATTTTCTGATGTACAATCAGAGTTAGATGAACAGGATGATGAAGAATTCCAATGTTTTACAGAAAATGTAGAGCCTAAAATGTTTACTCAAAGTCAAGCTTAACGACTTGGTTAGGGATTTTGGCTTAGCGAAAGAAAAAGCTGAATTGCTTGGCTCTAGACTAGAAGAAAAGAACTTGTTGGTGGTTGGAACCAGCATTTATATGTACAGGAAGAGAGGGCAACAATTTTCCAAGTTTTTTTAACAAGAAGGTGATTTAGTGTACTGCTCAGATATTCCCCAAGGAAGACTGAAGGTTGTTTATTGATTCATCGAAAACTAGTATAAAGGCTATTTTATTACACAATGGTAACATGTTCGCATCTATTGCTGTTGGTCATTCTGTACATATGAAAGAAAACTATGAAAACCTAGAAACAGTGTTAAATCGAATAGGCTATTTTGCTCATGATTGGATGATATGTGGTGATATAAAAATAGCATGCATGCTCCTTGGTCAGCAAGGTGGTTTTACCAAATTTCCATGCGAAGTTCAACAAGGGACTCATCGTAGAAAAAGCTACACAAGAAACTTCAAAGAAAAAAGAGAAAGAAAGTATAGACCAATTCCAGTTGACAAGTGAAACCTGTATTAGCACATTATATCACTGTTTTAAGTAGCCACTGTAAATACAAACCATACTTATGATGTAACAGTGTTTCATTAATTCCATTGTATACCTTATAGGGGTTTATACTATATAATACAAAGCATATTAGTGGAAAACTATGGGTGATACAAAAAAAACTAAGGCCAGATTTAGATTCAGCACATAAGGCCTGTGTTATTTGCCACTTCAATAATTTTGTTTTTATTGAAAACTAGTTTCAAATGTTATACATTCATCTTCAGCTCTAAATCACACAAAAAATTCAAAATACTATTCGTTATTATTATACATATTAAATTAAATGTAACATAAATTAGTATTAAAAGCATTTATGAAGGGAAACCAATGTAACTGAATGACTGACTTGAGCTTGAGAATGCTCCAATAATTTCCTAAATTGTTAATCAATGCTCCAATAATTTTCTAAATTGTTAATCAATGCTCCAATAATTTCCTAAATTGTTAATCAGAAGTCAGTTGACATCCACATGATAGTATAGATTAAAAATTCTGTTTGGTATTATTATACATATTAAATTAAAAGTAATATAAATTAGTATTATAAAACATTTATGAATTATGACGTCTATGATGTATTAAGACAAGAAATCAAATACATGTTGGTACTCACCAAGGTTTAAGTAGATTATATCAAACAGAAAAGTTTGTTTTGGTTTCGCACTGAACTATCAATGGAAGAAAGGTGGGGTGTTTATAGATAAATGGTTTAGGGGTCGGGGTTTTTCCAGTAATTCCGGTGAGCAATTGTTTTTTCTGTTATAGATGGGAATACATTTAAGATTGGACTATTGGAGATATTTATTTGGTCATTTAAGAAAAAATTTGGATTAGATTTTATTTTTATTCAGCTGCAGCCAAATACACGGAAAAAACTGGAAGATAACTAAATTAGAGATTAAAGGAACATATACATGCATATAATAATAAGACAGAGAATTCCAACTTTGCAATTCATTTAAATGAAAAAACTATAAATTTATCAAAGACTCAGGTGTTAAATTAATACATCACATTGAAAATGGTCTCAAATTAAAAATATATGAAGCACTTGAAATAATAAAATCCTTCAAATCCAATCCAGATTTTTTCTTAAATGACCAAATAAATATCTCAAATAATCCAATCTTAAATTTATTCCTATCTATAACAGAAAAACAATTTCACACAGAACCCTGTCCCTTAAACCGTTTACCTATAAACACCCCACCTTTCTTCCATTGCTAGTTCAGTATGAGAACAAACCAATACAAACTTTTCTGTTTGATATAATCTACTTAAACCCAGGTGAGTACCAACATGTATTTGACTTCTTGTATTAATTAAATTCATAATTCATAAATGTTTTATAATACTAATTTATATTAAATTTAATTCAATATGAATAATAATACCAAGCAGTATTTTGAATTGCTTATTTTTGAATTTTTGTGTATTTTTAGAACTGAAGATGAATGCATAACATTCGAAACTAGTTTTAAATAAAAACACAATTATAGAAGTGTCAAATAATTTATCAATCTCTACTTACCTAAAGGCTTCTTCTTCAACCCATTTAACTATCCATACATTTACTACCTACTTTCCCAAGAAAAAGAAGGAAGACAGTTATGGCGGAAAGAATATTTTATTTGGGTATAACTCGGAAAGTATACTTTTTTCGTTGATTATACACAGTTCCAGATAAAAAGTACATAGTAAGTTCCATAAGTTTCTGGCCTGCCCTCGTTCCCCTACTTCAAGCAGGCTGAGACTTGCCCGCCATGCATGTCTATGCCTGCACTCTACATGCCCATTGGGTAATGGGCATGCGGGTGCACTTCCTCAGTCTAATCAGTTTGTATCTAACTTGAAGGAATCAGTACTTTTTAACAGTGTTCAAGATTGAATATCGTGCAGTTATTAAATTCTTGTGTAAAGAGGACCTTACTATTGCGTAAATTAAAGAGCGCGTGGATGGTGTGTATGGGGAGTCCTCTCCTCTCCTATTCATAAAAGAATGGGAAAAATTATTTAAGTTATGCAGAGAAAGTCTGGATGACGACCCGCGTCCTAGTCGTCCATTGGAAGCTGTGACAGCTGAAAGAATTCAACTTGTGGAAGCTGAATTGCTGTTTGATCGGAGGCTGAAGACCAAGACCAAAGAAATAGCAGCAAGATTGGGGTTTTCAAAAACAAGTGTTCTGAGGATCATTAAAGAACATTTGCATATGAGCAAGGTGAGTATAAGACGGGTTCCAAAAATTCTTTGGGCTGCTCAAAAAGAGGAATGAAAGGCTGCTGCAATGAATTTTTATGTTGGTATAACGCCGACCCAAAACATTTCTTGGATTCAATTGTAACTGAAGATGAGACAATGGTTCTATAATATGGCTCACTCAGCAAAAGGGAGTCCATGGAATGGAGAAGGCCAGGAGAAGCACCTCCGCTAAAGGCAAAAGTCATGCAGTCAATAAAAAGATAATGACCACCATTTTTTAGGATTTTAGAAGAATACTGCTGATTGATTTTAAGGAAAGGAACACCACAGTGAATGCTGAGTATAAGCAGCGGTGGAAGAACATTTTTCTAACAAAGAAGAAAATTATTTTCTCATGGTATAGAAATGTTGCCTAAGCATTGTATTAAGTGTGTAGATTTTAGAGGAGAATATATTAAAAACAATAATACCAGCTTTTTTTCCTTTTTCCTCAGGCACGGAACTTATGGACCTTACTACTTAATTAAATTCTCTACAAAACAAAAAAATCAAAATTGGACCATTATTAGCAAAGATAGAGCACATTTAAAAATGTTGTCATGGTTTTGTTTTTCTACCGCTGCAAGGTTTGTGTATATTGTGATTGGGTTAAATTTTCCAAAGTCCTCTGAGTCTAAAAAAAGAATTTTTGCCATTGGTTTGTCTGTATGTCTTTCTGTGCCACGGTTATCTATTAATCGGATGAACTGATTAATTAATTTGATTTTTTAATTTAGATTTTCATCAAACTATAGCAAAATAAAATGTTTTCTTCTCATTTTAATTGCATAAATAAATCACAAAACCGATAAAAATTTTGTACTTTTGATCGAATAAATCATCTTTTTGAAAAATAAATCATTGAATTCTGACAAAAAACAAACATTTTTTCAGCCATACCTCGTTAATTGAAATATTAATCACTTTAAAACAACAAACAGTTTAAATTAATAAATAATTTTATCAGTTAAATTACCTGGGTTTCTTGTGTAGAAAGATCAGCCCGGTATCAATCACTACTGCAGGCAATATGTGGAGGAAAAATGCCAGTAAATAATAACTAAAGCTCCTCTTGACAGCGAATATTGAAGAATAGAGCCAATAGGTTTGAGAATATGGTATTTCGGAGGCTCTCTCTTTCAGAAAGTGAATCATATCGGACCATCTTGCGGTGTTTTTGTGATGACTTGTGAAATTGTAGATTGGAATTCCTTGCAGTTTTCTGAACAAAAGAAAATCAAATTACAATTAGGAAATTTTAATCTATTGATGTCAATGACCTGATTAACTAGGGATTGATAAATTATTTGCCACTTCTATAATTTTGTTTTTAAATAAAACTAGTTTCAAATGTTGTACATTCATCTTCAGTTCTAAAAACACACAAAAAATCAAAAATAAGCAATTCAAAATACATTTTGGTATTATTATACATATTAAATTAAATGTAATATAAATTAGTATTATGAAACAATTATGAATTTAATTAATACAATAAATCAAATACACGTTGGTACTCGCCAAGATTTAAGTAGATTTTATCAAACAGAAAAGTTTGTATTGGTTTGTTCTCGCTCATTTAAATGAAAAAAAAAAAGGAAAAAAACATACATTCATCAAAGACTCAAGAATTAAATTAATACATCAAGTTGAAAACAGCCTCAAATTAAATATATATTAAGCACTTGAAATAATAAAATCCTTCAAATCCAATCCAGATTTTTTCTTAAATGACCAAATAATGCGGATGTCAACTGACTTCTGATTAACAATTTAGGAAATTATTTGAGCATTCTCAAGCTCAAGTCAGTCATTCAGTTATATTGGTTTCCCTTATTCACATAATTATCTTGAATTTTCTTGAATATCTTCAACTATCTGGGAGGTAAATGATGGTCAACACAGAAATGCTTTTTGGCTAACTTATGTGAGAATTTAATACTAATTTTGTTTAAACAATATCAAATATTGAATACACATTAACTGTGGGATTGGTATATGTCATTTGTTTCTTGGACAATTCTTACATTCTTGTATGCAGTAAAGATCGGATTATAATTGTGACAATTTTCGGTTTTCAGATTTCAATGGAAAGATCCATTTCGACCAGTTACGACTAAAGCAACTTCTGTATGTACATTCGTATTGTAATATACACCTTTTTTTCAGATTATAGGTACGTAGTAAATAATTGTTTTAGATATCTTAAATTGGATTTAATATTTGGAAATAGGGATTCTCGGGAAGGTAATACAACATTTGTTTATCCTGACTGCAACCATCATAAATTGTAAATGGAACCAAAATAGACGGTTTTATTTTGAAACATGGCGGCTCTATGTTTGACTTCAACAGAACCTCTGCCATAATGATCGAGTGGGTGAAGATGATCAATTTGTCAATACTTCGACAATAAACCTGATCTAAGAAAATCAAAAAGAAGTAGAAGAGATTTTCATCAAATGAGAACTTCACAAAATCATAAATGGTCCATTTGTATTAGATAATCAAAATGGCAGTTCGCCATTTTGAAACCTAGAGAGATGTAAGGGACAACAAAGGAGAGCATTCTTGCTAGGACCAGGGACCGGCGTAGACGTCTTAAGAGCTCCCGTGAAACTTCATCCACCAGATCCACATCATTTGGTAACACACATTTTCATTATATCCCGTAAACCACCGTCATCATTCTACAAGAAGAAAGTGTATAATTTAAGATATATTGACGCTTCACGTTATTCATATGTTTGTATTAGTAATATTTCTGTGTGTCTGTGACTGATTGTCTAGCAACCCCCCTGAGAATTAGAGTCAAAGTTATATAAAACAATAAAATATATTAAAAAAGGGAAAATAAGTTTCATTTATTTATTTCCCCAAAAACGGAACGCTACAGTATGTATCTCGCATAACTCAAAAAATTAGTAGAAAGTTAAAATTTTGTATTTAGGATTGTTGTACCATCTAGTGTGTACCTTCGTTTTGGTCACTACTATATCACCGAAAACGGTACTTTACTTGAAGGTCATATTAGACTTTCATCAAGAATTATATTAAAATATAATGCATAACATCTCAAATTTGGTATATAAGACTTTTATATCTATATAAACAACATTTGCCAGCCAGAAGTGGTACTTTACCTGAAACTGTTTTTGTTTTTTTCCTGCCATTTTTTTGAACCACCGATTTATAATTTAATAGGCTTACAAGGAAGTCATGTAGTGTCCACATCAGATATATTATGAATATTTTTCAAAAATATAAAATATTTTATGTTAAAACATATCATATTCAGATAAACATATTTAATGTTACAATTAGGAAATTAAAATCAATATACTAAAGAAAAAAGACATACATTTATGTGAAGGCAGTCAAATGGCCTTTACCATTCAACATATTTTCTAATATTTTCAAATTTAAAAAAACATTAAAGATTTATATATTTGTTTATTCCATATAATTATTACCTCGATTTAGCTGTTTCATATCCAACCGCCAGAAGACAATTCACCGTCATGTCCGCTGGCATCAATTCTCCTTTATCATCTTGGCTAATCTTGATCACGCGGATTGCTCCAAGATAACATCCAACTGCTACTCCTACAGGTCCATAAATGTGATCTACCCAATTAGGAATAGGTTCACTTCTTGTTGCAATTACTATTGGTAGAAAATTTTAAATTAGCAATACAAATTAAATAGGATAGTTTTGAGAATGTGTTAAATTTAACATTTATGTAATAGCAGTAGCTAGAGGGAAACATATTGTCAGTTAATATGTCCTGAACATTATTTTAGTCGACCAATAGGAAAAAAAGTTTCAGAAGGAATATTTAAAGCCAAGTCATTTGATATTTTAAAACCTTACAGGGTGAGTGAAGACATAGAATTTATTCACAATAGCTTATTCAGCCACATATATAGACACATAAGCTCTCTAGACTCGATTGATCCATACTTAAACATAAAAATAGCAAAAATTCGACTGGTAGCCCAAATAAGGCTAGCAGATCATTGGCATGTGTCAAGAACTTACTATGACAAATAAGTAATAAGTCTTCAAGCCAGAAGAAAACTGCCCACTTTGCAAAACGAGAAATGACACAACAATCCATTTCCTATCTTCAGTAATATAAGAAGGAATATCTTAGGCAGCAAACAATTATCTTCAGACCGTATGGAAACTATTTTAAGAGCAGAATATGCGACTACTGTTAATGATTTGTGCCAACATGTCTCTCATTTTTAAAATTAAAACAGATATTATTAAGTTAAATAAAGAAAAGTAAAGTTAGAAGAATAAGGCAAATAAATAGATAAAAATGAAGTAAGGTCATGGAATACAGTAAAAAGAGGAGAAGCAGGATGGGTTCCAAACAAGAAAGGGTCAAGAAAGAAATCCGAAGAAAAATATTGAGAACTGTAAAACTAAAATTGAGAAAAGCTTATTATTTTGAATTGTAAATATTTTCTTTTTACGATTTCCATTTTGTGAATATAAATCTCAATAATGAAATCAAATTGTTCATTTAAAAGTCAACTCATTGCTACAAGTTGTTGTACTCTTGACCACTAAAAATTCATTATTATTATTAAACCTCACTAATTAAATATAAACACCTTCACTGAGTTTTAGTTCAAATGCAACCAACGAAACAACAGGAACCAGAAGCACTCAGTTCAGGATCATGAAGAATGCAATTTTTTTAAATAATCAAAAATTAAAAAAAAAAAAGAAAAGTTGTTTGGAGGATGCAGTCAGGAAAAAAAACACTAAGTATAATACTTCTTTTAATGTATGTTGACATTTCAGCCTAACTTATAGGACATCATTACGGTTAAATAAAGAAAAATAAAACCGTGAAAGAATAAAAACAACTAAAAAACATACAGATATAGTAGGAAATGCATAGGAGAATAGTTTGCAGAGGAGACCTAGCGGTCTAAGGCACTTGCAATATTTAAACAAAGTTGAGCAACGTCGAGCATGGTAAGTACTTGAAACTATCCATTGGAGAAATCCCCAAGATTTTCCTGGCACTTATCTTCCCTCCCCCCTCTTCCCGGCTGTGTGAGGCTCGTCAGCCTAATGGAGGCAGCTCACACTGACCATGTGTCGGAGTGATGACAATAATGACACTACCCTGTGTATCTTGATTATGAATGGCGTTGTGGTCTTCCAGGATGTCAAATAGCCCAGCGGTTTGGTTGATCATTAAGGTCTGCTTCGGAAAAAGAAATTTAGGTCCTCGTGCACCTGTTGACCATGGACCACCATAATCCCAGTATCTAGACAGATTTAATTGTCCTTGAACCCAAGTGAATCGGTGAGAAAGAAACTGCCAAATTGGCCCGAAAGGGACCGACTATAGAGCCTGCCTATAGGTAGCCTGCCACTGTACCATGGAAACCATGGCTCGAAGCAATGTGCGATTGGGTGACCCTAAAGAATCTGTGCTCCCGCAAGCAATAAATATCCGTGAAAGACATCAGGTGACCAAAGATCTTAATAGTCTCTTGCACCAATAAAAAAAAAAGGATAATATGAAACAATTGAAAATTTTACCTTTTATTTCATACTTTGCCATATAGAATGTCTAGGCATTGTATATGATGCCTGATTTTATACTATGCAAGTAACATACATAGTAATATTCGTACGGTTATTAAATTCTTATGTAAAGAGGGCCTTCTGCACAAATTAAAGAGCGCTTGGATGGTCTGCATGGGGAGTCCTCTCTCTCATATTCCAATGTAAAAGAATGGACAAAATTATTTAAGTTAGGACGAGAAAGTCTGGATGACGACCCCTGTCCTGGTTGCCCATTGGAAGCTGTCACTTCTAAAACAATCCAACTTGTGGAATCTGAATTGCTGTCTGATCAGAGGCTGAAGACCAAAGAAATAGCAGCAAGTTTGTGGCTTTCAAAAATAATTGTTCAGAGGATCATTAAAAAACATTTGCATATGAGCAAGGTGATGCAAGATGGGCTCCAAAAATTCTTTCTGCTCAAAAAGAGGAACGTGTTCACTGCTGCAATGAATTTTTACATGGGTATAATGCCGATCCAAAAAATTTCTTGGACTCAATTGTAACTGGGGATGAGACAATGGTTCTATACTATGGTCCACTCAGCAAAAGAGAGTCCATGGAATGGAGAAGGCCAGGAGAAGCACCTCCACTAAAGGCAAAAGTCACACAGTCGACAAAAAAATTACGGCCACCATTTTTTGGGGATTGTAGAGGAATACTGCTGATCGATTTTAAGGAAAGGAACACCACAGTGAATGCCGAGTATTATGCAGCTCAACTTCACCGCTTAAGAGATGCAGATGAAGATGAAGTTAAGCAGAGGTGTTTGGCTTCTTCACGACAATGCCTCTGTCCAGTGTGGACAATGTGCAGTGTGCATTGATTTCCAAGGCCGCTGTGAAGGACTGCAGATTTCAAGAAACCTCCCATACACCCTACAGTCCAGACTTGGATCCTAGCGACTTCTATCTTTTCTCAAAGTTAAAATCTGACCTGGGAGGATATTTAACACCGACGAAGAGGTCCAAACAGCGGTGGAAGAACATTTTTCTAACAAAGAAGAAAATTATTTTTTTCATGGTATAAAAATGTTGCCTTAGCATTGTATTAAGTGTGTAGAACTTAGAGGAGAAAATATTGAAAAACAAAAACACCAGTTTTATTCTTTCACCATTCCTTCTTCCTTAGGCCGGAAACTTATGGACCTTACTATGTATGCAAAGTTTCATTTATTCTCATGCTTTAAAATTCATGTATAAAAATGTTCATATACGATGATAATTTTCACATTTTATTCGTTATCAAATGATACAATTTTTCATATTTTTCCTATTTTCATATTCAATTGTTTCATATTCTACACTTTGCTAAACATATTCTAATAAACTGGTGATTAAAATTTAAAACTCACTGATTCCAGGTCTCATGATGGATAAAGGCAATCCAATACTATTTTTTCTTACCAATTCCTCAGCAACTGCTTTTGTAAACACATAAGTGTTATTCCATTCTCCAATGATACTGAAAATAAAACCAATATTTTCTTAAACTTTAAATTGTAAATACAATAGAATATGAAAAAAATAATTATAGCAATGCACATTAATACTGCAAGCTGAATTATACTGATACAATAAAAATCTATACAAGTTATAATAGTTTTTCATTAAAAGTTCAGAATTTTGGGATTTATTTCATAAACAACCTTCAGCTGTTAATATCCCCTTTTTAGGAAATAAGATAAATATTGATGCTGCTCCAAACAAGAGGCGCATTCCTTTTGAAGATAATAACAATAAAATTTACTTTTTTTTTTTTAATCAATTCAAATTAAAAAAAACATTATATTTTTTAACTGATTTATAAACATGATTTATAAACATTGTATTTTTTTAACCTGACAACTTGCTTCATGATGACGCTTCTCGAACAGTAGGGTTGATACCTCAAAAGTTCTATCAGAATAATTGTTATGTCTCTACTGCAATCTCATCGGTCATTGGTCATTCCCCATCCATCAATGAGACAAAAATGGACGGGAAAAATTAGGATTCTCTCCGTTTTTTCATAAGTTTACTTATACCAATCCCTAAAAGATTATATAGAAATCGAAAATATTCTATGCGTTGTACTACGCCATAAAAAAGGAAAAAAATAGTTTCCAACAGACCATGAAACATGCGTCGAAGGATGATTGGACAATCACGATCGAGACTACATGATTCCACGCTGACGGCCGTTGTTTTCGACAGTTGAGGTTCTCAGAAACCCAAAAGCAATAAAGAATTGGCGGATAAAAACAGCTGCGCCTGCCAAAACTTCGTGGAACATATGACAAAAGCAATAGATCTGGACAAACATTGATTATTGAGATCTCTTGATTATTAAGAGGAATTCACTTAAAATTATGAAATCCACTGAGACCAAATTTGTAAAGGTATACCGCGGTATTGGTGTGATGAGAGCGCGACCTCTCGATTCGTCTTGGGGAAAACCTCATTCGGAACATAAAAGTTGGAAATGTCGTGTCTGGACACGGACGGGGAATGACGATTTGACTGTTCGTACATTTTTTTTCTTTTGAAAGAATTGAATAATCAGAAAAAATCGGTTCTAGATATGAAAAATAGAATATGAAAAAATAAAACAGTGTACATAAAAGTCAGATATAGTAATAATAGAAAATCTCAATTCAAACAAGGATAGTGAGGCTTGGAAGACGTTTTGGACATCAAATTATCGCTCATATAGTTATTTGTATACGAGCTGTTTCTTACCTTGGGGTCATCACATTCAATAATTCAGGGCTTATGTTATCTGCCAAAGCAATGAGACCTTCAGAAGATATCGGTGTATCGTAAAACTCCTCTCTGATCTCTTTCCTAGGACAATGGCTGTAAGCTGTAGAAATATGAACCACAGACTGAAAAACAAAAGAACAATAAATGCTGGAGATTTAGATGACAGAAGATGAAATCAAGGAGAGTATGGTTGGTGGTGCGGTCGGAAATGAACCATATAGCAAGGTAATGCACTGTTTTAATGTCTGCCGACGTTTCGGCCTATGTTGTAGGCCTTCATAAGGTCAATAATGGGAAAGAGAAGAATATATAAAGTAGGATTACATAAAGGAATATGAAAAAATAAAACAGTGTACACAAAAATATAAAAGTTAAACGTGACCCCCTTTAGCTTTATAAAAGAAAATACAATTACTAAAAAGAAATAGAAAATATTTATCTGAGATTGAGTAAATCAATAGAAACGGAACGTCTTCAATCTGAAAGATGCTGTTCGGACAGCTTGTGCAGTGATTCTCTTGAGGTCTGAGAGAGGGAGCTGTCTGCTATTATCGCCTCATGTGCATACAAAATTTATGAACCCACCAGTTCGGCGCTGTGGTGCAAGGATTTTTTACAACAGTTAATTTGGCGTACAAAAGTTAATTTTATTTCTAATTTATGTATTGGTAATTTATTTTCACTGCATCAATAAACTTGTTAAAAAGTAATAAATTACTCTTTAATTCGGAAAGAAAAATGACTCTGTATACAATTAGCCCTTTTATCACCTACTGATTGTTTGGAAACTGGCTGCTTGGTACTGGCTTAGCCGAAATAAAAACATCAGCTGATCAACAGCTGAGAAACAATATAATTTTTTTTCTCAGCTATTATTTTGAGAGACAAAAGACTTTGTTCCTTTTGTTGTGTGTATATCTTGTTCTATTATATTTCATTGCCTTTTGGTTGGAAATCTATGCACTAATTCTGCCTGTGATTTTGTAAGTCAATGTATGTATTTTTAACATAAATTTTATCTCAGTTTTTGAAAATGTTCCATAGACAATCATGTTTAAATATTACAATCATACTCACGTTTCAATCACGTCTATTTTTATGAGATTGGTATTTCAATTTAGTAGTAAGTAGTACGAACTTGCCCCAGCCTTAAGGGGTAAGTGCGTACGAGGTATCTGGAAGACTCATTGTTCATTGTCGGTTGTGGCGCAAGTGCAAAATAGATTTTTAAACTGATATAATCATCGCAAAAAAGTAATAGCTTGTCTTAGATTGCCACATTTTACAATCTTCAGCGAGTCATGAGTAGAATTTAAAATATAATTGAATAAATGCATTGAAAAAAAAAAACACTTTTATTCAAATGCACTAGTTCGCGATTGCCCCGGCCAAACATGATAGTATAGGAGTAAATGTACACTACACGCACTTGTCCCACAACATATGTATTTCTGCTTTTAGCTACAAACATGATTTGCTGGAGCATTGCGGACTAGCGTTTAAAAAACAGAAAACTATCAAGAAGAAATGTAAATCACAAAGTACTTTGAAGAATAGCTTCTGAAGGTTCTACTTATCTAAATTAGAAAAAAATATCTGATGTGGACAACACATGACTTCCTTGTACACCTATCAAACTATAAATCGGTGGCTCAAAAAGTGATCCTGAACTTGGTTACTAGTTTCCGAAGATCGCAGTATCTCAAAAACGACACTCGGCGTCGCGACATCCATCTAGTGACACACAGAGAGGAAAACCAATGTTTTACACTCAATTTTAACACTTAAAACAAGTAATAAAAATGTTTAATTGGATTGGAAACCAAATTGCATTTGTAACCTTTATTACCGAAACATATGATTTATGTATTTAATTTAAATATAATTTTTGATATAAGCTTATTATGACCTTCAAGTAAAGTACCCTTTTCGGCTCACCAATTTTAACCAAAATATAGTAAATACATTCACATCGATATAAAAGTCCTATTTACCAAATTGGAGATGTTTTACATTATATTTTAATATAATGTTTGATGAAAGTCTAATATGATCAAGTAAACCGCTTCCGGTTTTCCAATTTAGACAAAAATCTATGTTATTTAAATTAATATATAAGTTATAAATACTAAATTTGAGAAGTTTCGCAAAATATTTTAATATAATTTTTGATGGAAATCAATTATGACCTTCAAGTAAAGTACCACTTCCAGTGACCAAGCAATGAGCAAAAAGGGAGGTTCACAACTAGATTTTACAACAATCCTAAATAAAAAATTTAAACTTTCTACGGCTAACCGTTTTTGAGTTATGGGAAATACGAACGAACTATGTACAGACGCTAGTCATGAAACTAGTCAAAATGGATTCAGGGATGGAAATGAAAAGAAATCTAGTGGTATATACCGCTACAGCTGTACAGTAGAAGTAGAAGGGTCCAACTTAATCAACAGGTTGGAATTGATATCTTTGTAACTCGATATACTTCACCCTAGCGAACTCTAGATATGTGATAGGCTAATGAGAAGTAAGTGCGTTTTCGAGTTAATTCCGTAATTGTCTCGTTAAATCCAAACTCTCAACTGGTAACAGCTGTCCTTTAGGGAACATGAAGCCTAAACACTGATGTATTAGAAATCAGTCACGAAAATTCGCTAAGGCTTTCCAACCTCTTGATAAAGTCGTGTCTTTCGACTTTTGCAGTACAGCTGTATCCATGTTTATCTACCAGTAGGCACTTTTTTTTGCTGTAAGCGAAACCTTCAGAGGCTGTTCTTCAAAATACTTTGTGACTGCATTTCTCCTTGATAGTTTTCTATCTTTTAAGCGCTTGTCCGCAGTCACAGCATAACATGATAGTAGGGGCAAGTGCAGACCTCTGTTGTGTGACGAGAGTGCGTGATCTGCACTTACCCTCACGATCATGTTTTGCCGAGGCAACTACGGGCAAGCGAATATAAAAAAAAAATTGTTTTCAATATATCTATTCAATTATATTCCACATCCCACTTTCATAACACAATGAAGATTGTAAAATGTGTATCTCAGACAAGCATTAACTTCTTTCGATGATTACACCAGTATAATAATCCTCCGGAAATTAAACTATTTTGCACTTGCCCCAAAACTATTTTTGCTTAAATAATGAGTCTTCCAGATACCTTGTACGCACTTACCCCTTAATGCAGGAGCAAGTGCGTACTAAGTACTATTCAATTAAATTATCAATCTCATTAAAATGGACGTGGTTGAAACTTATGCTTGAATCTAATATTTAAACAATCATATAAGGAAAATAGGAATAATCTAGATTTTAAAAATAAAAATTTTAGTCCCACATCACCTTATGATATTTTATCAACTGAGTGGTCACTTTGATACTCAAAAATACTAAAGTAATTTTTTGAGAGAAAAGAATTAACAATAAGCATGTTTGTCCTGAATAACTAAAGTATTTCATAAGGATACCTCTAAGTTCTTCATCTTCTTGCACAGTTCAAGGATGCTCTTAGTTCCTCCCACATTGATCTTGGTAGCGGTGGACAACGGCTCATCGAACCTGACCGTCGCAGCTCCGTGGAATACAACCTGAACTCTATCCATCAAGAGTTCTGCATCGGCCGAAGACAACCCTAGTCCAGGCTTCGTCATTTCTCCGGATACAATCTTCAATCGCTCCATGAAGGCTGGGTCTTCTTCCTTCAGGCGGTGGAATAGCTAAAATAAGAAAATGGGTTCAGTATCCCTTAAATGGAATGTATGGATACGTTTGATATTTGATAAAAGATGAAATTCCTATTTTGAATCATACTAAATTCTCTGAGGACAATCGAATAAGAAAGAGAGAGTTTTCAATTAATAAAATTATAATTTATAATTATTAAACTTTAATCGATTTTAATTACTATTGTTGTAAGTATAGTCCAGGCGCAATATTTTATTTTTATTTTATTCAATAAATTCTGAATGGGTTTTCTCAACGTTATAAAAATAGTAGAAACCAATTGTATAGGTTAAATATAAAATCCGTTCTGTAGCAACCTGGAGAAAAAAAAAATCTTAAACGTTTCGAAAAGTGTTTCTTTCGAATTTAAGATGTGGACAATTTTTGTTTGGGAAAAATAAGAAATAGTAATACGGAAAAAGTAACAAAAAAAAAATAAAAAATTAAACGATTGAAATAGCTCAACGTTTTGCAAAAAAAACCCACAAACTATGACCATTTTGGGACATTTAATTACAAGACTTAATAATTATAATAGGGACATGTTTCGAGGCTTAAATTGTGGTTTTTAATGGTGCCTATATACAATAACAATATCAAATAATTCTACACAAATATCTATCTATCAATATATATATATATATATATATATACTATGTTGCTACAAAAGTCCCTGTGCATGAACACAACCCTTAATTCCAACTCTCATAATTAATCATATAAGCATGTTTTTGTTCATACTATTTATTTCAATGCTTACTTTGACTAATCCTTTGATTCTTTGTGACTCGTGTTGGTTTTATGGGGTCATTTACATTTTTAAAACGCACGTGCAATGTCAGAAGAAAAAACCGTGATACGTGGTATTTTGAGGCATTATTGGAAAAAAAATATTTAAGCCCAAAGGAAGCAACCGAAGAAAATTGTGCCATAGAAGGAGAGTCAATTATCCATCGAAATACTTTAGCAAAATCCAGATCAGGTCGCCCATCGTTCGTTGATGATGACGTTCTTCTTGAATATGTGAACCAGGACCCACAAGCAACTGCTCTTGATTTATCGGCCATAGTAGCGACACGAACCTTTACTGTGAACAGCTAGGAAGAGTTTATGCAGTTTTGAGTGCAAAGTACCCCGCTTTGGTTAACTGGAACCATTTTTCAAAACGACAATGCCAATGAAATTTTGCAAATGCAATGAATACGAATGTTACAGTTGAATGCAAAGCAGTTAGTTCGCACAAATGGCGCTAGAGTATGCTAGTCCGGCGACCTTTGGGTAAGATCGGGAGGAACAAGTGATAACGCGCCCCTCTTGTAAAGTTGTACCCAAGTTCCTTTAGAACAATTACAGGCAGTGATAGGTGGGCTTCGAAGAGTTATAATAGATGGAAAATAAACAAATGAATTAAAAGATAATAAAAATATAAAAAAAAAATGTAAATAAATAAAGAATTTTTATTTATTTATTTATATTTTTATTTTTATTTTATTTTATCCAACGTCGAAAACGTTGGATAAAATAAATTTATAGTTTTGAAATAATCGAGGTTTATAAGTAAGTTGGCTATCAAGACATATTGCTGTCTATTGCCGCACTGTCACAGCAACTGTCACATCAAACCTAGAGTGACAGTACTCCCACGACCGTGACAGTACCCCCTCGACTGTGAATGTTGTCACGGCGGTATGATTATATTTTAAATTCTAACTTTCACAATTTTCTCACCTTTTATTTTCTCTTGAATTACATTTTTTTTTTCTTCAAATAATGTAGAATCGAGATACTAAAATTCTCATCTTATTCCTCCTAATATCCCCAAAATATTGCCTTTTTCTACTAACCATATCATTTATTTTATTTTTATCTATTAAAATATTTTTTTTTATATGATATTTTTTAAATTTATTCTTTATTTCCAGATCTGTTTGGAGAGCTTTACATGGGTTTTTTTAACAGTTAACAATATTTTTAGTAATTGACAAAGGGGGATATAGTCTCATACAAGAGACACCCTTGACGCATATTGTTTATAATTATGCAATAATCTTAGATTTATAAAATTCATAAATAAACTATAATACTAAATTAACTAGAACAGAAAATGCAATTATAATGATAAAATGAATAATTACAAAATTAAAAAGATAATATTGTGTAAGGTTAAGAATAAAATAAATATAAAATTAAAAGAAAATAAACTAATTTGAAAAAAAACAAAAAACAAAGGATATTAAAAAAAATAAGTAATAGTATTACTAATACAAATAAATAATATAAATGATCTAGTTATGTAGTGATAAAATAATAATAGACTTCACAACAAAATATCTTGTATTAGTCTGGGCTTTAGTCTACAGGATAATATTGGAATTCCTATGTTGTAAGTTATCGCACCTTTAACTATTGATAACTGAGAATGGTATTTGATGAAGCGCTCTTTAATGAATTCTTCTGTTTCAACTTGTAGCTCTCGATGTAGTTGACTATTTCTTATGAACTAGGGGGCATCTACTGAAATTATTAGAATCTTATTTTGAAAAGTTTGTAATTTTTTTTGTTTGGTACATGATAACTGCAACTCACACTTCACAACAGTACATCACTAATTGTCTCAGTATTGTTTTATATATTAGGATAGTTGTTTCTGGTTTTAGACTGGATTTTCTGTTCTATTATAACAGTATTGCCAGCCTTGCATGGGTCTGTGCTAATATTGATGTGATGATTCCATGTAAGGCGACAATCTAGATGAACCCCCAAGGTATCTTATTGCTTCGTTAGAGGGATTATATTAACATATTAAAAATATATATTTGTGCAGACACTAACCTCGGTCTGGGTGAGTTCCCTGAGCCTCTGATGAGGATCTTTGGACTTTTTGGTACGAATTATCAGATATATCACGGCTGGCTTGCAGGCCCTCAGCAACTTCTCGATTATCAACTTTCCCAATAGCCCTGTAGCTCCGGTCAATAATACGTGCTTGTCTTTGTAAAATTCGCATATTTCTGAAGTATCTTTATTATTCTCCATAGTATTCTGAAAAATAAAAAAAACGATATTTAATGTTTTGGATCTCCTCGAAACGATTTAGGGCAGGCCCCCCATCAGAGGGATGGCAGGGGGGCCAAACCTCTGAGGTCCAGCCAGGCATCTCGGGCCACAAAAAGAGTTGACTAAAACAATCTAAACAGTCAAAAACTTTGTTGAACAAGGATATGCAAATAAAAACATCATATCAATCTTTAATAAATAATAACACGTAATTTTATCATACTCTAACAGTGTAGTCTAATTTTAAATAAATACCTATATTATTTATAGTTTAAAAATAAAATGTTGGCTATTGAGTCTAGATCATTGAATTTTCACTCGATTATTCAAACTTTCGCAGAAAAGAAGCATTATATGAACACTTTACTTAAGTAATTTTTTCATAATACCTTAGTCCTGTTAATATTATTGACAAAAATAAATCACATGAAATATTGAGTTGAGGGGGTGCGCTATATTATTTTGCCTCGGGGACGGGCTCAGCAGTATTATTTCTATTTACGGTGATATGGGCTAAACAGGGCCAGATTTAGGATTTGTTGCAGGAGGGCAAACTTAATTTTGCCGCCCCTTTTTCCGTCCCCCCTCCCCAATAAAAAATTCAACTGTTTTATAATTGTATTTTTGGTAATATATTTCGCAGGAGAGAGAGAAATGCTTTATCCACAGCAATGCTGCCCAAATACCTTGGGTTGCTACATACTAATCAATCTATAGCTAGACATAGAATAATATTATACATAACATTTTATTTTTCCTTTCATTTTAGTGCTAAACACAATATAATTATCACTACATCGCCCATCTTATATCTGCTCCTTTTTTTTTTTCTTTGTTTGCTATAGATCTATTACTCTCTAATCCATCCCTTATTTCTCTTTTCCGGTGACTCTCAACCATTTCATAATTTAAAATAAAGCTTTCTATTTCTTTATACATGCAAACTCAAAACAAAAAATATCTGATGTGGGCAACACATGACTTGCTTGTACGCCTATTAAATTATAAATCCGTGGCTCGAAAAGTGATACTGAATTTGGTTACTAGTTTCCAAAGATTGCATTACAAACGGCACTCCACGTCGAGACATCCATCTATTGACACATACACATTCTTGTTTCTGGAGGTCTCATTCCGTTATTATATGTCGTTTTCCTTCAGTACGTAACTAGTTTCCAAGAGATTTCTTCGTGTTCCGTGACAACATTAAAACTGTCAATATCACGAGATAAAGCATTGGAAATCGACAGTTTCGACATTTTAAGCTGAAAAACCCACTTAACTAATATCTTATTCTCCTGCTGCAGACTTGTTGATGTCACAAATGGGGAGGAAAATCAGTATTTTACATTCAATTTTAACACTTAAAACAAGTAATAAAAATGGTTAATTTGATTGGAAACCAAACCGCGTTTGTAACCTTTATTACCGAAACCTATGATTTATGTACTTAATTTAAATATAATTTTTGATGTAATCTATTTATGACCTTCAAGTAAAGTACCCTATTCGGCGCACCAATTTTAACCAAAGTCTAGTAAATGCATTCATATCGATATAAAAGTCCTATTTACCAAATTTGAGATGTTTTACATTATATTTTAATATCATTTTTGATGAAAGTCTAATATGACCTTCAAGTAAAGTACCGCATCCGGTTTTCCAATTTAGACCAAAATCTATAAGTTATTTAAATCAATATATAAGTTATACATACTAAATTTGAGAAGTTTTGCAAAGTATTTTAATATAATTTTTGATGGAAATCAAATATGATCTTCAAGTAAAGTACCACTTCCGGTAATCAAGCAGTGACCAAAAAGGGAGGTTCACAACTAGATTTTACAGCAATCCTAAATACAAAATTTCAACTTTCTAGGGCTAACCGTTTTTGAGTTATGCGAAATACGAACGTACGTACAGATCCCAGGACGAAACTAGTCAAAATGGATATTTTCGTTGAAATCTGAAAACCGAAAATTTTCGCGATTACAATACTTCCTTTACTTCGTACAAGGAAGTAATAAACTAATTTGAAAAACACAAAAAACAACGGATATTAAAAAAAATAAATAATAGTATTACTAATACAAATAAATAATATAAATGATCTAGTTATGTAGTGATAAAATAATAATAGACTTCACAACAGAATATCTTGTATTAGTCTGGGCTTATCTAATTCTCATGATGAAGACTTGTTGATCTCACAAATGGGGAGGAAAACTAATATTTTAGACTAAATTTTAACACTTAAAACAAGTAATAAAATTATTTAATTAGAGTGGAAAAAAATTGCCTCACTGTCGGATCCACGACCAGTGCTGTCTTACCGGGCTTGGAGATAGCGATAATATCTCGCGGATCCGTCAGCGTCGACGCGGTATACTTCGTCGAAGCAGGTGAAGTCCTTTTCCCTAAGGAGCCTTATCAGTTCGCCCCTGACCCTATGGTGCCGGCGTGTTATGAAGAGGGGAATTTTTATGCTGTATTTGTCTAATATAAAATAGTTGGCATTAATTCTCCAAAGTCTGTTTTTAATTAATTTAGAGGATGCAATGTAATGTAATTAATTTTTTTTTAAAATCATTATTACACTAGGGACTGTCGTTTCGTTACATATCGATATCATTACACATATCGATGTCACACTGAACTACATTAGAATTAAACTTAGTACTAATTCATTAATCTGTTTGCTATTTGTCTAATGTCCAACATATTTATCTAGCTCTATTATTTATTTTGTTCATTTTTTTGTAAAAATCTAATATTTTATATGCCTAACTATTGTATTGCTGGTTATTATTAATTATGAAATAATTATTATTGTCATTTAATATTTAGTTAATTATTAAATATCACTGTAGTGACTCTTTAAATTAACTGTATCTTACTTGAAATTCACTGCATTGTTTATATTTTTTGTGATGTAAATAGCTTCCATTTGTTTTTGCTATTTTTACAATAGTTAGTAGGTTTGTGTTGGGTAAGAAATGTTAATGTTATAAAAATAATAATGTTATAATAATAATGTTAATGTTATAATAATAATATTAAGGGATTACTCACCGGCACTACTGGAAAAACCCCGACACTTAAACCGTTTACCTATAAACATCCTACCTACCTTTCTTTCAACGTTAGTCCAATGCGAGAAGAAACCAGTACAAACTTTTCTGTTTGATATAATCCATTTAAACCTCGGTGTGTACCAACATGTATTTGATTTCTTGTCTTAATTAAATTCATAATTCATAAATGTTTTATAATACTGATTTATATTACATCTAATTTAATATATATATATGTATATATATATTAATACCAAACTGTATTTTGATTTTTTTGTGTGTTTTTAGAACTGAAGATGAATATGTAACATTGGAAACCAGTTTTCAATAAAACAAATTTATAGAAGTGGCAAATGATTTATCAATCCCTAATTAGATTAAGGAAAGTTGTGCCAGTTCACAAAAAAAAAAAAAATTATATTAGACTCCTGTTCCTTTCATTATCCTTATAATTTCCATGGCCTTATTAGGTTTAAGATTGTGCTTCTGATATTTTCCATTTCAATAATATTTTACAATTTAATATTGTAACTTTATTAATAGTTTTATCGACTGTATAGTTGAAAAATGTAAAATATCTTCTTAGGATAAATGGTGATTTTAGTTTACAGTTAATAGAATACATAACTCGAATATCTTACTATTGTGAACAAATTTATGAAGCGTTGGAGGGGAGGCTCCAGAAAAATGTTTTATTTTTCCCCAGGTGGCCCGATTCGCGTCCTTGTCCCAGGGCCTCTAAATGTTTAATTAGGCCCCTAATTTGGCTTCTATATAAAATCTTTTAAGGAACTTACCATAAAATACTTAGAAAATAGAATATGACAAATTTTGGTATACCTTTATTATAATTAGCCGCTGTTGACAACCTGGAAACGTCCACTGACCTGGATCTAATGAAATAAGAATATAAACTTCGCTTACCGCTGGACTCGTTGATCGAGGAATGATGAATACTGTGTGATTACTTCTGCTAATATTCAGTGGCATGCGAAGCGTCATTAAATATTAGAGTGGAGGTGGCGTGTGTTTCACACGATGATTTGATAAATCACAGCTGAACAAAGGCGTTCTAGAAATGAATTATTCTTGATAACATCAAGTTCATCTAAATAAATAATTAGATCCTTAAGCAGTTTTGTTCAGCAATCTTATACGAGCTTTATATTTAAGAGCTAAATTATCCTAAGTCCAATTTTCCTCATTTTTATTTGATTATCCAATTAGAATTATTCTGGATATAATTTGCAAGAATGAGTAACATAAATAAGCTAAAAGCGTGATAAAATATGACTTTTCTTCGTTTTGATTTGAGACCACATTCGTCGAAACTTTTTAAAAGGAGTCCAATACCTCCTTTTTAAAAGGTATAGTATCAAGGCTCATGATCCTCACGTTCGTCTGGCGGTCTCAGCGGTAGCCGTCTTCATCCCTCATCTGCCTCTTAAGGCGGGCGGCCCCTATTAGGGGCGGCCCCTAAGGGTGAGAGGTGTAAAGCACACCATCTCTTTCCAGCTCCTTTTATAGGAGAAGAATATTATGTGTTGTACTGCCGAATCAATAACATTCTGTATCCATAAGCTGACATGTGGTACTGGAACAAACTGATCCAATCCTTACCATTTAATAAGTCTATTAGTTCATGACGACTAAGTAATTTTTTCCTAAAATACTTGGCCATATATTCTTGTAAAATCGGACAAACAGCCACGTAGTGGTATAAATCCTCAATTGCATTTAAATTACAAAGAGTACACAATCTTTGTTCCTCACTGCTCATAACACTATTGTTAAGATGAACCAATTGTCCTCGGAGCCTAAAAATTACCTTAATAAAATTCATTTTATTCCCATCTATTTTTTAATTTAACCCAAATACGTGAAATTATTTCATTGCTTGCATATTCTAATAGAATATTTATTCTGTTACAAAGTTCGGAGTTTTCTTTATGCCAAAAAATTTTCTTTTTAATTATTTCCTTAGCTAGAATTTTAGGCAGCCTCGTATCTGGCAAAGAGAGAACCCTTTGTACATATTCTAAATGTAAATATAAACAATGAAAGAATATTGGATTTAAATTAGATTCCAGATATAAAATGTAGTGTGGTGAATTAACAGAGAACAGTTTTTTTATAAAAAATATATTCAGTTTTTCTACTTCTTCAAAACTACGGTATCCCCAAACCTGGCAAGCGTAACAAATTATTGATCGAACGGCAGCACAATAAACATCCACTTTTTTTGATAATGATATTTCATTTTTGTTCAGCAAACAAGTATAGGTTGTATTTACAGCAAATTTTGAGATATTTAACTTATTTAAGAAATGAGTTTTCAGTTTGCAAAGAGGAGTCAGACATATTCCCAGATAATTATAATAATTTACTATTTCCAATTTTTTTTATTATATTTTCCATTTCTCGTTCTTTCCTAATTTTCCTCCATTGCGAAATACCATAATTTTTGTTTTTTTCCAAATTGACTGACAAATTCCAGAAGCCACAATATTCCGCAACCCTATTTATCATCATTTGAAGAACCTTAGGCTCCGGCGCGAGCAAAACGATATCATCTGCGTACATTAGACAGCGAATATTTACTCCCCCGACCCTTTTACCACCACCAATGAAATCAATAAAATCATTCATAAAGAGTGAAAATAACGCGGGTGAGAGCAAACAACCCTGCCTCAGCCCTACAGATGTTTTAAAAGCTTCCGTTACGCCGCCACCAGTCCAAACAGAAGACTCAGTACATTTGTACATAGCCTGAAGGGCCTTAATGAATTTACTGGATATCCCCAACATATAAAATTTATAAAAAAGCGAGTTTCTATCCGGTGAATCAAAAGCTGCCTTAAAATCAATGAACAGGCAATACAACTTGTGACGTTTCTTACTGATCTGAATTTTAATAATATTCAACAAATTAAAAATATTGTCAACAGTTGAATATCCCTTTCGGAACCCTGCCTGACATTCGTGCAATATTTTATTTTCTTCTGTTCTAATCTTAATAACAACAAACCAGTAAATAGTTTAGCTATACAGTCCGAAAATGATATTCCTCTGTAATTATTGACAACATTTAAAGCACCCTTTTTAAAAAGCGGGAAGATTATAGACTGGGCAAAGCTATGCAGAATGTATGAATTTTCATATATTAAGTTGAAAAAAATTTAGCAGACATTGCAGAAAATCATCTGGACAACCTTTGAAGGCGGTCACTTTCTCCTCCTATGTTTAGTATCTATGAGTGAGCTCTATAGATACGATATAGGTTATGCGAGAGAGGTTGGCCGTCGCCGTGAGCAGTTCCAACGAAATTATATTATATTAAATTATATTAATTACTAGTATACCCGAGCGAGAACTCTCGCATTAGATATCTTCTAATTCCTAATTCCAAGTTTAAGCGATATTAGGGAAACATATTTATCCGTATAAAAAATAGAATATTACCAAGATAGTTTATTTAACACACACATTTGGCGAAGCTACATAATTTTAAATGACTATGTTGAAGTAATAGTTCATACTTAATAAGTAATTAGCTTACCCCGCTGGAATATATTCCTCCAATTTATTAGTTAAGCATTAAAACTCAGCTATGCAATTTTCTATGTGTAGTATTAATATTTAACAGTGCCCTTTAGGGTTAGACAGATGAAACAATATATAATTTCCCACTCATTAAAAGTTTTTGTAAACAGACTCAATTTGTTATAAAATTGCCATGACAACGGCACGTACGCAAGATGGCATAGGGCCCGTGCGGACCTATATCGTGCGTTATCTCGAAAACGGTAGGTTTTTAAGCTTTAAAACGCTGAACCAATATGATCTTGATGCCCGCGTCAAAATCTTTAAAACCCAACTTATCCCGTCTCGATCCGCCGACTCTCAGTCGTCAAAGTTTTGAAACCTTCCAGTTTTTTCATCACTTTTATTTAAGCCCTAGCAAGAATTTAAGAAACAAAATCGGGATTCGTCACTTCTCCATGAAATTCCCTTTCTTTTGATACCTCATTCATCAAAATCCATCGCTCCTGAGAGCCGGAAAAGGGATCTATACTACCGTAATAATATATAGTAGTGATGATATTAAACTACTTCATATTAAATAGATGTTTACAATATTGATATTCAAATTTTCCATAAATAATGTTATGAAACCTGAATGGCGACATTGGACCGAAGAAAGAAGGAAAGAACAATCGGGAAGAATGAGGAAAAGGTGGGAAGAAAGAAAGAAAGAGAGATAGGGCATGAAGGGAAGTGAAAATAATTATATTCGCGTGGTCTCTAAGGGCGTTCCGTTAAAAAAAAAAAAAAAAAAAAAAAAAAATGAATATCTTATTTTGTGTTTTTGAAGTTTTCTTGTAATCAGCAATTTAACCTCATTTAAGAAATAGAAAATATATTGAATTAAAATAATATAATTTTTTTTAAATAAAATAAATCTCAAGTATTTTTTTAATAATTTATTCTTATCTTATGCTAAGTGTTAATTTTGGTTACATTAATAAAAAAAAATAAGAATTAAACATTGAGGGTTAACGTTGGTGGATGTAGAAGAAAATTTAGAGGATTTCAAGGAGAAAATACAGAATTGACCAGGCAACACTGGCTTTACAATATCCTGAAGTCGCAACGTCACGATAGTGCGTGTTGAACCAACATAACTTTAATATTCATAATCTCACCCTTGTGGAAAACAATTTACAAGATTGAAAAGGTCTATTATTTTGTGGATATAATCAAGGACTCTTTAAACATTAATCGCATCCTAATTCACTTCGTGCAATCGCAGAAGCCCTCTTCAATGTTTTTTTCTCGTCGGATTCGTGCCCAACGATCGTGGGATTTGGAGGAGGCCATTGAATATAATGCAATTGCTAGACTAATTTGCTTATTTGAAATTAAAATCTTTATGAGAAATCTATTCAGGAAAAATATCATTATAAAAGTATGTAAGATTTTAATTCATATTCTGTGTTGGATCTAGATTTTGAGGGGCCCTGGCGATACGATAGGGGTCCCATTTGGGGCAGGGAGTGAAACAAAATTAGTATGTATTTTATAATTATATTATTTATTTTTTGTTAATGGCACGGGATCTCACCGACAATCTTCAATATGAACTATAAGTTCGGTTATAACGTATAAGTCATTTATTTATTTTTTTACTGCGGGGGAGGGGAGGGGCTCATGGTCACTCTCTTCCTCTCCCTCTTCCCCTGAATACTAATACTCTTTTAGGATTGTAAAATCCTCATGACAGATGAAACATAACTTCTTGGAATCAGTTCATTAAAAAGATTTGTTAAGATTTTTTAGCGAACTTTTTGAAAATTATTTTGATTTTTTATTACTTCTCTACCGCTACTATATAAAGAAAGTATTGTTATCGGTTCAAAATTCCGATGTGCAGTTTTAAACGGATCTATGCATTTAAGAGTATCTCAAGTCAAAAAAAAAAAAAAATAACGCATTTTCAGCCATTGATCTGTGTCTAGATCAGAAATTTTTATTTGATAGTGGGAAAATTTTTATGGGATAGTGGGAAGAGGTCTAAGGTGATTAAGAAGCAAGTACTCCTTTATGCAGATATTCCTGACTAAGACATTGCGAAAAAAAATCACTACTATATATTATTACGGTAGTATAGATCCCTTTTCCGGCTCTCAGGAGCGATGGATTTTGATAAGTGAGGTATCAAAAGAAAGGGAATTTCATAAAGAAGTGACGAATTCCAATTTCGTTTCTTAAATTCTTACTAGGGCTTAAATAAAAGTGGTGAAAAAACTGGGAGGTTTCATAAATTTGATGACTGAGAGTCAACGGATCGAGACGGGATGGGTTGGGTTTTACAGATTTTGACGCGGGCATCAAAACCATATATGATCCTACGGATCATATTGGTCCAGCGTTTTAAAGCCTTAAAATCTACCGTTTTCGAGATAAGGCACGATATAGGTAAGGACGGGCCCTATGCCATCTTGCGTACGTGCCGTCGTCATGGCAACTTCATATCAATTTGAGTTTGTTTACAATAACTTTTAATGAGTGGGAAATTATATTTTTTTTCCATGTCCAACCCTAAAGGTAACTTAAATATGAATATTACATATAGAAATCGGTATAGCTGGATGTAATTTCCTAACTGCTAAATTGAAGAGACGTTTTCCAGTAGGTTAAGCTAATTACTTATTAAGTATGAACTGTAACTTCAACATAGTCAGTACAAACTATGTAGCTTCACCAATAGTTAAATCTGTATGTTAAATAAACTTTTTTGGTAATATTATATTGTTTCCCTAATATTGCTTACACCTCGAATGTATTAGGGATTAGCATAAGCATTGATATCTAATGCGAGAGTTCTCGCCCGGGTATACTAGTCACTACTATATATTATTACGGTAGTATAGATCCCTTTTCCGGCTCTCAGGAGCGATGGATTTTGACGAGTGAGGTATCAAAAGAAAGGGAATTTCACGGAGATGTGACGAATTCCAATTTTGTTTCTTAAAATCTTTCAAGGACTTAAATAAAAGTAATGAAAAAACTGGACGGTTTCAAAACTTTGACGACTGAGAGTCGGCGGATCGAGATGGGATAAGTTGGGTTTTAAAGATTTTGACGCGGGCATCAAGATCATGTACGTTACCGTGGAACGTATTGATCCAGAGTTTTAAAACTTAAAAACCTACCATTTTCGAGATAACGCACGATATAGGTCCGCACGTGCCTCGTGCCATCTTGCATACCTGCCGTTGTCATGGCAACTTTATATCAATTTGAGTCTGTTAACAAAAACTTTTAATGAGTGGGAAATTATATACTGTTTCCCATGACCAATCCTAAAGGGCACTGTTAAATATGAATACTTCACATAGACAATGTTATAGCTAGATCTCATTGCCTAACTGCTAAATTGAAGAGATGTTTTCCAGTGGGGTAAGCTAATTACTTATTAAGTATGAGCTGTAACTTCAATATAGTCATTACAAACTATGTAGCTTCACCAAATGTGTGTGTTAAATAAATTTTTTTAGTAATATTATATTGTTTATAAGAATAAATATGTTTTCCTAATATAGCTTATACTTCTAATGTATTAGGATCTAATGCGAGAGCTCTCGCCCGGCTATACTATTTATTTCAATACTGTTCCAGACCTGAGTCATCAATGCATCTCAGGATATGACTTCATTAAAGAAAATATAGAGAAAATAACGATCACCCCACCCAGTATTACTAAAAGACTGGATCAAGAAAAAGAAGTAAAATTTTCAATGAGGATTCACAAGAAGTTGAGTACGATTCCCAGTTAAAATAGCTTATATTGAATAAATCAGGGATAAACATTCCAGGAAATGATCCAAGAAAAAAATCACCCTATTACAAGATTATTACTAAGCATCAAGATGTCAAGGATAAACCAGACAGGATAAAGGGGTTCTATTGCCAACTGAGGGTCACTAAAACTCAGCCTTATTTCATTAAACCTTATCCCATAGCAAATTACAAAAGGGAAGGAGTAAGAAAAAAGTTAAAGAAGATGTTATAAAGCAATATAATTCAGAGAAGCCAAAGTAATTATATAAATCATATAGTAATAGTAACCAAATCGAATAAGATTTTGTTAGTAGGCTAGGGAGCTCAATGAAAGACTAGAGTCCGATCGTCAAACTTCAAACACAATAGGAGACATTCTACAATCATGTGGGCAACAGAACCATTTCACCACCATTGATCTCACAAAATCTTTTTTGGCAAATAACCCTTAGACCCAGGAAGTATGAAATATATCACAATTTATGTTCGAAGGTCAGTTGTACTGTATCAAGGTGGATTCCGACCGGGAAGATCGACAATAAACCACATTTTCAGTATGACAATGATACTGGGAATGGAATGTGGGACAGCATCGCCTGTTTATAGACTATAAGCAAGCTTACGATGGTATAGACAGAAATTTCCTGTATGAAAAATTAAAATTTCTTGGATATCCCATGAAGCTTATCAAGATGGCCATGCATGACAGCAAAGGAGTAGTGATAATTCAAGGAGAACTTTCAAAGCAATTCAATATTCAGAAAGGTGTTAAGCAGGGAGACTCATCCCCAGTATTATTTAACATGGTACTAGAAGTAGTCATGAGATCAATCCGCACAAGGACAGAGGGATGTATATACCATAGATTGACACAGCATCTAGCGTTTGCAGAAGATGCAGTGATCACAGGAAGAACAACCAATGCGCTACTTGGAGTGTTCGAGAAGTGCGAAGAAGCTGCTAGGAAAGCAGGACTGGAAATCAATACGGAAAAAAATAAATATATGATAACCAGCAAGGAAGAAAGAGGGAGCTGGATACCGCTTCGAGAGAGGTACCACAATTTAAGTATCTGCGCACTGTTATCACAGGGGATAATAATATTAGGGAAAAATTAAGGCAGTGATAGTTGGCAATAGATGTTATTGGTCCCTAATGAAAATTTTTCGAAATCGGGATACATCCAGAGCCCTCAAAATAAGAGTGTACCGTACGGTCCTGTAACCAGTGGTTGTGTATGGAAATGAGTCCTGAACGTTGACACTTAATAATGAAAGGCTATTAAACAGAAGGGAGAGAAAAATCTTCAGAAGAATCTTTGGTCCTACAAAAGAAGAGGATCGCTGGCAGATGAAGACTAATGAGGAACTAAGGAACCTGTATGAAACACACGATATTGTTTCCACCATTAAGAGTGACAGGATAAGATGGCTGGGGCACGTACAAAGAATGGAGTGTGGTAGGCTCCCTAAAATGATGATGGAGGGACACCCAGGTGGAAGGTAGACTTCGTTGGCTGCAGGATGTGGAAGAAGAATTTCGGTCGATGGATGTATACGGATGGAGAAGGGAAGCCGAGGACAGGTCTGAGTGGAAGAGGATCACTGGATCAAGGAGGCCAAGGTCCTGCAAGGATAGGATAGGTCAGTTGTATGAATTCGTAAGGGTACCATTTACGTTGAGAATTTCTTTAGCCGCACTTAGTCGAGATTTAACCCTTGTTCTGGAAGAATTTATGGGAGAAGTGATGATCTATTGTGTATGAGCCAGGAACCTTATCAACATCTAGGCCACTTGCATATATTTTCTAATAAATTGAAGAGATGCGGAGTAACTATAAATTTAGATAAATTAAATTGATTTTTTTCGGAGAGAGACAGAATATGTGGGCTTCATTTTATGAACAGATAGCTTAAAGTCGCAGTATGATACAATAAAAAATTCCTTCGTCTAAAATGTGTAAGAGACTTGAAAAGTTGAATTGGTCTCACTGATTTTTATCAGTGTTTCTATGGGAACTGGGCAAAACACCAAGCAAATTTAATCCATATACTAAAAAATCGACATGGACTCAGAAGGAAAGAAAGCTTTAATCAGTAGAAAAACTCATTCTTCGGTAATGTGATGGTGAACCATCCCGACTTTAACAAAACAGGCGGATTCGCGGTCGCAGCACAATTACTTCAGGAAGGAAAAGAAGGGAAATTAGGTGTTGTTTTAGACGCTAGCAGAACTCTAAAAGGAGCAGAAAGAAACTACACCACAACTGAACTAGAACTATTAGTCAACTTATAGGTAACAAACAAATTCATAACCTTTATGACTGATAAAAAATTCTTTATTGAAACGGATCACAATGTACTCACTTTTACAAAAAATTGAATTAAACTTTTAAACCCGCAGGGACTAGTCAAAGTGCCAGACTAGTGGGGAATAACGCTCCCCCGGGCTCCTGAGTTCAGTACACGGCACTCTCACATAACAGAACAGCACACATTACACTTACTCATACACAAGGTCATATACAGTACACACCTCAGGGCCACCTTCACTGAGAAGACCCATGGTTGGGTGGGTATAACCAAACCACCAGTTGTCCCGAGGATACGGGGTCTCTAGCACTGGGCCAATCACCCGTCTGGAGTAGAGCAGATTCAGAGAAACCAACCTAGCCTCGGATGTGGACAGTCTTAAATAAACAGTATAAAAGGAAAATAAAAGCATTTGAAACCCTCAACGTAAGTGCCTTGGATGACCCAGAGAAAAGGGCCCTCTTTACAGAAAGCCTGGAAAATAAATTGAGAGAAACGTCATTCGATGGAGACGTGGAAAAGATATGGAAGGCACTGAAAACATGTATCCTGGAAACAGCAAATACAGTATGTGGGAAGAAGAGAGTGTCCGGTAAAGGAAAGCGGACAGATTGGTGGACCAATGATCTTCAACGACTGGTTTCTCAGAAGAAGCTTGTCTGGAAAGCATACCTTAAAGATAGAACTGAAGGAAAGCTACATGTTTATCGAATAGCCAGGAATGAATGTAAGGTAGCCATACGCCAGGCCAAGAAAAAGTCATGGGAGGATTTTGGTAAAAGGCTGAGCGAGGACCATCGCGAATCTATAAGAACATTTTGGCGAAAAGTTAAAACGTTAAGAGGAAAGCAATGCAAGCCCATTAGAAATGTAAAAGGTAGCGATGGAATCGTACTTACAGACAAGGAAAAGATCCTTGGCAGATGGAAGCAATATTTCCAGGAGCAATTCTCCGAAAACCCAGAAACAGATCATTACCATGAACGAGAGTCCAATATGCAGGAAAGCCTGGAGGTTATAGAATAAGAAGAAATAGAAAATGCAATCCGTAAGCTAAAAAGAGGTAAAGCATCAGGAAGGGATGGAATTGCACCAGAGTATTTGAAATATGGTGGTCAAGAACTTCTTAAAGCACTTCAATCGCTGTTCCAAGAAGTGTATGACAGAAAGAAAATTCCCAGGGACTGGAAATATTGTATTATCCTCCCTATTTATAAAAAAGGATGCACAACAGACTGCAAAAATTATAGACCCATTAGTTTGCTATCCGTAGTCTATAAACTTTACACTTCTATCCTAGAAAAGAGACTTCGGCGGATTGTAGAAGGGCAATTAGAAGCGGAACAGGCTGGTTTTCGTCCAGGCCGACAGACGCAGGATCATATCTTTGTTCTCAGAAATATTGCTGAAAAAGCTTGGGACAGAGATAAGAATCTATATCTTGCATTTCTTGATCTGAAGGCAGCGTTTGATGTGGTCCCAAGAAAAGAAATTTGGAATGCACTAATAGCCAAGGTTGTACCTGGAGACTTGCTGGCAGCCATACAGTCAGCCTACCAAGGTGCCATGGCAGTGGTAAGAAGAAATGGTATGGAATCGGAACCTTTTCCAATTGCGAGAGGAGTTAGACAGGGAGATAGCTCAAGTCCCCTTCTATTTATAAACGTTAGGACGAAATCCACAAAATCTGCAAGCGCCGAACTGCATGGACAACAATCGGGAAATGGAATATGAGAACTGTCCTCGTTCAAAGCCTGTTATACGCGGATGACATAGTCCTAATAGCCGACACCAAGACCAAACTACAACAAGCTCTGGTAGAATGAGAAGAAGAGTTGCTCAGGAAAGGGATGCATATTAACACCTACAAGAGTAAAGTGCTGGTTATGGCGAGGGAAGAAGAGGAAGATGTCCAACTCATCTGCAATGGCGAGACACTTGAGGTAGTGAAGGAATATACCTACTTAGGGACCGTAATTAGTAGCTCGGGTAAGATAGACGCCGAAATATCAAACAGAATAAGTAAGGCGAATCAAGTGTATTACCAGATTACTAATAGCATTATCGGCCACCGAGAAGTAGATAAGAAGACCAAAATGCATGTATATAAGTCTGTTTACCTACCTACACTCACCTATGGCGGAGAAAGCTGGACAACACTGGACAGGCACTCTAGTCGCATAACGGCAGCGGAAATGAGGTTCCTTCGCAGATCTGTTGGGAGAACTAGAAGGGATCGCATTAAGAATGAACGCATTAGAGAGCAACTAGACGTTACAGAGCTTAAAACCACTCTAGAAAGGCGGCAACTCCAGTGGTTTGGTCATGTCTGCCGGATGAACGAGGACACGAATCCTAAAAAGGTATTAGAGGCTCGACCCACAGGAAAGAGACCACGCGGACGCCCCAGAATTACGTACCAAGAATATATCCAAAGAATTGGAAGTAAAAGAGGCAAATCGCTCAATGAGATGAAGCGGCTAAGCAGGGACCGAAAGGAGTGGTTACGCTGAATTGAGGCTCCTCGACGCTAGCTAATGGCATAAGAGGAAGATAAAGAAGAAGAAGAAGAATTAAACTTTATGAAGAAGGTAAAACAAGACAAAATATTAGCTTTAGTAAGAAGTTTTAACGATGATTACACACCTTCAGATCTAACTGGAGATATATTAGAAAATTTGAAAGATCAAGACACGGAATCTAATAATATGTAGGAGAATCTTGGTTGAGGGTGCAGTCAATAAATAAACACACAAATAAGAAAAAACTTATTATGATGTGTGCAAAAATTTCGGCCTAAGTTTTAAGCCATCATCAGGGCTAAGAAAAAACAAGATAGAAATAGATGTAACAACAGTGGCAGTACCAGCAACAGTAAAAACCAGTTAACAAACAGTAAGATAAGGCAGTAAGATGAAAAAAGAAAATAAAGTATAAAGAAAAATATGCTGATCATAATGTGAATAATAAGAAATAAAGAAAAATATGTAAATAGATAATGAAAATAAAGATATTTAAAATAATGTGAAAATATAGAAAGAAAGATAATAAATGATATAATAAAATACATGAAAAATACTAATTATAATAACTACTAGAATGAAGATTTAGGAGTAAGAAAAGTATAGTGAGATAATTATGTTAATACGAATAATGTAAATGATTTATATGTTTGATATAATGAAATATATGAAACTAAGTATGTAAAAAATAACAAATTAAAATAAAGTAGAAAGAAATAAAGAAATCTATCTAAGTTTAAACACAGAGTAATATAATCATAAGTAATTATCGAATGTGGGAAAGAAAAATAAAACAATAAGGTTAGAGAAACAATTAACAGGATGAACATAATTAACAGGCTCGAGAGGAAGGAGAAAAAATACTTAATAACAAGAAAACATACCTGAGTGACGTAGAGTCAAGCGCCAACTGAATACGACAGAGTATGACGTTAAAAACAAAACAACCAACTTATTGGTTTGATAGATGCTGAGATTTAAATACAACACTGGATTAAGAGGTAAAACTATTGATTTAAAAGACTGGTTAAACTTACTACTAAAGGTTAAAAAAGTATCGATTAAATAATAATGGAATTAGAATAAACCAAAATTGACAGTTAAAAATCATAGCATAGTGGTGTAATGAAAAAAGGTGGGAATTATATACAGTGGGTCAAAAAAGTATTGGCACACTCAACTTTTTGTTTGTTTCATTTTGAAAAAATCAAAAATTTATTTTTTAAACATTTTTATTTCATATAAGATTGAGAAAAATACACAATTGGAAAAGAAATATTGAAAAATTACATAAAATAACAATCAATTTTTAAAAAAATTCACTTTTACTCACTCAAAAAAGTATTGGCACACTATGAATTACACTCTTGTGTGGTGTTTTAATTTAATGTTTTTATGAACTAATATTTGGTCATCATACCGTCGGCATCTATGATAGCCTGGAGTCTTCTTGGCATTGATGAAACAAGATTTTGAGTCACTTCTTGTCCAATTTTACGCCATTCCTCACCCAAAGTTTCTTTTAGCGCACTCTTTGAAGAAATTTTATTTTTCTTTACTTTCTGGTCCAACAGATACCATAGGTGCTCTATCGGATTTATGTCCGGAGATTGTGGTGGCGTTTTCATTTGCCTGCGAACGTTGTACAGCATCCACTCTTTTGTTTTATTTGCTGTGTGCTTGGGGTCGTTGTCTTGTTGAAATATATATGTCTCCTTGATCCCCAGCTTTTTAAGTCATGGCGCAAAATGTCCACATATTTTTCGGCATTCATAATATTGTCAATGAAGGTCAAATTACCTTTAACGTTTCATGACATGCATCCCCAAACTAGAACACTTCCACCCCCATGTTTCACAGTGGGCCTCACATGTCGAGCTTGAAATTCGGTATTGGGTTTTCGCCAAACATACTTGCGGCCATCAGAACCGAAAATATTAAATTTGCTCTCATCTGAAAAAATTACATTTTTCCAGAACTCTAGGTCGTTGTTAACGTAATTTTTAGCAAACTCGAGCCTTTTTTTGTAGTTGACCTCCGGAATATATGGTTTTCTCCTTTGGACCCTGCCATAATAATTAAATTTATGAATGGCATTTCTTACTGTCTGTAAAAAATGATAGAACTTGTGCTATCATGGCTGCTGATGAAGTTGGATCTCTCTCAACAATCCCGCGTATACTCCTTTGTTCCCTTTCATTGAATTTTGTTGGTCGTCCCGAACGAGGTTTGTTTGAAACCGAACCCGTCGTAATAAACTTTTTTACGATATTTCGAACTGAACAAAAACTAATTTCTAGCCTGTTCGCTATTTGTCGGTAGCTAAGTCCTTTAAAATATAATTTAATTATTCTATTTTTGAAAATCACACAATATTCTCCAGTTTTGCCCATGCTGCTAGGGCAAAGACTGCATCTAAATGTTGATATAGAATTAGTGTCAATCCTCATTTCTAATCTATTGAAAGAAAAAGGATTTATTTATTTTGACTGGAGCTAATAGTAAACTTTAAAACTGTGCCAATACTTTTTTGACCTTCAAAATTTACTATGTTATGTTTACTTTTAATTCGGTATTTGAATTCCAAACATTCATCATTTCTAAAATATAATTTTCAAGAGCCTCTTTTAAATTAAATATTATTTCTGGAAAATATCTTAATCCTACTGAGATTTGTGCAAAAAGTGGGGTGTGCCAATACTTTTTTGACCCACTGTATATTGAAATTTAATCACTCCTACTATATATTATTACGGTAGTATAGATCCCTTTTCCGGCTCTCAGGAGCGATGGATTTTGACGAGTGAGGTATCAAAAGAAAAGGAATTTCACGGAGAAGTGACGAATCCTGATTTCGTTTCTTAAAATCTTACAAGGGCTTAAATAAAAGTGATGAAAAAAATGGAAGGTTTCAAAGATTTGACGATTGAGAGCCGGCGGATCGAGACGGGATAGGGTGGGTTTTAAAAATTTTGACGCGGGCATCAAGATCATGTACGCTCCTACGGAGCGTATTGGTCCAGCGTTTTAAAGCTTAAAAACCTACCGTTTTCGAGAGAATGCACGATATAGATCCGCACGGGTCTCATGCCATCTTGCGTACGTGCCGTTGTCATGGCAACTTTATAGCTTTTAAAGCCAGTTGAGACTTTTAACAAAAACGTATTAATAACTGTGAAAACGTTTTGTAAATAAAATATTATTTTTATGTTTCCATGAATGATAGAATACTAAAAACAGAAAGTGGTATAGTAGAGTGTTATTGCTTAAATGTTAAACTGAGGGGGTACTTTCCAGTAGGGCAAGTTAATTACTTAGTAAGTATTAACTATTACTTGAACATAATCATTATAAACTATTATAAAGCTTCACCAAATGTGTGTGTTAAATAAACTTTCTTGATAATATTATATTATTAATCGCTTATACTTCAATTTCATTAAGATATGTAATGCAAGAGTTCTCGCTCCGGTATACTTGTTTAATATACATATTTTGTATGTATAAGTTGTCACCAAAAAAAAAAAAAAATGAAATGGATAAGTAAATAAAAATCAAATTAAATGTGAAACTGAATAAGAAAAGGCAGTTAATGAGCCTTATGGTCACATTGGGGTAAATAATACCATGAAATCAACAAGTAGAAATTTCCATATTCGGGATCAGTGCAATATCACCACTCATACCAGAATCATGCGAAGCCTGCCATTTCAACAAAATTGCTAATAAAGCCTATTATGCAGAATACCAAAATTATGCTCAGCAGACCACTGAAACTCGTCTCAGTAGATTTTTATGGACAAGTGTGGTATGAAATACATAACAGTAATTGTTGATAATTTCTCGAAATATATTAAGTTGTATAATCTGAAAAGAGCCACTACCAACACAGTTGTAAGTCTTTGTGAGGATTATAGGAAACCAAAGAAGGTATTTTCCCATATTAAGTCACAATTTAATAATAATAGATGGAGAAATTTGTAACAGGTACTAAATATTAAGTTTATATATTCATCAATAAGACACTCGGAGAGAAATATTAGTGAAAGAGGTAATGGCAGGACAACAGATCAAATGGGCAAAATGTACTACTAAAATTGAAATTTATTTAAACAATATTTTCCACAAGAGCATAAATGCGTAACGTAAGGAATTCTTCCATAGCCACCCCATGGGAGAATATTATAAAAAGAAGGAAATTTTTAAATAATCAAGAAGGCTTATAACATTTGGTAAGATCAAGTATTTAAATAAGCAGATTAAAAAATAAAATTAGAAAGGATAATTCACATCAACTATGCCAGTTTAATATTGGAGACAAAATATTAATTAAATCATTAACAACAGTAAAAGACACGACTGGTCAAATTTCTAAGTTCATCGCTACATATGTTAAGGACCATTTGTCATTATGAAGAAATATAGGAAAACAACATACCTATTAGCAGAAGTTGGAAAGGCTAAAACGATCCGGGAAAGATTGCCTAAATACTTACGAGAGAAGCTCCATATAACGTTATTAAAACCCTTTGTAAGATCAATTATTATTTAAATTGTTTTTATTAAAATGGCACCTGTACGAGGCTTAGCCAATCAAAATTATCCAATAAGCTGAGGTATCATTACAAATATATGATATTTATTACTGAAATGATCATACTGAAAACATTCATTTCTGTCCATAGTAATAAATTAAAAATCAAAAATACAGCATCAATTCTTAAATATGTTGTCATATTCTTTCTATCAAAAAGACTGATATTCTTAGTTGAAAATATTATAAGGCATCACTCAGCAGAAGTTTATGTAATTTCCTTTACAAATCCATGATAAAACATTTTATACATACATTCCCCAACGTTATTATCGAACTTATAATACCAGGGAAAAGTGACGTATATTAATTAAATTAAGTCGAAACTCCGCCACCATATGCATTTCTGCCCTTGTGATACAAATGAAAACCATCTAATTTAAGTCTAGTATTTTGATTCAACAATATTTTGAGCTAGAATGTTTAATAGGAGAGGAATTGGGTGCTACACTGAGCAGTTCAAATGAAAAATACAAGCAGTAAGGTTGGCAGTCAACCGTTCCAACTGCTAAAGTGGGCAGTTCCAGCCAAAAAATCCATTTTTCGCTTGTAGGGTAACCTGATATTTTAAAAAATAATATGTGGTATTGAGGACATCAAAACAAGATTAAATACCATGAGATTGCTTTATTATAAACTTAATAAATTTTCTTTTCATTTTTACCATATTTATAATAGTCTATGGTTATTTTGACAATTTACAAATATTTTTTGCACAGTCTTGCATTTACAGTAAAAAAAATGTAATGGGTAATACAAATTTTATGAATAAATGTACGACAAGTGTTCTTTTTAAATAGGTTTACATGAAAATATGACTAAAAAATACAACTTTTTTTTCCAGATGACCTTTAATAAAATATGAATAAATGAAATAAATAAATATTGAGAAAAAAAAAAATGATCTAATTTAACTAAGAACCAGTGGTAACTTAATTTTAGGAAAAATCCTTTGGCCTGCGAGTAAATAGAAAAATTAAAAAATAAGTAGTATTTTGATAAAAATGAATTTTAAAAAAATGGTTTCATGGATTGTGTTACTAGTCTGAAAACTCTAAACAGTCTATTCATATAAAATGGATTTAAGATATAAAACTTAAATAATCAGAACCGAAGTTTCACCTTTTGATCATTTAATGTTATCTAACTATTAATTAAAAATAGACTAAAATAAAATAATAAGTAGAAATTTAAAATATGTGTTACTGTTTTGTTTTCAGTGGTTTCAAAATGCAGATTAACTAAACTGATAACAGTTATATTTCAAAGCAATAAGTACAACTCAACTTCATTGTACGAAACACTGTTATCACTTCGTAGCTCTTTACACTTCGTAGTTCGAACAAATTAAACTTATATCTTATGTGTTACGACCTACGTTATGTACGTATAAACAATGAACAAGGTATTTAGCCAACATTTATTTTACACCTTGCAGAAGTAATAAGAACCAGAATTTTCGGTTCCACTTCTAAATCGAATTGTTCGTAAACGGCACATAAACAATAGATCAATAGAGACCAATCAATCGTAAGAACAAAATTAACGTACATGTCAAGCAAAACTGAAAAGGTACTAGAGCATATGCAGTATTGAACTTTGATAGATTTGGTAACGTTTGTCGATTATTTATGGTGTTCAAGAAATTGCCTGATGCTCTCTCTGTCTCTGGTTAACCATGCAGCATTCAAGCGGACCGATTCGACAGCTTGGCTGATGCTACGATCCAAGCAGCTTGTATCTCTTGATGCAAAGAAGCTTTCGATTTCATCTGCCATTTCAAAAGTAGAAAAGTTTTCAACAGTATTCTTCACTAGGCGAGCCATAAGAAAACCTCCCTAAAAATAATTTGATATAATTAATATTACACATAACAAGAACCTTTTATTACTAATCATTATTAGACTACTATTTACACAGCAATAATTTCTTATTTTGAAACAAGTATAATCAATTTTTGATCAGGTGCATAGTGTATAAATGATCTTTTGGATTTGTATTAATACAAATGTTGTGATTCGGTGTTTAACGAAAAAAAAAAAAAAAAATTGCGTCTTATTTAAGAATAGATTAAAAAAAAAAAAAAAAACGCATGAATGTAAACTGATGAAGTTGATTTCAAGCTAGGTTCCGACAGGGAGTGAATCAAGAATGTGTGACACACCAACTAGCTTGCATCAGGAAGAAAGTGTCGTGAATCATTGACACAATTTAGCGTTTGCCATGCTTGAAAAGGTCTTCAGTTCAAATCGAAGCATCGAGCACAAATGACAAAGCTATTGAAAATTGTGTGGTTATTAATTCTTTCTTCATCATTTATTAATTATAAAAAAAAATTTTACCACTACAATCCATGAAAGGTCTTGGGTTCGATAGTATGCTTACCAACTGAAATCTTTCTGTTACTTATTAATAATAATGCTCACGTTCCAATCCTTCATGGTCATTTTGTTATTATTACTGTAAAAAATTAATAAACCTCAAAAATAAGAATTAATAATTTATTTTAAAGAATTAACTCCAGACCACAGTTCTGATAACACATTGGTTTCATGAAAGACTGTCTGAAAATCAAACAGGTTTGATTCTGCCACGCTTTGGTCATGAGCGGTTACTAACGAAAGCACCTTTAACAACTTCACGGTCACGCAGAAACGTACCCCATGAAAGTGTGGCTCACTGTCATGATTTCCGCACTGTGGAAACTCGGTATTAGTCTTATTATAATAAAACATCAGGGGTCTCTAAACTTTTTAGTGTAACTGTATTTTGTCTATATTCTGACAGTTAACCTGGTGCCAGTGCGTTGGAATGTGGCAGTTGTTGCCGTGCAAACCAAGCTGAAATCCCAATGGCTACGGCCAAGCTAGGCTTTTCGTATCAACATATTCATATAATTTATTATAGTAAAATGTTCCGTTTCATTGTGAATATCAGTTTATGTGTTTTTTAATTGATCATTAAATAAAACGACTGATTATTATTTTGTATGATTTACATACATTATTAATTTTATGATGTAATCAAAATAAACTCTAGCAGATGTTGGCCCATGGGCTGTAGTTTATTGACCTCTGCACTACATTAATATTATCAAGTTGTATTGAGATAAAAATCGTAGTTTATTTATTTATTCCTGAAATAAGGCTACAAAACAATTTTTGGTAAAGGTTCCGCAGAACTACTGGTGGGTGTGGCCTCTTTACAGACCGGCTAATTTTTTTTGCAGGGTCTGTACATCAAAAGCCAACTCTGTTGAGGCGGCCACTGACGATCACTTTCTTTGTTATTATATATTTAATTTATACTTTTCTTTTGAAAGATCACTGATTTCACCCATTTTTTAATCTTTGGGCGGGGATATCAGCCTGAACGAATTTCAGCTGGTTGTTATTTATTTGTTTGTACTTTATTTGTCTCTTGAATTTTTTATTTATAATTTTATAAGCTATTTTATTGAAATTAGGAGGTAATGGTTTATGATTCGTGTAGTTATAAAATTTATTTGTTTTCCTTAACTCAGTATGGTTATATTTATAGTGGGTTATTTTTTTTTGTTTTGATTCTTTCAGTATTCGTAAATATATTTTAATTATCTTTCATTTTATTCCTTTTAATTTGTTAGTATTAAAGTTTAATAATTTAACTAAATAGGTAAAGTGCCTGAAATTATATATTTCTCTCAACTAGAATCCATAAATGAAGAACTCATTTTTAATAAGTTAAATAAGTCATGGAATAAATAAATACCTTATCATAAATTGTAAAAGTTCTAAAACCAGATATAAATCATTAACAAACTATAAATTTCATAAAATAATTATAATAAAAACAAAAAATGTAATCATAAATTGTTAATATAGATAAACTATATTAAATAATAATATAAGGTTGGAGTGATTAGATTTTTTATTCCGATATCGAAGACTGACCTTATTCGGGACAGAAACGGCATTCGATGTACAGACCGTGCAAAAAACATTCGCCGCCCTGTCAAGAGGCCACGCCCACCAGTAGCTTTGCGGAACTATCACCCAATTTTTTCTTTTACTAGCTTATACTTGTGCGTTTGTGGATTGAAACCATCTTTACAGATTTTGTATTGATATCGAACTTCAAATAAGAAATGAATGCTTGGCAAACTATTTTATGGCCAGCCATTGTACAAGATATATGATCAGAATTTACTTCTTTCAAAGTTTAACAACTGAATTAAATTTCTTTTAAAAAAAGCCACGTTTGTACTTATGTAATTGTTAAAAAAAAACTTTTTAAAAATTCATCATTGTTTTCATTTTTCTCACTGTCTTTGTAATGTAAATTCATTCACTGTATATACCTTTGTTGTATATTTATTTGGCATATATTATTTTGCATTTGACATCCTCATGATGGTATAGAAGGATCAATCTAATTAGAGATTGATAAATAAATATTATTAATAATATAAATAAATATATTATTTCTATTTTTATTCTATCTTGTTTATTCAGCCCTGAAGAAGACCTGTAAAGTGGGTCGAAACATCAGTTCCTTATAAATAGTTTTACTATTTGTGATAAAAAAAATTTTATCGCCTCCCGGACCATCTCATTCCTTCATACAGTTTTACGTTCAACTATTGATTATTCAATATTAAGAAAATATTTTTTTTTTTTGCATTCAAACAAATATTAACAGAACAAACGACAAATAGACGAAAGTAAATACTAGAAATAAAATTTTGAATAAAAAATATTCGATGGTCTTTGTGTCTACTTTATTTATTTCTGGCACAAAAGTAAGAACTGAGAGTACGAATCGGGTATAAGCTCCGAGAAATTCTGAATTCAATCATACCCCACTGGATTGTGGCAGTAGCTTATATTTGATACAAAACAGGGTTTGAGCTTTTGGTTATTAATATATATGGATGATAGTGCTCTGGTTTCCATTGAAACCCATTCTAAACAGACAAATATTAGTAAAAATTTAGGATTTTAATTAATTAAAAAATCCAGGAAGTACCAACAAAAATTATAGTTGCACGTGAAGATTCTAGATTAAATTCTCTTAGAAACGGTACCTTCGTTTTTTTAATTGGCTCAGTACTTCGTCTGAAAAATGGATATTCCAACAGAAAATAAATTATGTGTTACATCGGCGCGAGTAACCTCGTCATACGCTAAAAATACACTCTGATCTGTTTTCCCAAACGCGCCAAAATAAGCATAACTTAAAACAAAAATATGCGATAGAAATTCAGTAAGCATAACTTAAAACAAAAATATGCCATAGAAATTCAGATGATATCTTAAGTATATTCAATTGTAATCATATACAAAATATAACTAATGTGTGTGTGTGTATATATATATATATATATAAAACTAACCTCATATCTGCTATGCAGTTCAATCCAATTTTGCTTCAAAAATTCCCAGGCAAGTTCTCGACCACCTTTGTCCAATGCCACAGAAATTATTACAAATACCTTGTCCTGCGGACGTACTTCATCCTGGAAACATAGTAGAAAATATAATTTAGATCTTATTACGATGTTAGACTCCATGTTTTATAAGAGTTATAACACTATAAATCTTTATAGGTACAAAATTGATAAATACTACTTAAAATATCAGATTTTTCACTTACAGACATCGCAAAGTCCAGAACTTTTGATAATATCTTGGTGTCTTTAAAGGCGCCAAGTGATCTGGAAATTCTTTCTTTTTCCTCTTGCAAAGTTTCTTCTTTATACATCTGAAAAATCAAGGTGATAAAATAAATCAAATATTTTATGTTTCAATAAATCATAGGATAATTTCACTAGTTAAAAAATACTGCTAATTATTACACAATGATTTATTATTTCCAAATGGTTACATATTACAAATAAAAAATTTATTTGGATTGCATTTTTAAAGCTTTGGTATGTCTCGAAAACACTTGATATTTTTCCTCTTTCTTCATAAATGGACGAGACACTGGAGGATAAACCTTTAATCAGCCACGATTTTTAAACCATATGACTGATGGTAATATCGAGTTCTAAGGATCATCCTGCGATGATCTGTGACTTCGGTGCCAAATCTTAAATTCGGCCCAGTAGTCTCGCAGAGAAGGTGTGGATGGCAGACGGACGATTTTTTTTTTATTCGGTTTTTGGATTTTACGTATCTTGAAATCTAAAACCTCAAATTTTGAGGTATTATTATTATTTTTTTTGGTTGATTAAAAAGGTTTATTATTCTCAATAATAAACAAAAATACATAATAATAATAATAAAAATAGGATTTTTATTTAACATCTCTACTACCATATGAATATGTCAAAACGGGAGCAGTATGTCATACTATTTTCTTTACTTTTTTTTTGTATTAATCATTTATATTTACACATAAATATTAGCTAATATTAATATTAATTTACTTCTATATAAACATTATTTAATACTATTAATTTGCTATTTGTATATTTTCTAAGCATTTATACATAAAAATAAACAAGAGATAGGCGAGGAAGGACCTTCCAAGTTGAAATTAACTACCTGCTATGGTCTCGGCACACAAGGTATGAATTTCAGCGCCTTTTATGTAACGGCCCCGGCAGTGAACATATTAAAACTGTTTTTATATTTAAATATTACAATCTGGCATATTTAAGGACAATAAATAGAAGATATAAACGTTCATATTAATATTGGGGTGAGTAAAAAAAATTACCGTTTCATGGGTCAAAATGAAGTTTATTTTTTTCTTATATATCTCTGTTTATTCTAATGTTGTTATTGGTATCTTTTTAATCCTAATACTATACTGAATCATTTAGTAAACATAATGTCTCTCTGTGAGGCTCAGTAATTGTTTGACATTCCATCAATCAATCAAATTCTACGACATTACTGGAAAAAGAAATTTTCAGCCGCCGAAACCACACGTTTGATACAGGAAGTTGAAGAGGAACCTAGCCTTAATGAGCAGACTGTGAGGAGGTGGTTCGCCAATTTAAAAGTGGTGATACAAGCTTGGAAAGGCAGCCGGGCTCAGGATGACCATCTGTTGTGGACAGCGAGGCTCTACGACACGCTATTGAAGATGATCTCTCAAAAAGTACTCGGCAGCTATTCTCCGAAGTGTGAATCGTCACTTAAAACCAATTAGATAAAGAGAAGAGAGCATGTAGAGAAGTTCCACATGAGCTCACCATACAGCAGGCCGAACGTCGCCTGGAAATATGCCGCATAAAACTTGCTGAAATGGATGCCATCGAACTTCAACCACACTTGACCTTTAGCCCTGACCTTGTGCCTTCGGACTTTTATCTTTTCCAAGCAATGGCTCTCTTTCTTGAGAGAAAAACATTTCGAGCATTGGAGGAGGTAAAAGAAGAATTTTTTCAGTCGAAACCCGAAGAGCGGTACCGGAAAGGAATCGAACAGTTGGCTTCTAGACGGCAGCTACCCATAGAACATAATGGATTGAATTTCGAAAGTTAGAAGAAATTTTATGTAAGAAAAAAATAAACTTCATTTTAACCCTTGAAACGATCATTTTTTTTTATTCAACCTGACACCATGTAAAAAAAAAAATAAAAAAAAAAATGAAAATCATTTTAATTAAAATAAAACTGCTTAATATATTGGACTAATTGAAAAAAAGGCAAGAATAATGGTTCATGAATTTCCACTGTCATAAAAAAAAATAAACCAACTGATAAATTCGCTAATTATTGAATCTAAGACATGAACAAAAGAAAACAAATAAAAGTTGGTAATATACCTTAATCATGGTGTCGTATGTCGATTCATCCCCGACCGAGAGAACTGCTCGGTACACTGAAGCTCTCAAGTCCGCAGGAATGATACATTTTTTACTGACATGGTCTGCGAATCTCTTTTTAGCTTCTTCAATAGTTTCTGGATCATCATAACTTCCCAATTTTGCAAGCACCAAAGATCTGAGTAGTTTGTCAAGATGGCCTAAACGAGAATTAAACATGTAATTAAAACAATATTTACACTTTTATAATTTTTTTTTTTTTTGAGATCCAAAACATGTGAATAATATATATCCAATAACTTTTAGTACCTGGAGACAGAGCCATGCTTGGAAATTATTTTATTTAATTAGTTAACGAGGATGAAAAAAATATGATATATAAATTAATTGTTGTACAGTCATGTACTTTACAATAATTTTACTACTCTATTAAACAAACGGCAATATCAACCCAATAAAGATGTAATGCAGACTTACTCAGGTCATCGTTGAAGAGCCTTGCATTGAAAGAAAACAAAACACTTCTTCTGTTCCAAAGTCTATTTTTTTGGCCCCTTCATTTTTAATAAAATATTAAAATTCATGGATTATACTGTTTTTTTTTTTTTAATATTTGAAATCATTAGTTAGTTGAGATTTTTTTTTATCTCTTCTGTCGCTCTTTTTCATTCATATTTTTTCCATTGGCCAGCTGGATTTTTTATTAGATAAGAATTTTTCTGGGGTAAATGATAACACCAATTGATTTCTGAGGTCCAAAAACCATCATTCTAAAAATATAAGCAAAATTTATCTACACAATTTTTAGAAATTGCTCGTATTAGAGCATAGGATAACCTAATATACTGTATAGGATTTCTTACTCTTGTCTTTCTTAATTTTCTCAATCACAGCTAGAATGATTGTTGCAGTTTTCTTTAATTTATGAAGTAAAAGCCAGGGATATTAATAAAAAAAAAAAAAATTAGACAGGTAGCTAATCAAATAACATTAATTTTACAAAAAGGAATAATTAAAAATTCCACTTTTCTTAGAAGTCTTTGAGATAGTTACTTATTTACTTACTTATAATATCCTGATTACAATGATAAAAATTATTTAGAGTTAATTTTAATATGAGGTGTCATTAAATTTAATAATTTTATACAAAAGACCCGATAAGTTTCTGGAATCTTCTAATTATTAATTTTTTTTATATTTTTAAATGTATTATTATTTTTGTGGCGCAACAACCCGATGATGGGTCTTGGCCTCCACTAATCGTTACAATTCTGTGCAGTTGCCATCCCCTGACACCAACGATGTCCCTCGAGTCAGTCACTACTCCGTCAATCCGCCTCAGGTCTGCCTCTTTTTCCAATCTCTTGGAGCAGCTCAGTAATTATTCTCTTCAGCATTTCATTTTCTTCCATCCATGCCAGATGCCCCGCCCATGGCAATCTGCCTAATTTTAAAATCTGGACGATGTTAGGCTCTATAAATGCTTGGTATACTTCCTGGTTAGTCCGTCTTCTCCAAATCCCATCCATGAACACTCCACTAAACATCCTTCGGAGAATCTTTCTATCGAAAATAAGGAGATCTTGTTCATTGGCTTTTGTCAGAGTCCAAGTTTCTGAGCCTTATAGCACAACAGGACGAATAAGGGTTCTATACTAAACATCCTTTGGAGGATCTGTCTATCGAAAATAAGGAGATCTTGTTCATTGGCTTTTGTCAGAGTTCAAGTTTCTGAGTCTAATAGCAGAACAGGACGAATCAGGGTACTATACAGATGCATAATGTATAATTTATTTTTGTCCTATTGTATTTTTTGTCTATCAATTCATAACTAACAACTAACAAAATACATATTTTTTTTAAAATATTTTCTTTGGTCACAATTAATAATAACAAAAAAAATCCGTAAGCAGTAGAACTCCGTCATTAGTCGTATTTTCACGTTGAAAAAAATATAAAAACGGGAGAATAAGAAAAAAGTTGAGACCCACAAAAGACAGTTCCCTAACATACCGAAATTTACATGAACTTTTATTATATGGTTCTGCCTCTCCGCTGACCTTCCATACAGAGTCTGGTACTTTTGTGTTTATAGGTAATTTAATTTCCTTTCGAATGCAACAGGTTTTGAGCTCCCTAACTCAACTTGGAGGGGTTTTAAAGATGCACAAATGTTTTAAAAAATCGGAAAACCCAGGGAGGTGGGGGAACCAAGTCGAGACCCCCAAAGGATACTTCCCCAACACCAACTCAATTCACATACAAATTTTCAGCCCTATAAACTAATATGGTGGAGCTGTAGCGATGCGCAAAACTTAAAAAACACCGAAATTTTAGGTAAACGTAACAAAATTTTGACTGGAATTTACCCGTTCTTTAATGGTATTAAATGGCACAGAATGCTAATGGTATAGAAAGCCCTACATACCGAATTTCAGCTCATTTGACCCAAAGGGGGCCAAGCTGGAGGTGCTCAAATGTAGCGGGGAAAAAAATAAAAATAAATTATATATATATATATATATATATATATATATATATATATATATATATATATATATATATATATATATATATATATATATATATATATATATATATATATATATATATATATATATATTCAACCCTCTGCAATAGTCTATTTTTTTCAGAGAAAATACGACTAAAAAAGAATTACCAAATAGGGTGTAAATATATTACAATATATAAATAAATAAATATATATATATATATATATATATATATATATATATATATATATATATAATTAAAATAATAATCCTCTCTTACTTTCATCCGGTCTAGGATCCCAGCCAACCCTCAGACTCACTGGTTTAAAAAGATCTCTTCCGAACTTCTTAAAGCTGTCCATGAAATCTGTATTGGAAATGAGAACCCTGAGCTTGGACAGGCAGTTTCCTATACTGAACCAAACAGTATAGTTATCCTCATCTTTCATCGCTGAAATCACCTTCAAGACCTGAGTAGTGTTACAGTGGCCAGCTTGTACCTGAGGCGATACAAATATGAGAGTTAATATCTTCTACTTTAAATGAATTGTTAAATGTTAAAATTTGATAATAATTACCAAAGCGAACAGATCGTCTACGATGCCCAGTCTATCAAGAGGAGGTAGTGACTTGTCTTGTATCGCAGGAATAAATTGGTCTAATAGGTTCTGTGGATACTGAGTTCGGTAAACACCAACGGTCCCTGGATTTATCTGTAATAGGTCACAATAAAGGCTAGATTTTAAAGACATGAATCAATTTATTTTTTTATTATGAATCAATTTATTTTTTTATTAAGATAATTCTGAATAATCACGCATCATATATGGTAATAACATTTCTTATTTCAAAATAAATAGAATAATTTACTTTTCATGACTAATCACACAATGTAAAGATGTCGTGTTGATTCACATCTAGTGTACTCACAATCTCTCATTTAGCATGCTATTCCCCGAGTTTCAACAATAGCATGGTAAATATCACAATAGAAATCAAGTCAAATAACAGGCTGAATTTAACAGACCTGATTTTGTGCTAAATGGCTGCCATATTGTTTTGTCAACTCACAGGTGTCAGTATGAGGTTTCAAAGCATCAAGTAGTAATTTGTTTACTTGCTTTACTTTGTTTTAATCTGATTATATCTCTTTATTTTAAAATTAAAAACATTTTAAAATAAAGAGAAAGATAAACAAGGTAAGCAAAATAAGATAAAGTTGCACCATCTTATCACAGAGAGCGCCACCGTTTCAATTTAGCAAGATGCAAGATAATACTTATGCTAGCCCACTCATAATTCCGAATATAGCATGCTAAATAAAATTGTGAGTGCCCTTATTGAATAAGTATTTTGATTAGAGTAGTATACCCGAGCGAGAACTCCCGCATTAGATATCTTCTAATCCCTAATTCCAAGTATAAGCGATATTAGGGAAACATATTTATTCGTGTAAACAATATAATATTACCAAAAAAGTTTATTTGGTGAAGCTAAATAGTTTGTAATGACTATGAAAAACATCTCTTCAATTTAGCAGTTAGGCAATTAGATTCAGCTATACCGTTTTCTATGTGTAGTTTTCATACTTGACAGTTACCTTTAGGGTTGGGCATGGAAACAAAATATAATTTCCCTCTCATTAAAAGTTATTGTAAACAAACACAAATTGATATAAAGTTGCCATGACAACAGCAGGTACGCAAGATGGCAAGAGGCCCGTGTGGACCTATATCGTGTGTTATCTCAAAAACGGTAGGTTTTTAAGCTTTAAAACATTGGACCAATATGCTCCATAGGAGCGTATATGATCTTGATGCCCGCGTCAAAATCTATAAAACCCAACTTATCCCGTCTCGATCCGTCGACTCTCAGTCGTCAAAGTTTTGAAACCTTCCAGTTTTTTCATTACTTTTATTTAAGCCCTTGTAAGATTTTAAGAAACAAAATCAGGATTCGTCACTTCTCCGTGAAATTCCATCGCTCCTGAGAGTCGGAAAAGGGATCTATACTACCGTAATAATATATAGTAGTGATATTTATCAAACCATTCCATTTTGACACTAGTAAGAATTTTTCATAAGAAATTAGTTTGTGCCTTGTTGAAAAATTTGTAAACAAATCAGGATACAAATACAGTAAACCCTCTTTATTATGAACTCGGATACAATGACCATTAAAGTGAACCAAAATCGAATCTCCCAGAAAAATGCATTGATTTTCTCATCTCATGGCACCTTCGTTATAACAAAATGATTTCGTTAATATGAACTGTGAACTACTTTGAAGCAGTCCTAGTGAGAAATAACTTGGTTACGAGGAACTTGAACAGCATAATACAATAATTAATCTTCCGTTCCTCAATGCAGATGTGGAGGCCACTCACTCAACTCTTTATGTTTGTTTACACAGCAATTTTATCAAGTCCCTCGAGCTAAAAGAATATTTACTTATTCTTCTCCTTTTATTTATACTATTAACTACCTGGATAATGGTTTAATGAGAACGGTTCATTGGCTATATGAATTGGAATGTTTTTTCTTCCTTTCCCATTCTAGCAAGCATTCCGAAAATCCTTTTTTCCATCAGTCATTAAGCTGTCCCCCATTTTAGTAATGTTTACTTATCAGAAATTCTCAGCTCAGTTTTGTGTTATATAAGTTAAAGAATTGTTCTGTTTCAACGTTTTTATTTTCTTATTTGATTAAAAACGTCAAAAAAAAGGAAACACGATATTCTTCTATATTAAATTCCAAATCTCACAAGTAGTGGAATATTGAGAATATTGAAGAAAAATAGATCACGGAGAAGCACAGATTTCCAAAGTCAGTATTATCTACCAATTTAATTGATACGTGTGCAGCCAGTGCTTCAACCTAATCTTCTACAAAGCTTCTGATTCGCGGGCCATTATAGATTTAGAACTAAACCCTCCCGAAACCCTTATTTGAATTTGCTTGTATTTGATAATATGGTGATCCATAAATATTGTGTTGATTTAAATATTTTTTAAAATCTAAATTATTAACCTACTCATTTATTTGTTTTTTCGGATATTTCGAGCTTATTTATATCTAACTTATGATTTTCTGGTTCCTTTGAGTTCATTGTAATGCAGGATCATTGTATTGCACTTCAAAGGTACTTTAGAATATTATATTACAGTCGAATCTCTGTTTATCAAACTTCCATATATCGAACTTTTTATTGGAATCTTGAATTTCTATAAGAAAAAAGATATTCTGTATATCGAATAAAATTTCAATACATCGAATAAAAAATTTCCAATTAAGAAAATATAAAATGTGATTGTCATCAAAAAGAGCCCTTAGCTTGTGTATGTAAGAATGGGTAATAATTAAATTTAAAAAATAGAATGTTACACTGGTGTGCAAAGCAATGGAAATTCGGGGAAGATCTTATTTCAGAAGAAGTACAGGAGTACCTAAATTCTCTGAATCTCTTTGCTAATATCGAGTGAAATTTTCATTTTAAATTCAGTGTTACTTTGCTTTTCTTGTTGTGAGTATTGCTCCTAAGTATAACTTCGGTGATGAACTGTACACAAATAGATATTAGAAGCTATTTTGCACGAAAACAAAAATAAATTAATTCTCATGCACGTTTGCATACTTTTAATAATGCCCTCATTAAATTATAAATGTACATTTGTAAATAATGTGCAATCACAGATGTATATTGTAAAAATTTTCAAATGATTGCTATTAATTGTTCAGCTTTGTTTTTCTTTAACCTTAAAACATTGTCTTTGATACTTCTTTAACCCTAAAGTATAGCTGCAATTGTCATAGCCTAAAAAGGATGACAAATTGCGATCTTTCTATATATCGAAAATTCCGTACATCGCTTCGCGATGATATATAGAGGTTCAACTATATTTAGTATTATATATCTTTTTTTAATGTATTTAGTCATAGTAGGAATCTACATATCTGGTCTTAGTAGTCTTATAATTAGATATACACTGTTGTTTTAATTGTTTTAGCCAATTTGCTTTAGGCTATGAAAAATTGAAGAGAAATTATTATTAATTTGATGAAAGTACCTTTTGAATCATTAGAAGACATGAGTGGATGAAAGTATTATGTAACAGATTCAAAGTTTTGAGAAAATGATAACTAAATTTTTTTTTTTTAAATACACGATCTATCCAATCAATTGAGAAATCATCAGATTAACCAAGAATCTTGGGTTGCTAATGTTACAAGATAAACACAACACTTCCATTTATAAGAATAAATCGCTTTTCATGGATTTGTTACATTCTTCATTATTCACTAATTGTTTAAAAACATTTTAAGATTTTTTTTTCAATAATTTGTAATTCCTATTAAATTTATATTTTGTAAAAAGTAGAAAAAAATACCTTGACCCAATCGTCAGGGGCAGCAGGTACTTGAACTTTGCCAGTCCTTGTCTCCAACACACAAGAATGAACGATATCGTTTGGCTTAGATTTAGTCGAAAACGTCAACGGGACCAACCATAAACTGGAATCTCCTAAAAAATAAAGCAAAAAAAAAAAAAAAGAGTTTCAATTAGTTTCTATAGTTGAAAATCATATAATATTTAACATAATGGAGTATGTTTTGTTGATCATAAGATATAAGGCAGTACAAGCAACAGTAAAAAAAAAAAATGCTAATAAACCGGAATGACAAGCATGATAAAATAAATGAAGTATAAAAAGAAAAAAAATGTTAATATATATTGTATAAATATAAAAGAGCAAAAACTCAAAAAGAGACATAAATTAATTGTTAGAAAGCAATTGGAAGAATTCAAAACACAATTTAAGTCTCTAATATACCGGCAACCAACTAACCAGTCAACGTTTCGCCAATTAAAGCATCATCAGGACATACAAAAATCACATCTATAAAAATCAAATGCAGCACACCTCACATCAATCGTCAAGAAAGTCGCATCAACCAGAGACAGCATATCACTCCAAGACATCCAATCACAAACTGGAGGCAAAGGGAGGTAGCATAACAGCAGTTGGGAAGGTTATAATCAAACAGCTGATCAACAGAAAACCTCTTTTCAAAAAAAAAAGTTTTCTGTTCATCAGCTGTTTGAGTATAACCTTCCCAACTGCTGTTATGTTACCTCATTTTGCCTCCAGTTTGTGATTGGATGTCTTGGAGTGATGTGCTGTCTCTGGTTGATGTGAGGTGTGCTGCATTTGATTTTTATAGATGTGATTTTGGTGTATGTCCTGATGATGCCTGAATTGGCGAAACGTTGACTGGTTAGTTGTTTGTCGGTATTTTGGGGATTTGAGGCTTTGTGTTTTAAAATATTCCAATTGCTTTTTATATATTGTAAATAATGAAAAATCAATTAATGAGAAAAGAGTGAAAGAAAGATTATGAATTACATGAAAAAATAAAGTACATTATACATGACATAAAAAAATTTATGAAAACTATTAATTAAAATGACTACTAGTATGAAGATTTGGAAGTATGTAAAGCATATCGAGATAGTTACGATAATATAAGTTTTGTAAAAGATTACAATGATGTTAAAAATACTAACAAGTGGCTTATGAAAATAAGAATAATGCATTATTTATACATGAAAATAAAAAATGTATAATATAATATACTTTACATGAAGCCACCTGTGGCATGATTTTCCAGGATAAACGAAAAACTGATTTATAAGCAATGTCATAAAATACAATTTTATAAACTAATTATATAGATTAAGTTATGGTAGTTAAATAACTGTGAAACCACATGTGTGAAGACTGTCTTGGAAGTGTCTCATACGTGATTTCTGGCAGTAACTGTTTTCAAATCCGATAAATACTAATAATATTACTTTTGATCAATATAAAACATGTTATGTTTTTTTAACACATGAGTGCTTTTCACCAGCATATCAAATATTGTTTCTAATAAAATCAAAATGACCTAACCTAATAGCCTAGGTCACAAAGGAGGTTTCACAGCTGCAACAACAATATGCCAATATTTTAAATATTCGGCATTGCAAGATTACAGACTCATTGCTAAAGCTTAAAAATAGACAGCACACGAAGATCAAAATATACTTTTATAAAAACTTCTTAAGCTATCAATTAAGAATAAAAGTTATTAACATTCTATAAACTAATAAATAGTTGTATGTTAGAAAATAATAGTTATTATATTATATTATATTATATAATTATAGAAAATTAAAGGAAATCGACCCATACCCGCAGTATCTGCATCGGCACAAAATCTCTCTTGCGCAAGAGTCAACTCCCTCACATCTCCAATTTGTTTTGAGTCAGTCACTCGGATCACCGGAAAGCCGGTCTGCTTTGTCCAAGTTGACATCACATCTTTAACCGGTTTTTTTGAGGCTTCTTCGAGAGCGGCCCAGAGATCTTCTGTGAATGTATTACCATATTGATGACGAGTTAAGTAGATGTTCATACCTTTTCTAAAATCCTAAAACCGATAAAAATAAAATTTGACAAAGATTCATATTACTAATTATAAACTTTAACTAAAGAAAAACACTGGAAATTATTATACAATGGTTTACTATTTTGAAATGGATAATCCTAAAAACCAATAAAAAAAAAGTGTTTCAGAATCATAATAATAAAAAAAAAAAATTGAATTTTTTTTTTGGCTTTGCTATAATGGACGATGAAACACTTTAGATTAGTCTCTATTCTTCGTAAATGGTCCGACAATTTGAAACAAAATGGCAGATGGTGACGTCAAGTTCCGAGAATCATCCCAGGGTGACCTGTGATTTTGATGCTTAATTAAAAAACTCGGCCCAGTAGTCTCGGAGAAAAGCTGTGGATGGTGATGTATGAAACCACTTACTATGTTTCAAAATGGCGGATGGTGATATCGAGTTCCGAGGATCTTCCTGGGGTTATCTATTACGCCGGTGCTAAATCTAAAAAAAATTGGTCCAATAGTCTCATGGAAAAGCCATGGATGGTGATGTATGAAATCTCTCATTTGCCGCAAATATGTTTCAAAATGGCAGAGGGTAATGTCGAGGATCATCTATGTTATTTATATTCAGAATGTTATCTATTCTGCAGGTGGTTCTGGAGAAAACCTGCCTAGGGTGGACGGACAGATTTTACATATCTTGAAACGTAAAATCTGAAATTTTGAGGGAGATTATTATTTTTACTTCCTTGTACGAAGTAAAGGAAGTATTGTAATCGCGAAAATTTTCGGTTTTGATTTCAACGGAAATATCCATTTTGACCATCCCTGAATCCATTTTGACTAGTTTTGTCGTGGCGTCTGTACCTACATTCGTTCGTATTTCGCATAACTCAAAAACGGTTAGCCGTAGAAAGTTGAAATTTTGTATATAGGATTGTTGTAAAATCTAGTTGTGAACCTCCCTTTTTGGTCACTGCTTAATAACCGGAAGTGGTACTCTACTTAAAGGTCATAAATGATTTCCATCAAAAATTATATTAAAATACTTTGCAAAACTTCTCAAATTTGGTATTTACAACTTATATATTTATTTAAATAACATACTAGATTTTGGCCTAAATTGGAAAACCGGAAGTGGTACTTTATTTGAAGGTCATATTAGATTTTTAATAGAAAATTTTTGTAACCCCCCTCAAAATTTGAGGATGTTTTATGTTTCAAGATACGTAGAATCCAAATATCGAATAAATAAAAATCCGTCCGCAAAATTTTTTTTTTTTACTTCCTTGTATGAAGTAAAGGAAGTATTATAATCACGAAAATTTTCGGTTTTCAGATTTCAACGGAAATATCCATTTTGACCATCCCTGAATCCATTTTGACTAGTTTCGTCGTGGCGTCTGTACGTACGTTCGTTCGTATTGCGTATAACTCAAAAACGGTTAGCCGTAGAAACTTGAAATTTTGTATTTATTTTTTTTTGATTGGTGCTTTTATTGTATTTAAGCGAAAGCTAATGAAGTTCCCTACAAAACGAAATTAAAATCATTTAAATCAGACCGTTATTAGCTGAGATATTGCGTAAGGAACTTCTGAGACTTATTCTTCTGGCAGCTAGTCATCCTGCTTCCTGACTTATTTATTGGGCTTCTCATTTCCTCGTATCTCTCTGTTTTATTCTTCCTTGGATTATTTCTTTGCTTCCTTTAGCTTCCTTAGTCTTTCCTTTTTTTTGTTTTCTCCTTGAAGTGCACATCAAATATTTCCTCTGTATCATTTCACATCACAGCCTACTTGTATTGACAGAGTTTTTTAAATTAACACTCTCAGTTAGTTCAGCACTCTCACGTCGATCATCTTATGACAAGCTTCAAATTTCTTTCCCTTTGGTGCCTACTGCTTCATTTTTTTTACTTGGACAGAATAGAAATTTTTGAAATATTACTAAGTGGAAATAATAAACCATTGCGTAATAATTTGCAGCGTTTTATTACTTTTTTCAAAAGTTAAAATTGAGTCTAAAATACTAGTTTTCCTCCCCATTTGTGAGATCAACAAGTCTTCATCATGAGAATAAGATATTAGTTAAGTGGGTTTTTCCGCTTAAAATGTCGAAACTGTCCATTTCTAATGCTTTATCCAGTGATATTGACAGTTTTATTGTTGTCATGAAACATGAAGAAATAGCTTGGAAACTAATTGCCCACTGAAGGAAAACGACATATAATAATGGAATGAGACCTCCAGTGACAAGAGTGTGTGTGTATGTGTGTCAATAGATGGATGACGGGACTCCGAGTGTCGTTTTTACTGCAATCTTCGGAAACTAGTAACCAAATTCAGTACCACTTTTTGAGCCACGGATTTATAATTTAATAGGCGTACAAGGAAGTCATGCGTTGCCCACATCAGATATTTTTTCTAGGTTGATTAAGAAGGTTCATTATTAAAAATAATAAAACCAAAAATGAAACAGAAACATGAATGAGGATGAATTTAATAAAATATTTCAACAATTTGCATAGAAAAGATAAATCTCACAACTATCTAATCTATAGATATAACATATAGAATACTAGTATCCCTATAGTTGCTGGTTAATTCATTCTGTGTTAGTTAAATCCATCAAAACATTGAACGCTACAAAAAAAAACAACGTACAATTGGGAACTATGAATTCAAAGTAAAAAGTATATATCATTATTTATGAAAAAGTGTAACTCGAGAGAAAAATAAATTTTCTATCAGAAATACTTTATTTATAAATATTAATAAACTTACACTATCTCCCAGGTACCGATGTAGCATCCTAATAACAGAAGCACCTTTGCTATAAGAAATATCGTCAAAGATTTCATCGACTTCTGACGGATGTCCAACTGGAATCTGAATAAACAAAAACATTTCCTCAGATAAGAGACAATACAAAATAATATAATTATGAATAAAAAAAAGAAAATATTAATACCTCAATTGGATGACTTGACTTGAGACAGTCCAGTTCTAGGGCTCTTGTATAAATATCAGAAACGAACTGAGTCCATATGTCATATTCCGGGAAAAGGTGCGCTACACAGAGGTTTTCGACAAAAGTAGCATATCCTTCATTGAGCCACAAGTGAGTCCACCATTCCTAAAATTTCAACAATAGAATAAAATATTTAAAAAAAACAAGTACAACTACTACACACTTGGGTTCCGTAGTGGGTTACGGATGTACTGTTTCTTCAGTACCCACCAGGTTTATCACCCAAACCAAAGAAGGTTGATCACTTTATAGTGGCTGGGTGAGCCACAGGTTGGGTCTCACAACACACAGTTGATAAAACACAAAATAAATTTTCTGCCAAAGCCGGACTCGACTTTGCATAAAGCATACTATTTTTTTAAATTAGAAGTTTCAAAATATTTTGGACCCTAACATTGGAGTTAAGTAGGTCTCCGGTTAACCTTGTCCTGTTTTATGTTGTTTCGTTACTATTTCGTTTCATCTTAACAGCCCAATGCACGTTTAATGTCGAGGTGTCTCGTTATTGCGTCGTCCGTACCCTCTGTTGTTGTTTGCTATCACAGTTCTCGTAAACCAATTTTGTTCTTTTTCTTTTCATTTTTATAGTTAATTTAGTGTAAGTAGTCACTTCTTAGCGATCGGTTCTTCGTAAATTTTAATCAGTTTTAAATCTCTCACAAAATAAAATGCTCTGACAATGCAGTGAAAAAAAAACAAGAAAAATTACTTCTTTAAATATGAAATGTATTTATTAAGCCATTTTGAAAAAATAGAATGAGCTTTAATAATGGCAGAAATTATAGGAAATTAATGGAAGAAATGATATTCGTGTGGTATGTAAGGCCGTTTCGTGTCAAAAAAAAAAAAAAAAAAATAGAAATTACGGGATTGGCTCTGACTATAATTCAAACTGAGGCTAATAAGGTAAGAGCAAGTATGAAAAATACTTCTTCTAATAAAATTTATTTAGAATTCAAATCTTGAAAAATAATATTTTCTTTTGTATTTAAGTAAATAGTTTGAAATAAATCTTTTTAGTACATTTTTTTTTGTTATAAATGATACCTTACACCCAAAACATAAATTATGTATTCAGTGAAACGTTTCAATTAACGCCACTGTTTTCAGGTCTCTAACGACGACATTACTTACATCACAAACGACAACATTACATAGTGCATATGTCAGCTATAATTTATCTTTTATCTAACTACGGTGTAGCCAGAAGGAGGGTAATATATATAGTCTGTCGGTTTGTAGATATGTCGATGGCAATTTTTTGAGTAAACGGCTCAACCGATTTTCAAATTTGATGGCTCAAATTATTCAGTGAGATCCCGTGAATGTTTGGAACAATTTGAGCTCAAAATTATTGTATTAAATGTGTATGACCTGCCTGTTTGTGGATATGTAACGGTTGTTTGAATTGGCTCAACTTGTTTTTAAGTTTAATGGGTCAAATTATGGTAATCAGTGAGATCTCGTGAATGTTTTGAAACAATTTTAGTTCGAAAAAATGTATCAAATGTGTTTAGTCTGTCCGTTTGTGGGTATAACGATACATAATCAGATCCAGTTGGTCATGCACACATCAAGTGTATGAAAAAAAATATTACAGACATGTATAATCCATATTTATTGTGGAGCACAGCTAGTAGGAACATATGAGGCCTGGTCAATAATTAAGTTCTCCACATTTTTTGGACTCTTTTGGAGTCTTTCAGGCAACTTACTAATACCAGTGTTTTAGAAATCACCCGCCTGCTTACTAAGCCAGCTTTGCACCTCCTTCCATGACTTCTTCATCATCATCAAAGCGTTAGCCCCGCAAGTGTTCTTTAAGGGAGGTAAAAAGATTGTTCTCCCTCTTTAGCAAAATAAGCAAGAAATTCACAAGAAATCTTTTTTCTCGTTTGTGGTCTTCTGTTATCCTCGGAACCCACCTCGCACAAACCTTATGGAACATCAATTTGTCACTCAAAATGATGTGTATGGAACATTTAGAAATGTCAGGAAGCAATAAACAAAGTTCACGAGTAGTGATGCATCGATCTTGTCACACCAATGCGTCGATCTTGTCACACCAATACATCGACTTTTGCCATCATCTCATCTGTGATGGCTGTTGTTGGTCTCCCACTTCGCTCTTCATCATAAATATTTGTCCGGGAGATCCATTCCAAACAGCTCTAGCTCGCACACTAAAAGGCTCAGAGGCTGCAGCAATGGCTCGTTTGAAAGAGGAAAAATAACGGGACACGACAATGTTACTCTAGTCCGACATTGCCAGCTTGGGCTGGAGTGTTGGAGACCTTACTTACTGACCAACCCTCATATTTTGATAAGATTTTAAACATATGTTGATATAAACCAATTAGCTGAATTGTATATATATAAAAAAAAAATACTACTACAACTAATAATATAATAAATGACTAATTACCATGGTAACAAGGTTTCCGAACCATTGATGAGCTAGTTCATGACCGACGACGACTGCGACCCATTGTTTGCGAGAAGCAGATGTGTTCTCGCTGTCCACTAAAAGAGCTGATTGCCTATAAGTAACTAAACCCCAATTCTCCATAGCACCTACAAATAAATAAATTATAAGAAAACAGCGTAAATTAAGTCACAGAAAAATAAAAGGTTAAAAGAATCAAATTGATACCAATTGTCTATCAGAGGAAAATAGTATAAGGTAAGTGATTAATATTATATGTATAAGTTTATCGAGAAGATAAAGCGGGATAACAGACTTAATCTTATCATGTATTCTGTCTTATCTTAATTTATTTAATTATTTCTATGAATAAATTGTAGTTTTTTCATTATAAACATAGTGTCCAGCAATATAGCATCAAAAAATTCAAAGCTGTAAACTTGCTGCCTTGGTTTGACGAGATTGAAACTAACATTTTCGACTAAAATGAGATTACTGCTGCTTCTGAATCTCCTTTCTCTAATGCACAAGAGAAACTAACTCTATCTGCAATCTGTTGAAAAATAGCTACTATGATAATACCATGTTACTTATATGATAAAGTTCTAACATAAAATATAACATAACATAATTCTAATATAAAAAACAGGGGTGTGGTATTTTTTTATTAAATCAACTTCAAAAGTTAAATTAAAAACCATATAAAGTAATGAGGAGAAAATTGATTGAGAATTGAGAATTTTATTGATAACGAAAAATGTTTTAACACTTCAAATTTTGAAACTCGTTTTCTTAAAACTAATGTTAAAGCAGTTAGAATCTTGTCAAACCAAGGTAGTAAACTATAAAATTCAAGGCACTTTTCGTCCTAAAATAATAAAATGTTGTATTTGGTCGTCTTCATTAAATGTATAATTCGGATTTGAGAATGAATTTGAATAATTATAAATTCTGTACCACTATTTCAGAATGAAATTTTTTTACGAGTATACTGAGGGCTCAACACATCGTCAAAAATAAAAACAACTAGAAAACGCAGCACAGAAATTTATAATTGAACGAGCAATATTTTTTGTTTTATTTTGCTTTTTTGCATATTGTCTTTTTAAAGATTCATAACTTTGTATTGTCTGTCTCAACGACAAGGGGTTGTTATCTTCCTCTCACCCCTATCATTTATTTATTTTTTCTGCTTTCTTTTCTTTCTTATTTTATTATGATTTCTCTCTCTCTCTCTCTCTCTCTCTCTCTCTCTTTTACTACTATAATTTATTTTTACTGACAATGGCAAATGTTGAGTGTGTGGTCCAGGTACAAGGTCGGAGGCCATTGGAATTCTCATCCAAGAAAGGAGTCAGGCATGCCTACTTTTTAACATGGTGCTAGAGAAAGCAATAAGGGATTCTCAGATACAAACTATTGGCATGGCATGGAACAAATCGTTACAGATGTTGACATATACATAGATATTGTGGGGAGATCCGGACAAGCAGTAGTTGAAACGTTCCTTGCTCTAGAAGCTGCTGTGAGATGCATGGGACTCATTATCAACGAAGCTAAAACCAAGCACATGATTTCGGATCAAGCTCTGAAGTTGGCAGGTACCAATGTTGCTTTTGGGCCTTACAGGTTTGAGCAGGTCTCAGTTTTTGTCTACCTTGGATCTGTGGTAATTTGCAACAACGAAATGCAGTTGAGATCAAGCGAATATTGGCTGCCAACCGCTGCTATTTTGGACTCCAAAAGCATCATTCAAGCAATCTGGTGACAAGTCGAACAAAAATTATCATTTATAAAACTCTTATCCGGCCTGTACTTTGTTATGGCTCCGAGACCTAGACTACATCCAGAGCTGAGGACAAGCTCCTTCTTATATTTGAGCGGAAAGTGTTGCACCGAATTTATGGAGGCGTGTTTGAAAACAATGAATGGAGACGGAGAAGCAATCGAGGGCTGTATGATTTATATCATGAACAGGATAACTCCCGTTTCATCAAGTTTGGAAGGCTCAGATGGGCAAGTATAGTCCTCACCAGAATGGCTGATCATATACCACCTAGGAAGATTCTGACCGAGCCCCTATTGAGTCGTCGCAGAGTTGGGAGACCAAAGCTATGCTGGGCAGATTGTGTGGCCAATGACGCTAGAGAGTATTTGAGCATGCGAAACTGGATGGCAGTGGCACAGAACAGGGATGCATGGAGGTTGCTGTTGGAGGAAGCCAAGACCCTTCACGGGTTGTAGTGCTACTGAAGAAGAATTTATACTTAATTCGACATTTATCATTAAAAATACACGTTTGTTGTATTAAACTTTATAACTAATTTTAAGATGTCAATATTTTTGTACAAAAGAAAGGGCTTAAAACCCTCAAGACAATAAAACATCAATTAATTGATTGCTATCCTAGTTTTATAATTTTTAAATTTACAGCCTAAAAATAATACGATTTATTATGAATTAATTAATTAATTTTAAAGGTCCAGTTACCTGCTGAAAAATCTCCAATAGCAACTAGATCCATTTTGGGAAGTGGATAAGCCACCTGAAAGTATTCCTTATAATAAGGCAACACTTTAGTAGCGACGTGAAGAGCAAAAAGTCCTTGGTCCTTCACCGCGGGGGGCGTATACACCCTAACTAGGATGCCATCAGAAGAGGTATCTTCAACATAGGCAAAGTCCCCAACAACTACTGCAACTAGATAAGTTGACATAATCGGAGTTGGAGCAAACTTGACAATTTTACAATCTCCGTCTTCCGACTCGCTTACAACTGGCTAAAAGGAAAAGAGAAAAGAAAATTATTATATATTAAAATAAAATAAATTAACATGATTTTGTCTGAAATTTATAATATTTTTATAATAAGCCAAGAATAAAAAAAAAATATTTGAAGCAATTTCGCAAACGTTAATTGATTAAAATGTGAAAATTTCAAAATCGCTTTTCAGCTGTTAATAACCTTAATATAACATCCATTAAAATAAAAATAAAATATTAATCCATGTCAGTTGACATCCGCATGATGGTATAGAAGGATCAATCTAATTAGGGATTGATAAATTATTTGCCACTTCTTCTATAAATTTGTTTTATTGAAAACTAGTTTCGAATGTTATACATTCATCCTCAGTTCTAAAAACACACAAAAAAAAAATTCAAAATATAGTTTGGTATTATTATACATATTAAATTAAATTTAATATAAATTAAAAATTATAAAACATTTATGAATTATGAATTTAATTAAGACAAAAAATCAAATACATGTTGGTACTCACCAACATGATATAATCCATTTAAACCTTGGTGAGTACCAACATGTATTTGATTTCTTGTCTTAATTAAATTCATAATTGATAAATGTCTTATAATACTGATTTATATTAATCTAATTTAATATGTATAATAAAACCTAACTATATTTTGAATTGCTTATTTTTGAATTTTTTGTGGGTTTTTAGAACGGAGGATGAATGTATAACATTCGAAACTAGTTTTCAATAAAACAAATTTATAGAAGTGGCAAATAATTTATCAATCCCTAATTAGATTAATCCATGTAATGTACACATCCATGTAATGTATCCATGTAATGTACATGATTCCCTGACCACCAGTTTTTTTTTTTAGTTTTTTATTATTTACACGATTATTAAACCAATTTCTAAAAAGGAGGTTATCAGTTTGACTTTAAGTCCTGTGTATGCCCACACATAACTTTATAATTCTTGAACTGATTTCTGTGATTATTTTTTTAATCAAAAGGGTAAAAATTTTATCAGAATCTGATGAAAACTGTTTTTTATGTATGTCAACTGATAACTTCGTCATTCTTAAACTGATTTCTGTGATTATTTTTTTAATCAAAAGGATACACCTCGATGGTTGTTCCATAAAAATTTGACCAGGATCCGATGAAAACTTTTAGAGATAGAGTATTTTTTACTACAAGCAATTAACTACATATGATCATGAACTTACACGTGATATAGTATAAAACAGCAACAAAAAGTCAAGGGTACTTAAAATATTATTAATTTTTAATGGCTAATCACTCGCAATAATAATAATAGTTTAGTTTAGAGGCACATTTCTAAATCTATTTGTTTCTTTTCTTTTTAAATAAATAAAACATTAAATGGTGGGACACGCAATGGACAATTAATAAACATGTAAATACTAAAAGAAAAAAAAAAAAGTGCACACAAGAACCACTAAAGGGATAGAAATAATTTTTCTTACAAAAATAAATTATTAAGTAGCATTAATAACTATTCCAAATCAACCTGAACAGTACAATAAGTTAAAATTGTTTGATGTTGATACCAAGCTGCTACATAACTTGATAATTTTGAAGAGAAGAACTTAAAACAACTTAAAAGTTGAAACGAACGAGTTATGCTTAACTCTTGGTGGCTTGGCACTGACATAAAAAAATAATAACTTATTGTATTATTCAGGTTGATTCGGAACAGTTACTAATGCTACTTAATAATTTACTATAGTAATAAAAATTATTTCTATCTCTTAAGTGATTCTTGCATACAATTTTGAAGTTATTTTTTTTTTTTTCTCTAAAAAGTTTTTATATCCACAAAAACAACAATAAAAACAGCTGAAAAAATTCAATAAGGTTTGTTTTAGAATCAATTATTATCAAGGAAAAACGATATAGCATTACTTTAAAAAAAATTACATGATTTTAAAAATGGCATCATACCACACTCACTATATTTACCTATCTTGTCATCTACTATCATTTTTCAAAGTGCTTCACACAATTTTAAAATATTCTAAAATGAAAACGCGGTATAAAATTTAATTTCTTGAGTTTATTGACTGAAAGCCTAAAAAATTCTTTTAACAAGGGATAAAAAAACTTTTTTGGGCATTAGGAGAAACATATTGAAGCTAAAGAAATTAATTTTGAATTCTTTCTTTCTATTTCTTTCATTTGTCTCTTAATTGCCTAGGAACTAACATTTCATATGTTTAAATTCAATTAAGATATCACATTCCCGTCTTTTCAAGCTTAAAGTAAATATTAAATTTCTAGTAAGTAATTAAAAGACTGATAAGCATTCTGCTATTTTTTGAACTATAGTATAGTTTATCTGTTTGCCTTGGTTTACCAATTCCAGAATTGGAGTGGTTGTTATAAATATATATATATATATATATATATATTTTTTTTTTTACAAGTCATTTGTAATATTTGTTTTTAATCTGTCAACTTAAGTAAAAGTAGAATATCCTGTTTATAAATCTGTTATTTTACTATTAACTTTTATTTACAAATGACATGAAATTATTAGTATTTATGAAGTAAGAATATATATATATATATATATATATATATATATATATATATATATATATATATATATATATATATACTCAAGCTGCATAACGTGATAAGAGGTATTAGCTTTTCTACTGATAATAACTCTTTGGCTTTTAAGAAAAGTCAGTGAACTTTCTATATATAAATATATATATATATATATATATATATGTATATATATATATATATATATATATATATATATATATATATATATATATATATACAGAAAGTTCACTGACACTCTTAAAAGTCAGTGATATAAGTTATATATATACAAATAGAATTACTTTTTATTTGATATATATATATATATATATATATATATATATATATATATATATATATATATATATTATATATAGAAAGTTCACTGACACTCTTAAAAGCCAAAAAGTTGTTATCAGTAGAAAAGCTAATACCTCTTATCACGTTATGCAGCTTGAGTATATATGAAGATAAAAAGAGAGAAATTTCGACAAGTTAAATGTTATTCAATAAAAAAAAAAAAAAAAAAAAAAAAACATTCGATAGAATAAATTCATTGACTCCAATTCAAATAAATAAATATATATATATATATATATATATATATATATATATATATATATATATATATATATTTTTTGTTAAGAAGAGATGTGTAGTTATCATTCAATGACCAACATAAAAACAAAATAAAATTTTTTTTTTAATATAATATAAATAAATAAAATTAAAAAGTAAAACCTATTTTTAAAATTTTTATATTGACCATTAGTTTGGCCCTCAAACAATGTATAATCTTAATCCATTTGTTTTAAACAATAATTTTTATTTCAACAGAATTTCAAGAAACAATAAAAAATAAAAATAAAAGAAAATTTCTTGATTGTGCAATTACATTCTTCACTACACATTGATGTACTAGCTGTAAATGGAATCACCTTGAAAATAGACGAGTGATTTCACAAGAAATGGGAATGTTTACAGAAACCATGGCATCACTCTTTTTAATGAATTATAAAACAAGAACATATTACGGTGCCATTACAACTCTCATTCTCATTTAAAAAGCATATACATTTTTTAAAGCATATAGTCATTTCATGAATTAATGTTAAATATGATTTTTATTTTATTTATTTTTTAACTATGATTATGAATTTCCAAACATTTCCCATTATTCATATCTCCATTATAATGAATTTACTGCGCTATGAATTAGAAGAGATCACGTCCCGTCCTTAATCCCCAACATCAACACTATAATTAGGGATTGATCCTTCTATGCCATCATGCGGATGTCAACTGATCAACACTATATTCCATGAGACTTTAAAAAAAAAAAAAAAAAAAAAAAAAAAAAATTAAATATGGTACAAAACACTTGCTTATATTCAAACAATTAATAACTAATACACATTGAAAATCGATTTGATAAGATTCAATAATATAAAATACAAACGTCAAAATAAACAAATGATTTTCTGATTCACAAATATAGCTGTTTAAAGTTGTGAAATTTATTTGATTGTAGAGACAAGTGTAGATATAGTGAGACTGCTGTATTATCACTCTATCAATATAAAGTTTGAACTAAAATCAATAATTAAAGAAAATAATAGCGAAAGTCATAATCATTTTCATCAGGATAAACCTTCCAAGAACTTTACTCCGCTGGTTCGTTTCAATTATTTTAAAAATATATAGAATAAAGGAGAATGTTTTATTTTTAATTCATACTTGTTGTCAGTAGACTTATTAATTATTAAAATTATTAATAGGAGAGGAGAATAAAATCCATTATTTACTTTTAATTGTTATTTTTAAATCCATTATTCCACTTATAGACCATTAAAATATAAGAAATGAGTGTATATATCTAATTATGTATATTTGTTATCTATTTATCAGTAATTATTGCAATGGGGCACAAATATTTACACTTATCAGTATTTAAATAAATAATAAAACTTAGAAGTAAATACTTTTACGGCTATTTTAGGCCAAATTGCATAATTAATAAATAAATTTTACTTATTTATTTTTTTCAATTTCTCCTATGTGTCTTTCTTCCCTTAGCATCATCCACCATTATTTATAACACCAACTCAAAACTTTTTTCTTAGCTACAGTAATTTACCTGGTAAAGGATCTTTTTAAGATTATGTTATTTACCAAAGAATTAACACAGCTTTTGTTAGAATTAAAATCTATGAATTCCTTTGGTATCTTTGATGAGAAGACAAATGCAAACAATTGAATCGTAAATTTCGAAAAGGGCTCACCACGGTTTTTATTCAAATTGGACTGTTTTGTTTGTTTTTGTTTTTTTTACTCAAACAAACTGATATTTTATGAGCAAGAAACGGCCTATATCTGATTTTTATAATGATGAAATACACTAAGAAAATAAAATCTCTTCCGATAAGTGCAATAGTTCTACATAAATCCAGATTTATTTTTTTTTATTTTTGGAGATGAGCCCTTTTCGATATTCACAATTCAATTGCTTGATTAAAAATAGCTATTTTGTATTAAAATATATTTTTAATTCAATAAAACAGTAAACTATTTTTTAATTAAGTGTTGAATTAGATGAAAATTTAGTGAAACGGAAATTCTATTGTTTTATCTTTTGAGCATTACATGCATTTATTAAGTTGCTGTTTTATTTGTCTTTCTAGATAACAAATTCTAATTTAATAATTTTATTTTACTAAGATAAGAAACAATGTTTAACATGTTTATTCAATGTATCTTCTGGTCATAAAGTAGAATTTAGTCGATTTACATGAAAAAGGGGTGCCACAATATGAAAATTTTAGTTTTTCCTTCAGAAAAAAATTTCAGATTTTTAGTTTTAATACCTACCGCAATAAAAAATTATTGTTAGTTTATGTATTATAAATTTACTAGTCAAACATAATGACTTTTTTCAAACTTTCATTAGAGAGTAACTTTGTTAAGACTGTCTTGATAAAGAAAATAACAAATTTTAAATGTTATAATAACATTATCCTTATGCTATTTAGGTGACTTAAAATATATCATTTTTGAATCTGCATAAAGAGATAATTAAAAACATCATTATCTACATTAAAAATATAATTTTTAATAATGAATACATTCAATAAAATGTTATGAGTTCATTTTTCCTTCCAAATTCAATTTATTGTTTAATAAAAAACAATTTCTCTCTTTGTTATATATATATATATATATATATATATATATATATATATATATATATATATGTCTTTGATATCCATGAACTCTAAAGGAGCTTGTACTGTTTTTTATGAGCCACTGCCATAATTCGATTCATGATTAAATAATAAAAAAAAAAAAAAATGAACTTACACTTTTAAAAAAAAAAAATAGCTAAGTAGTATTAACAAAGATAATGTCTGAGTAGATGTTTTATCAGTTAAACTTGAAGGGATAGCGATAAAACCTAAATTCACAAACTTCGAACGCTTCTGCAAAATTCCACTTTTGAAAATTAATGATACTATAAATTAATGTTACTCATAAATAAAAAATAATAATTAATAATTAAATGTTCTACAAGAGCATAAGCAATAACATTGCTTCAAAACATTCAAGTTTTTGATATTTAGTAAGAACTTTGAAAGAAGAGAAACTGCTTTCTTCAACCTAAATTAATAAGTTAACAGACAATATCTAGTTGCATCTCATGACATAAAACAGATAGCCCTATAAAATTAATAGGAAATCAATACTTAATTGACTGGAGAAAATTGTTTATAAAAGACATTGTTCAAATAATAATAGTTTACTATAGGAAGTAATTAAAAAGAAATAGCCATACCATATTAGAGAGAGCGACATTCCCTTTTGGAGCGATCAATGTAACTTCAAATACAGATTTAATTGCTGGTTCATCCCAACATGGGAAGCACCTTCTAGCATCTGTGGCTTCAAACTGTGTCACAGCACAATAGCATTTCTGTCCCTCCAGACTAAGACAGAAATATAACTTTACTTACAAGCACGTTCACATAAAACATGAAAGAGTAACACCAAAACAAATTAAAAAATGCAACCTTTCATGCATACTTAGAATGGTTGCTGCGGTAAAAGCCTTTCATCTTGTCATTTAATTCTCCTTTGAATTCAATCGTCAAGCGGGCGGTCCCGACAGGAATGGCTTGATCGAAATTCAGCGTGGCTGTCTCTGTTTCTATCGACAGCTCTACCTTCGGCCTCAATTCGGTTCCATTTTCCAAGAGCAAAACACATGATTTAATGTCGAGTTCTAACGCATTCAAAATTATTTTAGAAGTAGGCTCGCTCACCTAAAGTTTAAACATCATAATAACTGTAATATATTTTATTTGCATCTTATTATTATATTATTTTGTTTAAATAACACTGATTTATTTACCTGAAGTTTGACTCCAACTTTACCATCGAATACGAAAGTTTCTAAGTTAGGCTTCAATAGAAGATCATAATGAAGAGGCTTAACATTTTTCGGTAGTCTTTCAAAAGGCTTTTTTTCTGGTAGCTGCGCTATTTCAGTCTTCCCCATAATCGCGGAAATATTACTGTAACAGTTGGCACCTGGTATCAGAAGTTGTTTATTTATAAAAACGGAGAGGTTTCTATTATATAAGGGAAACTTATTGAGACTGGCCCAGCAAGCACCGTTTGTTGTTCTCAACGACTGTGTACTACTGACACGTATTCGGGAACCAAGCCGGACTGAATAACGGTACCTATGTAACCTGTCTAGAACGCAAACCGGTTTTCTTAATAATACCGACATTAATTCCACGTCAGGGGGTGGCTAACTTTCGTTGCTAAGTAGGACACGGAATTTTTCAGATGGCGTCTAGCAAGTAGTTCTTCAAACCAAACAAAGGGGCGCTGCTTAGGCATTATCTCAATTCAATAATTCGATTCCTATTTCATTTATTTTTGAAGTTATAAAACATTTATAGTATTTTTATTAAGACGTTTTTTTTTTTCAATTTATTTAAATCGACATGTATAATAAATACAAAATGATTTATAAATATTAATTTAGAAGGACCAGAACAGAATTTTAAACAAAACTTACTCTGCCCATTGTATATTACAAAGATCAAAATTAATTATAATTGCAATTGAAGGAATAATGGAATTAGACATCTAATGATAGAAAAAAGTTCAAAGTGCTTGAAAATGGTCGTTGAAAATTAATAAAATTTTATATATTCATTAATATCAAGGATGATCTGTACCAGAGTAACTGTTTCAAAGAACTTGATTTTTTTTTTATTTTAGAAAACTGAACTATAGACTAATTTTGTAAAGCTATTCCTAAAATAATTATACAAGTCTATAAATTTTACTAAGATGGTATCTCCTTTATTTTTCGATATATTTAGCAATTTTATGAATTCCAACTGGACATTTAGGGATGTTTTAATCCCATCCTTACAACTAAAATTACCATTTGCATTGAGTAATTAATTTTTCTTATTTAATGTCTAGTTAAATTTCAGATAATTATATATAGATATAGAATAATTGTATATCACCGTTTCAGAATAGAAGTAGCTTAATGCTGAAAATTAAATCTTACAGGAGAGGTTTTTTTTACTTTGTTATAAATGTATAAACCAAATTTTTGATGTTCTAGCTTAGCCCTGAACTCGGCAGAACATTTTTATGAAAGAAATTTAAAAAATATTCTTTTCATTTTTTTTTTAAATTTAATATTTAAATAAAAAATATGTATCCCTAAACTTGGCAGAAAATTTGAATAATACAAATGTATGATGATTACTTCTCCATTAAATCCATAGTCTGAACTATCTAAAGCTTCCAGCAGGCACGCGGTGCACTAAGTAAGCCACTCAATTTTTCATCTCATTTCCATAATATTAAACAAAATTATCTTATTACTTACAGACTATTATTTAGTTATGAGAGGTATGGAAATAAAAATGACATAATTAAAAAAAAAAATTAATAGACTTAAAAAAATCAATAATTTAAAAAGTTTTACATATATTACAACTCAATACATTACGACTTACCTCCAAGTAAAGCAGGAGTTTGCCATTAGTTGAGTGATAATTTTATAAAATCTAAATATAATTATTTCATGAAGAACTACATCACGTTAAAAATGAAAATGTTCAATAAAAGGACCAAAAAGGCATAGAATTATATTAACGTCCCGATTCGTAAATTTGAAAAATTCCTAAAATACACCAAAATAATAAAAAACATGAATATTTTATGATGTTATAAATAATTATTAGATAAAATATTCTGGAAAATGAAATATCAGTTCAATGTTCAATCCCAAAAGTTTGAAATATTTCTGAAATAATCTGCTTATATTGGTCTTGTTTCTTCATATAATAAATATATTAGAAATAATAAAGTTCAACTACCGGATGAATATAATGAAAAATCCCCTAGTGGCGCACTTTATACACCAGCACACCTGCTGGAGGGTTAACAGAAAAAGACAAATTTGGAGATAGGATAGTTCTTATCTGAAGGGACAGTATTTCCAATCTACAAAATATTTGTGTGCCTTAATCATATGCAAAAATTTACCTTTGACTCATGAATGACAAGGGGAATATAGTATATTATAATGAAGCTATAAAGAATATTATGTAAAATTAAACTTGATAAAGTATATTAATTAATCAATTTAATCTACATGCAGTTTCATAATTAGGTATAATCTCAGAGATGTGATTGAAATTCTGAAACGTTATATGAAAGCAGTTGTTAGCCCTATAATTGCTTAATGCACGAAAAAATTAAGAAAATTGCTTCATAGGAAAATCAATAAGGAATCAGGCTGGTATAATATCAGGGATGTCTTTAGAAAATTTTTCTTTCCAAAAAAACCTTAGAAAAACCAAAGAGTTTAAAAGCATCCTTCAAAGGATTTTCGAGAAGAAGCTTTGAGGTGTTGAACTCAGTTATAGGCCACATCCTAAATATTAATTACTAAATTTAATTTATCCCACAATTAAGCTTTAATATTTTCCCATCACCATTTTTTTAAGTTGCTACTCTAAATGAAATGAAATTAACATTGTCATATTGGATTTTTTTAGGTCATTAGGATAGTCAAAAGCTTTCATGCACAGTAATAAAGTTTAATAATGGAAAGACAGAATGTATGCAGTCATTAAAACAATCACCCCAAGCAATAAAATTATCCTGGATATTTCATTGCTTATGTATTAGTTTGATTTTGATTTTCATATTGTCTTAGTGCTGCTACTTTATCGTCTTTCTTAAAAATATTGATAATTCTGTTTTTTCGGAATCAATATATCATAGATGATGACTCTAAAATCGATAATTTTATGATTATAGAAAAAATTAAAAAAAGGACAAATTTGTTTAAATACATTTTTAAAGGGCTACATTGTTACAATATTAAATACAAGAGATCAAGAAATGCACTGTTTGCTTCATCTGTAGTGAATTATAATAAGAGCACAAACATCAAATCGTGTGGGTTTGCAGGTAGGAAAAGATGAAATATATACGCTCTGGTCAAAAAGACTACCAAGATTATAAAAACTTTATTTTTAAAGATCGCCTTCAGAACTTTATTGGTAGTTATTAAATTAAGTACTTTCTTCTTGGCAAGAATCAAACTTTTTATATCCGTACAGAAATATTTTCAACTTATTTAATAAAATAATATTTTATGCAAAAAATTATACAATATAGTTTTGACGGAAGGGATGAAACAATTCTTAGCCTCATATCATTAGCTTGATGTATTTTATTATAGTAACAATCACCATACAATTAATAGACGTCCCTGAAGTGATTTAGCAAGAGTTAAACACTGAGTAACGGTTGTTGAACATTTCATGTTCAAGGTGAACTGTACTTTTTCAATTTCAAATAGATTCAATTTATACAGAATACTTTCAGTGTGTCTCAGTCAGAGAGTTAGATATATTAACCATGGGTCGAATGAAACAGCTACTCTTATAATTAAAAATAAAAAATTAACTTTTAAAAATATATGTAGATATATAAAAGTTTTTTTTTTTAACTATTACTTTTATTGATAGATGCCATTTCAGAATAGTTATTTTCCCTAACTTTTACTTTCAAACATCATTAATAAAAGTTTTTATTTAACAGTTTTTATAAACTATTTATTCGAATAGGTTTTAATAAAAAAAGTCATATACTTTTACGTTTATATTAACAGAAAATGAAATAATCAATATACATAGCTTTAGCTAGCTATAGAAAACTTACATAATTTTTCTATGCATTTAAAATAACAAATATTTTTAAATAAAATAAATATTTATATTTCAATAAACAAATAATTTAAAATATATCAGATTAAAGCTTTTACTTTTCTTGGGCTAATAAAACAATTCTTGCTCTCTAAGTTAACTTTGAAATATTTTGCAATATAGCTGGAATTTATTAGTTTTCCACTCTGAATTATGAGCACCATAATAATCATGATTTTCTGTCATAATGTATTATTATAATAGTAATAATATTTAACAAAATAAATTTCAATAATGAATAAATATTGTCATAGACTGAAACAATTGAAAAAGATTGCTCTGAAATAATAGAAAATAAATAGAATCACAAAATTCTTTTCCATTGTTTAAATACATATGACTTTGTTCGAGAAGCAAAGGAAGGAAGAGATATATAAATGAAAATTGATGTATTTTAAATACCTAATTCATATATCTATACAAAATTCCTAAATATTAAATATACTTCTTTCTCAATTTTCATTTTTGATTTTCAATTATCCCCCTGTATGTTTATTATTAACACTGTTAATAAAAAGAAGTATCTTTTTTCTGTTTTTCCGAGTTCTGTAACTCTTTAGAAGGTAACCTTAATTAAAGATTTATAACTTTCATGACCTAATAGGCACAATATATGTAATATTTGAAGTTATATATTAAATAAATGTACAGCAAAAAATTTTAAATACAATTTAAATTATATAAAACAATTTCAACAAGACAAGGTAAAAAAAAATGAAATGAGAATTAAAAAAGATGAAAAATAAATAAATTCCAACAAGGATTTTAATGACCTTTCCATAGTCATTCATTCAAATACATTTTTTATTAATTTTGGAATGAGTTAAAATTAATAAAAAAATTTGTGTAAGGGTGTTTTTTTTTTTTGTGTAGATTTTTATTCATTCATAACAATAGGAAATGTTATCACTCAAAATTAAGTTCAATTTATTCATGTGTAAAATTAAAGCATTGAGCCTAAACATTTTCGATTGAAAGGTATGCCATAAGGAATCATGTATACAATAATTTTGTGTTCGTAAATATGTCAATAAAACCTGTATCTATTTAATTTTTTAAAAGCAATTTGTATGTTACACATTATGTATTGTAATATAAACTGTAATTATAAAGCAAAAGTTTTAAATTGGTCCATCTTTATCGCATGGGGCAGTTATTCATATTATTAAATAGTTTAAAGTAATAATCTCTTGTAAGGAATTAGTAAACAGTGCTCAGTATTTGTTATTTATTGTGTTTTTATTATGAGTGAAAAGTAAAATTATTATAAATAATAACTTCTCATGCATAAAAGCAAATAGACTATACTGATTTAAAAAAAATGAACTTACTGAATAAGCAGGTCATAAACATCGGCAAAAGAGAACTCTTCAACTTTTAAGAATCTTCTTCAAGTTGGTAATTATTATGAAAAAATAACTATTATTAGTTATTGCTAAATTATATTGCCTATTGAAGAGCAAAAATAATTATTAAAACCAATAAACTCAAATTATATGAATCTGTGATATGACAATTAGTATTTTCTGTTTGCCTACTTCAGACTGGCTTCGCACTTGCTTTTTATCCAATAATTACAACTAATTATTATTATTATTATAATTATTTTCTTTGGCATTAATTATAATAATATCTAATAAATAAATGATTATTATATCAACTAACTGCTTTCTATCAATTGGTTAATGAATGATTGAAAATATCACTACTTTATTTATGATTTTAATTATTGACTCATAATTAGTAAATATTAAAACTAATTCTTAATGATTATTATTGATGTCTGATAATTTATAATTATTCTTATTTACTTTGGCATTAATTATAATAATACCTAATAAATAGTTATTGTAACGACTACCTTGCTGCTTTCTATAAATTTTAGTTTTAATGAATTGAAAATATCAATAATTGATTTATAATTTTTTTGTATTACAATTTATTGTTTTATACTTTTTTACTTAATCCAAAATGAAAAATAAATAATTGAATAAGGGTACAAATATTTTTGTTTTTGGTGTTAAAGTTTGAAGAAATAGTTCATATTGTAAATAATTCTGTGCTGCATTATTAATCAATAAATTAAATAATGATGTGCTTTCACTGAAGCTCAGAATGCAGTCGTGTTCTTATATTTTATTCTTAGTTTATACATTATACATAGACAAAAAAGTTTCGTGTTACCAGATAATACACAAGTGTAACCCCACCCTTACAACAAATTTTTAAATGCTCATTATCAGAGATATTTTCAACCAGACAAAGCTTGATCTATCTTATGAGAAGCATTCAGTGTTATAAAGTACTTTATTATATATCTTTATATATATTATCTATTCTTGTCATTTTCTTTTATCAAAGGTTTTTTTTATTATTATTTTTCCCTTCTTGTATTATATTATTTTAGCTATAAGTACATTTACATTAATTTAAGCCTGATATTGAGTGTTTAAAAGAACTTAAAACATGATTTTTATTTTGTAAAAATAAAATTGTTATTGTTTAAATATTTATCAATAAATCTCCAGATCCATTGTAATCAATATTTGGTTTCAGTTGAAATATTATAGATGAATGAATTTAATTTTAGACAAAAATACTAAAAACCTTCTCTTTTTTTAACTTGACAATAGATTTTCCTCTAGCTGTACACGAGGTTATAAAACTTAAATAGAGATGGCAGCACAATCTATTACAAAATCCACTCAACGCAGTGTTACCGATTGATTTCCTACTCTATTTTACAAGTCATGTGAATACCGTAATGTAGCCGCTGCCTTATATATGGATAAACTAAAAACAAATTCCTTTAAAATTTGATCTAGTTTCATTAGTAATGCAAATAAATAAGGTTTATTTAATTGAAAGAATATAGTAACATGTACTAAAATTAATAAACTGTCAAAATCAATGGATGTAAATATCAAGGAAAAGTATCGATATTATGTAAACAATCACTTGATATGTTTTAATTTTTGAAAAAGGTTTGATTCTAATTTTTTTACATTTTCAGAATGACAAAATCGTCCTGTTTTCATTTCGTAAAACTTCTGAATTCTTCAGTTCTGGATGTTCGTGACAAATTGTTGAAAAAGTAGAAACTATTCCGTTACTTGCTTTGAATGTTTATTTTATAACAATGATTAATGATCTTCATGATGATATGATTGCATTTAAAAACATATAAATTATTTCTTACCTGTATGGTGGAATTTTCTGCTAACTGCTCACGCTTTCACTACATTTTTTTCTCCCTTAATCAGGTTTGGTGTTTTCAACGTCCCCTACGGATTGAATATTTGTATCCTTCATCGAGCCAGACATGCGAAGAGTCGTTCGGCTTGAGGACTGCACAGTAGCGGATTCAGACCTTGCGGGACCCTCTGGGCGGAGGACTGCCGAGGGTTTGGGAGGTATGGAATACTTCCTCTCTCCTCTAGAGAAAGAGCAAGTCCTGGAGCCCCCTTATAATGTATTAGTGATTTATTTATTTATTCTATGGGGCCTGGGGTCCGCCTCTGAGACTGCACTGCACAAAGCTTGAAATGCACTAACAACGAGAAGCACATTCTCCCTCTTGAAGATATGTATAAGGTCCATTTGCGGTCCGCTACTCATTTACCTATGCTTGACGGCTAAGCGTGTAATTATTGCATCCTTGACGATAACTAAACGGCTTTCTCAGTGTTTATTAAAGGGGATAGGAACATAAGAAAATGGCGAATAAAAATAGTTGTTCTAATTCTTTTCATTTTTTGGCATTTCTGCTTTACACTACCATAGCCTTAATAACAACTACTGAATATAACCTTGGAGAGAAAGGAAATGATAGTCAAGCAGGATATGGCGAGGGTACCAGAGTCCCAGGTCTGAAACGGTTTGGATTCGATTCTGGGTCAGTTAATATCACTTCTCTATATATTATACGATAGTATAGATCCCTTTTGCGGCTCTCTGGAACGATGGATTTTGATGAATGAGGTATCAAAAGAAAGGGAATTTTATGAAGAAGTGACGAATCCTAATTTCAATTGTTTATTTCTTAATAGGGCTTAAATAAAAGTGGTGGAAAAACTGGGAGGTTTCAAAATTCTGAAGGTGGTGAGGCTGTGGAAGATTTCGACGCGGGCATCAAGATCATATGCGTTCCTATGAAACGTATTGGCCTAGCATTCAAAAGCCCTAAAACCTACCGTTTTCGAAATGACACACGATATAAGGGTCGCACGGACCCTATGCCAGCTAGTGTACGAGCCGTTGCCGTGACAACTTTATGTCTATGGAAGCAACTTGAGATTGTATACAAAAACATTTTAATAACTGTTATTTTTAGGTTTCTGTGAATGATAGAGGAGATTATATATTCTCCCCCATGTCTGAACCTAACGCATCGTTAAATATGTATATAACATATAGAAAATGGTATATTTGAGTCTTATTGCTTTACTGTTAAACTGAAGGGATGTTTTTCCAGTAGGGCAAGCCAATTACTTATTAAGTAATCTGTTACTTCAACATATTCTATTATAAACTACGTAGCTTCGCCAAAAGTGTGTTTTAAATAAATTTTCTTTGTAATATTATATTGTTTATAAGAATAAACATGTTTCACTAATATCGCTTATACTTCGAATTAATTAGCAATTAGAAAAACGATAGATCTCTAATGTGAGAATTCTAGCTCGGGTCTACTCGGATACTTGACACTCATACTCTGGTTGGTAAGTGTCGGCGAACCCAAAGGTAGCCGTCAGCTGTTGGCAAAAAGGATCACAAGGCCCACTTGCCGGGCTAGTTCCCTCCCCCTCCCTCCGCACAAATACCAGTACCAGTACCTTGGAGAGATAGTTCAAACCGTAGTGGATTTATGCATAGTTAGACTAGGAACTTGCTTGGGGCAAAAAATTTCGGAGAGCGGCAAAATTTGATTGAAATTATACTTTTCGATTCAAACGAATATGTAAGTATTAACAGTAAAATTAAGCACACATAAATATACAAATTATTTCGACTTAGTTTTTAATTATAAAAATATAATTGGTTTTGAAGATAGGAACGGCTTGAGGGGACGGAATTATCTGCTATGTCTTTAGAGGGGCGTTCTAACAAATCTGCTCCTGGTTCTAACCAGCCTCTGCTGCGTAATTATAATATAAATAAAATCAAAAAATAAATTAATAACCAAACAATGAAACAGCATTCCAATTAAAAATTTCTTAGCAGATGAAAAAAATTGTAGTTCTTACACCTGAGAAAATCCAATTTATCTTGATACTTGAAAACTGAAAACTATAGCCACTTGATATAGATCATTAGAACACTATTTGTAAAGTTGATTTGTAAAGCACAGTGAGAAAAACGCTACCTTAAAACAATTAGAACATAAACGCAAGATGATTTGTGTCTGGAAAAAATCATAATGAACTAATCCTGATTACAAATTTTCATTTTATTTTAAAGAGACAGTTGAAAGATTTCTTATCAACATACATATGGCATTTTTTCTATTAACCTGCTTAATTGTACGTGTAGAGTCAGGCCTGCCACTACATTTTCAAGAAAATATCCACTTTTCGAACTTAAATTACCTTTTTCAAAGCAAATTACCCTTTTTGATTTCAAGATTTATCTCCATTATCCATGGTTAATAAATTGTATGTTTACTGAACTTAAAATCACGAGCGTCACGAAGACCAAAATACAAACAGAAACACACATTGTGTTTAAAAAAAATTAACAAAAAAAGAAAATAAATATTAGCTGATAAATACCTTACTAAAAATCTTACGACCAAACATTTTCAATGTGCGAATGGTGAAGAAAGGTCTCTTGTTAGTATACGTTTTCGGGTCCAGTAAAACTCCACCACATCGTTTCGAATAATTTAAAGATTTTCCACTTTTTATTTGTTTGTCAACTTGGCTATGTTCCAAGCCGACAAAGAATCGATATAAATGTAAATAAACTAAGCGATTAATTTATTTACTTGAAAGTAAGTTCTCATTCCAATATTCTTTTTACTTCCTTGTACGAAGTAAAGGAAGTATTGTAATCGCGAAATTTTCGCTTTTCAGATTTTAACGGAAATATCCATTTTGACTAGTTTCGTCGTGGCGTCTGTATAAATGTACGTTACTCATATCTCAAAAACGGTTAGCCGTAGAAAGTTTAAATTTTGTATTTAGGATTGTTGTGAAATCTAGTTGTGAACCTCCCTTTTTGGTCACTGCTTGATCACCGGAAGTAGTACTTTACTTCAAGGTCATAATTGATTTCCATCAAAAATTATATTAAAATAATATGCAAAACTTCTCAAATTCAGTATTTATAACTTATATATTGATCTAAACAACATACTAGATTTTGGTCTAAATTGGAAAACCGGAAGCGGTACTTTACTTTAAGGTCATATTAGACTTTTATCAAAAATTATATTAAAATATAATGTAAAACATCTCAAATTTGATTTATAGGACTTTTATATCGATATGAATGTATTTACTATATTTTAGTTAAAATTGGTGAGCCGAAAAGGGTACTTTACTTAAAGATCATAATAAGCTTACATCAAAAATTATATTTAAATTAAATACATAAATCATATGTTTCGGTAATAAAGGCTACAAACGTAATTTGGTTTCCAATCCAATTAAACATTTTTATTACTTGTTTTAAGTGTTAAAATTGAGTGTAAAATACTGGTTTTCCTCCCTATTTGTGTGTGTCAATAGATGGATGTCGCAACGCCGAGTGTCGTTTTTGAGATACTTTGAAATCTTCGGAAACTAGTAACCAAATTCAGGATCACTTTTAGAGCCACCGATTAATAGTTTAATAAGCGTGCAAGGAAGTCATGTGTTGTCCACATCAGATATTTTTTTAATTTAATTAGGTTTACTTACCTCCAACCTGCTCACAACGGAAAATATTCTCACGGCGACATATGCTGATGACACAGCCGTCTTAACCAAACATAAAGATCCCATTCAAGCTTTGCAATGTTTGCAAAACTACATTGTTCTGCTTCAAGAATGGTGCGTCTAATGGAAAACTGCTATACCCTCCTGTTTTTTTTTTTAGGCCAACAGAGTTTGACTCGGACTGACGCAGAAAAATATCTTGGATTGACTCTGGGTAAACGACTGACATGGACTCCCCATATTAAATTAACAAGACAAAAAGTTAACTTACAACTCAATCTATTACTACATCTTTCAAATAAACGATCAAAACTACCACTAACTTAAAAACTGGAGATTTATACTTATCTACTCAGGCCGATTTTTGTACTTAAGGTGCAAAAATATACGGATATGCCAAAAAAAGTAACTTACTGAAACTGCAATAATTTCAATCAAAAGTACTAAGACTTATTAGCGCCGTTCTCCAGTACATGAGTAACAAGAACTTACACAAAGACTTAAATACTCCATAGTTACAATCAACCATTAAATCATTATATAAACGATTTCACGACAAACTTAATGCACACTTAAATCCATTAATTCACTATTAACACCAGACTTACCGTTTGCGAAGGATCTGGAACAGGAATCTCCTAGACTAACTTTCAAATTTTAATTTTTATGGAGTGGTAATCGGTGGATGACCTTTAACTTCATTGCCTTCATGATTTTAATCCTCATTATACATATCATTCACTGGTTGTAACAGAATTTTGTTTTCACTTGTGAATTAATTTTTAATAAAGTAAAAAAAATAGGTTTAATTCAAATTATTTGAAATTTACCCTTTTTTACCCTCCGAGTTCCAAATTACTCTCTTTTCTCGGGTAATTACCCGCAAAACGGTAACGCTGTATATGACAAGAATACAATTAACTAGTATACCCGAGCGAGAACTATCTTCTACCTAATGCATTCCAAGTATAAGCTAGTTAGTTATATAGGAGAAGCATGTTTCTTTGTATAATGTTAGAAACAATATAATATTAGTATGAAAGTTTATTTGACAAAAACATTTGGTAAAGCAGCATAGTTTATAATGATCATGTTGAAGTAACAGTTTCCTTAATAAGTAATTAGTAATCCATTCAGTTTAACAGCTAAGCAATAAGACTCAGCTATAGCATTTTCTATGTGTAGTATTCATATTTAACAGTGTTTTAAGGTTAGACACGGGAAAGAATATATAATCTCCTAAATCATTCATAGAAACCTAAAAATAACAATTTAACAGAATAATTTAAAACAGTAAAATGTTTGTTTTATACAGACTCAACTTGTTTACATTTATAAAGTTGCCATGACAACGGCACGTACGCAAGATGGCATATGGCCTATGCGGACCTATACCATGCATTATCTCGAAAGCGGTAGGTTTTTGGACTTGGACGCTCCAATGGAGCGTATTTGATCTTGATGCCCGCGTCAAAATCTTTAAAACCCAACTTATCCCGTCTCGATCCGCCGACTCTCAGTAATCAAATCTTTGAAACCTCCCAGTTTTTTCATCACTTGTATTTAAGCCCTAGTAAGAATTTGAGAAACAGAATTGGAATTCGTCACATCTCCATGAAATTCTCTTTCTTTTGATACCTCACTCATCAAAATCCATCGCTCCTGAGAGCCGGAAAAGGGATCTGTACTACCGTAATAATATATAGTAGTAATTCCCTGTTTTAAACCAAAAAGATAAGTAGAGTTTTTTATCTTTGTAACATTTCTTTCATTTATTATACACTTCTGTTAGATGTAAAGTGTGAGAATTTATTTTAAACAATTATATCAAGTTTGTAAGAATGATTAATGTTTTTACTTGGTTGTTCCTGAAGGCTCTGTTATGATTTCTTTGAAAAGATGGTTTGGGTTTACATTGGAACTGCATTGGACAAGTGTCCATATTCCCTTGCCCATTGTCTATCTTCTGATTTAATTATTAGTTAAAGCTATTTTAAACGAATGAGATGGTCCGGGAGGGAGGCGGTCAAAAAGTGGAACACAAATAGTAAAAACTATTTATTAAGGATTCGACGTTTCGGCCCACTTTGCAGGTCTTCTTCACCCTGAATAAACAAAATACACATATAAGGGGCACTTATAATGAACCCCTCTCCCCCCCCACTGCCTTCTCTATATAACTATTAATTACATTCTAATTACTACTCATACACCGCCTCCTTAATTACTTTGCTTTTTGCTAAGTCATTCTTCCTCCCTCTGTGCTTTAAGGTATTATAGTTTGTCTGTTTATTTATTTGTTTTCCCTTTTTTACTTATTTAGTAGAGTTATTAATTTTTAGATAATGTTATTTCTCTTTTGGTTTACCTATTTTTATTATTATATAGCCAGTTTTATTAATGTATTAATATTCACTAATTTATTTTTAGTTGTCATTACTCTACCAGTTTCATTTTACAAATTCATCACTGTTTTCATTTTTTTTTCTCACTAAAGCTTTTTTATTTATTAATTCATTCATTGTATATACCATTGTTTTATTCTTATTTTTGTATCTTGTTTATTCAGCCCTGAAGAAGACCTGCAAAGTGGGTCGAAACGTCGGATCCTTAATGAATAGTTTTTGCTATTTGTGTTCCACTTTTTGACCGCCTCCCGGACCATCTCATTCCTTCATAAGGTCTATGGTCAACCATTGCATATTCAATAAAGTTATTTATAGTTTTTTTTTTATTGGTTCTTTTAATATCATTTGTCATCTCAGTTGTAATTTATTTTTATTTTACTTTACTTTTTCATATTCTGATAAATAATAGTAATTATTTCCCATTTTCTTGTTCTGTCCAAAACAACGTCATCTCAAGTCCAATGTAGCAAACACCACAATTGGGGATAAATTAGACAATTTGAGTACCTGCATGCACTCCACCACAATAGTGAATTTTCACGCCACTCTGGTATGTAATTATTATGTTTTCTTTACATTTCCTCTTCCTCCTTGTTTCTATCCTTCTTCTTTCTTCACCACATAGGATTTTGACCTATTTTTGTTTTGGGATTTATATTACTTTATATTTTACTCCTTCATCTCATAATTATTTAATTACAACAATGTCAACTTCTTTAACATCATTGTCATCTTTTGCATAACTTGTCACATCACAACTATCTCTGTATGCTTTACATATTACCAAATCTTCATACTATTTGTCTTTTTAATTAATAGGTTTCATATATTTTACTATTCCCTAACTTAATAGTTAATAAAGCATTATTTTAATTTTAATTGATTTTTACATTGTTTTTTTTTTTTTGTTTTTTTTTTACTTTTTCATTTGTCTCTTGTATTATGTAATTTAGTGTTACCTTTTTTTTTTATACTTCATACTTTTTTTATTTTACTTGTAATTTCTGTTTTTATCATGTTTTACTGTTACTGGTACTGCCTCTGTTTTTTCTCATTGTTGTTATTTTGTTTTCCTTTTAGCCCTGAAGAAACGTCGGCACAAAATATATAAGTTTCTTATAAAAGTGTAACTCTTTAACCGCACCCCCCGACCAACTTCTCCCTTTAAATATATATATATACGGTAAACAAAAACTCCCTCCAATAGTTAATTTTCATTTGAATAAATTCTATAAAAACTCATTCATGGTAAAGGGCCGTGGAGAGAAACCAAGGGTCTCCCATCAAATATTAAATTTATCACTGAAACCCAACCATGTCCTTAATAATGTAGGCAACTAAGAGGTTATTTAAAGATATTATATAATATTTGTAATTTTATTTAAAAAGATAAAAAATAAAACCTGGTCAGCCTTGTTTCTTGTTGGGTCTATAGAACTATAGAAGTATAAATTAAGGTAGAGGATTAATAAAAAAACATAAATACATTAAAATAACTATATTATACTGTACACTAGACTTTTATCTTTTTTTTCTCACAAATATAAAAACACTGATTTGGGCCTCCTTACAAAATGTCAGCTCCACACCAGAACCTAAACATCATATAAAAATAACATTTATTTTTTTTTTTTGGAATATCGACTCGGAATAAAGAATATCGTCTCCTTTATTGAAAAATCACTCTTCCATTTTTTTTTCATCTATCTGTAGGAAATTGTACCTAAGAAAAATATAATTCCTATAAAAATTACAAGCACTTTCGAGTTTTAACTGAAAACAATATAACACAGTGAACAGATAACAAGTATAATACACAACGAAGGGAATGTTATTCAAAGTAGGAACAAAGGAAAGTTAAAAATAATATTCAAGCCTGGACGGATAAGTGCCTTGAAATTATTTGGAGCCCCATTTATCTCATTTTGTACAACTTATAATTAAAAGAGCACCAGATACTATACAAAATATATATACATACATACATTTGTAACATATATATATGTATATACGGAATATGCTCACATTCATTGTGTTTCTGTTATGAAATCTTACAGATCTTTGTGACAATTATATTCCCTAAATTAGAAAAAAAAATAAAATAAATTTACATATTTTCAAGGTTCATTTCGAGTCCTTCATTTGTATGCTCCAGTATTTACAATACTAGGTGATATTCGAATCATTTTAAAACGTTTTTTAGACTTCTTTGTTTTCATATTCAATAAAAATGATATGTCTTCTCTAAGACTGTCTGTAGTTGTGCACGGTGTACATTATCACAGCGCATGGTGCACGTTAGAGGTACCAAGACCTCTTTATGCAGCTTACTTGTGTCAACAGTCTGACTTGTCTTCTTCAACCAGCTTCTGGGTATCTTTTCCTGTGTCTGCGGAAGGATCCAGGTCTCGGTGTCGACCTCGTCCCTTGCTGGGAGACTTGCTCATCACTACTGAGGGCGCTAAAACAGCTGACGAGGGCTCTATGACTGCCCTTCCAGTCTTCATGTCCTGAAAAAATACATAATATAAATTTATTTAAAGGCAGTTTAAATTTCAAGGGCATTATAAAAATACTCAATATTGACAATCTATAACAGGGGTGGCCAAACTGTGGGGCATGTGTCAAACTTAGCGCATTGAACGATTACAGGTGGCACATTGCATCTTTGCGCCAACATATTTGTATTTTTATATCATGGGATTATGACAAGTACAGAATAAAAAGAATTGGAGATTTTAAATGACTGATATTATGAACTCGTTAACTTGGTGAACCTATGTCCCTTAAGGTAGTCTCATGATTGACACCTCAATGTGTCATGATAGTGCGACATATTCACAGCTATTATTTAAGCTACTGTCATTAGTGAAATTATAAAAAAAAAAAAAACCTGAAGGGATTTGTGCATGAAAGTGAATTAAATGAACTTGGTCTCATCAAAGAATAATAAGAAATAAAGAGAAATGCGTTAACAGATAATGAAAATAAAGAGTTTAAAATATTGTGTAAATATAGAAAGAAAGATAGCGAATGATATGGAAGATATAATAAAATACATGAAAACTACTGATTATAATAAAAACTAGAATGAAGATTTAGGAGGATGAAAAATGTATCAAGATAATTATGATAATATAAGTAAGTAATTTAAATGACGAAAATTACAATATGAAATATAAATGTTAAAAAGAAATTAAAATTAAAATAATCCAAACAGAAAGAAGAAAAGGTTATGATTTCTGTGTAAGATCACTACTCACTACTATATATTATTAAGGTACTATAGATCCTTTTTCCGGCTCTCAGGAGCGATGGATTTTGATGAGTGAGGTATCAAAAGGAGGGAATTTCACGGAGAAGCGGCGAATCCTATTTTTAATTGTCAAATTCTTACGAGGGCTTAAATAAAAGTGATGAAAGAACTGGGAGGTTTCAAAATTCTGAAGATGGTATGAATCTAAGAGCAACATAGGATGATACTGCAATCCACAAATCACTAAATATCTCCGTTAATTCAAAATGTTTGGTTATTTTCTGAACAGACGTTGTACAACCAGTCTTGGTTGCTTCTATGTTTATAATTATTTATCTGACTTGGTTAAGAAGTCATTATAACGATGCTATAAGTGACAGAAGAATCAACACTGGTTACTCACATCATATAGGCCCCCGGTTCCGTTGGTGTCAGCGGGAGAGGCCTCTAGGTTGCCAAGAGCGTCATACATCGGGTTACTAAAGTCTCTATTTTTACCACTGATGTCGGACAAGTTATATTCGACATCGATTGCATCCTGTAACAAATAAAATTTAATTGACCATCCTCTTTATTGCAAAGGCTAATAGCAATTATTGTAATTATTCAATTTAAATTAAGCTAAAAAAATCCATTAGCCACAAAAAAATCTTTAAATAAGTTATTAAAACAAAATAATAACAGTCAATAGTTCTTACCGGTATCGAAGGACCATTACTACTGAATGCAGGAGATCCAAATTCTACATTCGTTCCTTGTCTGAAAGAAACGCTCTGGGAATTTGTTAGGCTGCTCAAAACTGGTCCTTTTCCACTAAAAATAGAAAAACCAATTTATTAATACCTTTCATATTCTAAGAAGCAACAAGGGCAAATAAAAAATAAACTAAAATCCATGAAGGGTCGTGAATTCAGTAGTTTATAAGGACGTATTTTATCTTGACCAACGATTATACAAGAAAGTGAGGTGATGTGGTCCACATCCAATCTCAGCCCCAAGGTTTACCTCCAACTACCCATCCCTCTCCATCCCCCACACCTTACATTAATTAATAGTGTATGAAAGTAACTACCTCATAGGAAGCCAAGGAAATAATTATTGGGTCATCTAAGATTAAAGGTCACTTTGGGGAACTTGAAAAAAGATTATACGACCTCTAATGATCTTATACGAAGCATGTCTAGAAAGTAAGGGTACTGTTGCCATCTTGTACTGTGAGAATTTTTTTTTGTTTGGCAACACTGAGTGGTAGTGGGGGTTCTCCTGAACACTATGGGCATCAGTCCGTTGGTGTGAAATATGTCGATAAGAAATCCCGCCGTGCGAGGTGCGTACTGCTATCAGGTTCCTTCTCGCTGAAGGAAAAACACTGACTGAAATTTTTTCATGGATCAAAACTGTTTATGGCGAAGGTGTTACGAACCGAATGAAAGTGTTAAAGTGGTGTCGTGAATTTAACGAAGACAGAACAAATTTACACAGGAGAGGAGAGGAAGATCTTTCATTTTGACTGAGGAGTTGGTCCTAAAAAAATTCAAGAGAGCAATTCAAAATAAATGAAGGGGAATATTGATGAAAGAATGCTTGTTCCACAACACCCACCCGCATCAAGGCACTTTGGACTCATTCGGTTGGAATATTTTGAGCTCCAACTCCAACTCCACTTACTTGGCGCCTTCAGACTTTCATCTTTTCACCTCCGTGAAGACTCACATCGATGGAAAACAAATTTCAAAACTAAGTAGAAGGTGAAACAAGAGGCCCTGAACTAGAAGAAGGAGACGACGGAAGAATTTTTTGAGAAGGAAATCAAAAAGCTTATGCCACGACTCACCTCCTACATAGAACGGGAAGGCGACTATTTGAAGAAATAACTGACATATTTACGAGCATAATCATGTAATTTCTTTAAAACACAATTTTTATAAAAATATAGAAAAGTCAAGTATTCTTACTTGAATGTTGTACATTATACTTACAAAGGACGTTTTCTGATTACGTAGTAGATCGCACCAGCAGATGCCAAAACCAGTAATACTATGAGAGGAACGACCAGTGCTATCGAAGGACCCGACGTACGGGCCAACTGTACGTAAACTTCACAGGCGCTGCCGCTGAATTGGTTAGGGCACCAACAGGTCAATCCTCCAGTATCATCTTCCTGACATTGACCACCGTTCTGGCAATGACACACTCTTGGCAATGGAAGGGGCTCTTCGGTAGCTAAAATTAAATTAAGAAGCATTTACAGTCTGGACAATTTAAAAATCATCTTATTTTGTAGACAAGTTAAAATAGTTACCCGAATCGCATATTGTTTCGGTTCCAGATTGTATCATCTTTGTGTTATCGGGACAATAACACGAATAATCTCCACCAGGTTTCAGCAGGCAAAGATGATCACATGGCTTTTTCTCGCATGGGTTAGGTATAGTCAGATTGTATTTCGCTTTGTGATAAACTAAAATTAAAAAAATAATAATGATGATTTAATTAGAATGGAATATTGCACATTGACGTTTACTAAATTAATAGCATTTTTTTTTCCTTCTACTTTAAAAATTGTAACAAGTTGTAAAAATTTTTTAATAGAATTATAAATGCCAAAGCCAATGAAAACTTTGGCACTACACCATTTTGAGATTATATTGAAAAAACTAATTTGAAATACTGAAATAAAAGACCGGCATAAAGCTAGGTTCATGCTAATGGCTCAATTATTAATATTATCAAGACACATAAATTAAAACACATATTACTAAATAAGTTAACAATCGGAACTAATGTAAAATACAATTAGGTTCTTACAAATATTATCTTGAAACTGTTTCTCTTACCTTTAACATCGGTTGGATTAACTAGATTTTTGGCAAGTGAAACAGGTATTCCTCTACCGAATTTGTCCTGTTTTATAAGTTCTCCGGAATCTTTGGCGATCCAATATAGATTATTTTCGAAAACATCCAAGGATAATGGATGTTTCAGGGCATCTAGATAGTAAAAAAAAAATATATATGTACATAAAATAAGATATAAATCAAATACCAATTTACAGTATAAACAAATGAATTCAACTTAAACATACAGTTTGGTTAGAAATAAAAATAGGACAAAAAAATTTAGTGAGGTGTGTGCATCTTACAACTTTCCCTTACCACCCTATAATACTTATCTTAAGCGTGTTATAATAATACTAAGTGTTAAGTAAACAACTGAATTAAACAAAGCGTATTGTTGAGAACAGGAGTAGCTAGATGGGAGAAAGCGCGGTTCGGTCACAACCATCTGCTTTCGGGCACACTCAACTTTCAATCTACAACATTTTCGATCTATAAGCTGTTGTAGTTCAATACTTTCTATATTTGCTAATGCCGTTCAAATAATTGAATTATTTATTTATTTATTTTTTAGAGAATTAACTTTCATATGATTATCAACAAAATTTACCATTAAATGGATGCTTAAGAATGACAAAAATATTTGCTTTTCGTTTTACTTTTGAATGATTTCTTCGAAGATAAGAAGAACACTCATATAATTCTTAATTAGTGTAGTATAGAAATTAATCAACAATTAACAATAACTATTAAAAAAAACATTTTCAAGAATCAGGGTCAAAACAACAATAAATTTTTATAAATGGCAATAAAGTTCCACATTTACATACTTAATTTTTTCCCTTGCTCTCACATTTTCTTTATGAAACATTTTCACACCTATTAAAAAGTTTATATAGTCAATTTGCTTCTATGGGTATGAAATTGTCATGACAATGACACATACTCAAGTTGGACACTTTTTCTCTTTATTTATGGTTACTATATATAATAGTATAGATTATTGTGAGGAAAAATAAAAGTTTTAATGAGAGAACTAAGATAGCACTGCTAAAAATAAACATACCTCCTTTGAGGATAATTTCTCTGTTGGTTCCATCTTGACGAACGGTTTCGATGAGATTCATTTTAGTGTCAACCCAATAAATCGGATGATTGTCGCTGGCGTAGTCAACGGTAACGCCTGTCGGGTGGCGTATTCCTTCCGTGACCAGAGCTCTTCTCCTCGAGCCGTCTAGGTTAGCCACTTCTATTTTCGGATCATCTCCGGCATCTGACCAAAACATTACACCATATTGTGGATCTACTGCAATTGATGTTGGATATTCTAAGTCTGAAACATAAAAAAAATAAAAAATAAATTTAAAATATACTCCGCTAGGAAATTAAATTCATAGCAATCGTCATAAAGAAAATTAATCATAATAATATATTATGTTGTTCGTCTGGAAGAAGAGTGCCAAAATAAGAAAACTGTTGTTTCCTTTTCTTTTTTGTCTTGGAAAGCTTCCATTAAACCTGTACCACTACAACCCAGTATGGGTTCAGTACTGGGTAAGGATCGTACTGTTTCTAAGCCAACGGTTATGCAGGTAGGAGATTTGGCCGAGATAATGTTCGACCGCCAGGTTTTTCCTCCAATTAAGGGTATTCAATTTATAGAGGCTGGGTAAGCCCCAAGAGGGTCTGAAAAGCTTCCATTGACATATATTTCTCTGAGAAAAAATGTCAAATTTATAATTTCAATATTTACCACATTATAAACAATTATAAATTTAGCTATTACAAGTATACTAGTCAAACATAATGACTTCCTTTGAACTTTGATTAGAGAGTAACTTTATAAAGACTCTCTTGATAATTATAATAAAAAAAATAAAGATGAGAGTATGGTTGAACGTGAAAAATGAATGTAGGAATTATCCTACGAAGATTACTTCGTTCGAGGTGTGGTCAATAAATAAAGACGCAAATAAGAAAAAACTTATTATAATGTGTGCCGACTTTTCGGTCTAAGTTTTAGACAATCATCAGGGCTAAGAAAAAACAAGATAACAATAGTTGTAACCACAGTGGCAGTACCAGTAATAATAAAAAAATTAACAAACAATAAGATGAAAAAATGAAGTATAAAGAAAAATATGCTAATCATAATATGCCGATGTTAATGAGAAAAATAAGAAATACAGAATAATATGTTACTAGAAAGTAAGATAGTGAATGATATGAAAAATATAGAAATACATGAAAAATACTAATTTGTGACTTAGGACTTGTAGGTAATTTACCATTACTTACAGATTAGTATTTTTCATATATTTTTTTATATCTTTCATATCATTCATTATCTTTCTTTCTATTTTTGCACAATATTTTAAATACTTTTTTTTTTCATTATTTATTAACATATTTTTCTTTATTTCTTATTATTCATATTATGATTAGCATATTTTTCTTTATACTTTATTAACGTTATTTATACTTTATTAACATATTTTTCTTTATTTCTTATTTTTCACAATAATATTAGCATATTATGACTAGCATATTTTTCTTTATACTTTATTTTTTCATCTTACTATTTGTTAACTTTTTATTACTATTATTGGTACTGTCACTGTTGTTACATCGATTGTTATCTTGTTTTTCCTTAGCCCTGATGAGGGCCTAAAACTTAGGCCGAAACATCGGCACACATTATAATAAGTTTTTTCTTATTTCTGTGTTTATTTATTGACTGCACCCCAAAACAAGATTCTCCTAGATAATAATAAGTAATTTTTAAAGTTGTAATAATATTATTTTTATCAGCTAGTTAGCTGACCAAAAGGTATCAATTTTGCTGCTGAGTGAATAATTTAAAACATCATTTTCTATATTTTAAAAAAATATTGTTTTGATTCCTAAAAGATTCAATAAAATATTTTTTAGTAGATTTTTATTTTAAAATTCAATTAATTATTTATTAAAAAGTTTTATATTTTTTAAAAACGTTTCTTTATTGACCTTAAGCTCTAAAGGAACTTGCACTGTTTTTTTAATGAAATACTGCCTCAATTTGATTCATGATTAAATGATCAAAAAATAAAGATTCATTTTTTTTTTAAACATAAAATGTTAGTAGTATTGACCAAGAAAATATCCGACTTGATGTTTTATCAGTGAATTGAGGGATAGCGTTAAACTTAAATAGGCAAACTTCAAACGCTTCTTCTGTAAAATTCCTCTTTTTCGTATTGTGGCATTCTTCTTTCAAGTGAACGATTAAAACAAAATAATAGCAATAAAAAGAAAAATAAACGACGATAAAATAAGTATAGACCATTATTACTGAGAACACTAGTAAGAGAATGGCTAAAAATCAAATATTTACTGTTTGATTGACATTATTAATTACTAAATGCATTTTAAAAACAATATAGTCCAAACTTACTGCTATCTATTAAAGAGCGCCTATATCGTCCATCCTGCTTAGTAACAACAATGCGACCTTTTGGTTTAGTACCAGATCGGTCTGTCTCGGTCCAATAAAGATTTCCACCAACCCAATCAACTGCGATGCTTGTTGGTTTAGCATTACCTAAAATAATAAATTGCTATTTATCGACAACATAAATGTAAATTTTAATGCCATGCAGTAAGACTTTATCTAAAATGAACATTTTTGAATTAAAAAAAAAAATTATGATATCTTTTAATAGCCAGTGTTGCCACATAAAGACAAATTCATACCTTTGACAGTTAAATCTTGAGCGAACCCAACTTTGACACGTCCTTCTAAAGCGTCAATCATATAACTTCTTTTAATCTTCTTTTCATAACTGTCGACCCAAAATATCATTTCAGTTTTGAGATTGTAATCGAGGGCTTCAATGCGTTTTTCATTGCGAATTACATCCACTTCATGCCGCATATGTGTCTGGTATGATTTTATTTCCTCACCATTCGAGAATATGACTGAAACCTATTTCAAAAGAAATTATGCTAAATTAAAATTACAACCAAAAAATAATACAACAAAAAATATATTAAAATAATCACTCCGATATTATAGTTAGATATTATACTAGATATATGTTTAAAAAAAAATACATATTATTGACGTAGTCCCTTAACCCTTTGACGACAGGAGGGAGGGCAGGCTGGGGGGGCTGCTGGAAATGAGATCTTGAGAACGCAGATAGTCCACTGGGAATTCTTTTCCAGTCTCTCGAAGCTCCCTTTCTCAAGTAATAAAACAAATTTATACGAACTGTTCGGGTATTTATTAAGTACTATGTTTTTCCCATAGATCGATCTACCATTTCTTTGGTTTTTTATCTCCCTTATCTACCCGATTGATCCGGTATGCTGTGTGGTTTGGCAACTCAATTCAGTTGAGCAACCAGTCGAAATTTTTCGTGATTTTTCTCTTGTTTTTCTAATGTTATCATCACAACTTTGTCATACACAAAAAGATATTAGAAGCTATTTTAGGCGAAAACAAAAATAAATAAATTTTTAGGTATGTTTGCATATTTTTAATACATGTCCTTATTAAATTATGAATTTACATTTGTAAAAAATCTACAATCATGGATGTAATTTGTACAATTTTTCAAATAAGTTCTGCTGATCGTTTAGTTTTATTTTTCTCAAATCCTAAAAATTACCTTTGCTACATCATTAACCTCAAAAATTGCCTTAGATACTTCTTTAACCCTAAACAATAGCTGTAATTGTTTTTAGTCTGAACAGGGTGATTGCAAAATTGGAGCCTTGATGTTCGATATATAGAGAATCAACTGTACTTACAAATTACCAGACTAACAAAATTTATATACAAATTTAAATGAAAAAAAAACAAAATTACAAACATTTTACAAAAACCCACCTAACTAGGTATCTAATTCTATTTATGATGCGATTCCAAAGTCGAGTACACAATAAATAACTGGGCTAAAAAACAGGTTAGGATCGACCTACAGGCAGGTATACAATGATTCATGAAAAGTTGATAAGGGTTTAATCCTTGATGATATCGACGTTGTTTTTTGAAAAAAGCATAAGTACCAATTAGCAAATTTTATAGGAAACACCTGAAACGATTTTTCCCCAAATAACAATTTTTTTTTTTAATTCCATTCTTTGTTGTATAAAGTAGGAGTTTATTGAGGTGGCAAAACCTTTATAAAAACACTATGTTATTAAGGCTTCTAGCACTTGTCAAGGCCATACTGACGACTGATAGTTGTTAGTATTTTGTGCTTACGCCATCATAGTCGATTTTTTGGCCATTTCCAATTTTTTTTCAATATATCGTGAGCAGGATTCAATAAAGGTGGTATTTACGCCTCATAATGAATTAAACCAAAATTTCGAATTTTTGGCGCTTAGACCGTTTAAAAAAAAATAACATCGATATTCAGCACTAGGAAACTGAGCTGACTCCACCTTTATGATTTGAAGTCATACACTCGCTGCTATATAAGGTACTATAAACTCTCTATAGCACTAATAGATGATTTCCAGTAATATACCATCCACTGACCCATATCCACACATACTGCTCTAGTAGTGTACCGTTATCAAAGGATTAACTATCTGTTAATTCCGATTAAACCTCTATAAAGAAGATAAAAGAATAATTAAAAAAAATAAAATTAATTACCTTAGGATCGTCAGCTTTACAAACACCACTGATAGTATCCAATAGCGAGAAGCCAGGGCTACAAGAACAAACATACGTGCCGTTTAGGTTGGTACACTTATGAGAGCATTGGTGAGCTCCATTTGCGCATTCGTCCACATCTGTAATAATATAATAAAATTAAATCACCTGTATAATTATAAAATCATCTAATTCGTTTTGAACTTTAGCTACCTTTGCATTTCTTCCTATTTTCTGGATCAATGGTATATCCTCGATGGCAACCGCAGATGAATGCTTGTTTGGTCAGGTTCTTACAGGATTGTTCACAACCACCCATTGTTCCGTCACCGGGGCACAAACTTCCATGATCTAAAGAATGCAAATTTAAAAAGAAATTAAAAATTATATTTTTAATTATATTATATTTATATTTATTTATTTATATATATATATATATATATATATATATATATATATATATATATATATATATATATATTTATTTATTTATTATATTTAGAATTATATATTCTAAATATTTAATATTAGTAATAATGGGAAGAAGAAAAATTCTAGTAATAATTTCTTCCATATATCTCAATATTCCTTCATTGATATATTTTACAAATAAAACTCATTTTTTATTTTTATTTATTTCTATTAACATATGAAATTAATATGGATATATCTATACAATAGGAGTATAGAGGTATTTATAGTAAAAGAATATTGAGATAAATGGAAGGAATTATTCCACTAATACAATATTAAAAATTATAATTTTCACAAAAATAAATATACTGTTTGAACAATGAATACTAACGACAGCTGATCTCATCTGAATTGTCACCGCAAGTATCAGAATAGTCACAAACATTATCTTCTGGAATACATTTTCCGTTGTCGCAAGCAAACTCTTGAGGTGTGCAGTGAGGTCGCCGTGGCGGTGAATAGCACAAGGAGTGATTATTTTCGTCGGAAGCATCCCCACAGTCATCATGACCATCACACATGACGTCAAACGTAATACATCGGCCATTTTCACATTGATAACGTCCTCGTCCAAAGCAAGATTGAACGTGAGCTATAAAATAAATATTAATAAACAATAATTAATAAGTTTTAATTTAACCATTCGATATCGATAATTTGATAAGATTATTAATAAGTGAAATATTTTTTATTAATCATTTTCAACTTACCACAAAGTTCTGGGGCCTCATCTGATTTATCGCCACAATCGTCCATTCCATCGCACTTGTCTTGGTGGGATATACAAATATGGTTGTTGCATTCAAACATAGTTTCCCGGCAGTAGCGCCCGTTCGCAAGAGGTGGACATCCCATTTCATCACTCATATCACGGCAATCAATATCTCCGTCACAGCGGAAATAGGAGGCAATGCAGTGGCCACTGGCACATTGGAATGTTCCATTCTGTAATAAAAATACAATTACTAAGAGAAAATGGATATTCTCATTAAAATTTTATGAATGATAAATGCTCGTTTGGCTCAAAAGTTAATTAAAAATAGCTAAATTATCGGAATTTTTTGTATTAGTGTTTGCTTATTCAATGTTCATTGATGCAGTAATTATTTTCATATTAAATAAATTAATTTTATTAAGCTTGCTTGTCCACCAAAACATTTATTTCATTAATTTAATAGGTAATAATAAAGAAATATAGATGAGTCTTGTTAATCCGACCTAATTAAAACCAAGGGGATTCAGATTAGCGAAACATTTGGAACCGAACGGGAAAATAAATAACTTCATTAAAAAGAAATCATTATGAAAACAAAAATTATATATTAAAAATATTTTAAAAATATTAATTCATTGTTCAACAATTTATTTTTTTGAGAAGTAGTCTGAAATTCTCATTTGTTTGGAACAGTGTTTGACAAAATGTAATTCCAATTACATTACAATTTCTTACCAATTACTGTAATTTGGAGTTATATGAATAAAATTACAGTAATTAGTAAGAAATTGTTATTGGAATTACATTCTGACCAACATTGGTTTGGAAGTTGAAAGCATCTTTTTCAAGGCCTCTGATTGAAAACTCATGACTGGTAGTTAATCATGTTTTTGAATAATGTAAAATCATTTAGCAGAGTACAATGTAAATTCAGTACTTATTTAATAATATAAAATAAATCCACCAAAAACGTCTTTAAAACCATCTATGATGCCCCAAAGACCGAATAATATAGGATGATAGAAAATTAAAAAAAAAAATGATAAGAAGAAAAATAAATGTGAATAATGGACAAAAAGGATCCAGTTGAATGGGCATGGCAGACCCCAATTATCTGGGCCCGTAACACGCTCACAACATTCATTCGCTAAAAGGTTAAACTGAACTGGTTATTTGACTTGTTTTTTCCACTAGGCTATTTATTGTTAAACACAACGAATTGCACAATTTAGTATGATAAATAAGATGCGAGTACCCTTAATACATTATTAAAATTGTTAATAACAATACTAAATACAATACAAATGATTAATAATAACAACACTAGCCATCAGTCAATAAATTTAATTCTTATATTTCTAATGAAATAAATTACTTGTTTTTTTTTTTACCTTGCATTGGAAGTTAGAGCAACCCAATTCATCAGAGCCATCTACGCAGTCATCATCGTGATCACACCTGTAATGCTGAGGTATGCAACGCCCGTTGGCACATTTGAATTCTGACTCTGAGCAAGGCCTGTAGGAGCCTTTGCACAACGCTTCCGTTTCATCAGAGTTATCTCCGCAGTCGTTTTCAAAATCACACATCCAACGCCTAACAAAAAATAAGTTGTATTACTTTATTGATTAGTTAAGTTTTATATTAGAAAAATTATACAATACCGAATAAAACCGATAAGATAAAATTACTTACTTAGGTATACAGCGACTATTAGCACACTGGAAATCTGTAGTCGCATTACATTTAAGACAGTTGGCGGGATCTTCATCACTGTTGTCTCGGCAATCGTCTTTTCCATCACATAGAAGCCATTTTGGAATACATCTATAATTGCTTCTACCAGGACAACGCTGCCAGCCGGCAGTGCAGTTCTTTTGTCTGAAATAGTAAAATTAACAAAAATTGTATAGTAAATATAAATATCAGAATGAACATATGAGGGTGAATCAAATGTAAATGGTAATTATTTTGTATACATTTATTGATTAATGTTATACAAATGCCATATTTTTAGCATTTCTGAATTTAAGAAGTCTCCTGTGTGATATTCACACTTTTACCACTGATTTGGAAGTTTGGATATTCCTGGACATGCTCCTAGACTTCTTCATTGCTTTTGAATCGCCTTTCTACGAGTGGTTCTTTCAAGGGCACAGACATACCAAGTCTGTGGAGTAAGGAGTAGCGAAAGAAAAATGAAGGCTACCTAGTGAAGGCAAAAACTCGTCTCTCAGCCGGAAAAGTTCTTGCAATGATTTTTTTTACTCGAGGTGAGTTATACTCGTTAATTTTCTACACGACATAGTGAATGTGGCTTGTTATTGCCAGTTGTTACAGTCGGCAAAAACTGCCTACCGAAACAAAAGACGATGCCCATTAGAGATGCTATCCTTCATGACAATACCAGGCCTCAAAGCGCGATCTTGACTAGTGATAAATTAGAAGAAATGGGCTTGTAAATTCTCAAATATCCTCCTTATAATCCAGACATGCCCTCTGTGACTATTCTTTGTTTGCGCTCTTGAAAGAATCACTTAGAGGAGAATTATTTATCAAAAGCAATGAAGAAATCGAGGAGCACATGCGCAATTGGATGACAACTAACCTTCAAACTTTTTATAATTAAGGAATATCCAGGCTTCCAAATCGGAGACAAAAGTATATAGATCACGGAGGAGAAAACATTGAGAAACGCTGAAAGTATGATTTGTGTATAACATTAATCAATAAATGTATAAGAAATAATTACCGTTTATATTTGTTTCACCCTCTTAGTAAGATATAATTTTATGATAAATTAATGTTGACAAATTTTTTTTTAGTCGAATCAAAATGCAAATTTATTTACCTGCAGATATAAGCGGGCTCGTCAGAATCATCACCACAGTCGTTGTCGAAATCACAAGTCCATAGCTTAGGAATACATCTACCGTTTTTACAAGTGAACTCTGTTTCATTATCACACTTCCTATTGTCTGGAAATAGATATAAAAATTACAAAGTTACCATAGATTAAAAAAATACAAACAAAAGGAAACTCAGTGATTAGAATAATGTACATATAATACAACAATGCCTCATTAATACAAACTCAGTGGGAGATCGAATTCTCCAGTTCGTGTTAAACAAATTTTTGTTTAAGATGAGCAAGTTAGACTTATCCGATTGACTTTAAACTTTCTTTATACATATTTATTCATTTTTTTAAACATTTGATCTCCCAATTAATACACATATTTTGACCTTGAATTTGTAATACACTGTTGTTAATGATGGTAGTTAAGGTTGATTTCGGTATATTAATTTTTTCAACTATTTTCATTTTGGATATCACGCCACTATCCACTTCTTTTAAAATTTCTAATTTGATTTTAAGATCAACGGATCTCTGGGTAACTGTTTTTTTTTGTTTTTTTCTAACCCATAGTTATCGAGTGTGAAACTTCCAATAATCCCAGTTTTAAACTTTTTTAGCTCTACTTATTATTACAAATTTTTAATAGAATATTTTAATGAAAACGAATGTTTCATGTAAAGAGTGCTGTTGAAACTGAATGAGAAGGAAGAAAGGGCCAGAACCATGTACCTCACAGGTGAGGTGTTATCAACAATTGCTTATTAAATTAGGGATTGATAAATTATTTGCCATTTCTATAAATTTGTTTCATTGAAAACTAGTTTCGAATGTTATACATTCATCCTCAGTTCTAAAAACACACAAAAAATTCAAAAATAAGCAAATCAAAATATAGTTTGGTATTATTATGCATATTAAATTAGATTAATATAAATCAAAATGAAAATGAAGGATCAATCTAATTAGGGATTGATAAATTATTTGTTTTATTGAAAACTAGTTTCGAATGTTATGCATTCATCCTCAGTTCTAAAAACACACAAAAAATTCAAAAATAAGCAATTAAAAATATACTTTGGTATTATTATACATATTAAATTAGATTAATATAAATCAAAATGAAAATGAAGGATCAATCTAATTAGGGATTGATAAATTATTTGTTTTATTGAAAACTAGTTTCGAATGTTATGCATTCATCCTCAGTTCTAAAAACACACAAAAAATTCAAAAATAAGCAATTCAGAATATAGTTTGGTATTATTATACATATTAAATTAGATTAATATAAATCAGTATTATAAAACATTTATGAATTATGAATTTAATTAAGACAAGAAATCAAATACATGTTGGTACTCACCAAGATTTAAATGGATTATATCAAACAGAAAAGTTTGTACTGGTTTCTTCTTGCATTGAACTAACAATGAACGAAAAGTAGGGAGGATGTTTTTAGGTAAACGGTTCAAGGGTCAGGGTTTTTCCAGTAATGCCGGTGAGTAATTGTTTTTTCTGTTATAGATGGGAATAAATTTAAGATTGGACTATTGGAGATATTTATTTGGTCATTTTTAGAACTGAGGATGAATGTATGACATTCGAAACTAATTTTCAATAAAACAAATTTATAGAAGTGGCAAATCATTTATCAATCCCTAATCAGATTGATCCTTCTATAGCATCATGCGGATGTCAACTGTTTATTAAATATTCAAACTTACAATAATTTTTTGTTAGCCACAAATTTTACTGTACTGTTACCTACAATTGTTTGAGATTCATTCTAACCAAATAATTTGTGTTAGCCGGGGATTTCTTCAAAAATATGTCAGGAATCGGATTGTTTTTGACCAGAGCTAAAAAACTAGTTCGTATTATCCGATGTTTCATGTTAACCGAGTTCGTGATAACTGTACATGTATTATGCTTTGTGCATGGACACACAGATACACAACTATCATACAGGATTAATGTATCAGAGAAAGAAAGAGAGAGAAAAAAAATGTGTATGAAGGAATTTTGCCATAACTTCAGCAGAACAAAAAAAATTAAGAAACAAGATTTGAGTGTTCCTCTTGTATAATAGGCGAATACTTACGACAGTGGGCAGGATCTTCATCTGAAGCATCTTTACAGTCTGGGTCTCCATCACAGACCCAAGCATTGAGGATACATCTTCCGTTTGATCGACATTTAAATTCCAAATCGGGACAAGTCAAATTGCAATATTTTTCATCGGACCAATCTGAGCAATCATTGTTTCCGTCACAGATTGTTGCTGATGCAGTACAGATCCCGTTGTCACATTGATACATTCCTGCTCTGCAAGTTCGTTTCGGGCATTCCGCTGGTTCGTCAGAACCGTCTTTACAGTCCTTTTCTCCATCACACCTAAACAGAGAGTGTTTTATTAAATATAAAATTGTAATTAAATTATTTATTTTTTTAAAAATAGAATCATTGTTACTTACAATTTTAAATTATATAAAAATAAAATGTCTATAAATAACAAAAAAAAAAAAATTTTTTTGAAAACTTTTTTAACTTTAATAGTTGATCTTTATAGATTTTTATGTGCTGAATCTAAATCTGGCCTTAGTTTTTTTTGTATCACCCATAGTTTTCCGTAGGTTTCAGGCTCATCAAACATCCTAACTTTTTAAACTTCTGTAACATGTTAGCTACAATAGAAACATACTCTGTGTCTTTTTCATTTCCCAAGAACTTTGTAACGACTTGCTTGAATGATACCCATGCTTCTTTCTCATTTAAGGTCATTATGGATTCAAAGTTAACATCAAACATCATTTTTCTAATGCCAGGTCCGACAAAGACGCCTTCTTTTAGTTTAGCTTCTGAAAGGCAAGGAGACTTTTGGCAGAGATACTTGAAACATGGTCCATCTTTAGGCAAAACCTTTACAAATTGTTTCATGAGGCCTAACTTAAGGTCTAATTGTTTCATGAGGCCTAAGACTGAAAGCTGTTCAATTCTTTAAAAATCGCTGAATTTAATAAATTTAACTATAAAAGGTGAAGAAATTGTGGGCGATACAGCTTTTTTAATATCATATTTGGATTCAGCACCCTGAAAACTATAGGAATAAGGTATTTTCAGTACAAACGTTTTTTCATCGTTGGCCTATGTAATAAATATAAGTTCTATAAATTCTACAGGTTAAAACTATTTTTTAATTTTATGATATTAAATATCATAAAATTAAACAATACTTTATAAACTGCGATAAAGGAAGTAAAAATATTTAAATAAGAATCATATAAAGGCTTATGGGAAAAAAAAATAATAAAATCCTTAAAGAGTCTTGGAGTTCTACAAATTGCACCCGTTCAAGAGATCAAAAATTTAATTAATTTTTTATTTCAAATTGCATAAATTTTCAACTTTCAAACTCAATTTGGAAGGGCTAAAGATGTGAGCAAAAACTTAAAAACAGGTAAACATACCGGAACTTTGACTGAAATTTACCCCCCCTTTTATGATATTGTTCTGCTTAGAAATACATCCCCAATTCCTTCCTGATATGACATTCAATACAGCGTAAAACTCTGTTATTTTCAGAGAAAATATAACTAAAAAACTAGATAGTGTAATGACTTTATAGCATGTAAAAATAATTTTATTTGAAACTATTTAAAAAAACAATATCTTACTTCCAGAACCAGGGAATACATCTATCATCGTTTCCTCCACATCTATGTTGTCCGTTAGTGCAATTTGCAATGCAGGTCTTCTGGTCAGATCCTAGTATAAACTGATTAGGACAAGCGCATTTGAAATCGACTGGGCTTTGAGCATCGCCATATCCATCGGGCGAAGCATCGACTCCCGGAACAGGCGACAGTAGGCACAGGTGAGAACAGCCACCTGTATCATATTTAAATAAGTTAATCAAATTAATTTAACAATTGCCACTATTAGCTAAAATATAGGATGACTTACCATTATCCCCTCCGCAAGGGTTAGGATATGCCTGCTGTCTTAATGGATGATATACATGAACATCATAAGGCCTATGGGTTGTATTTCGTAACACTTTGTAATCATGTCCTAAAAAAAAAAAAAAAATGTGATTATTTAAGCCCTGCCAGACTATTTCAATAAGGATAAGAGGAAGCTGATATTAAAAACTATTTAATTGCACATTGATATAACAAATTTAATAAAAATTTATGATACAAAGGGACACTTTCGGTAAGTCGATTTTAGCAAAAAAGTTGTACGGAAACTCAAACAGACCATTTTGTAAGACTTGGTTATTTGGACTCAGAGGACCTTAAAGCGTAACTCAGATTCAAAATTGTTTGCAATCTCAATACCCTTTTCCTTAGTATAAATTTCATATAGAGGCAAGTGTAAGTAAAAATCAAGTAGGAAATTTTACGTTATTCACATATAATTTGGAGTTAGAAACAAAAACATAACTTTCTTGCAATAATGTTTAAAGCCTGCTGACTATAAATTAGGTAACTTAAAAGAAAAAAAAGTATATAGAATTTTAAAATTAAGACAACTTACCATTGAACTTGTTGGCTCTTAATATTCCCTTAAGATTCCAATCAGTCCAATAGATATAATCTTCGAACAATGTTATTGCGAAAATATGTGGAACTTTTTCTCCTTTCAGAACAATATGCTTGTGCCTTCCTTCAAAGTCGACAGAAGCTATATAATCTAAATGAGCATCAGCAAAATAAATACGATCCGAAAAGAAATCGATAGTAAGAGCATTCGGCCAGGCAAGGCCATCTTCATGCGTCAATATACGAGTCATGTTCGATCCATCCATACCCATCTTTCCGATAAATGCCTGTAAATTAAAAATGAAAATATAAATATCATTATAAGTTAATATGTAATGCATATAAATGTAAACTATTTCAAGTCTTTCTAACCTGCAAATACCAACTAGTGAAAAAGAGATAACCGATGCCTGGATGTACAGCAATCGCCCTCGGGTCCTGAATACCGGCCTTCAGTGTCTTCCTATTGGTGCCGTCTAGTTCAGCAACATCCAAGTGTTTACTATGACGGTCCAGCCAGTAAATTTTTCTTCCAACCCAGTCAACAGATAATCCTTCTAAACCGTGGCTGTCATGTCGAATAATTGGTTCTTTTTCATTTTTGCCGATTTCGGTTCTATTAGAAAAAAAAAAATTATGATTTTAATAATCTCATACTGCAATGCAATAAAGAGGAGAAGATTTTAATAATTTACTTTAACAATAAAGTTATTAACATTTTAATTCCTTTAAAGTAATTATAAATAGACATAGTCTATACAACAGTAATTTTTATTATTTATAAATGGTAGTTCCATAGGCAGAATTTTATGGTAATGGTTCTGCAGAGCTACTGGTGGGTGTGGCCTCTTGACAGGCCAGCTAATGTTTTTGGAGCAGCCGGTACATCAAGGCTGTCATTGATGATCACTTTCTTTGTTATTATATATATTTAATTTTTATCTTTCTTTTAAAAGATCATTGATTCCACCCTTTTTCTAAACTGTAGGCGGGTATATCAGCCCAAACGAATTTCAGGTGGTTATTAATTACTTGTTTATACTTTATTTGGCTCTTGAATTTTTTATTTATAATTTTATAAGCTATTTTATTAAAATTGGAGGATTAATTGGAATAGAATTTATTTGTTTTCTATAACTCAGCATGATTATATCTATGATGGGTTGTTTTCTTTTTTTTTTTTTTTTTTTTAAATTCTGTTAGTATTCATAAATATATTTTAATTATCTTTCATTTTATTCCTCTTAATTTGTTACCATAAAACTTTAATAATTTATGAAAATAGGTGAAAGGCCTGAAATTATATTTTCCCCTCATCTAGAATTTATAAATGAAGATCTCATTTTAGAATAAATAAAATAAATTAAATAAGTTGTAAAGCAAGGGATAAATCATTTACAACCTATAAATTCAGTAAAATAATAAAAAGAAACAACACAGATGTTATTACAACTTGTTAATATAGATAGTTTATCTAATATAGTTTATATTAAATCATAATACAAGGTTGGTGTGATTGGATTTTGGATTTCGATATTCAAGACTAATCTTACTTCGTGTAGACTCGGCATTCGATGTACAGACCGTTCCAGAAACATTAGGCAACCTGTCAAGAGGCCACGCTCACTACTAGTTCTGCGGAACTATTACTATTTTCTGTTATCCAAAAAATTAAGATGTTAAGGAAAAAGGTTAACAAAACAACTTTGAAAAAGAAATAATAAGTTATAGGTGAAATTAGTCTTAGTTTCGTAAATGGCTAAAAGATGGCAGCACTACTTAACTAAGATGAAATAGTACACTGTTGCCACCTGTCACTATTTTATCAAACTAAAACTAAAGGTAAAATAATAGTTTCGGCATAGACCAAAAGAGGCCAGCACTAATGGAGATGAAATAACAATGTACAACTATAACAATTTATTAAAATTTGTATAATTAATAGAAATTAAGATAAAATAGAATCTCAATAATTCATACATTCAAGGACCCACATAAATAAATACCAATTACTATGACGCCAAACTTAGCAGGATAATATTGACAACAGGAATGGGCATCTACACCCCCTCCCACCCCCTCTCCCCCCAATAATTTGAAAACCCAAAGTTTGGGAAATTGAGAAATTACTTCAAACTGCAAAAATTGAGGTAAAACATTTCACTCAAAAGTTACTAAAATTTAAAACTCATACCAATACCTTTTATGTTTAGAAATTGGAATTTTATCGATACAATGCATTGTTTGTAACAGAAAAAAAATTATTGTTGTTAAGTTTCAAAATATATAACAGGTAAGAGAAAAGTTCAATCAAATCCATTTCATAATATAGTTGGGAAAATCAAAATATTACTTAATAAGGTTGAGAGAATTAAAATATCTAATATAGTAGGGAAATTCAGTTAAAATTGTTGGGAAATTTTAGATTTTCTCTCCCACCCCCTCCAATAAATTGTTGCAGCAACAATTGATAATATTGATAGTAAAAATGTTAATAGCTATGTAATTGTGTGTATATTTTATAGTATAGTTGTCCTCGTTCTTTAGAATCAAAATAACAGCCAGAAGAATAATTTTAAAATTCCTTCTATTACATTTCCACTGCCAGCTGAAGATTTATTATATTTTTTTAAATTTACATAGAAGCAGAAATTTTTATTATGTTCGAAAATTCGATTAACTCTTTATTACCATTTGGCTACACTGTTACATAGGGTTTTTTAAATTCTTAAACATGCCTCCTTACTAGACATAACAAGTTTACCTCTACCATGGATTATAAACCTTTCTTATTATTTCAGTAAACAAAAAGTATATTCTCCTATAATTTTTAATGTTTTGCCATAAAACACCAGCTTGTATTTCTAAAATTAAAGAAGTGAATTTGAAACCAAATCCGATATGGCATTTTTAATAAAACAGGAACATCAAATCATAAAAAGTTAGTTAAACAAATAATTGATGATTAAATTCAATAAATTTGAAAATATAATTTTTTAAATAAAAGCTTTGGAATGTATTTTATTTAATATATTTAGCAAAATTCATTTTTTTTCTTTTTAATTTTAAATACACTTGTTGCAATAAAAAAACATATTTCAATAGATTTTCGGAATCAAAAAGACTTCATTTTTGTGATAAATAAATCATTACGTAATAATTGAACACTATTTCCTGTTTTAGTAAATATAAAAATCATAATAACCTGAATATAGTCTTTGCGGTAACATCGCAGAAGTATATCGTATTTCCTTTGTAATCGTAATCCAGAGCGACTACGTTCGTCAAATCTTGGTGGATCAGAGAGTACAACGAAGCATCCAATGACATGTTTCTAATGTAATATTTGTTCGTGAAAACAATCCATGGAACATTCCTGTCTCTTCTTTTGCACGTGTGCTCGTCAGAAGCTCTAAAAAAAGAAAAAAAATAAATAAACTTTCTAGTTTATTAGAATAAATTCTCGTCGATAAAAAAAAAAAAATTAAGTACTTCTTTTATAAATTGAGTTCTTTAATAGCATCTTGTTTATAAAATTTGAAATTAATCATTTACCTGTCATAATATGTTTCATCGCATTTGCAATAATAAGAACCAGGAGTGTTGGAACAGTATTGAGAACAGACTCCCAATTGTTCGGTACATTCATCAATATCAGCACAAGCTTTCCCATCATCAAGGAGTCTGAAATATTTTTATAAGAAATTAGGCAAAAATAAAATATGACACAAAAGCAGGAAAGAGAAGATAAAACAGAAAGGCTAGTTTGTTATATTCTTTACAATCCAAACTGTCACATCGTCTTAATTAATAGAATAAAATTAGTCAACGAATATTGCACGATTTATTGGATTCAGTAGTGTATGTCAAACCAAAATTCCCGTCCTGGCTTTCCAGCTAATTTTCTGTGAAAAATGTTATTGTGAAAGCCAGGATTTGAACCAGACTCATTTAAAATTTAAATCTGATGCTTTACCCAACGGATTACTTAAGGTAATGAGAGGTAACTGCGTAATTGCCTTGTAAAATCTAAATCCTGAACTGATGTATCAGAAATCAGCAACAAAAGTTTGCTAAGGTGAAATATAACGCATTGTAAAGATATCAATTCTAATCTGTTGATTAATTTGGATCTTTCAACTTCTGCTGTACAGTTGTTTCAGTGTTCATCCACCTCTAGATTTATATATATATATTTTTTTTTACGGTAAGTGAAAGCTGTTCTTCAAAATACTTTGCGATTTACATTTCTCCTTGACAATTTTCTGTTACGTTAAACGCTAGTCCACAGTTGCTTTGGCAGAACATAATAGTAGAGGTAAGTCCAGATCTTTGAAGCAGGACAAGTGCGCGTGGTCACTATCATGTTTTGCTGGGGCAACAGCGGACTAGCACATAAACATTCAATAAACAAAAAAATAGCACATTCAATAAAAGTTCTTTTTTTCGATGTATTTATTCAGGTATGTTCATGCATACCACTTTTACGACTATCACCGAAGATTATAAAATGTGAATCTCAGAAAACTTTTAATTTTTTTTTTGGGTTATTACAACAGTAAAATAATTCTTTGGAAACAAACTATTTGCACTGGCCCCACAACTGCTTCTTTTTGAATAATGAGTCTCCCTCATGCCTCATACACACTTACTATTTAAGGCAGGCGCAAGTGCGTGCTAGGTACTATTAAATTGGACAACTCCATATGCCAGAAATGGCCAGGTAGGGGGAATAAAAAAAAAAAAAAGATACTATTAAATTGAATTATCAATCTCTTGAAAATGGACACAATTGAAACATGGGCTTGAATGTAATATTTAAAACAATCTCAGGAACATTTTTTAAAAATATGGAAAAATCAAGCTTTAAAACAAAGATTTCATTTAAAGCGGAACTTTATAAAATCTAGCGCGTACTTCATCCCATATAATCATTCCACTGTACCTTACCTCATCAAATCTTTCAAACCTTAAACATGATTTAAAACAAAGATTTCACTGAAATACCTCCTATTTTAATAGCGACAGAAATTGAAGATGAATAACCATTTACTATGATATAATAAAGAAATTGAGGAGTATAGATAAAATGAGTACTTACTTATAACCAGGATTGCATTCACAATAATAGCCAGTGAGAGTGTCAACGCATTTATGACCGCATTGGTTTACTTCCACTTTGGCACATTCATCAATATTACAGTGTAACGGTTCATCAGATTCATCTGTACAATCTGCCACTTTGTTACAGACCCTTTGGTAGTCTATGCACTGGCCGTTGTTACATTTAAACTGACCGGTAGGGCATGTTGTCTGTTCTTTTTCTAAAAATGACAAAATGGAATTGAGAATTAAAAAAATATATATATATATATATATATATATATATATATATATATATATATATATATATATATATATATATATACATGTAATACTGAAACAGAGAATAAGTAATACTCTACTCTATTCATTATAACAGAATGGAGTTAAGAAGGTAAAAGATTGTATTGTTATTTGTCTTATAATTATTCCTCGATTTGGAATAATGCATTTTTAATGGGATTTTAAGATAAGGCTTTTATTTAATTAACCTATGACTATATTATTTGTTGATACAGAAATTTAGTATGAAATGTGAGAATGTACACTACCGCTCATGGAAGTATGGACACCATTAAAAATTCAATTACACAATGAATAAGTATAATTTTCCTAATAAATATTGTATTGAAACCTTTACTAGCTCATTAGACAATTTATTGTTTTGAATGAAAATAATAAAATCACTTTTATAGCTTTTTATCACAATGATTAGTTGTGCGAAAAATTAGAAAAAAATATATCATCAGCCTTTTATGTCCTGAAATGTCTCAATACTTTGTTTTAGATATTTGTTTACATTAAAGAATCTTCTAAGCTCTCAGTTTATCAGATCCTGTGCTGCTTACTTGTTCCGTTTTGAATTTTTTTTTCATTTAAAGGCCTGTTGCAAGACGAAACTTGTTCAGCCATTCTCACATTACATCGCGAAAGTCTATCAGTCCGTAGCAAGAGGAAAAATTAAGTTCTTGTGCTTTGATGGTGCATCCTAAGTTACAATGTCAGAGTATTCATACTTCTATGAGCGATAGTGTGTATCAGAGACCAGCAATTATAATTTATAACTGAAACTTACTGCAATTAAACTCATCCGAGTTGTCACCACAATCATCTTCTCCATCACATTTGTAGGACATTCGTATGCATTTAAAGTTCTGACATGGAAATTCCTGAGGCGAACACGTTTTGTAAACAGAATGGCATTCCTTTCCTTCATCAGTTCCGTCACCACAGTCGTTATCGTGATCACAAGTCCAGCCCTAGAAGTATCGAAAATAGGGGCTTTAATGAGATCAAAAACAATAAAACTCTTAAAATATTAGCTTATAATAGTTGTCTCTGATTACCTTATTTATACACCTTCCATTGCCGCAGGTGAATTGGTCGGGCTCACAAGAAGGTTGAGGAGGACAGTTGAGAGCGGTAGCGTTCTCGTCAGCTCCGTCGACACAATCGGGATCTCCGTCGCAAAGCCATTTCCTCGGGATGCATTGAGCCCTACCCCAAGCTTTATTGCTCTGGCAAGTGAACTCTGTTTCTTCATCACATTTTCTGTCATCTGCGATCATTAAATATTGATTCAGTTGTAAAAGTAAAAAATTTGAGACACTAAAATTAATTCCTATGTGTATTTATAATTTTTATAGATAAACTTCTATTATGCGATATCTGAGGAAAGGAGACTAAGATGCTGTGATAATGAAAAATGGATTAATAGAAATAATATTATGAAATCAGGAACAGTTTAAAGGTAAAATAAAAAACAAGACCTCTACACAATAGAAATACTAAGTAATTGAAAAAATGGCCAGCTATTGATTGAGAGAAGAGGAGTGGCTGACAGAGAGGAATGGACGAAAAGAATAAAACAGGAGTAAGGTTAGGACACCTTTCAAATAGAAGAAAATCATAAAAAAAAAAAAAAAAAAAAGTTTTTAATTTTTATCCAAATATCATTGATTTCCAACACGACCGTAATAACTTGAAAAATCTTGAAATCAAAGTTTTTCGAATTATGACTGTCTTGTCTGAAACTAATGATATCGACTTAACGATTAAGCGCTAACTTAACAATTAATTGACTTAAGCGCCAAAAATTCGAAATTTAGATTTCAATTTATTAGGGGACATAAAACCACCTCTATCGATTACCGCTCATGATATATCGAAAAAGAAAATTGGAAATGATCTAAATACCTACTATTGATGAGATAAGCACAAAATACTGAAGACTCAGTTTTCACTCTTGCCTTAAAAATATATTGTAATTATATAAGTTTTGCCTTCTTAATAAACTCCTACTCTAGACGATAAGGCATAAAATTACAAAAAAATATATTGTTATTTGGAGAAAAGGCGTTTCATGTGTTTCTTGTAAATGACGCTTACGCCTTTTTCAAATAACGATGTTTATATATTCACACTTTTTTGCTATGGGTCACAATCCTGAGGGTATCAAGAATTTGAGATTGGAAAATTGCAAAGATTGCGTATGATCACGAACATACACGTGATATAATATAAAAAACAAACAAAAAGTCACGAATACTGAAAATATAATAAAACATTTTTTCAATATTTTTAGATCAAATTTTCTCAAAACATTCACAAGATCTCACTTTGTAATTTGAGCTATCAAACTTGAAAATCGGTTGAACCGTTCGTTAAAAAAAAATTATTGTATACCTACAAATGGACAGGCTTATCCCATTACCCTATTTGCAGCTGCCGCCGTAGTTGGGGTTGGTTAATTATATGAAAACCTCAACGTGAAAAAATTTCATTGTCATTTTTTAGCAAGTTTAAAATAATATGTTGTATTAAATTTTTTTCTCCTTATAAATATCTCTTATTATCTGTCCATCTACATATCTATCTATCAATGTTCACCTTTTTAACACATTCCATACTGAGAGCGCAATATTGTGCTCATCGAGTTCCTTCTTGGTGACTGAGAGCACAATATCGCATTCTGTCCCTTCAGTATTTGGACTGCCTTTGAGCTCAGTCATTCAGAAAAGCCTTCCTCGCCACTTCAATACCACTGAAAAGGATTCGAAAACTAGGAACAGGTGATAGTTTCGGGATACCTTTCACCGTTTTGATGTTATACACCTTCAAAGATTAGGTAGGTGAACTACATTTTCAGTGAAAAAGCAGTAAGGGAATTTTTAAAATATTTTTAACTTACGTTTATGAAACAATAAAAGAAAGTAGTTTATGTTAAAAGGCAGTATGAGTCGCAGCTGAAGTTTTTCGATCATTGGGCAGTGCCGTCGTATTGAATGGGTTAAAAAAAAAAAATAAAAAACTCACGACACTGATGTCTAGAATCTTCATCCGAATTGTCCAAACAATCATTGTCTCCATCACAGATATATATCCTTGGAATGCAGTTGCCGTTATCGCAAGTAAAGAGATCACCGAAGCAAGTGCGACCTTCGCTTTTGCAGTATTCTGGGGGTTCATCAGAACTATCACCACAATCGTCATCTCCATCACAATACCACGTTGCTGGGATACAGCGATGGTTAGGGCACCTAGAAAAAGAAAGCACAAAACATTTCTCAATAAATGAAACAAAAAGAAATGATATGATTGCAACTATAGATCAAAATAAGATAAAAATTAGCATCTTCTTCATATTTAAAAAAAAATAAATTACTCTCATTCTCTTAAGTGAAACTTCTTAATTGAAGCAGTGGAATACCGAGAACTTGTAATTTAAAAAAATATTGTTTAGTTGTAAATCTAGTTTAAAATTTAAGTCTTCTTTCTTATAATTTCTTAGGAAGTTCCTGAAATAATTTTATTAAAGGGCAAAATATAACTTCCACTTGTATTTTTTATACGTTTCGTGAAAATATTTCTTCATCATCAGAACTTTTTCCACTCTACTGTTTATTCCTTTCCCATTGTCCATAATTAAAATTTGTACATTTATTTTTTTACATATTGCTGGGAATCTAACAGTCTAAAAGCTACTTACTAACATTTGCTGAAATAAATTCCTTTTTAACCTTTGTACTCCCATAAAAAAAAAAAAAAAATTAAAATAATAATAAAATAAAATAATTTATGAAATTTAAAGGGGGGAAAAAAATTAAATCCCTTCCTTTCTTAGTTGGAGTGTATTTTTTTTTCTTTTGGCACTGTAGACTGTGAAGATCCTTGGCCGCGCGATGTGGTATTCATACATAGGAGACCACACCGTGATTCTCAATTTTAGGTACACAGGGTAGGGTCAGCACTCCTACGCCCGGTCTTTTTGTGAGTTGCCTCCAAGTAGGCTGACGGGCCTCACATACCCGGGGGCGGGGTCAATAAATTGATTGAATTATTTAATTTAATTAAATTAAATTCATGCCGGTGCCGGGATTCGAACTCACAATCTTTGGGTTTGTGAGTAAGTGTGTTAACTCATTCGGCCACCCCGACACCCTGGTTGGAGTGTATAATAACAATAAACTCAAAGTGCAGTATTTAAGTATATTAAGAAGTTAGCTAAGAAGTATGGATAGACATGAATGTATTTTTGAGTAAGAGAAGCATTTTTTCTAATTTTTTTTTTTTTGCTAGTTTATTGTTAATAGAAAAGAAATTCGTTTTGAACATAGATTATTAAAGAAGATTGACTGATTTTTTTAACTGGCGAACAACCTATATTAGGACAACATAAAATTTTGTTGGTAAATTTCATCAGCCACAATAAAAAAATACATGAAAACGAATATATTTTGCCAAAACATTGTTATAATAAAAATACAATTTTTTTTTTTTTTTAAATCTAACAGAAGAAAATTTTTTTTAACATAATGTCATTGCTGCCATGAAACCTCCAATGTGAAGACTATCTTAGAAGTTCACATGGGTGATTTCTAACAGTAAATGTTGCATATGCAAAAAACACTAACACACAGGAAGATTCTTTTTAATCATTTAAATCATGTTACGATTTTTTAATACACGAGTGCTTTTTACCAGCAAGTCTACATTTATAAAAATTCAGCCTGCGTATGTTCTTGCAAAACTTGAAAAATGGTCGATTTTGATGCGATTTTCACCATCATTTAAAGAATTTTTTCAGGAAGGTTTATATGCATTAAATTTTTCTAAATGCTACCCTTAAAGGGAGAAATGAGAAAAAAATGTATTTTTTTTTAATAGGTAATTTTGTAATCTTTGTAAAGACAACTTCACACACGTGGAAGCAAGTTCACTACAAAAACATTTTAACAAAACTGAAATTATTGTATGAAAGCGTTATTTGTTAAAAAAATTGGAGAAAAAGGGAAAAAAAACTGTAAAGATGTGAAGCTTTATTTCCATTTTTACAACTTTATCATCATTTTGATCCTGTTCCTAGAAAATCTCTAAATGAAATGAGACGAATTCTAAACTAAGCAGTCGAATACCGAAAAAACCACTTAGGCCTTGAAATATTTATAGTAAAAATTTTTGTTGGTAACCGGTTGTATCTTTGAAAGTTCTGGTAGCCCCTCCTAGGAGTTCTAATAACTAAAGGATAGAAATGCAAAAGAGTCTTAAGTGCCTTTAGAAAATAATTTCAGAATTCAAGGTTCAACTTGAAAAATATTAAAGAAATATGACTTAATTAAAAAAAAACAACACATTTTTCCTGATAACCAATGGTTGTGTAAGTAATAAAATCACATTTATAAAAGTACTAGCCTTTACAATAAAAAAATTATTTTTTTGTAAAAAATATCTTTTTTCTTCCTTTCCTTTCATTCCACAAAGCCACGGCAAAGCAAGTCATGGTATTGAATTGAATGATGTGTTTCCTCGGCGAATCTATGTTCGCTATAATGCTTTTATTTACTTTCCAATCCATTTCATATAGCAATGAGTATGATAAAGTATGCAATATGTAATTAATTTGTTAAAAATCAATGTTAAACTTAAATTTTTTCTTTTTTTAAAAGTTGTTAGTAAAACTTTTGTACAAACATTACTGTATGATGATGAATGATGATTAAGAATGATAAGAAGAATGTCTTCTGTTACCCATATTATCTTTTGGAAATTAAACATAAAAAAATTTGAAATTTGGGACGGTATTTAACTCCCAATTCTTTTCAGGGCAACACCATGCATGTACAGCTAATATGGGATAAAATCTTGTTTCTAATAAAATTCAAATCACAAAACTAATTTTTGGTAAAATGACGTTTCGTGGTGGCAATGACAATAAGCTAAAAACCAGAAGTCTCAAAATTATGAAAAATTAATTTTTCTATTTATAGTAGAATATTTTTAAAATAATGAAAGCTTATCAGAGTAAAATAATTACCTGAAGCTGTTTTGCGGACAAGTCGTTTTAGCACAATGGAACGAATCTTCATCACTGTTGTCTCCACAATCGTTATCACCGTCGCAAAGCCAATAAGGTTCCACGCAGATGTTAGTGTCCTTGCATTTCAAATGGCCAGTTGGGCAAGTTGTATTCTTCGGGCACCGGTCATGAGTTTCATCAGAGGTACCATTGTCTTTACAGTCGTTCACACCATTACAAACCTTGAAGGGAACATTTATTTCAACATTTCAATTTAAATAATAATAGAAATAAGACACTAGTTAAAACGTGACAAAGCTCATTCAATCTAGATTGCTTATAAAATTATTTTTTTGTACAAATGAAACAAACATCCAGAATGAAAGGGACAAAAAACATTGGACACAGGTTAAGTTTTATATAGAAGCCTTCCTCCAACATATGCTGCTGGTAGATTACCAATTGGCCTGATATTTGAGAGTTGTCTGCTCTTTGGGATATGGATCATCAAAACTTGTACCAATAGATTTTTCCATACCTTATTGATAGGCACAGAGTTTTAATGATTGGTTTTGAATCTATCGTCAGATAGAGAGAAAAATTATCTCAAAATAAGTCTATCAGATTAGTAATAGCGCTGTGTTGTTTATTTAATACTTTGGTAATATAATGATTCAAAACGTCAGGAATCCTGTTCACATCTGTGGGAAGAGTGAGACAAGAATTTACAGTTCTGAGTAAGAATCACATTATGAATGGCTCTGCTTATAAGTTGGTTGTTCTGCTACCCCATACCTGGTTCATAGCATTGTAGTCTCCATCATTTTTTTTCTGTCCTGATGATGCCTAAATAGGCGTAATATTGACTGGTTAGTAATTTACTACTACTTCAGAGATTTAAGGCTTTGTTTGTGTTGCAATCTTCAAATTATATTTCAACGGTAAATTTAAAATTAATTATTATTAAAAAAAATATTATACACTTTCTAAAAGATTAAAAAAATATTCCATACCTGCGCCATTGGAATACATCTTTGGTTCAAGCAAGTGAACTCTCCTTCAGCACATTTTGGATAATTGCAATCGATTTCATCCGATCCGTCCTTACAATCATTTTCATGGTCGCATTTCCAGGATTTGAATATACAACGCCCATTCGCACATCGGAATTCATTAGGACTACAAGAATGGAAAGCTGGAATACAAAAGAGATTATAATAGAATACCATATAAATATATTTGAAAGCAGCTGAAAGTAAAAAAAAACAAAAAAACTAGCACTAACCACAGAATTTTGTGTCTTCGTCAGTGTTATCACCACAATCATCATCTCCATCACAAGCCCACATTCTCGAAATGCATTTACCATTCGCACAGACGAATTTGTTTCCTTCGCATGTAAGATTTTTAGCAACGCACATCCGCCCGTCATTTACAAGCTTCGTACTATCATCACACTTACATTCAGCCTGTAATAAAGTGGCTTAGTATTAATTACAAATATTTCAATTTTATACATTCAAATTACTGAAACCTTTACGATTCTTACGAATTTATTAAATTTTAGAAGAGTTTGATATATTTTTTAAGTACCTTTCCATGGAGACCAGGATGGCAGCTCTTGGCGCAGCCTCCGTTGTTTATGTGGCATGGATTGACATTGCAGGTCTGTCTTTTAGGCGAAAACACCTCGATGTCTCTCGGCGAATCATCTAATCGCTTGACGAGCTCAACCATGTTAGCACCTAATGACAAATCATTACAAAATTTTCATTAATTTATTAGTTAGGAATGGATTTATTTCTAAATAAATATATCACACTATGATTATTAAATGATTATAAATTTAAGACTATGAAAAGAACCATTAAGTACCATATTTCAGGGCAAAGTTTTAGTTTACAGCTCCTATATCTGTTTTAGATTGGTATTTAAGAATTCTACATCAAATTTTCACCAGAAAAAGTAATTACATAAAAAAAGTTGATTTACCAGAAATAAAAATTGTGCTCATTGCACAAACTTGCATTAGGGTCTGAAAAATAACTATAGCCACCAGTTATATATCAGTAATATTGCAATATGCATCCTGGTAATTAGCAAAGAAATTCTACTGTTACGAATCCAAACAATAAGAATAGGCAGATGGATTAAAGGGAACAACAACGTCTACGTGTAAACGGAATAAAAAGTGCTTGGATGGCAAGCCGGGAAGAGGACGACAAAGAGGACAACCATGAAACCGGTGGATAGACGATATCAAAAATATTCTTAAAACTTTAGGAGTGAAAAGATTGAGGAGGCAAGCCCTGGACAGAGCACAGTGGCAAAGAATTCTAAAGGAGGCCTAGGTTCTTGAAGGATCACGGAGTAAGTGAGTGATTATATTGTAATTTGACTTGGATTCGCGTCCAGTCTATAGATTTTTGTCCGACAATTGTCACTATTGGTTGTATAATTCTTATTGTTTTCTAATTTTTCCTAGGAAGTTTTCAAGAAGCTTTTCATAAGATCATTGTTGAATATTACTTCCATTTAAACAACTTATATTGAATAAAGTATTGAACTCAAATTAATGACATTTGTGACGCTTCGGTGACAATCTCCCCATCCTCAGACATTATATTATCTAAAACCAAATCAACAATATAATAAAATCATAATTTTTACAATAGTTAAACAACAATATTACTATTTTAATTTCAAAATTTGTTAAAACTTTAATTTACCTTTAAATTTTCTCTATAACATAAAAGTTGTTATAAAGAAATCCATTTTTATATTTCGTCATAATGGTTATTAAATTTTTAAAATAAAATATTTTAAAAATTAAAAACACAAATAAAACAGCTCTAGCCCAACATAGCATTGCATTGAACCACAAATTCAATTTAGAAAATACAAAAATAGTAAACAGAAAAAAATATATTAAAAGCAGAAGAATACTTAAACCTATCCAAATATCAACAAATTTAAAGTAAGCAGTTAATTTTAAAACAGATACAAAACATTTAAATGTAAACTATGCACATATAATTATTGCAAATTTCCATAAAATCATTTAATAAAATACAATAGAAAATGGTTCATAAAAATATTTTTTTTTTAAATTTGACAAAAGAATCTAAGTGTGGATGGTAAACTAACTGATTCATAAAAATATGAAAATATAATTTCCAAGATTAATCCTAAGAGAGTTTCTGGATCAGTTCATTTGGGACTCAGATAATTAGATGAAAAAGTTAATTTAAAAAAATTAATAGCCAATAAGACGAAATGTAAAAATGGATTTATTTATAACAATTTTCATGTTATATAGAATATTTAAAGATAAATCCAGGTTTCAACAAATTATATAATTAAAATTGTAATCTTGTTGTTTAGCTATTGTGAAAATTATGACTTAATTATGTTGTTGATGTGATTTTAGATAATATAATATAATGGGTAGATTGTGCCCAATGAAAAATGCCAAAAATTTGAGTTATTGAATAAAGTTGTTTAAAAGGAAATAATTTTCAATAAAAAAAAAAAGGTTGATGTTAATCAGTCATATTAAATTTTTAAAATTACAATTTCAAATTTTTTTGGGTCTTTAACTTTACTAGTGAGTAACATATTTCAGTTATAATATATTTTAGGAAGATTTGGTATTATAAAGCTCTACAAAAAGTTTTTGTATGATATTAACGCATTGATTGTCAACTTTGAAACAACTTATAGTTTGCGTTATTGTATTTAATACCAACTATCTCATTGTTTGTTTATTTTCCATATTTGTGTGTGGTTTGCAATATAATATGATTAAATTAAATTGGCTTTTTACATCGGAATCCTAAAAACAACGGGTCAACATATTAAAAATACAACTTTCTGCATGCTGATTCCTTGACTTTAATAATAATGTACATAAAAATAAGTAAATAAATTCAGTATAATTTATAATTATATGATTATAATTTATAATCATTATAATACATTAGAACACAGTTTTGTTATATATTTTAGACTGGCTGAAAAATCTTTAGTAAAAAATATGAAACCAAAATCACCTGTATGCTTTTCAGCTCTATAAACCCCTCTTAGCTGAAGATCAGTCCAATAGATATAATCATCGAGAACAGTTATCGCGAACGGGTAAATTGTAGCGGATATAAGAACTTCTCTATTAGGTGGACCATCTAAGTTTATTCTTTCAATTTTTTCCCTGACTGCATCAGTCCAATACAGCTTCTTGTCCTCATAGTCAAGGGCGAGGCCACTTGGTTGAGAGAGATCTCGGTCAATTATCGCTCGCTTCAAAGAGCCAGCCATCGTCGTCCTGAAGATTTTACCAGATGTTCCGAATCTTCCCCAGTCGGTATAATAAAGTGTTCTAGAATCAATCAAAAAAAAAAATGTTGATGTTAGAATAGTTTAAAAAAATAAATTTTGTGAAGATAAAATCGGAGTATATTTAATTTTATAATATTAAAATGTAATTTTCATGTATGGATAAGTGTAGCTGAATTTATTATAAAGAAACTTTTTTCATGTTCTGTTTAAGAATAATTAACACGTTCAGTAATACGCAGAGGACATCAAGGTTCACACCATTTCATGTCATATGTTAACAATATCATAGAAGCAGTGAACCAGTACCTGTGTGTAGTGTCAGAAGATAAAAAAGTGAACTTTATTTAGTATATATACTAATTTCAAAGCTATTAATAATTGATCAATCCAACATAAATTAAAATGTTTCGGTGAACATTACTTGTGTGAATGAACTATGCAAACAAACAAAAGCTCAGTGAGTAAGAAAGTGATATATAATAGAAGGATTCCTTTTTGCTAGTATTAATTCAACTTGGAACTGGCACTGATGCTCTTAAGAAAATGCAAATGAGAACCCATTTTCATTTTGATATTCATGGGGTGCGGACCTAGTTCATGGCATTGCTACCAACTGTTCAATTATTAGTTTAACTTCTGTGATTTTCTTCAAGATGATGGAGAATATGAAGAATAGCAAAGAATACATGAAGGATATGAAGGAAGAAAACATCTAAGGAAGTATTTCAAAACATTGTAAACTTTAAATTTTTTATTTTAATTAATTTAATTATGTTTATAGGTTTTAGAAATAAGTTTTTGGAAAATGAGACATTTCATGAACAATTATCAATCCCACTTTTTAATTTTTTATTTATGAAAAAATATTGATATATTTATTTATTTATAAATTTTCAATGTAGAAATTTTGTAATTTGTATTATATCTTTTTGTAGTAAATTATATTTCAAAGCTGGAATTTTTTATTTTTACTCACTATATCCAATTATTAAAAATAATTTTTTTTCTGTTTCAAACAAGAAATTAAAAAATAAAAATATATAGAAATGGTTAACCAAAAAATTAACTTCATTTGAACATAAAAAATATCAATATACGAGCATTATAATATATATAAAAATTATTTAAAATAAAACTAACCCATTGCAAGGATCAACTACGATCGCTCTTGGCCTTTCGACTCTGGTAATCATTACAAGATCAGATCCATCCAGATTCATGGCATAAATAGAATTATTTGTTGAGTCGGTCCAGTAAATCTTTTTCTGGGTCCAATCGTAAGCGATACCTTCAGGATTGATGCCTCTCATTATCAGAGTTGTACTTGGGGCTCCGGGATTATCGGAGGGCACAGAGGCGATTTTAGCAAAAGGTCTTATCTGGGTATAGAACAGCTTCTTGTCGGCACGATCGAATTCGACTCCAACAACATTTGTAAGATTTCCCTTAAATTTTGATCATCAAAATGAAAAATTTTAAATCAAAATAGTTGAAGATTTATAAAGAGAATAAGATATCGTTAAGTTGGAAGAAGAGTGCCACATTTCAAGAAAAAATATCAGACTCTTGATAAAAATTATAATAAATTGTTTTTAATTTAATAATATTATTCTTATGCTAGTTAAGTAATCAAACTGTAAGAATAACTGAAAAAAAAAATATTTATGTTCAAAATATTATTTTATACTGTAAAACATTCAATAAAATATTATTATTTGATAGTGATAATTCAATAAAATATTTTATTTAAAATTCAATTTATTGTTTAATACAATTATTTTTTTCCGGAATGTGTCTTCATTATTCATAAACTCTAAAGGAGACTTCACTGTTTTTTTTTAAATGAAGTTGAAAAAAATGAGGGACAGCGATAAACCTAAATAGGCGAACTCAAAAGCTTCTTCGTATTGTAGCGCTCTTCTTCCAAACGAACAATATATGATAAGAAAAGAAAAACTTACAACAGGCTTGAAAGGTACATTTGTAGACTTAGGATCGAGGTAAATAGATCGTATTTCAGTTCTTGTAGAGAATACAACATAGTCTAAGGTATTTTCACATCTTGTCCCATCTACTAACATTCCCGTAGAACAGTCACATCGATATCTGAATGCATTTAGTGAATAATCAGCAGGATATGAAAAGCATAGTTGTCGACAACCTCCATTACCTGAACAAAAAGAGACAGGGAAAATAAAATAAAATAAAATAGACAGGGAAACAAATAAAGTTCAGTTTAAAATATTAAAAACATGAAACTAACCTAATTTTTTGCATGGATTGTTCTCATCAGGGGGTTGGTTGTTGACGTCATAAATCGCAATATCTCTTAAACGTTGCAGACCCTTCCGGACAGGTGTAGGCTGTGATGTATTACCAGGGAGTTTTGAAGCTTTGAAAACTGTCTGTAGATTTCTGTCCACCCAATAAACCGATCCCATGTAAACGGCAATGCCCATCGGATTCGGAAGGTTACGACGAATGATCTAAAAAGGAAATTCATAATTTATTGAATGAATAAGATAAAGTTCTTGAAATAAAACTAAAATTCATAAAATCTTTTAAAAATCAATTAATTACCTGTCTGTTACCGCCACTGGAAGATACCTTTTGTATCATGTCTAATCTAGCATCGACCCAATAAACATCATGTGTCATCATATCAATCGTGAGATCTCTCGGCGTACTGATTCCTGATGAGACAATCGGAGAAGAATTAGAGCCATCTAGGTAAGCTTTTACAATCCTGGGATACTGGCCGTAGTCAATCCAATAAAGCAACCTGAATAGCAAGTATTGAAGGTTAGTGTTTCAGAAGATAGTTGAAAAATAACATATTTAATAGCCCATTTTTATAAATTTAAAGAATCAAGAGAATAAACCATTGATCGAGGAATAAAGGAATTGATAATATATATAGCAAAATTGAAGAATATTCGTAACTAAATTATAACGTTATCTCCAATAGGGAGCTTACAATCTACATGGGAGGCGAAGTGGTCAGTAAAATGCTTCAAATGCTTGATTTATCCCCTGATCAATGTGAATTACTCATTATTTAGAGTTTATTAGAATATTATTTTACAGATATTAATTTCAATTTAATAAAAACCAAGAAAAAATCAATAAAAAACTAATTATTTAAATCAGTTGTATCTGCTGCTAGGGCAGATGAAATCTATTTTCAACAACATATTTCTATTAGGAATGAATAACACAATTTCTTTTTTAGTTCTAAATATTTCATAATCTCAAAGTTATAAACACTGACCTCTTTATAGGATTGACCGCTAGCTCTTTGGGTGCATCAATTAATCCTTTTTGTAAGACCTTCCTGTTTGATCCATCCAGCCAGCAAACTTCAATGAAATTTTCATGAGGAAAAACATTCGCAAAATAAAGATTTCCAGCAACCCAGTCGATGGCAAGACCGCGAATACCATTAGAACCTATTCCATCTTTGACAATGTGTTCGAGCCTTGTACCATTCGGCTGGATTCGGAATATTCCATTCCAAGGTCCACGATTGAAGTCTACCCAATAAATCCATTTTTCGGCATAGTGCACATCAACATGTAAAATGTGGTGACCTGAAATAAAATATAAGAAATAACAGATTATTCCACAATAATGTAAAAAAAAACTAATAAATTTATTTATTAAATACAACAATGCTCTGCTATTATTAGATTATCATTTAGTCGAAAAGTGGTTTGTTCTAGACTGCAATGCTTACGGGAAGTGCAAGAAACGAAGAATGCCTGTCGATATTGGTGTTTGGATATACGTTCATCTTTTTATAAATGTTTTATGAATCTATTTTAAAATATCATGTGTAGGTAAATAACTCAAGGTAGAACCTATTAGCACATATGCGCCTAACCTTTTGTTATTGAAATACCAATCAACTAACGAGTTAGTGAAAACAAATCAAAATGTTAAAAAAAATCAAGATGTTATATTTCACAAGGTAGCTGTCTGAAGTTATATAATCTAAGTAGAAAGAGAAAGCTTTTCCCTCCTTGAGCTTAACCTTCTGGCAGATGCTCTGCCCACAAGGTTCTTCCTTAAACTGTTTGCCTATACATAGGGTATTTGCTAGTTAGTATGTAGATTAAATCCCAAAATCAGACTTGGATAAAAGCTGCGCTTTTATAAAGTATAAGAAATAATCTTTCATAAATATAAATATTTGTCCAGTGATATTGAAAATATGGACATTGATAACCAGATACTGGGTTCTTGTGCAAATGGATATTTAGTTTGACTGATTTTTTTTTTTTTAAGTATTTGCTCAAACTAGTGCAAAATTGAACAATTTTTTGCTGCATATTTTATCAATCTTTATCCCTAAAATTAAAATACATAATCTATAGCAAAAATCATATGTTTTACACCGTTGGTCTGCGAGAACCTCGGAATGGTCTGACAGCTCTTTCTGTGTCTTTTTTGTGATGACTTATTGTTAGAACTGTTTTATTGTTTACCTTTCCTCAGGCTTGAGAGTAAATGCACTTTAAAGCATCCTGTTCCCTAAATCAGGGGCTATTTCTGGCTTACTGTTCTGCAGACTTCTATTGGGTACCACTGTTTTACTTCTAATAATTTATGTGTTATCAAACACAATGGTTTAGAAGATAAGAATGAGCATGTTTAATGATGATGTATAGTGGTTCTTAGAATGCTATAATTAGTTAAAATAAACATTAAAAAAAAAAAATTGTGCTAACCAATTCCTGATATAGGAACAATAGCTTCACTAGAGTCATCGAGACTGTATCCTCGGATGATATCGAGCTGAGAGACGACAGCAAACGTCTTATAACTGATACAGGCACCAGTGTCATCTTTCTTATAGCCCATGGAACACTGGCAGACTCTTCCACTGTTTTCAGCGGGAATACAGATTTGGTCGCAACCACCATTGTTCATTAAACAAGGATGATTTGTCACTAAAATAAAAAAAACCAAACAACATTTAGATTTAAAATAAAGTATAATAATAAGTATAAAAAAATAAACCGTTCAAAGCGATTAAAATAACCAATTCTATATAACTATATAAATAAACAAAATTTAAAAAAAATTTGATTGGTTAAAAACTGATCTATCATAATTAAAATAATTAGTTTCAATTTTTGACCTTCCATCGTTATTTAAGTTTTCTTCACTATTTTGCCTCGAAGTGACAATAAAATTCAATAGTTTTAATTTATATATAAATATTTCTCTTTGGCATTTTGAGGATACTTTGTCCCCCTCTTCGCCTTGAATTGAAAACAAGGGTATCTGTTTTTATTTTGTAGCCATGATATGTGTTTATTTAGTTGTCATTGAAAAATTTTGTAACTGAATTTGTCTTGTTTTTAGTCGTATTTTCTCTGAAAAAAATAGACTATTGCAGTGGGTCGAAGGTCGGCGGTGAGCGGAGGGACTGCGTTTTCTATCCGTTTCATAACCCCTGGAGCACGATTATCGAAGATTTGGAGATGTCTGATATATATATATATTTTTTCCCCGCTACATTTGAGTACCTCCCCCTTTGTGTCAAATGAGCTGAAATTCGGTATGTAGTGCTTTCTTCAAGGCAGAACGATACCATTAAAGAATGGGTAAATTCCAGTCAAAATTTCGGTATGTTTACCTGAAATTTCAGCGTTTCTTAACATTTGCGCATCGCTACAGCTCCACCATATTAGTTTATAGGACTGAAAATTTGTATGTGAATTGAGTTGGTGCTGGGGAAGTATCCTTTGGGGGTCTCGACTTGGTGCTCCCGTCCCCCTGGGTTTTCCGATTTTATAAAATATTTAAAACCCCTCCAAGTTGAGTTAGGGAGCTCAAAACCTGTTGCATTCGAAAGGAAATTAAATTACCTATAAAACAAAAGAAGTTTCATTGAAATCAGACGAGTATTAGCAAAGATATGGCTATTTCAACTGTTTCAATACACAATCTCATGAAATCAGTTTTGATGAAGTTAAAATATTGGGTAGAGAAAAAAAAAGACAACCAAAAGAAAAAGAAAAGAAAATATATTGATTAAAAAATTCCTGCAATATACTTTAAATGCAAAGGAGGATCTTGGAATAATCCATATACTTGGAATAAGGTTATATAAAAATAGTTTAATAACAAACCTCTTATCCTTTGCTATTTAAACTAGTATATTAGATATGTCAGAATTTATATATTAAATTGTTTTTATATTTTAATTAAATTGACTAGTACAACAGAACTTAAAAAATAATGTAATGTAGATAAAACTAGGAAACTGTAAGCATTTGTGATTTTTTTAATAATTTGTTATTGTTGTACTTAGATGCTAAAGAGGGAGAAGAAAAAGTATCTCCAAAACGTCAAAGAGAAATAGTGAAGAGAACTTAAATAACTAAAATAATTAACTTTATTTTATTTAACATTTAATGATAACATTATAATCATATTATCTTCTTCATTTAGTAACTTACAGATACAGAATAATAAAAATATTACTTAATATTTAAGTTTTTATTTATTTAATAAAAATATTAAAGGGAAGACCAGTTTAATAAATTCAGGATCATGAAATACCTTTCAGGGTCCCGGGCGAATGATATTGTGGGACTTGGAGGGGGATTGGAGGGTACTGATAATGGGAGGGGGGCATATAGAATAGCTCCCAAGCGGAAGATAGGGTCCGAGGGCCTCTATCTGGAATAATTTGAAAATTTTAAGACAAAATGGCAGCCTTTTATGCCATTATAAGCGCTTTAAATTTACTCTCAAAACTTTCATTAAAAATTCAACTTATAATTTTGCATTTTAATTCCAATTATTATGATTTTTTGTTCAAAAGAAAATTTTTATAGTTCATATTTTATTTTTGTATGGTGTGGGGCCTTGTGATCAGATATTTATGTGTTAAGCTCTACCATGTAAGCTGTATTCGTCTGTATTTTATAATTCTATTATTTAATTATTTTATACGGTGCAGGGCCTTGCAGGAATTATTCAATATATTACTTTGATAGGATATGATCTTCAATATGAACTAAAAATTTGTCTCAAATGTATGTTATTTATTTAAATTTTCTATGGAGTGGAGTCCTGAGCGGTCGCCCCCTCCTTGGTCAGCTACTGTTCAGGATAAACTTTTATAGGGTTCGAAAATGTTTTAAAATAGGTACAGTATAAACTAAAATTACATTGTTGACTCACTTGGCCTCTTCTTGAAAATTATAAATGTTTTAAGATCAGGTTCATTATCCATAATTATTTGAGGGTTTTTCCCGGTCTCCAGATCAATTCTTTCAAGTTTATCGTACCTCGGGTCCATGAGGTAGAGCATTTTATTATGGACGGCAAGAGCTTTCGGATAAGCAATTGTATGCATATCTTCGCTAACCAAAGTCCTCTGCCTGCCACCATCAGAATCGATAACTCCAATCTGCAACAAATGATATTTATCAAGTTAATTAAAATGTTGTTTCATTATCATTAGAGACCGGATTTTCATAGAGTAAAAAAAAAAAAAAAACAGTCAAAAATTCAAATTGTGAAAGATTTGAAAACCCCAGTCGTGCTCCACAAATCCACAGCTGTTTGTGCTCTAAAAACTCCAAAAGTGTAAAATTATGTATATGTACACAATTTTACATATTTTGGATATTATATAGTACCTTACTATATAGTACCTTAAACATGCAAAAATCACCATATTGTTTAATTTGCGATATCATGCATATAATATTATAAATTAATAAAACATGATGATTTTGAGACGGATGATGATGATATAATATTCAAAATGTATAAAATTGTGTGTATATGTTGAATTTTTTACTGCTCAATTTTCGTTTTTTTATTGTACAAAAATCCAGTCTCTAGTTATCATTAAATTAAATAAAAACAAGTTTTCTTAATAATGAAGCATACAAAATTAAAATGCAATATAAAATTTGGAAACAAATTGAAAATGTGATAAATTTCAAATAAGATAATGTGGAGTAAAGACATAATCAAAACGCTGAACTGGTAAGAGCTGCCCTCTATGCAGCATGAAATCTAAACACTAATGTTTCACAAATCAGCCACGAGAGTTCGCTTAGGAGAAGTTTAATGAGTTGTAAATAACAGGTACAACCTGCTCTTTAAGTTGGATCTTTCAACTTCTGCTTTATAGGTGTTTTGGTGTTCACTATCTGTCACTAGACCTTTTTTTTTTTTCCAAATGTTTGCAGTAAGTAAAAAACTTGAGCTTCAGAAGCTGTTCATAAAAGTACTCTATGATACGCATTTCTCCTTGACAGTTTTTTAGTTTTTAAACGCCAGCCTGACTATTATGTTTCGTCGAGGCAACTGCCTACTAAATTAGTGCAGTGGAATAATTTTTTTTTTAAACACATATTTAATTATGTTCCACATCTCACTTTCATGACTGTCACAGACGATTGTAAAATGAGAATCTCAGATTAGTGTTAACTTTTTTTTTATGATTACGTCAGTAAAATAATTCTCTTAAATGATAACTGCTTGAATAATGAGTCTTCCAGATAAGTCATACACACTTATCCCATAAGGCAGGGGCACCTACGTACTAGACACTACTAAATTGAATTATCAATCTCATAAAAATGGACTTGATTGAAATTTGAGCTTGAATGTATGTGATATTTAAAACATAATCGTATTAGGGTCATTTTCTAAGAAAGAGGAAAAATCTAGCTTCAAAAATAAAGATTTTATAGTAATTTAAAATAGAATTTTGTAAAATCTAGCGCGCACTTACCTCACAGTATCTTAATTTTTTATACAAAATAACTTTTTCCTGTTTCCTCCTTTCAGTCCTAAATTCCAGTTAAAAATACACTGATTGAGAGATCTTGTGTCAAAATAAGAATCACAAACAAGGAAGAAATAATTAAGCTATTCAATGACTTATTTAATAAAAATAACTCGACCAATTTTTTAAACACTTGATATGATGCAGAGAAAAAGAAGGAATGAATACAATGCAAATAATATAATGGAGAAATTAGAAAAACTATTAAAATCAATGAGAAAGACTGAATTGAAAATAAACAGGGTAACTCACCATTGAAGGGTATTCAGTCGAATAATATAGAAGTTTACTTTCCAAATCTATAGTTATAGCCAGAGGGCGTTCCAAGTTTTTCAAAAGTATAATAGGATTAGATCCATCCATATTAACTCGGCCGATTTTTTGAGGAACACCGTAACCTCCTTCATCAACCCAGAAAAGTTTACTAAAAGAAAAACAAACTTACTAAATAATAGAAGTGTCATAGTTTAATAAAATTTGTTTTACCGTCGAAAGGATATTTATGATTATAAAAACCGAACAATACAAAAATTATCATTTTTAGTTAGTACAGCCATCTGTTACACAATAGCCAAAGCTTATTTTTTCTATTAAGGTATACACTGAATTCATGTGTCATTTCATAAACCATTAAAATGTGGAAAATTCTGGTAAAAAAGAAGTAAAAATAAAGAATTTACATGAAAGTGCACTGACAATGTTTGAAGCTAAAAAAAAAAACAAAAAAAAAAACTTTGTACACTGCAAATATCACAAAATAACAATTAATAACGTATGAACCATCGAGGCCATACTGGTTGAGAGAGTTAAAGCGTCATCTTAGCAACCTCGAGACTGCTATGATACCGGTTCGAATCCAGCCTGGAAGGGTTGAAATTTATTTATCCCACTCTGTTTAGAATATGTTGTAGAATAGCCTGTCCTGTTTGCCTTAATAGGATAATAAAGGAAGTTAAACCCCAACAAAAGAAAACAAAACTATAACTCATCTATAATATAGATACTTTATTATATCAAGATCATTTTTTGAAAAAGGCGTAAGCGCCATTTAGTAAACTTTACAGGAAACACATGAAACGATTTTTCTCAAACTACAATATATATTTTACAATTTTATTCTTAATAATTGCAATATATTTTTAAGGCTTCTAGCACTGGCTAATGTCAGAGTGACTACTGAGACGTTAGTATTTGGTGCTTACGTCATCAATAGTAGATTTCTAGATATATATTATCAATTCTTTTTCGATATATATCATGAGCCGGAATCTATAGAGGGGTTGTTTACGTCCTATAATAAAGTGAAAACCTAAATTTCGACTTTTTGGCGCCTAAGTCTTTTTAAAAAAATGACCTTGATATTATATTAGATAATTTATTATATTATAGATAGGTAGATGGCTCTAAACCTGCACAACCATGCAGTATTGCATAACCTGCACCGTGTCCATTTCAATGAAAAATTTATCATAAAGCTTTAATAATTTTAACTGAGTTTGAAAATGGGAGGGCATAAATAAATAAGGCTAAATAATGACTAAATAAATAAATATATTATGTTTTGTGTTTTTTCCTAGCGTTTAAAGCTGTCTTTGACATTGATATTATAATATAAATATAAATATGGATGGTTTTAACTCCTCTGATACCTCATGTACATTCTTATTTATTTTTATTTTCATTTAATTATTTTTATCAAGGAGACTTAGTACATTTAGAGTTTATGTTTTTGGTTTTTTGTGGGATCAATTTTTTTTTTTTTCTTGAAGACTGAACAAGTTATTCCAAAAATCACACTTGACAAATGTTTTTTCTAATAAACATGGTACTTCCAGATAACTAATAGCATAATCAGAAGAGACGTTAGTAGTATATTGTATAAGAAAATGAAAAATTATAAAAAATGGCAATTTTTGATTAGCTGTTTTTTAAAAATAAAACTCTTCAATTAAATAATACTATTTAAATCTGGCACTATTTTGTGATACTAATAAGCAAGACTTATTTTAAGAATTAATTAAACAATTAATAAATAAAAATAACATGAGCTGCAAAGCATAAAAATCATATCAGTGGGCCACGAATAATAAAAAGACAAGAAAAATAATTTTTTTAAAAATTAAATGATGTTCAAACACTTACCCTTGACTAGGATCGAGACACATTGAACGAGGTTTGGCAACTGATGTTTCATTGCCATTATTAGCCAGAATTACAGCTCTGTGCTTTATTTTTCCATCAACTTTCACAACTTCAAAATTTGAAGCAAGTCTATTTCCCATATAGAGATTTCTACCGAGCCAATCGAAAGCTATCGTATAAGGAGAGCCGACCAAACCGCTGTCAGCACTCAAAAACTCGGTTTTGTTTCCTCCGCGTACTGGTGTTGTAAAGATAGTGCACTGTAAAGATTACGAAACATCAAGAGTAATCATCAATATACAAAACATGAGAACGGATTTTAATAATTGATAGAATTTTCATGTGCTGACTTACATTTTCACTTTCTTCCTCTTTGGCTTCCACCCAAAATACTGTTTCAGATTTCCTGTCATATTCCACTTGTAAACCGACATTGATACCAACTATAGGGACTAAGAATCCACTAGTTCTATCACCTGGAGTGGCAGATACGTCAACAATTTGAGCTCCCTTCATAACAAGGAGAAGAGCTGTTTCTTCTACAAAAAAAAAAAAATAATAACAATTATAATTTTAATTATATTCCTAATTTATTTAATATGATTTCTGTTATTTATTATCTTAAAGATCATAATATAAATAACAAGTCTATTAGAAACCAGATCAAATAATAAATGGTAATAACTTTTTTTTTTTTATCCTCAATGCATATAACGTACAAGCCTGTCCCTGCGAAGCAATGCCCGTGAAAAGAATTGCGAGTTAAATACTCTCCCAAATCTTAAGTTTCTTTGTTTGTTTTTTTATGTTTAACTTTTAAAAGATGATGTAAGTAACAGATGACAGAGCTATTGTTCCTATCATTCATAATCCTCATTCATCATCATACTGTACAAAACTTTTACAAACAACTTTTAAAAAAAAGAGATAAGATTTATATTTAAGTTTGATTTTTATTTCATTTTTACCATATTTATTATATGAGTATATTGTACATTTCATCATACTTGGGAAATAAAATAAAAGTATTATTGCGAACATAGATTCTCATAGAAAACTCATCATTGAATTCAATACCCTGATTTGCTTTGCCGTGGCTATGTGGAATGAAAGGAAAGGAAGAAAAAAGATGTTTTTTTACAAATAAATCATTTTTTTTATTGTAAAGCTAGTACTATTATAAATGTGATTTTACTACTTATACAACCATAGGTTAACAGAATTTTTTTTTTAATTGTCATATTTCTTAAAGTTGGAATTTTAATTCTGAAAACATTTTCTAAAAGCACTTAGATTCTTTTACGTTTTTATAGATTTCCCTATTTCCCCTTAAGAGGAGCATTTCAAAAAATTTATTGCATATTTTCAGAAGAAATTTTCTAAATGATAATAAAAACCGCATCAAAATCGACCAACTACTTTTCGAGTTTTGTGAGCACAAACGTTGTATATATACAGATATCTACTGAAGTTAAAAATGAAGAGTTATCTTTTATTATTATCATTCATTTGATTTAGTCGATTTCCAATCTTAATTAAGAATATAATGTTTTAAAATAATTTTAATATAAAAAATAAAATTTAAAAATTACCTTCAACACATTTTTCATCATCGACCAACTTGTTCCCTGGCTTGCATAGGCAGCGGTAACCTTTAGTTTTTGAAACTGAGAGAAGACAAAGTTGAGAACAAGTTGCCGTCTCGCAGGGGTTTGGATACAGAGGCTGAAGAGAGCCATGGTGAACATGAATACTGAGAGGCTGAGATATTAAATGGGAAACTACAGTTTGGTTTTTTCCTCGGTATTTGTGAGCTGATAGGACCTGAAATAAAAAAGAAACATATGCTAAATGAAATATTTGTTCTTCTTGAAAATTATCGAAGTATTAATTTCCTAATTATAAATTATCTTTAATTCCTGGATAAATCAATATCATAGTCAAAAGCCCTCTCATTAATAAATATTGGACCCCCAAACTGGGGGCAGCTAGAGGACGCACCATCCCGGATATGAGAAGACTAGCCAGGGACAGGGACCAGTGGGCTAGATGGACCGAGACTACAACTCCACGCTTCACGGCACAAAGGAGGTAGAGGAAGAAGAAGGGTAGATTCAGAAATAATGTAGGTTTTTTATATTTATTGTAAAATTGCCACATCTTTATTTCAACAATATATATTCAGTGCCAATGTACAACAAGCTCATTTATCTCAACAGGAAACAAATTTAGATCTTGGAAAAAAATGAACTCTAGAAAAGGATTTTCAGTTTCACACTGGTTTTGAAAGTTTTTCTCTCATAAAAAGTTCTTCAGGTGCTTGAAAAAGTGGAAATTAGTAGAAGAGAGGTCAGGTGAATAGGGTGGACATTGAAGGATATTGTAGACCAACCCATACAGTTCTTACAGTGTTAGTTGAGCATTGTCGCGGAGAAGAATTGTCCTCTTCCGATTAATCAATGCTGGGAAAAGATGTTGCAGCTTCCGATGCATGACATCTATTTCTTGAAAATACTTATCGGCAGTGATAGCCACACCATGATTGAGAAAGTTATAGTGCATAATACCGACAATAGATCACCATAGTGTGATCATAACTTTTTTCTGGTGTAAGTCAGGCTTTTTAAGGATTTAAACACTGAACAAAATGATTTTATTGTTTTAATTTTGGGTGAAAGAGAGGATACAGAATAAGATTTACTATGATATATTTTATATCATATATATATATGATATATTTATATGATATATATTAACGATTTGATTTGAGTATATAATTGGTTATAAAATGTAGGAAAGGCAGAAACCTGCATTATTTTTGCATTAAACGGGTATATTGAAAATAATTTTCATAAAATTTCTAGCAATCCTGTACATACCCTGTTGAGTTGGCGATCAGTCCAATATATGGTATCTTCAAAAAGCGTGATGGAATGAGGATGCAGGAGATAATGGCTTCCAGCAACAACCTGCTGCCTTCCAGAACCATTGTAATTACAGAAATCGATGAAATCTAACTTTGAATCGGCAAAGTAAACTCGCTTCGTGGCAATATCCAGGGTCAATCCGTTCGGCCAATAAATTTTTGTGCTTATAATTGTGCTACGATTATATCCATCCATTCCGACACGCTCGATCCTTGGATTTTCTCCCCAATCAGTCCAGAACAACCATCTTGCACTGCAACCATATCGACAGTTAATTTAATTAATTTTAACATAAAATGTAAATTTAAAAATATATGACACAGTAGCAGAATGTAATTTACTTATCTCAAACCATCTAAATCACAGTTAACTTTTTATATATCCAACACAAATAATCTTTGTAAGCAGAATCTTTTTTTTTTTTAATTATTAGTAAAGAAAAGAAAAACAATTTTAAACATTTTATTATTCCAATAACACTAGGGAACAAAAAAATCTTTTTCAATGTACTAAGGTACATGAAGTATAGTTACTTGTTCAAATTAACTCTATTTAAAAAAAAAAAAAGAAAGAAAATATGTTCTCATTATAAACCAATATATTGAAAATAAAAAATGTTTTTGGTTATCTAATCTCTTGACGTGTTTATTCATATATAATAATCCTTAAAACATCTTGTTCATTTGTTTTGATAACGTTATTGTTACGTCCGAAAAAAATACATTAGCAAGTGTCAATAAAAGTTTGTTGTATCACATAATATGGGAAATTTTGTCAAGAAAAACAATGAAGAAATAACTTAGTTAAAAAAGCTTATCAAGTATATTTTGGGATAAAATAACAACAGGATAAATATTGAGTGCCACTTAAAGTTTGTAACACCCGTGGTGGAGGATGTTGGATCCAAGGAGGAGCCAAAGGGCTTTCGTTTGGTGTGCCGATGTGGCCATTAGTACGAGGCAACAAATCATCTTGATAATTGCTATTATTTTTTAATTAGATTAATTCGATTTAAATGTCATTGACAATTCTGTCCCTATTGTAAACTAAAAGTTTTTAATAAATAAATAACAAATTTTGAGCTTTCCAACCTAATTTTTTTTAATTATAACCGCTTCCAGTTTCAACCACACACTCGTCAGGCTCTAAATAAACAAGTAATAACAGTCTCTTAGTTTAAATAATTCCCCATTCTCCCCCCAAAATAAAAAAGTTCGTTTTTCTTTCAAAAAAAAGAGTATGTATTTCGTTTAGTTAAAAAACTGGAGTAAATCTGATATTTTTATCATATTTAGAAGACTGGAATTGTCCAGATTAGACTCAGAAACCCTGCGCCACACAAATCACTATTGCCCTGTGTAATCTACCTAAAAGCTGGACAGCGACTCACTTAGAAGAATTACTGCATTCCATACTGGGCACTGTAAACTAAATAGTGTTCAAATTCAATTTGACGGGATCACGCTTATGCAGATTTTGTCACTCTGAGGTTGAGATAGCACATCACATTATCTGCTTGTGCAGTAGATTGAGGTTCCTGATGTTTGGTTTGGACCACATAAACCTAAAGTAGATTGAGTTCATTGATCCTACAGATCTTTTGAGATTTGTGAATTCTTCAAAAATCATGTTATAAATAACAGATTAGGAAAATGGCGCACAATAGACCTGAATAGGTCACAGTGCTTAAAATAAAAAATCTACCGGAAAATTATTGAATTTATATTTATTCAACTTACTCAGGGCTTGGATCTAACATCATCCCTCTCGGTTGAGTAATGTTTTCTTTCAAGAGAACGACTCTGTTCGCTCCGTATTCAGTTGCTACCTCAATCGTATTAAGCCTTGAATCCAACCAATATACATTACCACCAATCCAATCGTAGGCCAAACCTTCTACCAGATCTAAACCGGAAAATATCACCTGAAATATAAAACAGAAATTATTACAAAACGTTATTTTAATATTTGATTAAATATTAAATACGTATGTAAATATTAAATACGTATGTAAATATTAAAGATGTAACAGATACTTACATCTTGAGGTTCGCTTCCTTTGTCTAAACGAGAAATTTTTTTCAACTTCATATCTGACCAAAATATTGTACCGTTATGCATGTTACTGGCTGTGGCTACAACGTTTTCGACTATAATAGGAACTCTTTCTAAACCTTGGTCTTTCAAATCAGCGACCAATATCGAGTGACGGTTTGATATTATTAGGAATGCAGCAGTATGATCTACAAAAAAAAAAAAGGATACATTTTTTTTAATTTCTTATAAAAATGATTGTTGTCCACTATCATTATAACTATTGATTATACTTACTGACTGCTTTGCAAGTGTGATTATCAATTTCGAGACGATAACCCTCAACACAAGAGCAAGCATAGCTTCCCTTTGTGTTTGTGCAAGTCTGAGAACAAACTCCTGGTGGCATACATTCGTTGAGATCTGTACATGTTAAAGAATCATTCGACAAGACTTCCCCTGGTGGACATGTACACTGCATTCCCTATAAATAATATTATGCGTAAGTATTACAGAAAATTGATTTATTATCAATAGATGGTTAACATGCTAGCTGCGATATCGGGCGCCAGATTTGTCTAATTTTCGGTTGGCCTAGAACTATTATTTTTTGAGATACCTGAACGAACCTTGCATAAATCTGAAGCATGGTACTTTGTGAATTAGTGTATTTGTGTTATATGATATTGGACTCCGGAGTCAAATAACATACAGTTGTAATAAAAAATTGTCTGTATCATCCCCCTCCAGTGTTCCATATCACTGGCAAACAAAAAATTTGTTTTCAAAAAGTTGCAGGGGAAATATCAGCTGTTAAGGGGTTTGTTACTCTTAAAATAAATTGTGGATCTATATTTTTTTCCTGAAATTTTTGCAAAATTTGAAACAAACTTATTACAGAAAAATGTTCTTTGGTTTATGCTTTATTGTTTGATATTCTATATTAAAGAATTTTTTGTATTAATAAACAATTTTTTGACTGGTTCTCAATATTCAGGCATTATATTCCTTAAATAAAAGCCTTTATAAAATAAAGAGGGAAAACGAAAATATTGTTGCATAAGCGACATCGGACGCCAGTGACAGATCCAGGCCTAAATCAGGCCATAACCAACAGATGGCGACACTGAATAGTCTATTTAGTTTACATGTATCGCCAACAGATATTAGTATTGTTTGAAACCCATATCGATCTTCATAAATGCCATCGGTCACTGGAGACTTGATAGCAAAGGATTCAAAAGATTTCACACACAGCCCCTAACACGTTAATAAAGTTAGCCTGAATGAAATAGTTGTAAAATATATATAAAAACTGAATTATAAATATAAATTATAAATATTATATACAACTGACTACATTACAATTTTTTACATTAAAATAGCAGAGAAGAGAAAGTGATAAAAATATAATACTTACTACAGGAGTATCCATACATCCGTTGCTGCATGTGTGGAATTCGCACTCATTAATAAAACAGTTCGGACCTTCATCTGCACCGTTTGGACAATCTGGTTCACCGTTACATACGAGAGAGTTATTCACACATCTTTCTGAAACTCCTGGGCATTGCCATTGTCCATGCGGGCATCTTAAAAAGTAAAGTAATCAATTAATTCTGTGAATGGGGAACAACCGAATAACATTAGGGGAATATTAAAAATAAATCAATTTTTTTCTTCAAATTTTTTCACCTACCTAAAAGGTGGAGGTCCACAAGCGTGTCTCGAATCCTCATCGGAACCGTCACCACAATCATCCCTTCCGTCGCATATATATGCTTTAAAAATGCATTGCGAATTATTACATTTGTAGTAACCAGTCTGGCAGGCAACCTAAATTAAATCCGAATAAATAAAGTGGTTTTGTTCATTTAGAAAAAACAAACTAAAAACACAATAATTTCCATCTAATCATAACTTTGGAGGAAAATAGGCTAAATAATATCAAAATTTCTAACTTTTTTTAGAATGAAACATAGGTTATAAGTTAATGGGGATTTCTATCTCCAGATCTTCCTGTTAGTCACTGAGCTGACGATATTAAAGAAATTATTAAGAAATTGAAAACATATTAAAAGGAACACAAGATGGCTACCTCAGGTCTTATAAAAATGAAGAGATTAGAGGGAAATAAAAAAATTATCCTGTACTCTTTAAGGTTAAGATTTATTCTCATCTGTATATCAGTACACCGAAACCTAAATTTAATGATTGAAAAAAAAATAATGCAAAGTATTACACTGTGGTTTATTATTTCCAAATAATTATGTACCTCACAAAAAAATTGAAAAATTATTTGATTGGAATGTTTTTTTTTTGTAAAGGCTTTGGTATAATGATTCCAAAGCACTTTATATTTATAAATTTTGCTCTATCTTCATAAATGGCTGAGATTTGGACTTATGAAACCTCTAATCGGCCGCCATTTCGTGGCAAAACAGCTGATAGTAATATCGAGTTCTAAGGATCACCTTGGGATGACCTGTGACTTAAGTGCCAAATCACCTATAAATTGGCGCAGAACTCTCGGAGAAAGGCCATAGCATACGGATGGATTTTTTTTTTTTATTTGATTTTTGGATTCTATGTATTTTCAAATGTAAAAGCTCAACTTTTGAGGAAGGGTTAACAAATTTTTGATGATCGATTACAAAGGTTCATTATTGGATTGTAGGTTAATTTTTTAATTTAAAAGAAAAAAAAACTTTGTTTTAGCCCTGGAATTTATGCATTCTCAGCTATTTAATTTAGTGTACACGTGGCTATAAATTAACTATACACGTAAAATTTTTCTAATAACAGCCTATTAATGATGGTTTTTAAAAGCTTATTCAGAAAATCTGTATATTTGGGACCTTTGTTACTATCAGGACAAATTTGTCCATATTAAGTTAAACTGACTGCATTCATTAATGATTTTTCGTTTTACCTGACCGCAAGTGGGCGGCTCATCAGATTCGTCATCACAGTCTGGAGTGCCGTCGCAGTGCCAAGCTTTTGGAATACATATTCCTGATTTTTCGCACTTGAATTGTTTCTCAGTATCACACTGATTCGGGGCCAGAGTAGCTGTAAAATTAAATATTATGATGTTGAAATCCAAAAATATGAAAAGATCGTAAAAGGACAAAAAAAATTATCAATTATATAGTAAATAAGAAACTTACGACAGCCTAACTCATCACTGCCGTCGTTACAGTCGAGAATTCCATCACATTTATAAGTTTCCTGAATACACTGACGTAAATCAGCGCACTTGAATTGCGTCGCAGAGCAAGTAATGGGAGGACAACCATGTTCGTCTTGATTGTCGAAACAGTCATTATCACCATCGCAAACCCAAGACTGAGGTATACAATGCCCCGATCTTTGGCATGTGAACTGAAAACATTAAATTAATTAATATAAAAATTATAACTAAACATTAGTCTATTGTTTTGTTAAAAAATTAATTTATTCTTAAAAGTTTTAATCTATATTATTATAAAAGCCTGAAGAGTTTGTTTTCTCAAACGCACAAATTTCAGGAACTACCAGTGCGATTTGAAAAATTCAGATGGATTTTCAATTATTTTTATTAATTATAGTTTTTTTTATTATGATTATTTCATACAATTAGGTCAAATGCGATGCAGTATACCTAAACTGAATGGAGTACTATGGCCTGTTTAGGGAAATATTTCAAAGGTATATATTACATAATAAAAAGTGAAAATTTTGATTACTTGAAAATAAGCACATGTTTTCTCCGCACAGAATTCTCCTTCATCTGTACTATCACCGCAATCGTTTTCAGAATCACATTTCCAAGTGGCAGGTATACATCTTCCATTGTCGCATAAAAATTGTGATGATGTGCATGTGACATTTACGCAACCTGTTTCATCGGAATAATCACCACAATCATTTTCTGAGTCACATCTAAATGTGTGAGAAATGCACCTTCCTGAAGCACACTGGAAATCTGATGGAGCACAAGTTGGTTCTGAAACAAATTATTAAAAAACTTTAAAAAGTCATAAAATTTTAGCCTTATTAATAAAAATTACACAGTAGTAACCATTTTTGTTGTTTATATCTTCACAAATAATATATAAAATACTAATATATATATATATATATATATATATATATATATATATATATATACACAGTATATACATTCGAACCTCTGTTAATCGAACTTCAATATATCGAAAATCTCTCTCCCTCTCTCTCTCTCTCTCTCTCTCTCTCTCTCTATATATATATATATATATATATATATATATATAGAGAGAGAGAGAGAGAGAGAGAGAGAGAGAGAGAATTTTTTTTTAGAAACCTTGAATTTTTATTAGAAAAATAAATTCTGTATATCGAATAAAATTTCTATATATTGAACGAAAAATTCCAATTTAAAAAAATATAAAATGTGATTGTCATCAAAAAGAGCTCTTAATTTACGTACAATTTAATAATTAAATAAGAAAAAAATGTTTTACTGGTATGCAAAGCAATGGAAATTCATGGAAGATCTTGTTACAGAAGAAGTACCTCAATTCTCTAAATCTCTTTCCTAGCATAAAATGAAATTTTCATTTTAAATTCAGTTTAACTTTATTTTTCTTGTTGTGAACAGTGCTCCTAAACATGATGAATGACGGTGATGAATTATACATAAATAGACATTAGAAGCTATCTTGTGCAAAAATAAAAATAAATTAATTTTTATATTTGTATGCATATTTTTAATACATATCCTTATTAAATTATAAATGCACAATTGTAAAAAATCTGCAATCACAGATGCAATTTGTACAATTTTTCATATAAAAGTTATTGATCGTTCAGTTTCATTTTCTTTAACCGTAAATAATTTGCTCCTACTATTAGTCTACTACTGTTACTATGGAAGGGAAATAGAAAAAAGAAAAAAAAAAAAAGAGCTGTGAACTTAAAATGTATAATAATAAAAATATGAGATGAACTGAGTTTTGTAAAAGTTGGGCTACTAGTAGTTCAGATATCTATTTATCACTAATTTCGATCATATTAATAATAAATCAAAAAAGAAATATGTATGATTGGAAATACCAGTTACATGTACTGGTATTGGTATTGGTGAGAGAAAATAGTCCGGCAAGTGGGCCTTTTAGCCCTTTTTGCTAACCTCTGACGGCTACCTTTACATCACTGCTGCGTAACAACCAGAGTGGAAGTGCTAAGATTAATTTCTGCGGACGGCCAGGAAATAAATATTAATCGACCCAGCTGAGAATCGAACCTACACCATTCCGAACCGTGCAATCTGTGGCTATTGATCATCTTTAAATTTATCAGATAATCTTACTTGTACAGTTCTGTTCTTCGTCGGAATTATCAAGACAGTCATCATCTCCATCACACACCCATGCCTTAGGGACGCAGCGCTGATTATTGCAAGTGAAATCCCACTTATTAGGACATGCTGTAACCGGTGGTTCGGCGTTAGGATCTGTAATGCATGTCTTTTCGTCCTCCGCCAGCTTCTCACCATATGGGCAACCGCATTGAACCTAAAAATTAAAACAAAATATAGGATTAGTTGTAAAAATGACAATAATTTTGTTGATTCAGATATAACAGAAAATATTTTTGAATAAATGGAGAAATTAAAATATCCAGGATCTAAAAACAATAACTAAAAGGAACCAAATTCAAGTGGGAATAAAGGAAAGATTAAAGGTGGGTAATTCTTGTTGCAAAATTATTCAGTTCATGCCTAATTTTCAGAAACCTGAAGGTTAGAATTAATGGAACTATTATCCATCCTTTTAGTTATTGCATCTTGCTCTGGTCCTGAAAAATGTCCAAATGTCAGGCCGAATCAGCTTTAATGGATTCTTACTTTTTTTTTTTAATAACACAGTCAAGTAGTAATAACACTTCTAAATAAGATATAATATATCAACGCTGTTTTTTGAAAAAGGCTGAAGCGCCATTTAGCAAACTTTACAGGGAACACATGAAACGATTTTTCTCCAAATAACAATATTTTTTTTTAAATGTTATTCTTAATTATGCACAGTAGGAGTTTATTAAGGTGGCAAAACTTTTATAATTACAATATATTTTTTAAGGCTTCTAGCACTGGTTAAAGTCAGAGTGACGACTGACAGTTATTAGTACTTGGTGCTTATGTCATGAATAGACGATTTTTAAAACATTTCCAAAATTTTTTTCGATATATCGTGAGCGGGAATGGAGGTGGTTCTTAGGTCCCATAAAATCTAATATCTGAAATCTAAATTTCAAATTTTTGGCGCTTAAGCATTTTAAAAAAAACTACGTCGATACGATACGACAAAAGATAGGTAAAGGTAACATATAGATCGTTATGGCCACTATAAACTGACTAATACTCAATAACTTATCCTCAACTTGGCCCTAAACTGATTATTTTTATTAAATATTTATTTTTAATGAAACAATTATTTTTTTAAATCGATAATTTTACTTTGGGTCCCCTCTCCAAAAAATATAAAAAAATAGTGGACATTTTATGCATATTAGAAATTATAAATTCACCTATAAATATTTTCTAACATAATTATTATTAAAAAAATTAACGAAATTATAAGTTATTCATATAAATATTTTATACAGTCAATAATATCGCAAATTTTAACAACAATATATTCAGTGAAAAACAATTATTATTAGTATAATACAAAATTGTGCAGTTTATTGTTCCATTTCATTCGTTTTCGACACTCACGATCAGTGATTGGATTTTGTTAAAACGCGATGGATTTTAAGGCCGATGGAATTTCAGCTGCTCCCCTTTACTCCAATCACTCCACATAGGATTTCACACTCATAGTTGTCCCATGTTCCATTTGGTGTGGAGTGATTGGATTGGATTGATCGTAAGGGACCCTCTCGAGGGTCTGAAAATTAATCTGGACAAGAGTGCATCACTGAGCTATATATACACATATGCATATATCTAAACATGAACTAATGATATCCCTGAAATTTCTAATAATGAAGAACTTATTCTTTACCTTTAAACCTATATCATCTTTTGGATTAGATATTTTGTGAGGAGGCGGTATCGCAAAGCACATCTTGTGACAATCGCCATTGTTCACGGAACAAGGATGGAAGGGAAGCATAGCCTGTTCTTTCTCGCTGTAGATTTTCACTCCATACAAACGGTTCGTCTGACCTTCTCTTACGATTGTTTGTTCTCTTCCACCAGTTAATTTATCCATACGAATAATTGCATCTAACCGCCAATCAGTAATATACATCCACTCTGAAATAATTAAGAAGTCATCAGAATCAACCTATTTAGATTAAATAACCGAATATTCAATGAAATAAAGTGAAACTTCATATACAGGAATAAAGAAAAGGAAAGATAGACATGATTAAAAGACAGTTTACATTAATTGAAGTAAAAGAATGAAGCTTGATAAGAACAGAGATTAACAAAAGTTAGCTCATCACTAGAAGTTCAGGTATTAAATTTTTGTTAATTCTGATGATTTAAGTAAATAAAAATTAAAAAAAAAAAATATCAGATTTAACACATATTAGATGAAAACTATTAAGAAGATATGCATGCACACACAGTGTTAAGCTGGATCCACACTATCTAACAAAATATTTGTTTTATAACAAATTTGTTAAACAATTTTGCAATATTTTGTTATAAAAATCTGTTCTATAACTTTGTTAATAAAAAAGACAAGAGAAACTTAATTTTATAACAAAGTTGAAACAAAAGTATGAGTCAGTATATATGATCAGTTCACATAAAGGCGGGGAGCAAAGATTCATCCCAGGCATCCTTAAAATTTCCTTTGTGTTCCTGTCCTTAAAATTTATATCTGTAGGATCCCACAGCACTTTTTTCTCATGAAATAACTTGACTAAATCTTTTACTAGGTCTTTTGGTCAGACCACATTACTACACAGAAATGAATAAACTGATATAAAATTAATAAACAAACGAGGATCAGCCAAGCTCATGAACGACTGGTGAGAATTGCAGAGAAGACTGGCCGAAAATTTTTGTGTAACTTCCTTTGATCTCACTAATGCTCCTCGATTATCATGCAACTTTTTATATAACACAAAAAAGTTATGTGACCATGTTTTAAAATATTTTTTAATTCTATTTTGTAACTTGTACAACTTTTATAAAACTGGTTATAAAATGCATTTTGTTACACAGTGTCAGCTTGAGATTGACCCTTATAAGGATAACAGACCTTTTTTTTTTGGTGTATAAAATTATTCTTAGATAAATTTATTGTTTGATTACATAATGTCTTTAAGCAATTTCTAACCCAGGACAAAACTAAAAAAAAAAAAATAATGACTGAGTAAATAATTTTGTAATTAAATATTTTTTAGTCGTATTTTCTCCGAAAAAAAATAGACTATGGAGTGGGCGGTGAGCAGCGGGACTGCGTTTTCTATCCGTTTCATAACCTATGGAGCACGATTATGGAAGATTTGGAGATGCCTGATATATATACATATATATATTTTTTTCCCGTTACATTTGAGCACCTCCAGTTTGAAAAATTGTTATTTTTTTTTCCGGACTAAAAACAAAAGGGATGAACATGGATAAAATATATTTTGTAAAATCATATTTGCTGATCATAAGATTTATTTTATTTTATTTTTACACAACATAAATTTTCTTTATCTTGGTTTTATTTTGCTAATATTTAATTGTCAATCTATCTATTTCCATTGTGAAGTACATATTTTTTTAAATTATTGTACTTTTTTTTATGTCATTTTGTTTATTTATTTATTTTTTTCACTTTGTACATATGGTATGAATGGCTTTTCACAGCCCTAATACCTATTGCCCTTGTGTGTGGCAGAATGTATTATTTCTCAATAAAATTTTTTATCTCTCTCGCTCTCTCTCATATTTGTTTTTATAAAATAAGCTGTAATTAAAAAATCATTAAATAAGAAATAGCTTTTATAATTCTCCACCAACAGCCCAGTAAACTGAAAAATAACAATAAGCCAACACCAGATAATTATAGTTTTGATAATCACACCAATATAGTTGTTTCTTACCATTGTGAATAACGATTGAAAATGGATGCCTTATAAGTCCGGAACTAACTGTGATGACGTCTGTTCCATCCAAGTTCGAATGCTGTACATGGTCGAGGAGAGCGTCACACCAGTACAATCTGTTTCGAGAGAAGTCGACAGACAAACCATTCGGCCATCCTAAGGTCACGTTTCTGAACACGATTAAGTTAGAACCATCTGTAAATGCTCGGCTGATATTGGCCGGACGATCCCATTCCGAGAAGAATATATACCTATAAAAATTAAATAACATTTTATAATAGAAATTTCAAATTATTTACAATAGTTGACCGTAAAACTTTTATGAATGAATGTCCGGGAGGCGGTAAAAAAAAAAAGGTGGATCACAAATAGTAAAAATTATTTATTAGGAACAGATGTTTCGACCCACTTTGCAGATCTTCATCTGGGCTGAATAAAAAAGATAAAAAAATAAAAATAAAACAATGATATTAAATGAATGAATTAAAATAAATAATTAAAAAACATGGTGAAAAAAATGGGAACAGGTTCGAAATTTTGGTTCCTATAAATAGTTTTTACTATTTGTGATCCAGTTTTTTTTTAAGCGCCTCCCGGAGCATCTCATTCTTTCTCAAATTATTTAATTTTTATAGTATAAAAATATCGACATACCCTTTATTAGGATGAACAACGATAGCTCTTGGTCGTTTAAGGTTAGTAAGGAGAGTTCTTCTGTAGGTTGTATTTCTGGTGCTTAAGACATTTAAAGTTCCTTTGCGGCTATCTATGTAATAAAGATTTTTTGCAGCCCAATCGACTGCTAAACCTTCAACTCCTTCATTCTGTGAAGCAAGTACAATTTCTTTTCCTGTAAAGAAAACAAATTTTATAAAAATATTGATCTAAAATATAATTAACATAATTAATCCAAAAGAAGAAATTCTCTTCTGAAAAACAATAATAGTTGAAATTATGCCTTTCTCAAGTCTATCATATTATATAAAAATTCTTTGATTGGAAAATATAGCCACTATTCTGTACATAAGCCTCAGTATTTCAGTACTTCAATGCCAATAAGCTAGTTATAATTACATTATTTCGGTTTTTAATATTTTAAAAATATTTAAATTTTACATAATTTAATACAACTTATGTAAAATCTACATACCAGTTCCATTCCTGTGTATTCTGTAAATAACATCTTGCAAAACATCAGAATAATATATATGATCATCTCTGGCATCGAAATCAAGACCGACGAAGCGAGCTCGACGAGAGGCATAAGGAAGGATAGCGTCACTAAAGTTTTCTAAAACAGGATCCAACACTCGTCCTTTAATGAATCTTTGCTGTGAATATAGAAGGAATTCATCTACCACTGTAAAAAATAATTTAATTTAATTAATAACAAAACAAATAAATAGAATTTCGAATTAAATAAAATTTCAAATTAATATAATAAAACAGATAAATATAATCACTTCTTACACTCGCAGTCTTGTAAATTAGTTCTTAATCTCCACCCAACGTTACAGGCACATCTGTAACCGAGACTTCCGAGACCTTGACTTCCAGCAGTTACAATGCAGAGGTGTTGACATTTTCCGTTATTGTTTCCACAGGGATTATGAACTGTAAAATAAATATTCCTTCATGATACATTTCTAATTATTTATTTACATTTCTAAAACTACATAATTTTTTAATATAAATTAAATTTATATCTATAAATCCTATATCAGGATTGGTAGCGCCAGATTACTGAAAATGTCGGATTATTGGAGTTATTTTTAAAAACAAAACAAATTTACATGAAAACCTCATATAATTATCAAAAAAAGCTATTTAAAATACTTTATTGAAATAAATTATGGTAATTTGTAATGTAAAGGATAGTAAAAATCATAATTATAACATTAATATGACAGGCTTTCATTTTTGGGACATCGCAGTACACTTGTACCATATCCCTGCTGCACAGAACATTCACCTGTGACAGGTTAAATATGAAGCACTACAGTCATCGACAACAGACGACAATGCACCAGGTGTGTATAGTATAGTAAAGTATAGTCTCCTATAATTTGCTATTCCTCGACTATATAGCAAAGTATCTGCTTTAACAGACAAACAGAGACATGAAAACATCTGACGCCGGCGTCCTCTGCGTGCCAGATTACTGGACTAGGGAATGGCCAGATTATCAAGACTGCACTGTATTTTATTTAAATTTTCTTTTATTTCAATGTTTAAATTTTCAAAAATAACAAAAGGTTCTAAAAAATAACTATAATCCTTAGGTAATTGAGAATGTAAATATTGATGTTATTACTGAGGAAATTGCTGATGTTACCTCTGAGATATTAATTGTTTTTTATTGAGAAACCGAAGATATTGACTAAATTATAAATAAATAAAAAATTTACCTTGACTCTGAATTAAAGGATGAACAATTTTAACAGCTTTGGGCTCTCTCACTTCACGACTCTTATACACCATACGAATCGTGTTTTGTCCGTCATATTTATCAACAGACATTACTCCTTGTTTTGTGCTATCAGTCCAATATACACGATTTTCAAAAACTGCTAATCTGGATGGTGCAGGTACAGAAGTTCCTATTAAAAACAAATAAATGAATAAATAAATAACATAAGTATGCTGTTAAATACATCAAGAAAAATATATATGTCACAGAATCAGATAAAAAAGCATGCAAGATAAAAACATAAATAAATAGAAAGAATAAAATCACCTCGTAAAACTAAAAATCTATGGCTTCCATCATAGTCTACAGTTTCAATATAATCGAGAAGAGAATCACACCAAAATACTCTCCTTGCCAGGATATCGACGGTTACCCCAGATGCCTTATATGCCGCTTCGTAAACGATTGCTTTAGCCCTTGAACCATCCATGTTAGCACGAACTACTTGGTTACTATCAGCGATAAACATGTATCTGAAATCAAATGCATTTTTTTAGTTCAGAAATTTACAATAATAAGCTATTGAATCAATTAATTTAAAGTATTACCCAACTTTGGAGTCGAGGGCAATATCAGTTGGCGAAGTGAGATTGGAAGAGAGAACGATGACGTGATATCTACCATTCCATTCAAACAAATCTATCTTCTGTCCTATAGCATCCACAACATAAATTTTTTCACCAGCCCAATCGACAGCGACTGAGACCGGAGACCATGTTCCAGGTAGAGAAATTTCTTGAGCTCCGCCGACCATCATTGCTGACGATCTTTCAACGAGTGTTTGATAGTAGATCTAAAAGTTTAATTTTCTTTAATCTATATAATAAAAAGCTTGTCTTTGTAGGTAGGTAGGTGTCCGTCAAACATACGAGAGGCGGGGAGGGGGTAAGGAGAAAAAAAGTTTTTAACTTCATTTATTAGGTTATTTTGTATTTTGGAGGATTATTAACCTTAACAAATACGGGTTATTACTACTTTATTATAATTGTATTTAATTATGTTTGTGTAGGTATTATTTGTAGGTATTTGTTATGCATATTTTTACTGGAATAAATAAATAAATATTATGTTTTGTATTTTTTGAAACTGTCCTTGGGAATTGCTCTCCCACTTGTCAAATATAAAATTTACTAAATAAATTTGTTTATTATTATATTATTTCTTACCTTTTTTGTTTTTGTGTCGGTCCAATAAAGAATATTTTTTTCATAATTGAAATCTAAACCGCTGGCAGCAGTAGTGTTTGCTACTAACTGAACATTGGTTAAATCAGGTCCGTCTATTTTCAAAACTGACTTGTCATGAGCGAAATATATCTGTAAAAAGATGAAACATTAACTAATTACTTTTGAAATGACTTGAACAAACTAGTACAAATTTATTTTTAATACAACACAGCAAATGAAAATACAAGAATATTTTTGTAAATAATTATACAGATAACTAATTTAAGTAAGAAAATAGTTTCAATATACTCACTTGCAAAGTGGAGTTGTCAATAGCGACACATCTTGAGTTTCCACTGAGCTCATAACCTGAGAAGCATTGACAAGAATAGCTGCCGTCCAAGTTTGTGCATTTTTGAGAACAAAAACCCCATTCTTCACATTCATTACTGTCTGCAAGGGACATAATAAAAATTAAATATAATTATACCAGATAAAACATATTTAAATTATTAACACAGAATTTTAATATATCGTTCATTTGGAAGAACAGTTGCACGATATGAAAATGTGGAATTTTACTGAATAGCTTGAAGTTTACCCAGTTAGCTTAATCGATGCCCCTCAACTCACTGATAAAACACCAAGTAATTTTATCAGCCCATACTACTAACCTTTTTTATTTTAAAAAAAGTTAATCTGCATTGTTTTAATCATGAATCAAATTGTTGCAGTTTTTCATAAAATATAATGCAAGGTCCTTTAGAGTTTAAGAATAATAAAGAAGCATTTTTGAAAAAAAACAAAAAAACTTTTTTATTAAACAATTAATTGAATTTGAAAATAAATATCAACTCAAAATATTTAATTGAATGTTTTAAAGTACAAAATAATAATTTTAGCATAAATAATGATGTTTTCAATTATTCAGACAGAAGTAAAATTGATACTTTTTGGTCACCTAACTAGCATAAGAATAATATTGTATATTAAATCATTAAAAATAATTTATTAGTATGCTTATCAATAGGCAGGTTATCCTACAGGTTATCAACTTATTCTAACCAGAGTGGGAAGGTCGAGATTCATTACGTGGGGCCCCAATGAAATGAATTTCAACCGATTCGAACCGACACTCTTGCAGTCTTGAGTTTGCTAAGGTGACGCCTTAACATTCTTGGCCACTGCGGCCTCCATATAATAGCAAAACTAATAATAAATAGAAGCTTCCCAAGCAAAACAAAAAATATTCTTTCAAACGAATGATATGATTGATTTTTAAATTAATATTGTTGAGACTTATATAAAGAATCCAAGCAACCAATGGAAACAATATTTGAGTGAGTAGAAAAAATGACTGTTTCAAGGGTTAAAATGAAGTTTATTTTTTTCTTACATAAAATTTCTTCTAATTTTCAAAATATAGTCCATTATGTTCTATGGTTAATTTCCATCTAAAAGCCAGTTGTTCGATTCCCTGCTGGTACCACTCTTTGGTTTTCGACTGGAAAAAGTATTCTACTCCTATTTTTTTTCCTCTCAAGAAAGTGAACCATTGCTTGGAAAAGATAAAAGTCCGAAGGCGCAAGATCAGAGCTATAGGGTGAGTGCAGTAGAAGATCGATGGCTTCCATTTCAGCAAGTTTTTGGCGGCATATTTCTAGGCGACGTTTGGCTTGCTGCAAGGTGAGCTCATGTGGAACTTCTCGACATGCTCTCTTCTCTTTACCTAATTAGTGTAAGTGACGATTCACACTTTACTGTGACAAACCAAGTTCGGAGGATAGCTACCGAGTAATTTTTGTGGGATCGTAGAGCCTCGCTGTCCACAATAGTTGGTCGCCCTGAGCTTGTATTGCCACATTCAAATTTATTGAACCAACTCCTCATAGTTCGCTCATTAAGGTTAGGTTCCTCTTCAACTTCCCGTATCAAATGGTTTCGGAGGCTGAAAATTTCCATTTCCAGTAATGTCGCAGAATTACTTGAATTTCGTAACTCAACTTTGATTGAAAGAATGTCAAACAACAACTGAATCTCACAGAGAGACATTATGTTTACTAAATGATAAAAGATACAATAATAAAAAAAAAAAAAACTTCATTTTAACCAGTGAAACGGCCATTTTTTTGTTACTCACCCCGAATAACTTATCAGGTTAACTTTATTTAGTTAACATTTTGTATTTTTTTAAATAATTAGTTTAGATATTACTTCATTAATACATCAAATATTTAGCTAAGAATATCTTTTTCAGAAAAAGATGATAGTTGGGTAGAAGAATCCCAACCAATTTCTCCTTGATTTCATCAACGTTTTAGTTTTTTTAAAAATATTTTGATACTGCATTACATCATAAATATTCATTAAATCGCAAAAAAATGATAAAAATTAAAGAACCAGATTTATAGAAATAAATATTTGCATACCTATACAAGTCCTTGAATCATTTGCGATCTTCTTCCCTTCAGGACAGTAACAGGTACCACCATTTAAAGAAGCCTGGCACTTATATTCACAGCTTAGAGTGTTGCAGTTACTGGTTGCTATAAAGAATAAGTAAAGTTAAAATGAATAGTTCAATAAAAATATGAAAATTTTGCAGAATTAATGACTACTTTTGAATTAATTATAATCAGAAAGAACTGATAATGATGAGCTTAGCAGACCTAAAATTGAAATAGAATAATGAGGTACACATATTATATCAATTGATTTTCACTAAGCAACAAATTTCACTTCTTTAATTACAATAATCATCATTCTATTTTATAAGAACAATTATTCTTCAAAAAAAGTTTTAATAAATTTAATACTTCCATCCAGAATTTTAAAATATAAAATAATTGATAATTACAACATAATTTGTATAAAAGTCTATCAAAAATAATAGCAAGTGTTTCATTAAACGAAAATTTTCTACTCATCTGGACAAAAAAACAAATAAAAAATAATTACAGCAAGCGGCTTCTTCATCTGCAGAATCTTCACAATCTTTCTTCCCATCACAGAGCTGAGATCTGGAAATGCACTTCGGCCTACCTTGAGAAGCTCCTTTCGGGCAAAGAAATTTGTTTTCAGGGCACGCTATCGCTGTACAATTTGCTTCGTCACTACCATCTAAACAGTCTCTATATCCATCACAGTGATATGACAAAGGTATACAGATGGCATTCGTACATCGAAACTGTCCAACATGGCATGGAGGGAAATCTGAAAAATACGTTATAATTTTATGTAACAATTAACTTCGATTTTCTTTAAAAAAGCAAAACAATCAAAACTGAAAATAAGGGTCTAATGCACATTTTGATTGGTATTGATTTGTTGTGCCTACTTATAATAATATTGCAGATGCATAGCTTTTCATTTATGTTCTACTCAGAGGTTTATAAGTTGTAGGCCGCTTAAAAAAGTTAACATAAATTTTAATTACATATTCAATATTATTTTTTACTTTGAGAAATAAGTAAAATTTCATTTATTAAAATGATAATTCAATATAAATAAAAAAATCGATATTGCACAATGGTTATTGAGAGTTTATTTTGAATTGTTTAGATCATAAGATTATTTGTCTTAACAAAACATATTATAACTATGTTAAAGATAGATTAGTCCTCATCTGGTCATTTTCATTATGTGTATTCAAAATAATTTCTTTAAAAATCTGATGTAAAAAGAATAATAAACATTGAAAATGGCAAAGAGAACTAAATGTCTGCTATGAAATAATAAATATAAAAGTGCAGTGTAGGTAGATTTGAACTTTGTTTTATTTTATTTAAAAAAAAAGATTTAATCATGTAATTTCTAAAAAAATTCTTATTTTTTTGTTTTTTAATCTTCGAGTGTTGAGCATATATAATAATATATGAAAACTTGCACAGGTGCAAGCAACAATAATGGAAAACTTTAAAGGTACAATTACTTGTAATAAACTTACCAAACTATATTATCTCTATTTTCATTTTTTGACAAATGATTTTTTTTTTTTTTTTATCATTTATATTTTCGTTAATCTTATAATCAGTATACTAGCATAGACATGGAGGTGAGCTAACTATGAACCCAGAAAATGAAGGGAGCTAATTTTATCAAATTATCTATTTATTTATTTTTTTAAGGAAGTCCATTGAAAAAAATAGGTTATAGTTTAAATAAAAATTATTGTTATCATTATTTTGTTTCACAATAATCCTTTGAAATTTTAAGGTCAAGCTTAGATTCCAGTAAATATAGCAAAAGACATTGAAAATGACCAGGTAAAGTCAAAATGTATAATTGATTGAGACTAAAGATATTATAATCATAATATGATTTACTTACTGCAATTTTCTTCATCACTGTTATCACCACAGTCGTTCCTATGGTTACATTTAGCCGAGGCATCAATACACCTATGTCCTTTGGCGCAGCGGAATTTGTCCAAGGTACAAGAGAGTGTTGGCGGCGAGAAGCAGCCCTCTTCGTCTCGACCATTTCTACAATCAATGTAACCGTCGCATCGTTTCTCTTTTGGTATACAGAACGGCTTACTGTGGTTGTTCCCCATTGTACAGTAAAAGTCACCTGGCTGGCACGTCCGGAACACTAAAAAAGAGATATAAAAATATAATATATATCAAACAAATATTTCCATGTTATATTAAAAAAAAAAGATTATAGTTACTGTTTAATATGTTAATACACTTGTTATATTCCATTCCATTGACGCTCAGAGGCTATTCAAATAAAATTCCCCTTAAACAATTTTTAACTGTAAATAACACCTTTAAGGCCCCCTGTTTATTTTATATTACTTTTTTTTTTTTAACAAAATGATGAAATCGGCAAGAACGCTCTCAATTTGCTAACAATTTAGCAATATACTTAATTTTCTTGACTTAATTATGAGTCTTAAAAGTTTTGACCAGTTCAGGAATGAAAATCAAGTAAAAAATTACATTTCTTCAATAGAATTACTATCAACAATGTTTTAGCAAACAAAGAATTACAAATCCCTATATTTCAGAAGCTACTAGGACTGTATCGGTGATACTACTGCTGTCTATAACAGAGGTCTCAAATGACATCCAAGCACTATAAATCTGGCTAGCCAGTTTATTTTTTATTACATTGTAAAATTTACAATACCTGCATGTAAATAAATCATGTAAAATAATAATCCGATGTTTTTATTTAATGATCAATTATGAAACAACTATGGAATTATAACTGATATGCATAATGAAATTGAACATTTTAACTTTAATTGATGATATGAGTTTATTGGTACTGGTACTGGTATTGGTGGAGGGAACTAGTTCGGCAAATGAGCCTTGTGGTCCTTTTTTTGCCAACCCCTGTCAGCTACCATAAGAGGGAGTGTCAAGATTCATTTCGCGGGATCGCTGCGAAATAAATATTAACCTACCCAGGTGGGAATCGAACCAACAACGCTCCGAACCGAGCACTCTGGGGCCCTCGCAATTTCTTATTTACACGGCGGCAGTTGCAACCATGACAGCAACTGTCGCAACCGCTGCCATTGTGCAAACTGTATGACAATTGGTGTCACGGCAGTAATTACAGTCGTGGTAGTAATGTCGCACCGTCAGATTTAACGTGATAGTTGACAGTAGCTGTTGAAGCAGTTAGCTGCCACACACGTATAGGCCTTGACAGTGAACAGTCTCACCTTATCTACCAATTAACCTAACCTTAACGACTGTATGTTTCGATTATTTTTTAACTTGAAATTGATTGTATCCAACGTTTTTACGTTATTTAATTCTTGGAGGAGAAAAAAAAACAACTATACAATTTAGTTCCTATGGTAACCTAGAAATTTCTAGTGTTCAGTCCGCTGTTATACATCCGCCATTTTTTTTAACTGTCACAAGGTTTACTATCAGCATGTAGACAAGGACATTGCAGCACACTATCTGAATGTCGTGACAGTACTATAACGACAGAAAACTGTCACCGTGTAACCGAGGAGTTAGGTTAATAAGTTTGGAGATCTCCGGTTTCTTATGTTAGAGCAAGCAAAAGTTTGAATAAAATGGGAAGATGGTAGACGGATCGATAACGTTTTGCGGAAACTTTATGACTTTTTCGAAGCTTAAGTATTTCCTCGTTACATTCTCTAATTGGCCGACATCCTCGAATAGATTCCATTTGAGGGGGAGCGCCTCGATAGCAGTTGAACTGCTGCTAAATTAAATACGACTGCTATCTAATAGAACCAGACTCAGGGCCTTGAAGCCTACGTTTTAAATTAAAATTTCCACTTCACGAGCACTGCCATTGCTAGAGGGATTTATGTGGCTGTGGCTTCACCTTATTATTCATCCCCCAGTACGCCGAAGGTAAATGAGTCCGCCCTTCCGCTTCGCCAAGGAACAAATCTATCTGACGAATAATTTAAGAATAATTATATTTTATTCAAGAACAATTGTATTTTAAACTGTAGCAGAGAAAGAATACATCAAGAAATTATTCAATATATATTTAGGTATTCGTATAAGTAGTATAGGCATCCAAAATAACATCAAGTTTTGATTAACCTCTTTTTTTTTTTTTTTTTTTTCGAAACTGGATGAAAATGATATTCCTCAATCTAAAATGGGTTGATTTTCAGAATACTCAAAAATAATAAAAACATGTTACAAATAGTTAGAAAAAAAAATCTGAGTTAAAAAAGGTTTGTTCTTCTTACGATGTAGATAGTGAGTTGCTTTGAAAGATTTTTTATGATTTATTTAAATCATAGTTTATGTTAAAAAAAAATTTTTTTTTATTCGATAATAATTTTTTTAAAAATATTTATTCTGTTAATTTTTGTTAATTTCATTCATGTAGATCAGTATAAATCAATTCAGCTATAGTAAGTCTTAAATTATGCGTTATATTAGCCGTGGTTGCAGTTTAGAGTCGCGAGACCTTCTCAGTGCACTCCAAACCTCTATAAAGTGGGAAAAAGGCGCTTAAATGGGTCAGATAAAAGATTGAATTATTTACCACATCACCTCTTTCTATCAAGGTGTATAAATAATGCAGGTGGGCTCACTTGGTTTCGCAAAACCGCACAACATATTTCGCTGACGTCACTGGTCTCCTCATTTGATTGCCTTTATAGGTATTTTCTATGCTAAATTTCCTCATTTTGTTTAAAAATTATTCAATCAGAAATAAGAAAAGACAGTTGAAATGAATAAATAATCATTTTTAAAAATGAAATTTCTTACTAAAGGCTGGTTTACACGAGTAAGTTTTTTTTATCAAAGCTTTGATCAAAAAAGTTATTCGTGTAAACCAGTCTTTAGATACTTATTTTGTAACGAGGGGATGTATCTCAAAATCAATTTTTCTAATTAAAAAATAAAGTAATTGATATTAAGGATAACTAAAGGATTAGCGAAAAGCATAATGTACATAATTATTTATTTATAATTGATATTACATTATTTGTTTGTACATTTATATGCATACTAATAATTTTTTTGTTTTGCGAAAAAAAAAATTCTATAGTTATCCAATTCGAAATATAAAAATATCTGATGTGGACAGCACATGACTTCTATTGACACATGACTGCTATTGACACATGACTTCTATTGACACATGACTGCTATTGACACATGACTGCTATTGACACATGACTTCTATTGACACATGACTGCTATTGACACATGACTTCTATTGACACATGACTGCTATTGACACATGACTGCTATTGACACATGACTTCTATTGACACATGACTGCTATTGACTTCAGCTGTTTTGGTTGTATTTTGTTGTTTACTTTAATTATTTTATAGTAATTTCAGTTAGGTGTTATTCTGAAAAAATGTCTGGGAAGCCTTGTGCAGTTGAAATTTCTAGAAACAATCAGAAACAAAGAAAAACTTCTTAACTATTTTTTTTTTTAACTTAAAAGATTTGCTTTATAAATAAATATTCTTAATCTAAAGGTTTATTTAATTAAAAACGATTCCATTTCTAAAAAAAACAAATTTCTAATTTAAAAAAGATTATTTAATAATTTCCACCGTACTTTCTTATTTTGATTGGATTTTGATAATAAAAAAAAAATGAGGAAGTTGAGCATGGAAGTTGGGCCAGCGGTGCCAATGACGTCAGCGAAATATGCTGTGCGGGTTTGCAGACCTAAGTGAGCCCACCTTAGTATGAACTCACCTTGACCAGAAAGTAGGTCATCATAAAAAAAACAAATTTTATAACTTTTATTCCTCCTCCAAGAATTAAATAACTTGAAAAAGTTAGATAAAATTAATTTCAAGTTCAGAAATAATCGAAACATATAATTGATATGTAGGTTAGGTTAGGCTGATGGCTAGATAAGGCGCCACAGTAGCTGTCACAGTCGTGACAAGTACTTTTAACTATCACGTCAAACCTGCCATGACGGCAACTGCCCAACAGTTTACACGATGGCAGTATGGTAAATCTCACAATCTCACAATCCTTTAAACACATTAATTGAGTAAAGACGGCCTGATGGATTGCTTGGAGCTGCATACCCGGACTATCTTTACATTCTTTTAATTATGTTACTATTTTATCCCAATATTTTTAAACTTTGGATAAATAAATTGTAATGATATTTGGAAATAATTATTTGTAGTAATTGTTCCGACATTACTGATCATCTGTTTGAATCATATTCATTATGGTCTGAACTTTTGATAAAATAACTTTAAAATTAGTATAACTAAAAAAGGGGGGGAAAAAAAAGAAAAAGAAAGACATAGTAACACCAGCTTCGAAGGAGAAACCATATGAAAAAGTATGGGATCGCACAGATGGAAATTCTTGATGTTCGGTTTTCATTCTAGTATGAAATTGAAAATTCCATTTGTGAATTCCTAGTCCCCGCTCTCAGAATATAGTGATAAATTCTTCTACCTCCCCCCCTCTTATCCTGAATCATTATTAGTTTGTGTTTTTGATAAAAATTACAAGATATTCAGTGTTATGGCATTTGTATAAATAATACACGCAGTTACCGCGTATCACCCTATTTAAAATTAACGTATTTTATATTTATTAGGTAGTGATAAATATGTACTTTATTTAACATTTTCAAAACTAAATTTATTTATTTTCGTAAATATTGGTTAAGAAAGTGACAAAAGAGAAAATCAATACTTTAATTCGTATTGCCATAAAAATGATCATAAAATCTGTGATATTCATAGAGGTAAAAAACGTTTTAGAGAATAAAGAAATCAGGCATTGGCTATAAAATAGTCAAACATTTAAAAAGATATAGAAATATAACATAAAAAAGTAGAGTAGATGTAATCAAAATTAATAGGCACCTTCATGCTCTAATAGGCACCTTCATGCTCTTTAGAAGAAAAAAAACTCCTCCACCTCCCTTTGAGCTTCAAGGTACTAAATTTTGCCGGTTAATTTATTATTATTCCCCTTTTTAATTATTCAACAGAGTCATTAATGTTTTAGTTATAGTTATTTCTTTTTTATTTTACCTATTTTTATTATTATATAGCCAGATTTATTAATAATCAGCTTAATGTATTAGTTTCACCTCATAATATTTTTCAATTCATCGCTTTTTTCATTTTTCTCACTTAAGGCTTTTTAATTATTAATTTTTATTCATTCACTATATATATATATACCATTGTTTCATTTTTACTTCCTTGTACGAAGTAAAGGAAGTATTGTAATCGCAAAAATGTTGGGTTTTAATTTTTAAACGGAAATATCCATTTTGACCATCCCTGAATCCATTTTTTTTACTAGTTTCTTTGTAACGTCTGCACGTACGTTCGTACGTGCGTATCTCGCATAACGGTTTGCCGTAGAAAGTTAAAATTTTGTATTTAGGATTGATATAAAATCTAGTTGTGAACCTCCCTTTTTGGTCACTACACGATTACCGTAAGTGGTACTTTACTTAAAGTTATTATTGATTTTCATCAAAAATTATATTCAAATATTATTCAAAACTTCTCAAATTGGGTATATAATATAATTTATTAATATTCACTAATTTATATTTAGTTGTTGTTATTACTCTATCAGTTTCATTTTACAAATTTATCACTGTTTTCATTTTTTCTCACAAAGTCTTTTTAATTATTAATTTTAATGCATTCACTGTATATACCGTTGTTTTATTTTTTATTTTTGTAGCCCTGAAGAAGCCTGCAAATTGGGTAGAAACGTCGGTTCCTAATAAATAGTTTTTACTATTTGTGATCCACTTTTTTGAACGCCTCCCGGACCATCTTATCTCTTCATAAAGTTCTACGGTCAACTATTGATTATTAAATCGAAAAGAAAAATTCTTATGCGAAGTTCTATTGATAGCTAAAAGAAACTGTTTAGATTGAGGTTGTCGATAGAAGTTATGAAGAAGAATTTTCCGCAAGCGTTAGTTACTCTCGGATAATTTGCTTTATGGCCCCCTAAAGAGTGTAATTGCCCATAAAATACCCGGCGTCGGCTACTAAAGGGGATTGAACCGCAGGAAGAAATCAGTTTGAAACATCTGTTATTAATCTCTTCGGTTGGAATCGGGCAGGCATCAATATAGGAACAGGGGATAAAAGGATTAGCCTACTTTATCTCAACACACACGAAGCTTCTAATGTAAAACGTAGATGCCAATTCTGAAAAATGCCATTCTTTATCCGAAGTCAACTATTATTAGAAGGCTCAACAGAAACTTTAATCACTGATTATATTTATATTGAATAATCAATAGCTAAAAACTTTGTGAAGAGATAAGATGGTCCGGGAGGCGGTCAAAAAAATGGATCACAAATAGTAAACAATTATTTATTAGGAACCGACGTTTCGATCCAATTTGCAGGTCTTCATCAGGGCTGAATAAACAAGATACAGAAAAAAAAATAAATATCTGATGTGGACAACACATGACTTTCTTGTACGCCTATTAAATTATAAATCGGTGGCTCAAAAAGTGATCCTGAATTTAGTTAGTAGTTTCCGAAGTTCTAGTAAAAACGACACTTGGCGTCGCGACATCCATCTATTAACACACACTCAAGCTCTTGTTCCTGGAGGTCTCATTCCGTTATTAAATGTCGTTTTCTTTCAGTAGGTAATAAGTTCCCAAGAGATTTCTTCTTGTTCCGTAACAACATAAAAACTCTCAATGTCAGTAGTAAAGCATTAGGAATCGACAGTTTCGACATTTTTAGCGGAACAACCCACTTAGCTTATATCTTATTATCATACTGCAGACACACACACAAATGGAGAGAAAAACAACTATTTCACACTCAATTTTAACATTTAAAACAAATAATAAAAATGTTTAATTAGAGTGGGAAAAAAAATCGCATTTATAACCTTTATCACCGAACCATATGATCTCTGTATTAATGTCAATATACTTTTTGTTTTACATTATACTTTAGTCGATTTTTTTATGAAAATCAAGAATCACCTCCAAGAATCAAATCAAGTAAAACACCACGTCCGATAATCATGCAGTGACCAAAAAGGGAGGTTCACAACTAGATTTTACAATAGTCCTAAATAAAAAATTTTGACTTTCTACGGCAAACCGCTTTTGAGTTATGCGAAATACGTACGAACGAACGTGCAGACGTCACGACGAAACTAGTCAAAATGGATTCCGGGATGCTTAAAATGGGTATTTCCGTTGAAAAATTTTCGCGATTACAATACTTCCTTTAGTAACTCTATTAAATAAGTAAAAAGGGGAATACAAATAAATAAACAGACAAAATTTAGTAGCTTGAAGCTCAAAGAGAGGTGGAGGAGTGACTTAGCAAAATAGCAAAGTATTTAAGGAGGCGGTGTAGGAGTAGTAATTAAGAAGTCATTAATACTTATATAGATAAGGGGTTGTCAGTATATATGTGGGTTGAGCATCAAAATACATAAAAGAATAAAAAAAAGTATTAAACATAGAAGAAAAATATAAATCCAAAGGGACAAATGTAAATAATAGATTAAAATAAAACTAAATATGTAAAATGGGCAGAGGAGAAAATAAAAATTGATCAGAATTCATGTACAAAAATTTGAGCTATAGTGCCATGAATGATTAGAAAAGTTGGGGCTTAAATATATATATATATATATATATATATATATATATATATATATATATATATATATATATATATATATATATATCATTAATGATATATATCAATGATGAATGTATCATTATTTAATTTTTGCATCTTCACTGTTTTTATTTTTTCTCATTATATCCTTTTAATTTTAATATCATTCACTGCATATATCGTTGTTTTATTTTTGTATCTTGTTTATTCAGCCTTGATGAAGACCTGCAAAGTGGGTCGAAACGTCGGTTTCTAATACATAGTTTTTACTATTTGCGATCCTTTTTTTTTTTACAGCCACCTGGACCGTCTCATTCCTTCATATAATTTTTACGGCTCACAATTAATTATTCATATGTTGTATAAATTAATTCTACATGTTTTCTTATTTTATTGTTGTTAGCTTTATTTGTAATTTCTATTTTGTTAAAATCGAATTTATGATGTTTTGTAAGTGCTGTAGTTTTGATATTTTTTTAAAAAATTATTAACGTTGGTTCTGTGTTGCTTAATTCAACTTTTTTTTTTTTTTAATTTTGAGATGTTTCATCAATATAATGATTTTTTTGTTTCCTTGAAAAATAAATGACTGTTACAAAATGATGATACCTGAATTGATGAAATGTTGATTATTAATTTATTTACTGGTATTTGAAAGATCAAAGGTTTTGTTTTGAAATCTTCTGATAATAATAATAATAATAGATTTTTTAAAATTATCGTTGTGGCTAAAATTGAATGAATAACTATATGAATGGCTCTCAGACGAAAATCTGACATCAATATGTAAATCCTGTTTCGGTCTAGACGCGCTTTAATATTTCTGGGATGATATCTCCTTTATCCAGGATGCCAATAAGGAAATATGATTTCTGATATTGAAAGGGATCTTTGCCCCTCTACAGTATAATGAGAATAGGGAATAGGGAGGGAGACCTAGGGGAATGATGGTATACACAGGATAGAGGATAGAGGCAGGATCAAAGCTGGCGAGATTGTTGCCAGAGCTCTGGCACATTAATCTAGCCAGATCAAAGCCCTATTAGATTATGGTTTGGATTACTATTTGACCAGATGATGTGTAGATATAGTCTCTATTGCCAGCGGCTTCCCTAATATTTACCTACCATATCCATAATTCCATGTGTCAATAACAAATATAATGTAATTAAACAAATAAATTAGCAAGTAAGTAAATGCCAACATTCTGCAGTGAATGTCAACAAACACCAAATCCCTCCAAACTCATTTTTTTTAAACCATATTTAGCTTGTTTGGTTATCAAAATGGCCATCTCGAGAACAGCGTGCATTGTGGACTTTCGTAAAACAATAAATAAATAGGCGAAAGTTCACTCCCACTTGGCTATTCCTTTAATCTGATTCAGAATGCGGAAAAAAAAATGTCCAACAAGCAAGGTAGGGAGGATAATAATATATATAGAATTAAAATATTTGGTCTCTCAAATAGCAGTAAATAACTAGCCATTCAACGGTTCGCCAATTCAGGCATCTTCACTTCAAATCAAAAGTTAAAAAAGACCCATCAAATAGAAATAGCATATCAATTCAGAACATCTCAAAAAATACTGAGTAGGGTTGTGAATATCGCAAAAAATATAAATATATATCCTATCGATAGTTTTCGAACTAATCGATAGTAGATCGGAAATATATATCGGACCTCGATATTTTTAATTTTTTAAACCTCCTCCTTTATCGATGGATCGAAATATTGATATTTTAAAAGAAATATATCGATATTTTTGAACGATAGTTTAATATAACGATATTAAAATTTAAATATCGGAAACCGATTTTTTTTCCAAAAAAGAATGCAAATAAAAAAAAGAAAAAGAAAAAGAAAGAAAATGTTTATAAGGTCTTTAAGTTTGATGAGTTTCAATCATTATTAATTCAATTACGATTTTCTTTTTTCTTTTTTTGAAGTTAATCACTTTCTTCGTAAATTCACTTTCTATAGTTCTCAATGATGAGTCTTTTTTACTAAGTTAGTATGTACTTTGATAGGTTTTTAATAATTCGTTAATAATTCAATATTGATCTACTTCCGTCATATTAATTTTTTTTTAAGTTTAAGCAGTTTAATTAATGTTTTCTCAAGTTCCTAATATGTAATTTATTTTTTTAAATTATTGCCAAGTGTTAATAAATTAATATATTTTTTTTTCTTCTGTGATAAGTGATTTATGCATATTTAATTATTGCTATTAAACCTAATTACAAATCTAAATCTTGTTAATTTATATTTTCTTATCCTTCAGTTAAATGTAAAAATCCTCTTATTATTCTGCATTCAAAGATTAAAATAACCGAGGCTCGATTTACTGAAATATCGATATATCGAGCTACTATTTCGATATATTTTAAAACTCTCGAAAAGATTATATGTATCGATATTTACATCCCTAATCAGAAACCGTTAAGAAGATGGCTGACTTAAATAAAAAAACTACAGATGACAACACTAATACACCCCACCACAAGTTTTTTTGGTTCTTTGTTTGTCGAAATATCGATTTTCGATACTAAATTTTAATATCGATATTACGATACAACGCATAAAAAATATATCGATAATATTCTTATTATTATACTTACATTTAATGAGTTTATTCTTTTTTTAATGGCATTTATCAAACTAATATTTTGATAACATTTCATAACATTCCCTCCCCGCACTAACAGGGCGACGCTGGCAATCAAAGAGCCAGGACGAAGCACATAGCGAAAGCTGTTGCCGGTGATTGATGTCAATGGAACATTAGTTCTCATCAATCCACCTCCTCCGACCCTCGCATCAAAAGTCCGCCGCTTTTGAAACACGCCCTAAAAGGCATCAATTAATAACAGCACAAGGGTCACGGCTATCAGTTCAAAGGGACACGGCCCTTTTGATACTAAAGAAGGGCTACTTTTCTCATCCGAAACGAAACACTATTGCCATTTACTCTCTCTGTAAAGTTCTTAGATTGATCATCTTGAAAGGGAATAGTCCCTGGAGAATGATTCACTCGTCCTGGCAGCTGGAGTTAAGGGTACAGATCCTTTATCAGTGTTCTTATAGGCATGGAATAATGGATAAGCAAGCAAGTGACAGTTACCTAGTAGCCTGGCCCCGATGTAGGTTATAATTGAGTCGCTTATTTCCAAAATGAACCCTAATTGATTTTTTCGGAAATTGAGATAAATATTGATTCGTATGTCAAAACACCCAAGGAATTAGATGGTGTTGTTATTTTTTCCCCGAAACGAGCTTAAATATTAGAAAAAGTAGTTTAAAAATACGTAAATTTCCCAAAACCATACTTTATTTTGTTCCAGAATGTTCCTAAATTACAACTTTATTTCATTCCAAACCGTACCTCAAACCACAGTAAAGTGGGACATAAATCATTATGTTCTTTCCATAAGGGACCCTAATTTTCAAATCAATCAAAAGGTGGTCCTCTCTTCTGCGTTTTTTTTTCTGAATACTGTAAATTAATTATTTATTGTTTTAATTCGCGTAGTTTTTCTTTGGTTGATAAAGCGTTTTTCGAATTTTCTAAAATTTGTCCGTCCAGATGATTTAACCTAATCAAAATATTTCAACCAACAATTCTTTATCACTCACTGTCGATGTTGTTTTCGTTTGGTGCTTCGTAGAGGTTTTTTTTTTTTTTTTTTATATTTTGTGAAGAAGCCAAAAAATAAATAATTTAATGATGTCAGATGAAAGAGACGTGAGAAATGTGAAAATAACCGAAATCCTGATAATGACACAAATTTTAATAATATCACAGAAGAGCACTTAGCGGCTGAAATAATTTTTGACGAACTATTATAATCTGTTTACTGAATACTGTTTTTGTTTTTGAAACTTAAATATTAGTATTATTTATTTTATGAGTAATATTATTTTATGTATTTTTTTATTGTGATATATTTTTTATTGTTCTATTATTAATTCCCTTGATGTTTAGTCTAATTTAAAAAAAATACGTTTTGTTTTACGTTTATCTTAAATATTTTTGAAAAATAAATTATTCAAAAGCATTTTTTAACCTTTTCATTCGAATAAAAATAGTAAATAAATTGATCTTATAGCACCTTTATAACACAGGAAATATAAAGTTATTGAAGTTCAATGTCAATCATTTTTTTCGTTCCAAAACAAATCCTAATCAATTTTATTTGTTCCAAAACCGGCCTTATTGAAATTTAGATACTCTTTAATCATCATTAATCAAGGATTTCTGAAAATGTGTGCTACAAATGAAGATTTTTTACTTTATTTAAACAAAAAAAATGGTTTTGATATCACCATTGGAATAGAAAATATAGTTTTTCCCGTTTCCTGAAAATTTGTCAATGATGATTAGGATTCATTTTGGAAATAAACGACTCAATTAGTTTATTTAGAGTACAGGTCTTTTTATACATTTATTTTAGTTTATCATTATCAACAATTTAATCGACCAAGGAAAAAAAAATTAAATTTACTCTCCCCTCCTCGAAATTTGAGGTTTTACGTTTCAAGATACGTATAATCCAAATATCAAATAAAATAAAATCCGTCCGTCCGACGTTCGCGGCTTTTCTCCGAGACTACTGGACTGATTATCTTGAGATTCGGCAACGAAGCACCCACACCTCATCCCAGATTGATCCTCAGAACTCGACATTACCATTCATATGTTTGTTTCAAAATGGCGGCCGATTAGAGATTTTATAAGGCCATAACTCGGCCAAAGATAGAGGAGAAATGTAGAGAGTTCTAGAATCAGCATACCAAGGCATTAAAAAAAAATGTAATAAACAAGATATCTATATAAATGGTTTTGGTTTATTATTTTCAATAATAGACCTTTGAAATCGTTCAAAAGTTTAACCCTCCCTCCCTCAAAATTTGAGGTTTTACGTTTTCAAGATACGTAGAATCCAAATAGCGAATAAAACAAAATCCTTTCGTCCGCCGTATGCCGTATTTATTTCATATAGGGTTCTTGCAAGGGTCCTTAAAGTAATGTAGTCCGCGGACACGTCTAGAACAACTTTTTTTTATTTTACGAACCCCATCGCAATCATAGGCATTTAAATTTTTACTAATTATTGTTTAGTAATGCTAATAACTAGCTAAATAACAGCAAATACAAAAATTCTTGACCATGTATAATTTTCATTAAATTAATTCTTTGAATAAGAGCGAAAAGTTGGGGAATGAAAAGGTAATATCAAAATTGTTTCGATGGCCACTAGAGGTCACGCTGACCACAGTTTAAGAACCTATGATATAAAGCATTACAATAAAATATGTATAATTGATTTGTAATTACCCTAGTACGAATATAATACAATACAAATTTGATACAAATGATTTTAAAAAAAAATTATCTGATGTGGACAACACATGACTTCCTTGTACGCCTATTAAACTATAAATCAGTGCCTCAAAAAATGATTCTGAATTTGATTACTAGTTTCCGAAGATTACAGTATCTCAAAAACGACACTCGGCGTCGCGACATCCATCTATTGACACACACAAAAACAAATGGGGAGGAAAACCAGTATTTTACACTCAATTTTAACACTTAAAACAAGTAATAAAAATATTTAATTGGATTGGAAACCAAATTGCGTTTGTAACCTTTATTACCGAAACATATGATTTATGTATTCAATTTAAATATAATTTTTGATGTAAGCTTATTATGACCTTCAAGTAAAGTACCCTTTTCGGCTCACCAATTTAAACCAAAATATAGTAAATACATTCACATCAATATAAAAGTCCTATTTACCAAATTTGAGATGTTTTACATTATATTTTAATATAATTTTTGGTGAAAATCTATTATGACCTTCAAGTAAAGTACCGCTTCCGGTTTTCCAATTTAAACCAAAATCTAGTATGTTATTTAAATCAATATATAAGTTACAAATACTAAATTTGAGAAGTTTTTCATAGTATTTTAATATAATTTTTTATGGAAATCAATTATGACCTTCAAGTAAAGTATCACTTCCGGTGATCAAGCAGTGACCAAAAAGGGTGGTTCACAACTAGATTTTACAACAATCCTATATACAAAATTTCAACTTTCTACGGCAAACCGTTTTTGAGTTATGCGAGATACGAACCTACGCACGTACAGACGCCACGACGAAACTAGTTAAAATGGATTCAGAGATGGTCAAAATGGATATTTCCGTTGAAATCTGAAAACCGAAAATTTTCGCGATTACAATACTTCCTTTACTTCGTACAAGGAAACAAAGATTCATTATTCATTTATTAATAAAAATATTTACATGAAAAAAGAAACCAAATCTATTTCTGAAATAAAATTATATTAATAGGGGGAGGAGGGGGAGCGGCGAGTATGGAAGGAATACCTTTATATTCCGCACTTACGAAATTGAGATAGTATGGCAATGCCGTTCGCTAAACAGTGACAGTAAAACTTAGTAAACGACAGTTGCAAAAATGGCGGATGTACAAGAGCTGACTGAACACTAGAAATTTCTAGGTTGCCATAGAAACTAAATTATAGAGTTTTTATTGCTCCTCTAAGGATTAAATACCATCAAAACGTTGGATACAATTAATTTCAAGTTCAGAAATACACGAAACATACAGTTGATAAGGCTACTTTGATAGGCAGATAAGCTGCGACTGCCGCGGCAGGTGCTGTCAACTATCAGGTCAAACCTACTAGTGCGATAGTACTACCACGACAGTTAATGCTGTCATGACGGTTAATAGCCTATAGTTTACACGATGTAAGCAGCTGCGACAGTAATGCCACCATAGACAAATGGTAGTTAACGCTATTGATCAAAATAGTCAGATGGGGGAATCAATGAAGCCGCTTTTGCCGCTTCATCAACTATACAATTGTGTCCTTGATATCCTTGTGTCCTGGAATCCTGACAAAAAAAACTGTTCGGTTTGTTGAATTTGACCTAAAAAGCGAAATATGAGGACTGTAATAGAACAAATTAACATTTACTAAGCCATTTAAAGTTCCTGATATATGTCCTTTATTATTAATTTATTTTATTTTTTTTTCTTGTTTCCATTATTTAGATTTTTGTTTTCCTTTTGAGTATTTATTTCTGATCAATGTTATTTCATCTATCAACTATATTAGCAATAATGATAAACAATAACAATGAACTCATATTAATAATATTTAAAAAATTAATAGTATTGTACGCAGGCAAACATCACCTCTGGCGTGGATTGCTTTTATTAATATAATAATTATATAAATATAAATTATTTTAGAAACAAATTAGCAATGGGAATATTGATATCGAAGTCGTTTTTTGTAAAAGTCTTAAGCGCAAAAAACTCGACATTTAAGTTTCAATTTATTATTATACGGCGAGGTGCTTACGCTAATGATAAATCGAAAACAAAATTGTAAATAGTCATAAAATCGATTATTGATGGCGTGTGCACCAAATACTGACGACTCTCAGTCGTTATTCCGGCCCTGACCAGTGTTATAAGTCTTAAAAATGTAGAAAATGTTTTACCATTTTAATAATCTCATACTGTACACGATAAGGAATAAAATTAAAAAAAAAAAATGTTATCTGGGAAAAAAACGTTTCGTGTATTTCTTGTAAACTTTGCTAAATGGCACCGACTTACGTTAAAAAGCCGACTTCGACATAGATAAGACTGGACAGTAGTAGAAAGGATCTGCCAATCTTAAGCAGGCCCGAAACAAGGATTTTGGCCTGAGGGGAGGAGGGGGCGACAAGCTTAATTTCGCCTCCCCTTCTTTTCCTCTTCTCTCTCCCCAATAAACGTCAACAATTTCATAATAGTATTTTAGGTAATATATATTTTGAAATAATTATCATCATCTCATAGTATTAACTCATTTTATTAACTGAATTAAGGTCAAAAGAATCAGAAACGAGAATTTTTTTTTTTAACTTAACCTAAATATAAAATTTCGCTCGAAATTTGCCTTCCTGTAAATTCTGCCACCAGGGGCGACTGTCCCCTTTGCCCCCCTCCTAGATCCGTGTAGCAGAGAGGATCTGCCGTGTCAATCTTAAGCTCAATGGAACTAAAGTCGGCCTGGACTGGACTGCTATATCAATGGCTTTAACAGGGCCAAAGCAATCTCTACTCTCTCTCACTCGCTCTCTCTCTCTCTCTCTCTCTAGAGCGGTCTAGAGTATGTTCTAGATGAGCTGTCTGTCAGAGTAACATCTAAAGCCAACTAATCCCACCTTCTTGAAGCTTTAAAATTTCAAAGTGATTAACCTGCCTTTATTATAAATATCTGGTGTGCCCACTCACACGAATTTCCTTACCACTACACTGTCCAAAATAAAAACTGTTTGCAATATCTTCGCTAATTTTAATCCGATTATAATTTTTATTTTTTGTCCTTAACTTTGTAGACATTTGTAGAACCTTCAGCTCAAAATTTTGAGATGAATTCTATCAATTTTCATTTTCTCCTCTGTTCATTTTATATATTTACTTTTATTTTAATTTATTATTTACAATTGTTCCTTATAACTTTTTCTTCTATTTTCAATACTCTTTTATATATTTTTATGATTAATTAATGTATAATGACAAACCCTCTCACTGCCTTCTATATATAATTATTATAACATTCTTAATTACTGCCCCTACACCGACTCCTTAATTACTTTCCTTAATTTACTTAATCACTCCCTCACCACACTTTTAGCTTCAAGTTAAAAAACTTTGTTTATTTATTGTTTTTCTTATTTATTACAGGTATTAATTTATTTATTTATTTTTATTTCTATATCAGTTTAATCTTATAACACTTTACAAATTCATCACTTCTTCACATACATCAAACATTTCTCATTATATCTTTTTAATTATTTATTTTGTCAACTTTAATATCATTCACTGTATATATCATTGTTTTATTTTTATATCTTGTTTATTCAAGCCTGATGAAGACCTCCAAAGTGGGTCGAAACGTTGGTTTATAATAAATAGTTTTTACTATTTGCGATCAATTTTTTTTTACAGCTACCTGGACCATCTCATTCATTCATGTTATTTTTTTATGTCTTTTTTATTTTATGTTTCTGATATTATTATCGTTTATTATAATTATTTAAAGATATAAATATAATATATAATAGTAATAAACTCACAGCACTCTGCTTCGTCGGTGCCATCTACACAGTCCACTGTCATGTCACACCTGTAATGAGGCGGTATACAATATGTCTTGTTCCAGACGTACTGACCGCACGATTGCTGTCCAGGTTCGCAATCCGGAGCCGCTGGAAGAGAAATAATATTATTAATAATAAAATTATACTTTTTACTTATACTAATGTACCAGCAGGGCGTTCCCCGTGAAAAGAATTGCGAGTTAAATACCCATCCAAATTTCAATTTTTTTTTATATTTAACATTTAAAAGATAATTTGAGTAACAGAAGACAGAACTATTGTTCTTATCATTCCTAATCATCATTCATCATCATATTGTAAAGTTTTTACAAAACTTTTACAAACAACTTAAAAAAAAAAAATTAAAGTCTAACTTTGATTTTATTTTTAGCACATTAATTATTTACTGCACATTTTATCATACTTATTAGTTTATGAAATCAATAGGAAAGTAAATATAAATATTATTATTATATTATTATAGCGAACATAAATTCACCGAGAAAACTTGCTTTGCCGTGGCTATGTGGAATGAAAGGGAAGGAAGAAAAATGATGTTTTTTACAAAAAAAATAATTTTTTTTGTAATAAAAAATAATTTTTTTATTGTAAAGTTAGTAGTATTATAAATGTGATTTTATTACTTCTGAAACGATAGGTTATCAGGAAAAAATGTTTTTTTTTTAATTAAGTCACATTTTTCTAATATTTTTCAAGTTGAAACTTGAATTCTGAAAACATTTTCTAAAGGCACTTAGACCCTTCTGCATTTTTATGCTTCAATTATCAGAACTATTAGGGTGGGGAGGGGGCTACCAGAACTTTCAACGAAACAACCAGTTGCCAACAAAAACTTTGACTGTAAATATTCCAAGGGCGAAGGGGTGAAAATTTTTCTCGACATTCGACTACATTGTTTAGAATAGGTCTCTCATTTCATTTAGACGTTTTCTATGAACAGGATCAAAATGATAAAAAAAATTGTCAAAACGGCAATAAAGCTTCACGTTTTTACACTCCCCCTCCCCTTTATCTCAGATTTTATTAACAAATGACGCTTTTACACGATAATTGCTAAAATGTTTTCGTAGTAAACTTGGTTTCACATGTTTGAATTTGTCATGACAACGATTAAAACATTACCTATTTAAAAAAAAAATAGTTTTCCGTTTTTCTCCTCTTTAGGGGAGCATTTGGAAAAATTGAATGCATATAAACCTTCTGGAAGAAATTCTCTAAATGATAGTAAAAACCGCATTAAAATCTATATATATATATATATATATATATATATATATATATATATATATATATATATATATATTAATTCATTTCTTAACTCTTTTGAATCATTATTTTAAAACAGCTGATACAACTTTACAATATTGCTAAAAATTGTAAGTATTATATTTCACTCTATGTTTCAATTAAATCATCTTATTTATTTATATAATTAACTACGCATTTGAACTCTGATGAAATAATCTCTCATTCTCTTTGCGTTTTTCACGACTTAAATATGATAATTTACGTGTCTATGAGTTTCATCAAAAACAGAAGAACGTTTTTCATAATATAACTTTTTATTAAACTCAGGTAACTCTAAATTAGGAAATATAAGTCAGAATTCAGAAATTATACTTTAAAAAAATAATGATAAATAATGAACAATCAGGATTGTAACAATTGTAGGCTGGGTAAGTTATATCGCCGTTGCCATGGTAAACATAAGAAAGTTTCTTTTTTCTCTTAGTTTCGTGTGTAATAATTGTTTTACCTTTATAATAATACTCACAGAGAAACTTTCAGACATTTTTCGTAAAAATGCAACTGCGATTTCAGCACTTTCTAATGACGTAACAGATTCGTAACTTTACTACAGGCCGTGTCAACCGAAATACTGTCGAAAAATAATAAAAACAAAAAATCGAATATTTCACATTCGTAAGTTTAACATGGAACCAAAAAAGCGTACTTCATTACTGAAATTATTGTACTAATTTTCTAGACGACCATTGCAAAGCAAAAGCAAGAGAAAAATTAAGTATTTACACATACCTATTAAAACCTCTTTGGATTTACATTCTACAAACATAATGCACAGAAAAACAGACATACATAAAACTTCAGTCTTTTCTAACATAGATACTACGACTAATTACCTAAGTACCATGGTACGTAAATAACATCACTTTACACACTAACTTACACATGCAGACACCCCTTAAAAACGGTCTGCTGTAGAAAGTTGTAATTTTGTATTTAGGATTTTTGTAAAATCTAGTTGTGAACCTCCCTTTTTGGTCACTGCTTGATCACCGGAAGTGGTACTTTACTTGCAGGTCATAATTGATTTCCATCAAAAATTATATTAAAATACTATAAAAAACTTCTCAAATTTAGTATTTATAATTTATATATTGATTTAAATAACATACTAGATTTTGGTCTAAATTGGAAAACAGGAAGCGGTACTTTACTGGAAGGTCATATTAGACTTTCGTCAAAAATTATATACAAAAAATATAATATAAATTATCTAAAATTTGGTAAATAGGACTTTTATATTGATGTGAATGTATGTACTATATTTTGGATGAAATTGGCGAGCCGAAAAGGGTACTTTACTTGGAGGTCATAATAAACTTCCATCAAAAATTATATTTAAATTAAATACATAACTCATATGTTTCGGTAATAAAGGTTATAAATGCGATTTTTTTCCCACTCTAATTAAATATTTTTATTATTTGTTTTAAGTGTTAAAATTGAGTGTAAAATACTGGTTTTCCTCCCCATTTGTGAGATGAACAAGTCTGCAGCATGAGAATAAGATATTAGTTAAGTGGGTTTTTCCGCTTAAAATGTCGAAACTGTCGATTTCTAATGCTTTATCCAGTGATATTGACAGTTTTATTGTTGTCACGGAACATGAAGAAATATCTTGGAAACTAGTTACCTACTGAAGGAAAACGACATGTAATAACGGAATGAGACCTCCAGTAACAAGAGTGTGTGTGTCAATAGATGGATGTCGGGGCGTCGAGTGTCGTTTTTACTGTAATCTTCGGAAACTTGAGGATCACTTTTTGTGCCACGGATTTATAGTTTAATAGGCGTACAAGGAAGTCATGTGTTGTCCACATCAGATATTTTTATTTACTTTATTTTTTTTGGTGTTGTATTTGTTATAACAGGTGCGGATTAATAAATAAAAAAAGAAAACAAAAAATGGAATCGACGAAATGATCTAACCGAATGGGTTGACTAGTAATTATGTAAGTCTCTCAGTTCCGTATTATTTAAAACTCGATCAATACATCTTCAGACCTACATTACCACATTAATCTGTCAATTGTTACTTATAATCATTGGATTCACAATCGTAATTGTCTAAATATCTCGTATTCGACGTAAATCATTTTAGCAAAATTGATCATCTATTCGCTATAATAATGTGAACCCATCAACGCGAATCGTACTGTAGCAATCCATTATCCAGTCGAACGTTCTGCTCATCTTACCTTTGGAAGCCCACAATTTAATACCATTAGGAGGAGGGAGAGGGGGGGGGGAAATTAATCTCTGATTGAAGCGAGTAACAACAATGAGTTGCTACAATCGAAGACCCGTATCAATACAATAGCTAGCTCAACCGATTGTCAGGCCTTCGCTTTACAACGATGAGAATTCGCAACCATAATAAGATGGTAAAGTAGGCTATGTATAATACGTTAGCGAATCAATGTGCGTGTACGCAAATTTTTGTTTTTCGATGCAGGGATATAATTATTTTTTCGGAGGAGGGATTTAATAAGAAGGCAAGTCATCATTAAGTGTCTATAATCGCAAAATATGGCGTCAGCATTAAGGATAAGAATGGAAATTGGATACAAAATTATTACTCATAATACAAAAGTTATAAGAAAATCATATATGTTTGTTGATTAAGGTGATCATTCCAATATATAAAAATAAAGGCAGGCTGCTTTTATTTCACTACTATATTTATTATGATGCAAATTTTCGGCCTACAAGCCATCCTCAGGCATCACTGTAAAAAACCCCTATTTAGTTCAATTTTTAACATATCACAGAATTAATTATAATTAAATATTCTAATAAATACAATATACATACTAAAATTATTCAAAATGAATATATTGTCATTTTTAAGTCCAAACCGGACCAAGTCGAAATATACAACGTCACTAAAAAATAAACAATTATAAAAAAACACAATAACAAAATTGAGGTTGGATCAAGTTTATTAAGAGTTTAAAATGTAAAATTCCTATTAAGTTGATATCAATAAAACACAACTTCAAAAATAAAATAACAATACCGGAGCCATCTTAGTCATCACTGTGTGTTAAAAATTGAACTAAATAAGGACCTTTTACAGAGATGCCTGAGGATGGCTTGTAGGCCGAAAATTTGCATCATAATAAATAAAGTGTTGAAATAAAAGCAACCCGCCTTTATTTTTAGAAAATCATATTTTTCCGAACATTTCGGGAAGGATATATCCCCCTGCGTACCAACAGGCGTAAATATTACAAATTTTTCTTGAATATATTATGCTATGATTACTGTCAAGTCAAATAGGCATTAAAATTCCAAAATGAACATCCGAAAAAATCCGAGAACTGTAGCACAGAGGGGGGCGAACAAACGCTTTGAGTAAAATTTATCACTAACTACGAATTCTTACAGGACATTTTATGCTAAATAAAAAGTTCCTATGAAAAATAGATCGCAAAACAAGACTTCACTGAGTTGTGCCCGATAAGCCATAAAAAAAACAACATGGTATTAAAAAAAAAAAAATCCGTGAGCAGTGGAACTCCGTCACTAAAGTCGTATTTTAACTTTAAAAAATATATTATAAAACGGGGGAGTAAGAAAAAAATTCGAGACCCACTAAAGACAGTTCCCTAACAAATCGAAATTTACTTTTATTACCCTACTTTTATTATTAGATTCTGCATCTCCGCTAAGATTCGATATAAAAATATATATATATATATATATATATATATATATATATATATATATATATATATATATATATTTTTAAAAAATCGAAAAACACGGTGTGTTGGGGAAACCAAGTTGAGACCCCCCAAAAAAAAACTTCCCCAACAACAACTCAATTCACATACAAATTTTCAGTCTTATAAACTAATTTTCAGCATTGAAACTGTTGGAATAGCCATATATTTGCTAATACTGGTCCGACTTCGATGAAACTTCTTTTGGTTTTTAGGTAATTTAATTTCCTAAAATTAAATGGGAAATCATCCAATCTTTAATGGTATCGTTCTGGCTGGAAGAAAACAATATATACCGAGTATCAGCTCATTCGACCCAAAGGGGACCGCTGGAGGTGCTCGAATGTAGCGGGAAAAATATATATATATCAGATATCTCCAAATCTTCCATAATCGTGCTCTAGGGGTTATGAAACGGATAGAAAACGCAGTCCCGCCGCTCGCCGCCGACCTTCGACCCACTGCAATAGTATATTTTTTTCGGGGAAAATACGACTAAAAAGGTAAAAAAAGGTAAATATTTATTAGTAAACATTATATACAGAGATCAAATTATGAAAAAGAAACCTAAACACTTAAGAAGAAATAAAAGCACTATTAGCATGCCCAATACAAAACAAAGACTCTATTAATCAAATCAAATATAGTGGATTATGGTAATGAAATAGAGGTTCCAGGATTTAATTTTGGGGAGGTCTAAACACCGGAGGTCTGGGGATAGAGGTGGCTCACAGCAAAAGGACCCCCCCCGGGAAATTTTTGGAACTTGAATAATGACAAACTATTTTTTTTTTTTTTAATAACTGTAATTACTGAAACAATAATGTTTTTTTCATAGAGGAAATTTTAATATTTTTATACTGTGAAGAAAAAGTTGAGCAATGTAACTGACACAGAAAATATTTTAACAACAATAATATGTTTACCTTTACCGCACGAGGCGTCGAAGAGTGAGAAAAGCGAGTACGGGAATTTGATGCAAAATTATCGCAAATAGTTAATTTGAAAGTTACAACACGAGAAATAAAATTATTATTGTCAACCCTATTATACTATTACCATAATATGTTGAATCGTTTCTTGAAAAAGGCTTAAGCGCCAAAAATTAGAAATTTATGTTTAAGTTTATTATGGGGCGTAAACACATTCTGTATCGATTTCTGCTCACGATTTATGGAAAAAAAAAAAATGGTCTAAAAATCGACTATTGATGACGTAAGTACCAAATACTAACGACTCTCAGTCGTCACTCTGGCCATGACCAGTGCTGGATGACTTAAAAATATATTGTAATTATAAAGGTTTTCCCATCTTAATAAACTCCTAATGTACACAATAAGGAATACAATTTTCAAAAAATATATTTTTATTTGAGAAAAAAACGTTTCATGTGCTTCCTGTAAAGCTTGCTAAATGGCGCTTACGCCTTTTTCAAAAAAAACGACGTCGATATGATATATTATATGGGAAAAATATTATCATATCTTCTTTATAAATGGATGATATCACAAGAGAAATCATGCTGTATTTTAATATCGATTGGATGATTGATTAATTTGATACGGATGGGAACAATTTAGGCCAATAATAAAAGAAGGGGATATGAAAAAAAGAAAAGAAAAAATTCCCCCATATATTCCAGACTACGAAGTCACCAGTCCGCAGTTCCCCTTAACAATATTCAATATAAAAGATCACGAAATCGTTTTCTTTTCAGACCGAAATCGTTTGAATTGAAAGGCTCCTTAATTTATAAAAAAGTTTCCCTACCAATTGTTATTTAAATATGAACACTTTAATAACTTTTATATCAATTAATAAAGGGAAAACCTCAAAACAAATTATGAATGAAGAATCAGAATTATGAATGGAATCTAACACCATTAACAACTGAATTAATTAATGAAGACAAAACCTCAAATAATTATTATTATGTTGGAAGATTAAATAAACAAAGTCTTAACTGTCCCAAATAGCAGTAAATAACAAGTCAATTTTTCGCAAATGCAGTACTACGTATCATAGGATGACGTAAATGCAGACAACATATATCATATCTCACATCAACAGTTTAGAAAAGACTAATCAAATGTTGATTAGTTGATCAATCTAAAACAATTCGATACATGTAAGTTTATTAAGCATATTGAGGGCAAAAACTGCGAAAAATGCAGATTTCATGTTCCGACATTATTAATACAGTGAAATTCAGTTCTATTAGTCTAGTTCTACATAAATTACAGTTCTATTGGTTGAACTGTTCTGGTGTGACGTAATATCCCTACTGGTTAGTCCTTTTTTAAGGTAGACTTTCACTGGAACTGCCCGCAGTTGCGGCCGGCAAAGTTTGCTGGCAGTTTACTACTATTTGACTGAATAGGTAGGGACATATTTCGCTGGCACTGCCCGGCAGTCTAGGTATGACGTCATATACTGCTGCGTCCCTGAGCGTTCCAGGAGTCATACTGCCTCAAACGTGACAGTTCCCGCTTATCATTTGAAACAATGTCATTTAACAAAAAGGGATTTAGTTATTATGACGACGAACGTCTAATAGCTTGTTAATCAGGTTTCAGGTTCTTTATGACCACTAATATAAGAACAGAAATGTAATAGTAAAAAATAATGTGTGGAAAAACATATAATTTTATTTTTATATTCACACATAATAATTATTATTGTATTAATAAACAATAAAGAAACCTCGACAAACGAACTTTATTCATTGTCTAAAATACCTAACAAATATTTAGTTGTAAATAACATAACAATATATATGTTGTACATATATAGTAGCTATCTGTAAATACTTTTAAATAAACGTATTAATTTATTTATAATTTGTATGTATCTAAATAACATATAATTTTAAAAGTGTTAAGGATATATTATATAGTTATAACGATACGGTATGATTATAAATATAGGAGAGGTTATAACGTTATAGGTTGTGCAAGAGTGGGCCGCTGCGGTGGGCAGTTTCAGCTAAATATAGAAACAGTAACAGTTAGCGGCTACGATTGGTAAACTTTGCCAATCGCAACCGCGGGCTATACCGGCGAAAGTCTACCTTGAGGCTGTTGAGGTGAGATGCACTATCACAAACCTGAATATCTGTTTATCCTATGTTCTGCATTGTCAAAACAGGAAAACTGGACAGTTATTTACTGCTTCTTCCTATATTAACCTAATAATAAAAATTATATTTTTTAGATTATTATTATTAATTTATAATAATATTATCTTTTAGATTATAATTATTAATCTTTTATAGATTAAGAATTCAATATGTTTTGATAGTCATTAATATTTTAATGAATAAGAATTTTCACAAGTGTAAAAATATTTTTTATTTAGTTAGCATCCGCATGATGGTATAAAAGGATCAATCTAATTAGGGATTGATAAATTATTTGCCAATTTTGTTTTTATTTAAAACTAGTTTCGAATGTTATACATTCATCCTCAGTTCTAAAAACACACACAAAAATTCAAAAATTAGCAATTCAAAATATAGTTTGGTATAATTAATTATACATATTAAATTAGATCAATATGTATAATTATACCAAACTATATTTTGAATTGCTTATTTTTGAATTTTTTGTGTGTTTTTAGAACTGAGTATGAATGTATAACATTCGAAACTAGTTTTCAATAAAACAAATTTATAGAAGTGGCAAATAATTTATCAAACACTAATTATTTTAATTTAATTTTATTTTTTTATTTAATAACGATAAAAAGGAGGTGCTTAAATGTATTTGCATCCAGAGGCTGGGAGATAAAAGACATTCTGAAGTAATCTAGCTGTCAGCTTATCTACGGAAGATAAGAAAAGATAAAAAAATAAGAAAACTTTTCTCTCAGAAATAGTTTCAAGGTGTCAGCTAAATAAAATGAAATATATATATTTTAAAAAAAAATCAAATCCAAAAAAAAATATAAATCTTATGACGGAAAGAACAATCCTACAATTAGAAAACGTTTTGAGGAACTGTTTTTCATATAATTTTTAGAATATTATCTTCCTATAATATTCTCATATTTCTACTCTCTGAGACTGAAGTAACCAGGCGCATTTCACATCAACGGTCCGCGAAAGGTTTGTAAAGGTAGACTATCGCTGGTACTGCCCGCGGTTGCGGCTGGCAGATATTGCAGGCAGTTGACTACTGCTTTGAATGAATAGATAGGGACATATTCCCCTGGCACTGCCGGCAGTCTTTGTATGACATGAGACCTTTACTGCTGCGTCTCTGACCGTTTCAGAAGGAGTATTTCCTATTTGACAATTTTTTGGGGTTAATGATGCAATAAAAGGCAATTTTTCAAGATTAAAGAAAAACAAAACTAAAAGATCAATAACACTTATTTTAAAAATTGTACAAATTACTTCTGTGATTGCAGATTTTTTTACAAATTTACATTTATAATCTCATAAGGACATGTATGTAAAAATTAATTGATTTTTGTAATAGCGCAAAATAGCTTTTAATGTCTTTTTGCATATAATTTATCACCGAAGCCATGTTTAGGAGCAATACTCACAACAAGAAAGCCAAAGTTAAACTGAATTTAAAATGAAAATTCCATTGTATGTTAGCAAAGAGATTCAGAGAATTTAGGTACTCCTGTGCTTCTTCTGAAACTAGAACTTCTCTGAATTTCCACTTCTTTGCAAACCAGGGGGACATTTTTTCTTCTTAATTAATTATTACTCATTCTTATTTAAGTAAACTAAGGCCTCTTTTTTATGAAAATCACATTTTAGATTTTTTAAATGGGAATTTTTTGTTCGATATATAGAAATTTTATTCGATGTACAGAATATTTTTTTTCGAATAAAAATTCACAATTTCTAAAAAAAAGTTCGTTATATAGAGATTTTGATATATGGAAGTTCGACTGTATTTCATGAAATGTTCGGTCGCTTCATGTTGTGGAAAATTCAACGATCGGGCAACGGCATATAAACATATACATATATGTATTCATTAAATATTGACCTCCTTTCTTCGGGGCCAATAGTTTACTATAATATATCGATAGGCATGGATTTATATCACTAACGATCCATCCAGCTTTCTTAATGCTACAGATCTCCGAGCAGGTGCATTACCTGGAGTGTTCCAGGAGTTCCTGGAGAAGATGAAGACTCATGAGACCCTCTTGTAAGGACGGGCTAAGGGCGAAGAGTTTTTACCAGAATTAGCCACAGTTCACTGTCACTGTAGTCCTTGTTTCGTCACGTTCTCTTTTTGTGCCATTTGTAAGCCTGAGCACTCTCCCTTCTTCAAGAGCAATTTTCTTATTTTCTTTCTCCCTTTTAGGGCTAATTTATTTTGATTTATACTTTTCATTAACTTCAGTAAACAACATATATTTTTTTACAGAGAAATTCTCTCTTATAAAGTCAGAAACATAGAGTAACTTTGAATAAGTTAAGAAAAAAAAATACTAGTAATATTGATTATATTGATAAATTATAGAAGTGGCAAATAATTTATTAATCCCTAATCTTTTCTTTCTTGTAATTCTTTTAAAATTGTATTTAATATCTGTATATAAGTTATTAACACTAATAATGTTTATTGTATTGTTTAGCCAAGGCAGGCTCTATTATCGTATCGGGAACTGTCCAAAGACAGATAAAATTCCATTCTATTCTAATCCCTGGAAATGTAGTTTTTACGAGTTCAGAATAATTTTGAAAATGGCCTGTAGGAGCATGAATCACAAAATGTCGTTAAAAAATGAGTGAAGTGTGGCCCTTGAAATCTTCTTCACTCCGAGCACTCCAGTCGCTCCACTCAATTGTTCCATTTGGAGTGATCTTCCGCCTTAACATGTTTAAAATTATATATTTATATTTACGATTTGTACGATCTGTTTACATAATTAAAAAAATCGTGAGCAGCAGAGTTCCGTCAATAAAAATCTGGTGCGTTGCGCGCATCACCCAACTTTTCCTTACCGTCCTATAATAATCATCTCTTTAATATAATTTTAAAGAGTTCACATACACAATGCTTGAAATGAACTCAGCAGCATTTACTTCCTCACATATTGTCCCACTTAAGTACAATAAAACAGTTTTAAAAAAAATTGTAGAACAACAATTCTGTACACTATCTATATATTTTAAGTTTGCCAAGTTAAAAATATATATTTTATAAGTTCCGGTTTAGTTTCCATGGAAAGATTTTGTTTCCATTAAATAATATAAAAGTAGAAATTATTAAGTTAATAATAATTCACTTCATCGTTCCATTTGAAGTGATCGTCAGAAGTTACCTATAAAGACTAGACGTTACTCAACTCTCCCATCTACGTCTCGTCGGTTCAGTTCTGATAGCCATGTTATTATTATTAACACCAGAAACACATCAGCTACTAATTTAGAAATTCAAAACATAAGTGGCAGTTGTTTTTGTTTCGCAGTCGGCAGGATATTAGGAATGAAATAGGTTCCATTACTGAAGACAGAAATAGACGAAGGAAAGCTAACTTTCCACTCAATAAAGTCTGATAAGGATTCATTAGAAATGTTCTATATCGGAGAGGAGGAAACCAACTTCGAGAGAAATGTTGGGAACGAGGTCGTGAGAAAGAGGAACGGACACAAAGGTTACGCAACTTCTTCGGCTGCACGAATGATCTCAATGTTCGAACCCTCCAGTGCTCTCTGCAATCTTAGGCCGAATTGGTATGAATATTTTAAAGTCACCTCACGCTATTTTTAATCGTATTTTACCCGAATAAAATATACTATTGCACTGGGTCGAAGGTCGTCGGTGTGGGGCGGGAGTGCATTTTCTATCCGTTTCATAACCCCTAGAGCACAATTATAATAAAATTGTAATTAATAATAAAATTATAAGAGATGCATATAAATATTTTTGTAACATATTTTATACAGTCAGTATCACAAATGTTAGGTAATTATTGGCCAACAATTTTTATTATAATTATAGCAAAGCCTAAAAATCTGTGTGGGAAACTGTGCAGTTTATCTTTCGACTTCATCAGTTTTCCACACTCACGGTCGGTTGGAGTGATTGGATTTTGGCGTGGCGTGGTAGAGTTTAGAGCCCATGGAATTCCAGCCGCTTTACATCATTCGAAAAAAATCCACACACGATTTCGCACTCATGGTCATTCCAGGCGATTTTTGGATTTTTTATATGACTATTTGGAAAGAATTAACCACAGTGTAATAATTTGGAACCTTTTTTTTTATTTTTTTATTATTTTATTTTTTAAGAAATCTGTAATATCTATTATTATTATTATTATTATTATTACTATGAAAAAACTAAATTATCGATATTAATTTTTTAATACTTACGACAATTCTGAAACTCATCCTCTCCTTTTTCACAGTCTTTCTGATAATTACAAACTAAAAGGCTTGATATGCACTTTCCCTCTGGGCAAGCGAACATCCCCGGGCCACATGACGTTGAAGAATCTGAAACAGTCGAATTACATATTACTAAAATAATTAAATATTAAATCGTGTAATTAAGAAATACTTAATATAAATAATTAAAAAATTATATTTATGGAGCTACGTATCATATATTATTGCAGTAGGATTAAAGATTCATCAACATTCGAGGTTCTAAGAAACATAAAAAAAAAAAAAATTATGTATTACTATGCATTAAGATCTAAAATGGAACTTCGAAGAATTCGTTTGTTCTATTGAAATAATTAATTAAATATGATGCCTTTATGATGCAGGTGCTACCTAAGTTTAGTTTCTTCACAAGTCACGTTTTACCAATCAGATAGCATATTTACTAATTGTTTTATTAATACAATTGTAATTTCAATAAAAACAATAAAACATTCCATAAGTATTTCAATAAAAAAATAATTATAATTATTTCACTTTCACTTATCTATATATGAAATATATAGTAAGGGAAAGTATTGCGATCGTGGAAAATTTCGAATTCGAGTTTTCAACGGAAATACACGTTTTAAGGTCTCCTGAGTCCAAATAACTAAGTTTCACAAAATGGTCTATGCGTGTGTAGCATAGCTCAAAAACGGAAAGTTGCATGAAACTGAAATTACGTATTTAAGATAAGCATATGCCTGAGATGTTACCGCAACTTTTTCGCTGAAATCGACCCATCAGAAGTGCCACTTTATACTATCAGTTGTACACTTTTTTTTACAATTTTCTCGAAAACGGCTCAAACGATTTTAATGAAACTTGCCTAAAGTCTTCTCCTCAAAGCCTTGTAACTTTTCATTTATTTAGTACATCACCGAGAAAATGCAAGGGGAAAAAGTTATGACGAAAAGAAAATTTTCTTTCTGCATAACAAAAAGTATTGATTGTATGATAAATTATATAAAAGGTAATTAAATTATCTAAAAACCCCAAAAAGAATTATCTAAATCGGACTAGTATTAGCAAAGCCTATTGAACTTTAACACCATACGTGAACTGCTTAATCAAAAACGAAAAGTTGTATGAAACTGAAATTATGTATTTAAAATAGATATATGTCTGGGATATGGCAGCAACATTTTCGCTAAAATCAATTAACCTGAAGTTCCACTTTATACCATGGATTTTACACATTTTTACAATTTTCTCGAAAAAGGCTCTTACGATTTTGATTAAACTCGTTAAAACCAATCTAAAATTAAATGGTCTTTAATATTACCCAGATCTTATCATCATTGATGTAGTCTGACAGAGCTCAAATATAGAATTTTCAAAATGGCTTCCTCTAAAGTACCTTTAATTTTTTGTTTATTTGAAATAACACAGGCCAAAAAAAAAAAATTTTTTTGAAAACTTTTTAACTTTAATAGTTGATCTTTATAGATTTTTATGTGCTGAATCTAAATCTGGCCTTAGTTTTTTTGTATCACCTATAGTTTTCCAGCAATACGCTTTATATTATATAGTATAAACCCCTATACGGTACACGGGAGAATTAATGAAACACTATGTTACATCATAAGGATGGTTTGCATTTACAGTGGCTACTTAAAACAGTGATATAATGTGCTTCTTTCTCTTTTTTCTTTGAAGCTTCTTGTGTAGCTTTTTCTACGATGAGTCGCTTGTTGAACTATGAAAAAACTTTTGTACTGAAAATACCTTATTCCTATAGTTTGTAGGATGCTAAATCCAAATATGATATTAAAAAAGCTGTATCACCCACAATTTCTTCACATTTTATAGTTAAATTTATTAAATTAAGCGATTTTTAAAGAATTGAACAGCTTTAATAGTTAAAATTGTGGGTGATACAGGTTTTTTTAATGTAGTTAAAATTGTGGGTGATACAGGTTTTTTTAATATCATATTTGGATTCAGCAGCCTAAAAACTATAGGAATAAGGTATTTTCAGTACAAAAGTTTTTTCATCGTTGGCCTGTGTAATTAACTATCTCTTATAGTTATTGGTCATTGAAATTGGATAAATATAAATTATGAAAGAATTGGATGACGAAATAAAGGAGAAAAAAGGGAAAAATATTTTCCCAGGTTGAAAACAAATTTTCGGAAATAAGAGTAATAATATAGTTCTATAATATTCCAATGAAAAGCTAAATATTTAATTAAATATTTAAAAAAAATTAATTAAATTAATATCTAACGTATAAAGCTGTATAAAGTAATGGAGTGCCGAAAAAAAGCATAAACTTTTTTGTAGTTGATAAATTCTACTTGTATATTATTTAATGGAAAATAAATGTTTCCATGGAAACTAAATGGAATTTCAATTTAAATCAAATGAAAACTTATAGCAAACCAGAAGTATATAGTGCACAGAATTGTAATATTAATTGTTTGGAAATGTATATGGCTGAAAATATTTCAAGTAGTGTTTATGTGAATTCCTTGAAATTATTTTATAAAATGGATATCTAATTATGATAGTGTGGTAAGTGAAAGTTGTGTGATGCGCGCACCAGATTTTTATTGTTCCTGAACGATTACATTTTTCTTAATCGCCAGATTTTGATTATTTTGTTTATTTCTAGTAAATGTTTATTTATAAATATTTTTTTCTATATCTATTATTGATATGAATTATACCAAAATAAGTAAACTTTCTTCTACTGACATTATGCTATCCTTGGAGAAAATTGATTTCCAGAATATAGTTAGTTTTCTCTTCTATTCTATTCTGAAATAAATTATGATTTAACATTAATTTTTATCAAGAAGTGGTCATTTTGAGGTCTATCCAGATTTAAATAGGAAATAGATCTGAATTAATTGTCTTTCCCTATTACAAAGGTATTTTGTAACGGAATAAAGATCAACTTTATTATATACAATACCTCTTTTTGTCCACGTTGCCTGATTTGGTATTGTGAGGCGAAATGCAATCTATAGCCGTTGTTCGAATTATGAGGATTATTTTTGGATTATGTCTCTTTCAAATGATGGATGTATATTGCTATTTGTGTTAGCGACAATGGAACAACAAAAAGGAGATAAACAGAAGGATTGAGTTGGCAGCCACACGGTCTCCATTTAGCAACTGGTTCTGTTCTGATGAGGCTATTGGTTCCAGGATTATCTTCTCATCGGCCAATCCCTCTCCAGCTTACGGACCGTTTTGTAAATCGGACAATCGAATCCATCGACACAAAAAAAAAAAAAAAAAAAAATGGCATAATGTGTGGAGAGTGTTCGAGAATAATAAGCTAACGAAAACTGTATCGAGAGGAAAAACCTTGGTCGCAGGCGGTTCTCTATAATGATAAATAAAATAAAAATAAATAAAACTCGGAAAGATCAATAATTACCTATCAATAATGATAGGTAAAAAATGCCTGGAATTTCTCGTATTAAAGTTTATAACAAATTATAAATACTACTAATAAAAGAAAATTGATCTCTCTATCACTTAAAAAAAAACTTCAAAACGTATACTGTGAATTTATTGACATCCGCATGATGGTATAGAAGGATCGATCTAATTAAATCTTGTATTAAGTAATTTAGTGTAATCTTTTTCTTTTTATCCGTACTTTTTATCTTACTTGTGATTTATGTTTTTATCATTTTTTACTGTTACTGGTACTGCCTCTATCTTTTTTCATTGTTGTTATTTTGTTTTTCTTTTAGACCTGAAGATGGTCTAAAACTTAGGCCGAAACGTCGGCATAAAATATATAAGTTTACTTATAAAAGTGTAACTCTTTGACCGCACCCCCTCTCTCCTCCCCCGACCAACTTCTCCCTTTAAATATACATATACGGTCAACAAAAACTCACTTCAAAAATAAGCAATTCAAAATACAGTTTGGTATTATTATACATATTAAATTAAATGTGATATAAATTAGTATTACAAAACATTTATGAATTATGAATTTTATTAAGACATAAATTATATTTGATTTCTTGTCTTGATTAAATTCATAAATGTTTAATAATACTAATTTATATTACATTTAATTTAATATTTATAATAATACCAAACTGTATTTTGAATTTTTGTGTGTTTTTAGAACTGAAAATGAATATATAAAATTCGAAACTAGTTTTCAATAAAAACAAAATACAAGCGGCAAATAATTTATCAATTCCTAATTAGATTGGTCCTTCTACACCACTGTGAATTTGATAACTTCTGTTTTCAGAACAGAAGAAGAAGTAAATATGACTAAATGTAACTACAAAATTCAAATGTAAAACCCTGGTACAATTATGAATGTGAGGCATTTAAATACTAAACTAAAATATTGTTTCACAATATGTAAAATAAAACATCTGATGTGGACACCACATGACTTTCTAGTATGCCTAGGTTGGTCAAAAACTGATCCAGAATTTGGTTACTGGTTTCCGAAGACAGCAGTATCTCAAAAACACGCACACAATATTATAAAAATTTTAAAAACGTTTGCGATTTTTAGCACAATTCAAATTCCTCTCTATTAAGAAGACGGGAGTTTCAGGTAAAGTACCTTTTCAGGCTATCTAATTTTAACCAAAATCTAGTATATTATTTATATTGATACAAAAGTATTAAATACCAAATTTGAGGTGTTTTGCATTATATTTTAATATAATTTTAGATGAAAATCTATTATGAGCTTATAGTAAACTACCACTTCTGCTTTGCCAATTTAAACCAAAATTGTATATATTATTATATACATTTTATATCCTAAATTTTAAAAGTTTTGTGTATTATTTTAGATGAAAACCTATTATGACCTTCAAGTAAAGTCTCTCTCTAACAACCCCCAGCTCTCTTCCTTCCCACAGACGTCATTGTACGTATAACCTATAACATAATTCTTAGTTTCTGCCCTAGTTTACATAAATATTTAAAACTAAATAAAGAATTAATTAAATAATAAGTCTATTATCGGACTGTAAGACTAATAGTAAAAAATGAATTATAAAAATTGATCAAAGATATTAAAATTAAAAAAAATAACCATAATTTGATGCTGACATGAGTCTAATATCAGTAGTGGGAAGCACGATAAATTTATTATTGAACCAATGGTCGGTAATCAGAAGTGAGTAGCTCTTCTATTGACTTTATAAGGCAACTTAATTAACCAAGACCCTTTCCTCTATAATTAAACTCTTCCACTCCAATTAACAAAATTAAATTCACTATTTAAAGTATATAATCAAATTGAAGTTTAATAGAACTAACTTTTATAACATTGTGGGAGATTGGACCGTGAAAGATACGTGATTCATAAAGTTTTAATTAATGGTTCTGATTCGAGCTTTAATTTATTTTATAAAGGAAGTGTCTCCGAGATCTTTTTAAACCTATGTCTATTCTCCACTCAAGTCCTGAGTCTAAGTTCAGTACAGCCGAAGTAGCATCCTTTTTCGGCCTCCATTGGCTTTCTAGACAAGTGATGAATCCTAAAGAACTGTTAGGATCTCCCGGAGCCCTCCTTTCCCCATCACAAGACTGTTATTCTTTAAAGGGAATAAAAAGCTTGGTTCGGAGCTTCCTAGGCTAATTGTGCACACGATTTTTCAGATGAAAATCTGAAAATTCATTTCAGCGATTCGCCCCATCTGGCTACTTTTAGCACACTGACAACCAACCCCGAGCGACACGCAACCGGCCAGACTTCTCTTCTGAGGCCTGGGAGCGGTTTCGGAGGGTCTGGATCACAATGAAGCGGTCGTCGGCTTAGCCTGTCGAATAAACTGAGTGCATTTATAATCTTTAGACATTTGTCAATAATCCTCAAGGAGTGCTATAAAGAACGTTTATGAGATAAACTCTATTAACCTGGCTTATATATATATGTGCTGGTTCAAACCCAACAATATTTCTGTAATCTGTATTTTTTTTTAAATGAAATTCAATGTGCGCCGGATTTTTTTTTTTTGGAGTTGAGTATATGTTAGCCATTTTTCTATGAAATGTGTTTAAAAAACGTAGATTTTTAATCCTCCGCCATTTTATTTCAAGGAGGCGAATGGCTGGTTGATATAGCTTAAAACCTTTTAAAACAATGACTCTATATAACAATGGAAAAAAAAGTTTCAATTTAAAAGATGTCAACCATTTTCTTGTAATGAGGAAACAAAACAATCTTACAGACAGATAAAAATTTAAATACTTTAATTTATTTGTAGCATAACTGTTTCTGTCGGAGATGTAGTAATAGATCTGATTTTAGGACAGACAACGAGGTATAATTTTATAAGTATATGCATTTAAATAAATAAATATATTTTATATATAACCGCCCATTATATATAGCAGCGATATTAACTATCCTCAATTATATCTGAGTATGACAAGCCCTGAATAGCCTGCCTAGCTCTAATTATACCCTATACATACAGACTCCCAGGACAATGGTCGACCCCCCAGGAATACGATCTCTGGAGTCCAGGACACTGGACTCAAATCCAGAGGTCGGAGGATTAATTGGATGACCAGAGTTCATTAGTGCTGGACAGTTTTGCCAAACTGTTGGCCGCGCCATGATTCCTGATTGGGACTGTTTAATGAGCACCATTTTGTCCAAAGATTCTCATGGCTTGGTTAGTCATCTCGCAATATATATATATATATATATATATATATATATATATATATATATATATATATATATATATATATATATATATATATATATATATATATATATATACACACAATTACATTATCTTTCAAATGCGCATCTGGAATGTTCCAGGAGAACAAACTTGTCAACAAAGTTCAACACTATATATCTCTGCTAATGCTGGTCCTATTTAAATGATTTTTTTTTTTTAGAATTTAATTACGTTTTAATCAACTTTTATTGATCATAACAATAGCCAAAAAAAAACAAAACATAAAACCTCAATTTTTGACGGATTTTTATTTATTCGATATTTCGATTCAGCGTACCTTGAAACGTAAAACCTCAAATTTTGAGGGGAAAGGGGGCTAAAACATTTTTTTTATTCGCCGATCACAAAGTTTCGTTATTGGAAATAATAAATCAAAATATTTATATAGTTTTTTTTTTTTAATTGTCTAGAAATACTGATTTTATAACACTTTAAATATTTCATTTATCTTCACAAATGGCCGAACTATGGGCGTATAAAGTCTCTAATAGCCATTTTGAACGGAATAGCATATGATAATGTCGAGTTCCGAGGATCATCCTGCGGTGATCTATGACTTTTGTCCAAATCTAAAAAAAAAAAAATCGGCACAGTAGTCGTGGAGAAAAAAGGCCAGCGGACGGACGGATTTTTTTTTTTTTTAAATCGATTTTTGGATTTTATTTATCTTGAAACATAAAACATCGATTACAAAGGTTCATTATTAAAAATAATAACTCAAAATTGAACTTATGTAATACCATTACAATCAATGATGAGTCCTTGGCTAAGTACTTGGTAAAGACGTAGATATTATTTCTTGATCTACGATTATACAAGGACATGATGTGGTTAGCACCTAAGCTCAACTGCCAGATTTCCCCATCTCCTAAAAAAATGAAGGACAAGGCACCCTGTACCTTACAAAGGCTGGGTTTGATTCACCCCAAGAGTTGATTCACGTTTGTTATAACCGAAAATTAATTTTCTGCGCACAGCCGGACTCAAATCTTTCTTTAGCACTGGAGTTAGGAGAGCATTGCCTTATTCACTCCATTAATATAATGTATAGGAATAAAAATATTCCAATAAGAATTTAACCAACGTATTTGAGTGATAATAACAAATGAAAAAAAATTGAACAGTAACTTTCACTGAAATAAAATAAAATGAAGATAGTATCAAAGGAGTTGGGGAGGGGAGTGTCATTCCTAAAATAATTTGAAAACCCAAAAAGTTTAGAAATTTAAGATTTGAGGACCCATTTCAAACTACGAAAATTGTGGGAAAACATTTTACTCGAAGAGTTACTAAAATTTAAAACCAATACCCACTACCTTTCGTGTCAAAAGATTTTATGGATACAATGTATTGTTGGAATAGAAAAAAAATATTGTTGCCAAGTGTCCACATTCACAACAGGTAAATGAAAAGTTCAAATATAACGAGTTGGGAAAAACTATAATATTCCATAATATAGTTGGAATAATTAACATATTTATTATAGTTGGAATAATTAACATATTTATTATAGTTGGAATAATTAACATATTTATTATAGTTGGAAAATCCAGACATTTTTGGGAAATTTTATAAACTGCTCTTCTCTTCAATTAAATTGTTTTTGCAACGTCACTGGATAGCATTTAGAAACATATTCAGTGGATGCAAAAATATCAAGTCAAAGGAAAAATATCTGCCCATTTACTGACTATTTTATTATAATTATTATTTTTGTTTTTGTTTTGCTTTGTAGATAATTTGATTATCCTTTAAATAACATTGTTTCGGATATAGTTTTCGGATTATTTGAAAAAATAATGCAAAGTGAACGGGTTTCCATGGTAACCTGTTCAGAATACTTCAAAAATGCGAAGTAGCGGTAAGAAGGGAAAAGCATGTCTACTAAGTCCAGTATGCTGTATCTTTGCTAATACTTCTCCGATTCAGATTATTTGTTTCTGTTTAAATAGACAATTAATTTAACAAGTTACAAACTATACAATTTAATTCAAATGATCATATATATAATTTACCATAAACAGCATACTTTTCGAGCTCAGAATAAAATTTTCGATACAAATTTACAATCGGGGCGCATTATGAGTGGTCCTTTCCGAACCTGACCGTAGGTCGCCGGACTAGCACACTCTAGCGCCATTTGTGCTAACTGCTTTGTATTCTATTGTAACATTCGTATTCATTGGAATTATTACTGACTTAATTACATATTATTTAAAATATTACATATTAAGTGCTGTTGATTAACATTGAATGTTACAAGTGAATGCGAAGAAGTTAGATAGCACAAATGGCGCTAAGGTTCTAGTCCAGCGACCTTCGGGTAAGTTCGAAAGGAACCAGTGACAATGCGCCCCGACTGTAAAGTTTTACCAAATTTTCTTATATAGATTCTGAAACGCACTTGAAAACTTGACTCATATACCAATATCTTCGTTAACAAGTAGCGAGCTGTAGGAATGTAAAAAGATAATATAAAGAAAAAACTGAAAAATGAAGAGCAGTGGTTAAACAGAGTTTTGATAATAACACAAAAGGATATCTATTGATAAAGACTGTTGGCTTTTAATAAAAACTACAGTAAATATGGATTCAGTTTTATTAGCTCAATCTCCGGAACAAGATGCCGGGATCTTTGTAACAGAGTTATAGGAATCATTTTAAAATTATGCAACATCAGTATAAAAAAAAGTTTTAAGCGAGTTTAGTTACCGCGACAGTTGTCATCATGTCATTTATAATCGTGGCAGTACTGTCGCACCATATCTACCGATCAATCTAACTGAACCAATCTACTTATCAACTGTATATTTCGATTATTTCTGAAATTGAAATTATCATTAAGTTATTTAATGCTTGGAGGAGGAATAAAAATTTAATTTTTATTTCGCTTGTCTGCGGACATTTTAATAAAAAAAAAAAAAATTGATGTATTAGAAAAAATGAAAAACCATTGTATATCGCTGGATATTAATAGCGCTTTAAACTCCAGCAGACAACAATACTGCAGGTTAATGTCAAAGTTTAACATCTCTAGCCCAGAAAGCTACTTGTTGTATAGAGTCAACTTGAAAAAATTAAGTTTTGTCAGCCTATTATGGATCAGTAACCAAGATAACATAAAACTTCAGCTGTAACAAAAACAAAAAAACATTATCAGTTAAGACAAATGAACACTGCAATAGCCGTAACCAACTTATCTCCAACAGTCTACATCACGTACTACTTCACTGCACAAAGTTTAATAAATATAGAGAGAAATATCTAGGGCACTATCTAACTTCCACTTGTGGCCAGCGAAACATAGAGACAATTTTTCATATTGACAGTGTGGATAAACTAAATAAAATAAAATATTATTGGAGTGTATCGAAAATAAAGACAGTTTTTCAACAAAAAGTTAATATTTTTATTGCTTCAATATAATAGAGAATTAATATTAAAAATATAAGGTATTACGATCCACTGTTGTCAACCATCTTTTAGCCAGTTGCTCGATGCCATGCTGCTACCTCTTCTTGGGACGGCTATCGAAAAACTCTTGAACCACAATGTCAACCATTACAAAATTATTGTTTTATTGAAGAAAGTGGGCATGGAGGAAATAAGTGATAATCTGATGGAACGATTTCTGGACTGTATACTGGGTGTGGGAGAAGTTCGATTTCCTGAAGATTTTTTTAACTTTTTCTGCGTCCGACAGAAATTGTGTGCCCGAGCGTTATCCTGCTGTTACTTAGAACACTTTAATGGTTTACCAAAGCCGGGTAACACTGTGATAATTTCGCATGCTTCCTATCTAACTGTTCACAGTGAAGTTTGGAGTTCGTAGAACATCCATCAGAACCTCATGGAATCTCATCAATATCCACTAATGATAATCCTGAGCCCATCTTCCGTTCCAAGGACGTATCTCCTCACCTGATTTTTTTTTAAACCAACGCCGCGTTGTATGATGGTCAAGGACATCTTCACTTTCAGTTTGAATATTTTCATGTATTGCTTCAGCGGCTGTAGTTTTTTCTATGATTTTTTTTTTTTAATATTACTGGTATTTTGCAAGAGACCATCCTTCTTGTTCGGCTCCAGCTAATGAACTAAGTCTTTATTGCAGGGGTCAAATATTTAAAAACAAGCTTACTTAACACAAGAGTATTAGTAAACATTGAATAGGTTTAAAGTGCGTATTAACATCCTATGATAAAACGGTCATTATTTTTTATACACCCCATTATATATGTCAGAGTATATATGAGTCTGCCTTAATTGTGTATATTTTAAAAGCTAGTATTTTTGTTCACTCTGATTTTCATTCATTGCATATTTAGAGTTTTCTATATTTTATATTTCCTGGATGTGCCGGACTCTAAAAGTAATGCATAAAGTTCAATTGTTATTTATTATATTATTTTCACAAGAGCTATTTTTTTAACAAATAAAGTTATTATCTATCTAATTCAGTTTTTATTATGATCAACAAATTGTTAATGTACAGTCAGCTGTTAGGAATCCGCCATTTTTCCAACTGTCAGAACTCCTGAGCTTTTAAACTATAAAGGTTTACTCTTTTGCTTATACAAGAGATAATACTAGAAGATTCCAAAAACAAATCCTTCAGCATCTCAATCACCAGTAAATAACTAACCCGTCAACGTTTCGCCAAGTCAGTCATCATCAGGGCAGAAAGCAGATAAATGCAGATCAATCTAAACAAGGACTAGCTGAATAGGGTTTGTAGATCACTAAAAAAAAAATACCATTCAACATAGGGTTTCTAAACTCAACATTCCATCTATGGAACCCAACAAGCGATCTAATCCGTCAGGGACGGACAGCGATCTACTATAGGTTGAGATTAGAGACAATCTGTTTGATTCGGAAGGTAACAAACGATACACACAAACTTTATATATAATTTTATTCAGCAATACAGTTTATATTTTTTTTTCCTTTTCGAACCAGTACCATTAAATATAATATCCAATAATGAATTATTGCCTCTACCGAAGAACGGCTCGAATAAACATACTGACAGATGGTTTCCATCGTTGAGTTTAAAAATAGCCTTATGGATTCGCGATGAAAGCCATCCAGCTGAGTTAAGGAAAGGAAGCTAACATTAGCACAGCTGATAATGGTTAAAATAACAGCTGATGAGTAATATTTACAGCTATTCTGAATTAAATCTAATGTTTCTCAGCTGTGCTAATGTTACCTTCCTTTCGCTTCAGTATACCTTGAATATTTTTAGACTTTTGATATGAGAACAAACTGAGTAATAGAAAAAAACAACTGCTCACCGGAATTACTGGAAAAACCCCGACCCCTAAACCTTTTACCTATAAACACCCCACCTTTCTTTCATTGTTAGTTCAATGCGAGAACAAACCATTACAAACTTTTCCGTTTGATATAATCTACTTAAACCTTGCTAAGGACCAGCATGTATTTGATTTATTGTCTTAATTAAATTCATAAATGTTTTATAATACATTTAATTTAATATGTCTATAATAATACCAAACTATATTTTGAATTGCTTATTTTTGAATTTTTAGAACTGAAGATGAATGTATAACTTTCCAAACTAGTTTTCAATAAAAATAAAATTATAGAGATGGCAAATAATTTATCAATCCATAATTAGATTGATCCTTCTATACCATCATGCGGATGTCAACTGATGTTATATTTTGTCTTCCTGAGATGCTTGAATTGGCGAAAGTTTATTGATATATGAAAGACTTAATGCTTTGTTTGGGGAATTTACCAATTATATCCAAAGCCTTTATTTTTTCCGTAAATGTAAAGAAAGATATATTTTTTAAATATAATAATATTTAAAAATATTAAAAGTTGTGTAAGCAGAGACGGAATTAAGGGCTTAAAAAGTAAAATCAATTAATGCAAGATAGCAGGTACTCGGAGATGAAGGGAGTAATTAGGCCCGAAGCAGAGATAAAAGTTAATTGGCTTACAAAGGGCTGGATAGAGGAGGGGGAGGAGTCAACTTAACTCGAGGCCTTCAACCCTCGGAGATCCTCACAGGGAGAAGGGGAAGGGACACTGGAGTCCTCCGCAGAAACGGCAATCAAAAAGTTGAACGGGATAAAATCTAAGGGGAACAATTAAACTTCCTCCAGACATCATAAAGGAGGGGAGGGTTGTCAAAAGGAAAATAGGCTGAAGAGGATTAATGCTGTCCTTTCTGTCTTTGCCGAAGGGTCCTTGGGTTAGTCTTAGCAACAGGTGGGCTCTACGTCCTTTTCCTGCTTTAATTGAGTTCATCCAAGCGATTCGCTCGTGTTTATTAATTAATAAGAGGACGATTCGAAACCACTTTTAGGCTTCAACGTAAGAGAAAATTTGATCAGTATCACTATGGCTACTAAAATTATTATGCAATGGTTTATTGTATTCATATAGTTATCTTTCAAAATTATCTTGTGTGCCCACGTACACACAAATTTCCTTATACCTTTGGCTAAGAGAGAGGGAGAGGGAGAGGGATATACCTTTTAGGATATACCGTAGGAGAGGGAGATGCCCTTATATATATATATATATATATATATATATATATATATATATATATATATATATATATATATATATATATATATATATATATATATATATATATATATAAGCACCGTATCCTCCTTGCTATCATATCGAACCGAAACCTATATCGAAGTAAACATGCTAGTTACTACACGGAAGTAAATGGATCCAGACATCCTATCCTCCACACAAACTCCCCCTCAGACTCCCCTTGCCACAGTGAACAGATTAAAGAAATAATGCCCTATGACATTTCATAGCTAACCTCACTTTATATCGAGATTGCTTCTCCACTCTGGCTTAGCTCTTAATAATTCCTAACGACTACCACTGCATCCCCTGGGATTGGTTTTTGCTTTATTTCTTCTTGTTCTAACAACTCAGTTGGAACGTGTCATAATTATTTTTTCCATTAAAAAAAATAACTATGAAATCAAAACATTTAAAGAAAGATCATCTACAAGTATATAATATATAATATATATATATATATATATATATAATATAATATATATATATAATATATATTATAATATTCCTGGTTTAATAAAATATTCCCTAAGTGCACGATAAGATTTCAAAGGGAAACCCCAAATCAGTAAAACCAATATTATTCTTAAACCACATATTTATATTTTCATTTATATCATAGCTGTTGAGAATATTATTCCTAGGCTAAACTAAAAGCAAGTTCAAAAATGAGTTTCTTCGGAACACCGGGATATTGTGCTGAAATTCGGGACTTTTCCGGAAAGCTTTGGGTATATGGTAAACTCAACTAAAGTTTTGTTTATTATTAAATAAGAATTAAATTAAGGGAACCGACATGTAGATAGAAGGATTGTCTAATATAAGCCCTAAAATCTTGTCGATTTGGGTTTCAATAAAGTTTATGCAAGCAAGCAGGGTTGATCGTTTCTGCGTTCAATCTTCAAAAATTCAATCTCTGGGGTCACTTCATTCTAATTAATCAGTTCATCTGGATAATAAAGATTTATTACATTTCGTAAAAAAAAATAAAAAATATATATATAAAAAAAAATTAGGCATTGAGAAAAGCAAACAACTCTTATTATTAAAAACGGGTAAATATTGTACACCAAACCATATTACTCAAGATATTAAAAAAAAAAAAAAAGTAATCAGAAAAGAAAAATATTTGTTATTCTCATGAAAAGCGTATTAGGCCTAATAAAGTTAATTACTTCCTGTAAATGAACATTTCATTGTTTATTTAATGGCATAAAAGTCGTAGAAGGAAGATCTCTCTTACAGTTTCTTAGAAAGAAGCTCTCTGATTGGCTGAGCTAAAAGGCCTCCTAAAAGTTCTGCCGGCAATAAAAGTCACCTTGATTGGTTTAGCCTCTCCCCCCCTCTTTAATGATTTCTAGACTAGCCTTGGCTATTAAGGGGGGAGGGGCGTTGTCATGGATACGACGAAACAATAGCCGAAGGGATGATCCCATCATTGAGGGATGAACCCTTCTTATCCTGCCTCGGATTTGATCCATGCCTTAACAATTTCTTATTTGTCAATAGTATTATATTCTTACGATTCATTTTATATTCTATTTTGTTCTTATTTACTTTAAATACGTTTTTATAATTTTCAAACATACTAAGGAATCAAAAAAAATATTTATATAAAAATGTACTTAAACAATATTTAATATATATGTATGTAGGTACATAGCTGAAAAAACGCTAAAAATTTATTGCACTCTGGTTTTATTATTTTGAAATAATTATACATACATTTATGAAGGAATGAGATGGTCCGAGAGGCTGTCAAAAAAGAGATCAAAAATAATAAAAACTATGTATTAGGAACCGACGTTTCGACCCACTTTGCAGGTCTTCATCAGGGCTGAATAAAGAAGATACAAAAATAAAAATAAAACAATGATATATACAGTGAACGAATTAAAATTAATAATTTGTATTTAAATTTTGACAACTCCAACCCACTGCTTTCTCTATATAACTGTTACGATTTTTTTTTTTTTTCATTTTCTCCTCTTGACTATTTTATTTATTATTTACAAATGTTCCTTTCTTTTCTTCTATTTTCAGTTCTTCTTTTATATTTTTTTTTATAATCAACCCACATATATAATGACAACCCCTCCCCACTGCCTCCTCTATAAAACTATTAATGACATTCTTAATTACTACTCCTACACTGCCTCCTTGATTACTTTGCTATTTTGCTAAGTCACTCCTCCACCTCTCTTTGAGCTTCAAGGTGATTTAAAGTCGCAGATGATTTTTATTAATTTGCTTTAATATACAATCAATCAAAATTTGTTTTTTTCATAGTTACATAACTTCAGCAGCTTCCATTTTAGTAGAAAATATGTATTCAATGATAAATAAAAACATAATGAGAGAAAATGCAAGGATTTATTGTTTTTGATTTGATTTGTCTTATTGAATCATTAGTGTAAATAATTGAGGCAAATCTCTCGGGTCCAGTGTCAATATATAGTCTAGTTTGGATGCGAACAATTTCCATTCATAATATTCAAAATTTAAATTTTTTCGTGCTAAAGTCGCTGTTTGACCCACTATGTCCGATAAAAAGTCTCTAGTCTTAAAATAACTTAAAAATTAATATTACCAAAAAAGTTGAGTTTCCCTCCATTCTTATCATATTGTATTATCAACTCTTGCAAATTATTATGCATTATAAAAACGATTTATAATATTGGCTTACAAACCCGGAAAATAGTAAGAAGAAAAAATAAGTACCTCTTAACTACAGGACATTTGATCTCATACTGGTCGTTATATAACATCGCTTCATCTCTACCGCAACTTTCTAACTTCGTATTAATAAAAACCTGAAAAAGGAGTCAGGAATCGAAACAAAATTTTCTGCTTCTTTCGTTTTTTCCGTGACGATGTTTAGTGATTTTTTTTTAATTTCAATTATATTTTACTTTCTCTAGCTTTCTTTTATTTCTTCAACAATTCTTCCTCCGATTCAGGAACAGTAACAGGGAGAAGTTATCGCTTTAGTTTTTTTTTACATTTTTTTTTTTAAATTTATTTATTGAACATAATACAACCTACCACACTCAAAGGCAATGCGTATTAGGGCTGAAGTACCCATTCACACTGTATGTACAAAATATATACACAATAAAATAAATATAATGAAAAATAAATTGATAAAATAAAGGACACTGGATAAAAATAAATGTACAATTTTTACATTTAACTGTCGTTGGACGATTCCCAATCATCTTATTATATATAATTTTTAATTAAAACTTAATTACATAAATAAATCTAGGTGTTTCGGATATACATTTGAAATTTAAATATGCGATTTATTAGTACTGCATTATCGAGATTTTTTTATTTTATTTAGTTTTTTATTGTGATGTTTGTATGAAAATAAAATAAAATAGTACAATAATATTGCAGGCATTATCTGAGAATAATAATGGGCGAATTTGAAATTCAATTTTTTTCATGTAAACTTATTATAAAAAAATATCTGATGTGGACAACACATGACTTCCTTGTACGCCTATTAAACTATAAATCGTTGGCTCAAAAAGTGATCGTGCATTTGGTTACTAGTTTCCGAAGATTGCAGTATCTCAAAAACAACACTCGGCGTCGCGATATCCATCTATTGACACACAAAAAAATGGGGAGGATTTTACACTCAATTTTAATACTTAAAACAAGTAATAAAAATGTTTAATTGGATTGAAAAACCAAATTGCGTTTGTAACCTTGATTACCGAAACATATGATTTATGTATTTAATTTAAATATAATTTTTGATGTAAGTTTATTTTGACCTTCAAGTAAAGTACCGTTTTCGGCTCACCAATTTTAACCAAAATATAATAAATACATTCACATCAATATAAAAGTCCTATTTACCAAATTTGAGATGCTTTACATTATATTTTAATATAATTTTCGATGAAAGTCTAATATGACCTTCAAGTAAAGTACCACTTCCGGTTTTCCAATTTAAACCAAAATCTAGCATGTTATTTAAATAAATATATAACTTATAAATACCAAATTTGAGAAGGTTTTCAAAGTATTTTAATATAATTTTTGATGCAAATTAGTTATGACCTTCAAGTAAAGTACCACTTCCGGTGATCAAGCAGTGCCCAAAAAGAGAGGTTTACAACTAGATTTTACAGCAATCCCAAATACAAAATTTCAACTTCCTACGGCTAACCGTTTTTGAGCTATGCGAAATACGAACGAACGTACGAACGTACAGACGCCACGACGAAATTAGTCAAAATGGATTCAGGGATGGTCAAAATGGATATTTCCATTGAAATCTGAAAACCGAAAATTTTCGCGATTACAATACTTCCTTTACTTCGTACAAGGAAGTAATAATACGATCACCGACCTGACTGAAATTTTATTATTATTTTTAATAATAAAAACGAAAAATAGGTTGATAATTAATTAGACTTTCTGTATTTTTATCAGACCTTTCGGATCAGTAGAAAACTTGATTAAATATTTTAGCTATAGTCTATTACTGTAATATTTATTATTAGAAAGCTCTCCGAAAAGTTTTAGTATAAGTTAACAGTATCAATAAGTGGAATTTTTATCGTATTTTCCCCGAAAAAAAAAAAATAGATGAAAACAATTAGCAGTTACCATTGCACCACCTAGCGGCGTGTTGCTGAAATTCACGGCCATTCAATGATAAAAATATATTTATTGCTAACGGTATTTGTTATTTGTTTTTGTTAAAAACAAAGCGTAATAAAATTTTATTTTAAATGTGTTATTAATATATGAAGGTATAACGAGTTTCATTATTTATAATAAATTTTATAATAAGTTAATCTGGTAATATTTGGCGCATATATATTCTTAAAATTTTTCATATGCTACAATACATATTATTTTATATGTAATTATAAACATCTTAAATGGTATAACCTTTGGTGAATGTGAGAGGAGATCGATAAAGGACGGAGACAAACCCAATACAAACCCTTTGACGACAAGGCATGGGTTCTATAGAGCCGATACCCGATACCCTAGAGTACCCCCTACCCAAGCCTGTTACCTTTTGCAGACAGGACATGACAATAGAAGCCTGGCCGATAATAACCTGAGCCAGGAATCCCTGCGTCTCTTCCAGAACATCTCCCCCGCAATCCTATTTCTTACCCGTCTCCTTATATTCTATTCCCGCTTCACAACCTCCCCTTTCTCCTGACTTTCCATTTAATTCAGATGTCTATCACCTGCAGCTTTTGTGAAGGAAAAAGAAAAACATTCAGCTGCAATATTTTTCCTGTAATCGGAATCATCCCTTTTATCCTCACTCTTGCCAACTCTATAAATCACATTTCTTAGAGTAAAGACTGTTACTGAAGTAATAGATGTTCCTTGATAAATATAAATTTAAAGAAGCAATAAGTCATATAAAGGATTTTTTTTTCTTTTGTAAATATAACTACAAATCATTTATATACGAGTAATTTTACAAATAAAGAACTAATTATAATAGTATTCCTTCTATTATATTATATTTTTCTGTTATTCAATTTTAGTTTTTTAATATTTCGAAATTTATCAGGGCCGGATTAAGCCATGTAGAGGCCCTTAGGCTATACCAATCTCAGAGCACCCTTTCAATTCAATGCCTTTTATTTCATAAACAAAAATAAATGAACAAAAAATTAAGTAAGGAGTTAATATCTAATTTATGATAGATTCCATCACCCTGATCCTGCTCACTTCACTACAAGTTTTATAATAATAATTTTTTAAAAACGCGATAAAGAAAAAAAAACGCATTTCGATTTCTGCTGGTATTACTGTTTACCATACCTACTATTTAAAATAACTGATATGGACAACACATGACTTCCTTGTACGACTATTAAACTATAAATCGGTGGCTCAAAATGTAATTCTGAATTTGGTTACTAGTTTCTTAAGATTGCAGTATCTCAAAAACGACACTCGGCGTCGCGTCATCCATCAATTGACACACACAAACTCTTATTTCAGAAGGTCTCATTCCATTATTATATGTCGTTTTCTTTCAGTAGGTAAAGCATTGGACAGTTTCGACATTTTAATTGGAAAAAAAAAAACACTTGCTGCAGACTTGTTCATCTCACAAATGGGGTGGAAAACCAGTATTTTACAATCAATTTTAACACTTAAAACAAGTAATAAAATTATTTAATTAGAGTGGAAAAAATTGCGTTTATAACCTTTATTACCGAAACATATGATCTCTGTAATAAATTTCAATATACCTTTTGATGAAAATCTAACATGACCTTGAAGTAAAGTACCGCTTCCGGTTTTCTAATTTAGACCAAAATCTATTATGTTATTTAAATCAATATATAAATTATGAATACTAAATTTGAGAAGTTTTGTATAGTATTTTAATATACTTTTTGATGAAAGTCTAATATGACCTTCAAGTAAAGTACAACTTCCGGTTTGCCAATGTTTACCAAAATTTATTATGTTGTTTATATTAATATTTGAGTCTTAAATACCAAATTTGAGAAGTTTTGCATAATATTTTAATATAATGTTTGATGAAAATCAGTAATGACCTTCAAGTAAAGTACCACTTCCGGTGATCAAGCAATGACCAAAAAGGGAAGTTCTCAACTAGATTTTACAACAATCGTAAATACAAAATTTTAACTTTCTACGGCTAACCGTTTTTGAGTTATGCGAGTTACGAACGTACAGACGCCAAGACGAAACTAGTCATAATGGATTCAGGGATGGTCAAAATGGATATTTCCGTTGAAATCTGAAAACCGAAAATTTTCGCGATTACAATACTTCCTTTACTTCGTACAAGGAAGTAAAGAAAAACATTATAGGAAATAAATTTTAAAAATTCTGTAATCAAGAAATTTTACTGTTCTTACAAATAATTGTAGTATGATACATAGAAGTTAATCTTAAAATGTTTGTTATTTTAAAATAACAAAATAGATTCTGAAAAAAAAAATTCAAAATGGATGATTAATGATTAATGTTGCGATTGCATGAAGTCTATAAGTTTTATTAATTTCTTTATTAAACCTCTTTCGGACGAGTTACTAAGGGGCTTGGTAATAAGATTTACAAACAAAATAGCTAGCGAAGAGTGGTTTCACGAATCATGGAGACACGAGAAGCCGGCCCTGAATATATTTACATGGCTAAGTCTGTTGGCAGTGGTGAGCTAATCTCAAAGAGAGTGCAAGACCATCTTGTACTGTCGGCCTCTGGTTCTTCCTCTTTGAATTCCCACTTCTCTTAGGGCAGATTAGTTACAGATGATACCGATTTGGGGAGAAAAAAATCTGGTGCGGTGCACGCAACACACAACACCCAATAACGAATAAAATTCGACCTGAAACAAAATTTCCATTTAGTTTCCATCGAAATTTCATTTAGTTTTCATGAAAAATTTAATTTCTATTAAATTATATATATATATATATATATATATATATATATATATATATATATATATATATATATATATATATATATATATATATATATACTCGTATATATATTTTTTTTTGTTTTTATCTTTCGACTATACATTCGCATCTATCTAACAAAAGAGTGACAATAAACAAATGTATGGATATAATAGATCTAAGTATCATGAGGAAGGATATTACCCAGCTTCACTTCTTACCGGTCTTGCACAATCCTTTAATTCAGGAAAGGAGATCTCTCATCCAGCTCCTTTTTAGCCTTCTTCAAATGGTCATGTCAGCCGTAGCCATATCGTCTTTTGTTATCAGTCTTTTGTTATGTCCGTGAAGGTTATTATTGAAATGGGAATAAAGAGTATGTATGTGTTGGTTGTTGTAAGTCGGTATGTAGAGTTTGGTTGTTAACGTACCAAGGAGCTTCTGTTATCAGTCTTAAAATTTTAGATTGAAAAGATTGCAGTTTTTATGAGTCTGTTTTGCTGAACCGTAAATCTGTGAGGCGTAAATCCATATGAGATATGTGCATGTATTGAGTTTCTGCTTGATTTTTAGTATTGACGATTTGAAAAAAAAAAAAGAGTACAGTAATTTCGTCATCACAGTCGCTTGTTTAGAATCTTTATTTTCATCTTGATTTGTGGGCATTAAATTATATAAAATTCGTATAAGGTAATAGAGTTATTGTTAATAATTTCTACTTTTGTATAATATATATTAAATTATATAAAAGTAGAAATTATTAACAGCAATTGCTCTCTATTGCCTTCTAAGAGTTTACATGTTAGATATTAATTTTTCTAAAATCTCTATCTTTTGATATTTATAAATTTACATTACTACTCTTATTTCCAGAAATAATATGGGAAAATATTTCTCATTTTTTCGTTTTATGTTAATTATCAAATTATTTAAAAGAAATGAGAGACGGTTAATTATTTCGAATAAAAAAAAATTGAACGTATTTTGAAGGAAGCCATTTCGAAAATTCGTCATTTAAGCCCTTTCAGCCTATTTCAAAGACGATAATACTTAGCTGATTTTGATAGTACATTGATATAACGAGTATGATAAAAATCGTAAGAGCCTTTTTCGATAAAATTGTAAATGAAACTTAAAATCAGTCGATTTTAGCGAAAAAGTTGCAGAAATATCCCAGGCATATATCTCCAATCTTAAATATTGAATTTTAGTTTCGAACAACTTTTCGTTTCTTAGCTAGGCTATTCATATACTCGCAGATCATTTTGCGAAAATTGGTAATTTCGACTCAAAGGACCTTAAAATGTGTATTTCTGTTGAAAACTCGGATTAGAAATTTTTTACAACCGTAATACTATCCCTTATTATATACTTATTTCTTATTTATAGAGGTAAGAGGAAGTAAAAAAGGATATATTTTTTTCGGAATTAGTTACAAAGGAACAAACAAAAAAGTTATTTTAATATGAAATAGATTTTTTTTGCTATTTGACAGCGAATTTAAACGGAACGGATAAAAGAGGCAGTGCATTATAGCTTTATTTTTTTCAACTCGAAGAAACTTAATTCTGAAGACTACCTAATATTTAACTATTATTTAGAAACAAATGACTAGACTATTATAGACTATTGCTATCTATAATCTATAGGGGGTTATTGGTGCAGTACTAAATTAAGCTTTAATGTTTAGACGCGGGTAACTATAGTGACCCTATAATAGATCGATTATGAACTATCGCTTCTCTCTGATCGATTCTTTCCTGTATTGATAATTTACAATTGTTTAGGTTTAGTATTTATAGTAATTGTATTTAAAAGGACTGAGCACGGATATCAGGTAACTCTGTTTGCCCTTTTTTTGCCTACTGAAACCTATGACCGTTTTAATTTATTTTTTATAATAATAAAAGAAACTAAGACAAACTATTGGGATATTAGTGAGAAATAAAAAAAAAATCAAAAAAAATCCTCGTCACTCAAATATTGTTAAATAAAGTAACTAGCAAACATTTCGCCATTCCAGACTGCAACAGGACTGAACAATATAATATCACATAAATGTAGACAAGGTATAGCACACCTCACATCAGTAGTCTAAAGTAAAGATTAACTAAATAGAGATAGTATATCACTAAAAAACTGCAACGTTTTGATGGAAATCAATTATGACCTTCAAGCAGTGACCAAAAAGGGAGGTTCACAACTAGATTTTACAGTAATCCTAGATACAAAATTTTATCATTTTATATGGCTAACCGTTTTTGAGTTATGCGAGATACGTACGAACGTACAGACGTCACGACGGAACTAGTCAAAATGGATTCAGCGATGGTCAAAATGGATATTTCCGTTGAAATCTGAAAACCGAAAATTTTAACGTCTACAATACTTCCTTTGCTTCGTACAAGGAAGTAAAAACAATTTTTACACATATTTTCAAATAATAAATCTGTATAAATAGGGATAAATAATTAATTTTGTTAATTAATATTTCAATGAAGCCATTAGAGGGATTCCAGATGGAAGGGTGGGTGAATATAAAAACAACCTCGAGCTGAATTAATTAAGAGATTATTAATGAAATTAATGACAGGCATCAGTCCATCTTATCAGAATTAAAATTCCTTCGTTGCACTTCTAGAAGCTATATTTGATAGAAAGCTAGGGAAGGGTATAGTTTTGTAGCTCCAAAAAAATCTTTCTTTTTTTTTTTCATTATTGATAAAGAGATTAGCTACCTGAAATATTTTTGAAGCGGAATATTTGAGCAGAAGAACGATTTCAAGAAAATATCAGAACAGAATGATTATTAAGTCCCCTATATGTTTTTTGTATAAATAATAATAATATTATAATATAACAAAGTAAAACGGTTTAAAAATGTAAGAGTTACGACTACACGTTTTTTTCGATATTATTCATGAATACCTAATTTATGGCAATTTCGAGTGCCAAGTATCATCCTGGGATGGCCTATGACTAATTTGGATGGACGAACGGATTTTTTTTTTGGATTCTACGCATTTTGAAACGTAAAATCTTAAATTTGGCGGGGGGAGTATATATATATATATATATATATATATATATATATATATATATATATATATATATATTTCTTGGTCGATTACACAGATTCATTATTGAAAATAATAAATCAAAAGTAGATACAATATGAATAAATTTGTGTTATATTTGCAAAGAGCGTTCCAGGAAACATGTCTTTGATTTAAAATATATGTAAATATAAATATATATATATATATATATATATATATATATATATATATATATATACACAGTCGAACTTCTATATATCGAACATGATGGTTCCTTGAAAAAAAATTGATATATTGAAATTTCGATGAATTAAATATAGCCCTTTTCAGGCTAAAAGCAATTACAGATATACTTTAGGGTTGAAGAAATATCAAAGATAATTTTTGGGGGTTATAGAAAAATAAAATAGTACGATCAATACTTATTTGAAAAATTTTACAAATCACATCAGTGATTACAGATTTTTTACAAATGTACATTTATAATTTAATAAGGACATGCATTAAAAATATGCAAATATATATATATATATATATATATATATATATATATATATATATATATATATAAATTAATTCCTTTTTGTTTTCGCGCAACATAGCTTCTAATGTCTTTTTGTGTATAATTGATCACCGAAGTCATGTTTAGGAGCAATGTTCACCAGAAGAAAGGCTAAGTTAAACTGATTTTTTTTTTTTTTTTTTTTTTTTTTATTTATTTATTGAAATTTACAACTGTATTACATAATACAACAAGTAAATGGGAATTTGAAGTAAAAGACATGAGAATTACTTGTGAAGGAGCCACCCATTGGTAGCACTTCAATGTCTATTTTAACTTAGAAGGTCCCGTGGCCATCTTCTTTTCAGACGCCTCAGAGGATTATCAGGAATACATGGGGATGAAAGGCTACGAATAAGAGGGTTGGTATGGGCAAGGAGTTTGGAATTAAAGGAGGTATATCTATTTCGGGCTAAATCTGCAACAAATGGGATATTGAGGTCTTTATGGATAATTTTATTTGTGACAAAATAAGGAGCATTAAGGATTTTTCGAAGGATTTTGGATTGCAAGGATTGGATGCGGGAGGAATTTGATGGTTTAGTGGTACCCCAAAGCTCTATCCCGTATGTCCAAATAGGCCTGATAATGGTGATGTAAATGAGCTTTTTGTAGAAAATCGGTAATTTGGAGCGTTTGTCAAGTAAGTGTTGCAGTAATCGAAACTGAATTTAAAATGAAAATTTCGCTCTTTGTTAGGAAAGAGATTTAGAAAATTTGGATTTGTCCTGTGCTTCTTCTGAAACAAGATCTTCCCCGAATTTCTATATTTTTTCAAGCCAGTTGTACATTTTTATTTTTTTTAATTATTAATCATTCTTATGTACTAAAACTAAGGGCTTTATGCGATTATAATCACATTTTATATATTTTTATATTGGAAATTTTTGTACGATATATAGAAATTTTATTCGATATACAGAATATTTTTTTTCTAATAAAACTTCAAGGTTCCTAAAAAAAGTTCGATACATAGAGATTTTCGATATGTAGAAGTTCGATATACAGAGGTTCGACTGTATATATATATATATATATATATATATATATATATATATATATATATATATATATATATATATATATATATATTTATTTATTTTTTTTTCTGTTGGCACTGTAGACCGTGGAGATCTTTGGCCGCGCGATGTGGTGACACCGCGATTCTCAATTTAGGTACACGGGGTAGGGCCATCACTCCTACGCCCCGCCTTTTTGTGTGTTGCCTCCAAGTAGGCTGACGGGCCTCACATACCCGAGGGGGCGGGATAAATTGCTTGAAATATTTAATTTAATTCTAGCCGGTGCCGGGATTCGAACTCACAACCTTTAGGTTTGTGAGTAAGTGCGTTAACCCGCTCGGCCACCTCGACCCCCATATATATATATATATATATATATATATATATATATATATATATATATATATATATATATATATATATATATATACTGCAGACAGATGTAGACTATTCCTTATTGATATAACCTTAATTTAATAAATAAATATTATTTTAACATAAATAACTGAGCTATCGTTACATAACATTGACAAAGAGACGCGTGCAAAACAATCCCAGAGTGGGGGTATTGCTTTCCTTAATGGATGGTAACTGATATCGTCCCGCTCTTGAAGTACTACCAGTCTCGTAAAATAAAGTCCACGACTAGAAAAAAGAAGTCTAAGTGTAAGTTGCGACTTAGATCAAGTTACTAAATAGTAACACAAGTTACTAAATAGAAACTCAAGTTACTAAATAGTAACACAAGTTGCGGTCGCCTTCCAAAAAAGATTACTATATTACTTAGCTCACCACGAATGTATTTTGTTTATGCTTTAATGATTTATTATTTTCAAATATCTCAAAGAGGCTATTGACCGATCAATCAAATCCAAACGTTCCGCGCCAAAAGGAACGCTGATTTTCACCGCGACTGTGAAATCCTGCGTGGATTGCTTAGAGCGATGCGGAGCGGTCCGATTTACATCGCTCCTAAACTCCATCACGCTACGCCAAAATCCAATAATTCCAACCGATCATGATTGTGGAAAACTGATGAAGTGGACTCAGAGTTTTTAAAATAATAATATAAATTGTTGTAAAAACAGTATAGTTAAAATCTACGATTTTGATTGTATAAAACATATTACAAAAATACTTATATGAATAACTAACAATATTCTTTATTTTTTTTACTATTAATTTTGTTCAAAGTATACGTATTAATTAAAAGGAAATAAAAATTTTTAGTGGATATAATAATTTATAATATGCTTAAAATTTTTAATATTATTTATGGAGCTAAAGATTAAATTATTTAATGTTCTTGCTATTGTAAAGGAACTATTAATACCCTATTAATTCCAAAGAGTTATTTTAATCTGTACATTAAACAAAATTGTAGACTGTATTTTGAATTGCTAACTTTTAAATTTTGGTGCGTTTTTAGAACTGAAGGTGAATGTATAACATTCGAAACTAGTTTTCAATAAAAACAAAATTATAGAAGTGGCAAATAATTTATCAATCTCTAATTTGATTGATCCTTCTATACCATCATACGGATGTCAACTAATAATACTTCATATGCAGCGCATAAATCTCTCGGTGTAAATGGAACAATGGAGTGGACTGGTCGTCAATGGAGCCCTTAAAATCTTCTTTACTCCATCGTTCCATTTGGAGTGAACATCAGAAGCCATGTGTATGTCCTTAGGTGCGTCCGACCGTGCCCGTCGTTTAGAATCGCTAAACCCTCACAACCGTTGAGTATTGCGGGTACTGTATAACCAGTCCCGTGTCTATTTCTAAGCTACATCACATAGGAAATTTCTACATTTTAGGCTATCTACCAACATAAACCAATGAATTTAATTACCCACGGTTGGACGTTAAAACTACCTACACTAGACAGAACGTTCAGCAAATACGAGAAAAATAATACTTCAGATATCACCTATTTAACTGAATACCAAAAAATTAAAAGACAAATACAGCAATAGCAAATACATTTATCCAGATGGCTCCGAATCAAATTTTAATGTTGGGTATTCCATTTTTATCGACTACAATATAATTAAATACAGCGACCTCATACCAGTAACTACACCGCAGAATGCTACGCTGTTAGTACAGCACTCCACCTTATTATGCAGCGTAATGAAAAAATCTTCGTTATATGTATGGACCCCCCCCCCCTGCTATGATACCACAAATACAGAAAAAAATAATCGAATTCCTAAAAAAAACAATATTTTCAACAAAATATAACACCAACAGTGAATGATTAAAAACAAATAAAGAAGAACACCAAAAACCCAAGCAGTTGAGTGTTCATAAGAAGCTTAACCTAACCTAACCTACATTTTTGACTACTTTATTTTGGGGGTCATAAATCATTTAATTAATACATTAAGGCGAAATAAATAAATATTATCTTTTGTATATTTTCAAGTGATTACAATCCTCATTGGAACGGCTCCTCCCTAGTGTAAATATAATTTTATCAAAAGAAAGCTTGGTTTAAAATTCTTAGGAGGAAAAGTGCAAGCTAAAAATGTTAAAGCAAGACCACTTTTTGCCATTTTTACGAGCTTTGACAATGAAAGCACTTAGGGTCAGACTGTATATTTCCTCTCAGAGGCTTCTTATGCATTACATATTCATGCAAAGTGCATCGCGGGCCCGTCGTACAAAGGTCCTGGAACCCCGCGTACATATCAAGTACCATCGGCTAACGGTATTTCACACTTCCACAATCCACTTTGCTGCCATACCACTCTGTGGGCTCTCTACAAAATTCATTCAAGCTGGTCTTAATAATTAATTTATATTAGTTATAATTGAATTGTAGTGCATACAGATTTATTCTTACCCCAATGTGCGTAATGCGTTTAGCCTCTTCGTTTGTAGATTGATAACTTTTTGAGGGAACAGTACTTACAGTACAGTACGAATATAGGCGTGTTGGACAAAAATCTGTTGATTGTGGATTCTTATAAGGTAATGCCGTACTGATTATGAATATACCTCTCTCCCCCAACACATGGTTCGAAAATGACTATTTGGCAAATAAATACCCCCTCCCCTCCCGAAAAAAACAAAACAAAAAAAAAACAGATCTTTCTATCTAGTCCTGAGGAGAATATTTTAAAATTTTATGGGACGATTTTAGGAATGGGAAATCGAAAGCATAATATCGATATTGATATTGGTTAACCATATATATATATTGATAATATAGGCATAAAAATATCATGAATAGTTTTATAAAGTAAAAAAAAAGTCCAAGTAAATAAATTGGAGGAAGATTATGTGATAACCTGTTTATTGATAATTAAATCCTGCTGGAAATGAACTTAATAAAAATAATATCTTAATTATATCGGCAAAACAATATCGATATTTGTAAATATCGTTAATATTTTTTTTAAATTAGAAAAAAAAACCTAAACGAATCAGAAGGAGATTAAGAGAAAACCTGATTCATATTATTTAAAGTCTGCTGTAAATGAACTTAATAAAAACAATATGTTAATTATATCGGCCCAGAAACATCCATATTATAAAAACAATATCTTAATTATATCGGCCAACAAATATTGATATGTGCGTGTGCCTTTAAAACATTCAAAATATTGAGGCCCTAGCTAGCGTTTTTTTTTTTTCGATTTATCGAACTACTACAATCGATATGATATATACCGATACGTTTTTTTCGATATTCACATCCCAATTAGGAATTCAAGACTTTGCCATAATGCGTGGCTTAACTAGTGCGTTTTAAAGTGACAAGTATGAAAATCGCATTTTTGCATATTCGATAATTGGACATGGCAGGGATGTATGTAATATAAAAAATAATTTAACGAAAACAAAAAAAAAATCTTGCATATCTGCTTAAACACATTCGTGGATTGCTATTGATGTTGATGTCTATGAATATTAAAATTTAAGGTAATAGTCGTCTTCTATACCCGAACGAAGATTTTTTTTAAAATTAAATTATTTTTTAAACAATAAAATATGTAATTGAGAAAGATTAATTTAGCAATTAGGGATTGATAAATTATTTGCCAGTACTATAATTTTGTTTTTATTGAAAACTAATTTCAAATGTTATACATTCATTTTCAGTTCTAAAAACACACAAAAATTAAAAAAAAAACCATTCAAAATACATTTTGATATTATTATACACATTACACTAATTATAAAATAAATTAGTATTATAAAACATTAAGACAAGAAGTAAAATACATGTTGGTACTCATCAAGGTTTAAGTACATTAAATCACTTTTCTGTTTGATTTAATCTACTTAAACCTTAGTGAGTACCAAAATGTATTTGCTCTCTTGTCTTAATGTTTTATAATACTAATTTATATTACACTTAATTCAATACCTATAATAATACAAAACTCTATTTTGAATTGATTATTTTTTTTAATTTTTGTGTGGTTTTAGAGCTGAAGATGAATTTATAACGTTCGAAACTAGTTTTCAATAAAAACAAAATTATAGAACTGAGTAAAGTAATTTATCAAACACTAAATAGATTGATCCTTCTAACTATCATGCGAAAGACAACTAATTAATTTAATACCATGAATTTTTATACTTCTAAATTCTTACATTTGCATTTCTTCTTTTTAAAAAAGTTTTAATTTTTTAAGTTGGCTATTTATTTATCCTTCTCTAACAGTGTGTAACATGACCGATCATGTTATAAAAAAAATTTCTCAAGGTCTTAGAAAAAAATTACGGCGTAGAATATTTGGTATTCTGAGACAGATGAATCCGATAAAAAAATTAATGTTACACAACGCGAAGTTACGAGGCTCTGTAAATATAATCGACCTAAAAGCATTTTGATGGTTGAAATGGACGCGTTAGGTTGTTGGGGTTGATTGGGTACAATTGGTACAGGATCGATTTCATCAAAATCCCTTTAATAATTAAGATTAATATAATCTCTAATTTCATTACTCTTCAGACTATAATTAGCGAGGAGCGAGTTTAATCTAATTAATTATATTTTATCTTTACTATATATGGCAGACCTTTTTTTAACTTCCTTGTACGCAGCAAAGGAAGTATTGTAATCGCGAAAATTTTCGGTTTTCAGATTTCAACGGAAATATCCATTTTGACCATCCCTGAATCCATTTTGACAAGTTTCGTCGTGACGTTTGTACATATGTTCCTTCGTACGTATCTCGCATAACCCAAATACGGTTAGACTTAGAAAGTTAAAATTTTGTATATAGGATTACTGTAAAATCTAGCTGTGAACCTCCCATTTTGGTCACTACATGATTACCGGAAGTAGTACTTTACTTAAAGGTCATTATTAAATTTTCATCAAATATTATATTAAAATATAATCCAAAACTTCTTAAATTTGGTATTTAAGACTTTCATACTAGTATTAATAACATAATAAATTTTAGTTAAAATTGGCAAACCGGTAGTGGTACTTTACTTGAAGGTCAAATCAGACTTTCATGAAAAATTATATTAAAATATAATGTAACACAACTCAAATTTGGTAAATTATAATTTGATATCAATATAAGTAATATAATAAATTTTGGTTGAAATTGAAGAGCCGAAAGGGGTACTTTACTTGAAGGTAATAATAAACTTAAATCAAAAGGTACATCGACATTTAATACAGAGATCATATGGTTCGGTGATAAAGGTTATAAACGCGATTTTTTTTCCAATTTTATTACTTATTTTATGTGTTAAAATCGAGTATATAATACTTGTTTTCCTCCCCATTTGTGAGATGAACAAGTCTGCAGCAGGAGAATAACAAATAAGTTAAGCGGGTTCTTCCGCTTAAAATGTTAAAATCGTCGATTTCCAATGCTTTCTCTAGTGACATATACAGAAAACGACATATAATAACGGAATAAGACCTTCATAAACAAGAGCTTATGTGTGTGTGTGTGTGTCTGTATGTGTCAATAGATGGACGTCGCGACGCAGAGTGTCGTTTTTGAGATACTCCTATCTTCAGGATCACTTTTTGAGCCGCCGATAATAGGCGTACAAGGAAATCATGGGGTGTCCACATCAGATATTTTTTTTCTAGTTACTGCCATATGTCATTTTATTGCTAAGGAAATTAAGTTAAAAGTATTTGATTAAATATGAAATCTGCTATTAATACCTAACTTACACAATCAGTATAAGATCATTAACCTAACACAAGCTGTAGGTTTTTACTCGACTACGGCAAAGCCACAAGGAGGGTAATGTGTTTAGCTTGACCGTTAGTAAGTATCTATCGATTTTTTGAGAGAACGGTTCAACAGATTTTCAAGTTTCATGGGTCAAATTACTCGTTGCGATCCCGCGAATGTTTTGAAACATTTTGAGGTCAAAATACTAAAGAAATTTCGTATTAAATATGTTTAATCTACCCGTTTGACGGTATCCAGCGAAGTTTTGAGCGAACTACACGACCGATTTTTTATGTTAGTTGGTCCAAAGTACCCAATGAATTCCCATGAATGTTTTGAAACATTGAGAGCTGAAAATTCTGAAAAAAAAAATCATTATATTTTAAGTATTTTCTGCTTTTTGTTAATATTTCTTATTATACCATTTGTAAATTCATGATCATACGGTAATAAATAATAAATAGCCAATATTTGAAAAACTAAAAACGTAAACATTTAATTTAATATAAAATAAAACATTCCAACTAAGGATATAACTTTTGTATCTTACCTATTCGTTCTAAGGGACAGAATGTATTTTTATATCTACTTAATCAGTTCACATCCGCATGATGGTATAGAAGGGCCAATCTAATTAGAGATTGATAAATTATTTGCCACTTCTATAATTTTGTTTTTATTGAAAACTAGATAGTTTGGAATGTCATCTTCAGTTCTAAAAACTTATTTTTAAATTTTTGTGTGTTTTTAGAAATGAAGATGAATGTATAACATTCGAAACTAGTTTTCAATAAAAACAAAATTATAGAAGTGGCATATAATTTATGAATCTAATTTGATTGATCCTTCTACATCGTTCCATTTGGACCTTCAAGTAAAGTACCCTTTTCGGCTCACCAATTTTAACCAAAATATAGTAAATACATTCACATCAATATAAAAGTCCTATTTACCAAATTTGAGATGTTTTACATTATATTTTAATATTATTTTTGATGAAAATGTAATATGACCTTCAAGTAAAGTACCACTTCCGGTTTTCCAATTTAGACCAAAATCTAGTATGTTATTTAAATCAATGTATAAATTATAAATACTAAATTTGAGAAGTTTTACATAGTATTTTAATATAATTTTTTATGGAAATTAATTATGACCTTCAAGTACCACTCCAAGTACCACTTCCGGTGATCAAGCAGTGACCAAAAAAAGAGTTTCACAACTAGATTTTACAACAATCCTAAATATAAAATTTCAACTTTCTACGGCTAACCGTTTTTTAGTTATGCGAAATACGAACGAACGTACGTACAGACGCCACGACGAAACTAGTCAAAATGGATTCAGGGATGGCCAAAATGGATATTTCCGTTGAAATCTGAAAACCGAAAATTTTCGCGATTACAATACTTCCTTTACTTTGTACAAGGAAGTAAAAACGATAATTTCAGAACTGGCGATAGAAGTTTTTAAATTAAATGACAGGGAAAAGTTACTACAAAAACCATAAATTTGATGATAGGAATCGGTTCCTGAAAAGCTCTTATAGAATCCTAACCGTGTAATAAGAAATCATTACTTCGAGAAAGCCACAAAGATGAAACTGCTTGGTCTGTGAAATAATCTTCTATTACCTAAGAGACCTTACCAACTTCAACATCTCTGAATAAATAAAAACAGCTATACGATATCGTCGGTTTTCTACAAGTTTTAAATTACGTATGCTTATAACACATATATATATATATATATATATATATATATATATATATATATATATATATATATATATATATATATGAAGAGATAGGTTTGATTTTCTTTCAAAAAATATTTAAAGGGCAAAGATCAATTCCTTTAAGATAACCAAAACAAAAACACAATAAAACATGCTGGAAGCGCACTTCAGTGGGAAAAAGAAAAAGGAAAGATCAAGAAGTTACTGGAAGTGGAGGATGGATCCAAGGAAGGATAAAGGGGAGAGAAAGCTTGGAATCCGCGAAAGGAAAAGGACAAAAAAAAAAAAATAATAATTGTTTGGGTCTTTTCCGTTTCGAGTACCGCAGTTACTAACCGGTGATTTATGTGATCACTAGTTTAACACATGATGCTAAAGTTTAGGTTATTAATAATGTATGCAGCGACCAACAAAAATAAACATTTATTTACATTGTTAATCCATAAAATAAATATGCAATATAAAAAGATTTATAGATCCAAATCTTCAGGTTTCATTTGTAACTCCTTTTCGCACCACTTAATTGTAGAATACTCGTTTGCCCAAGAATATATAGACCATAGTGACGTCTTAAATGGTAATTTACAGCCTTGAAACCACGTTCCAGTTCATAGAGGTATTTTTTCCCTAGAGGCTGGGTCACCCAACCTTGGGGTTTATTCACAACGAACATAACAGAAGAAATAATCTATTTTACTCACTTAGCTAGCCCCACTCCTAATTGATAATTTAAATTAAGGAAAATATTTTTTGGCGAGAGTAAGTTGACCGTGGAAAAGTATGTAGAAGTATCTTGGTTCGGGGTGCGGTCAATAGATAAAAACACAATAATAAAAACTTATATATGTGCCGACGTTTCGGCCTTAGTTTTAGGCCATCATCAGGGCTAAGAAAAAACGTGATAACAATAGATATAACAACAGTGGCAGTAACAGTAATAATAAGAAAGTTAACAAATAGTAAGATGAAAAAATATAAAGAAAAATATGTTGATCAAAATATGTTAATATTAATGTGAAAAATAAGGAACATAGAAGAATATGCTGATAAACTATAAAAAACATTAATAAAGAATAAAGAGAAAATACTAATTATAATTTGAAAAATAATAAGAAATGGTAAAAAATAAAGAAAAATATGTTAATGTATAACTGCAAAAAGGTTATTTAAAACTATTACGAAGAAAACAAAAAAAATATTTTTTGAGAAAAAAAAATGTCTAACACTTATAGAATTGTTTAAATAGGATATTATTTTCGGTAAATGAGTTGATTTTAAATTTTAAATCGGTAAATTTTTTTTTTTATCAAACAGTTTTGACAAGGATATAGTGGAAATATTAAGTTTTAATACCGGAGGCTTATTGGCAGAATCGATGAAATATTCTCTACACATACCATCGCAATACTAATACTAATACAATACTAATACAATACAATACAATACCATCCCAATACTACGGCTGGATATTAAAGCCGTCGATTAATAACATTTTTGCGGTTTATAGAAATAATGAAAGGCTGTGTGAATTTTCCTCGAACACGTAATATTTCGAGTCAATTGAAATTCTTTTTCAACGTTCCTTCCATTATTTTGTATATTTTTTCTTTCTGTATTCAAAATTACCTTTTTTAGGAAAATTACATAGCCGAAACAGTAGAGCTATTTACGTGCGCTAAAATAGCTCACCTGGTAAGAAATAGTTTTATCATATTCAATTAATTAAAGATAACAAAAAAAGAATAAGTATTTTGGAAAATTATAAAATAAACCCTAGAGGCTAATGAACAGTGTCTCAAATAGCAGTAAATTACTAACCAGCCAACATTTTGTCAATTTAATAAACCTAATGTTACATAACAACAGAACAGAGGTAGTATATCTCACTTCAGCAACCTAAAAAAAAACTAACTAAATATAGATAATGTACATCACTCCAAAACAGCTCAAAATATACTGAAGAAAAAAGGAGGTAATATTAGCACAAAATAGAACGGTTACACTTAAACATCTGATCAGCAATTTTAGGACACTACATCACACTGAATAGAACTATGAAAACGAAAACATACCAATATTTAAGATAAAAAAGAAATGCATAATATTAAAATCTAATATATATATATATATATATATATATATATATATATATATATATATATATAAAATCATATGTTTAAATGTAAGTTCCCAGCTGTTTTAATGCATGTTATATAAACGACCAGTATTGTAATTAGGGATAAGTGCGTAATTCTGTCCTTAACTGATCATGAAGCCTGATGCATCAGGAATTAGCCACGAGTTCGCTAAGGTGAAGCATAATGAGTTGTAAAGATATTAGTTCCAACCTGTTGATAAAGTTGTGTATTTCAACTTTTTCAGTACAGAAGTATCAATGATTATCTACCAGCAGGTTTTTATTTATATATTTATTTTTTTCGGAAGCGGAACCTGCAGAAGCTGTTTTTCAAAATACTTAGTGATTCAAATTTCTCCTTGACAGTTTTCAATTTTCAAAGCGCTTGTCCGCAGTCACCCAGCATGATAGTAGGGGCAGGTGCAGACCTCTGTTGTGTGACAAGTGTGCCTGGTGTACACTTACCATTGCTATCACGTTTTGTCGAAGCAACTGCGGACTAGCGAATTAAAACAAAAAATATTTTTTTCAATACATATATTCTTTTATATTCTATATTCCACTTTCATACCACAATGATGATTTCAAAATGTGAATCTCAGAAACTTTTTTTTCTATTATTAAACCAGTATAATAATCCTCCGGAAACCGATATATTTTGCACTTGCCCCAAAGCCGCTCCTCCTTTAATAATGAGTCTTCAAGATACTTTGTACGCATTTACCCCTTAAGGCAGGGGCAAGTGCGTACTAAGTACTGTTCAATTAAATTATCAATCTCATCAAAATGGACGTGGTTGAAACGTAGGCTTGAATGCAATATTTAAACATAACCTTCTAAGGAACCTTTAAAAAAAAAAAAAAAAAAAGAGGAAAATGTAGCTTCAAAAATAAAAATTTTAGTCTTGTAAATTCGAAATTTGTAAAATTTATTGCGCACTTGCCCCATATTATCCTACTTGAAAAATTAATACAAAATTAATTCTTTAATAAATAATTTATTTTGGAAATCATCTCCTTTCATTTACCGACTCTTCAGTTGAGGGTTCGTGATTTGCAAGAGGGTAAATAATTCCTTATTTGGCGAAGAGAATATTGAGGTTAGCAGCAAGCTGGAGAATAGAACTGCTTTGAGTTCATTAGTCGAATTGGGTTGGTTCCTTCCTTACCTTGGAGTGCAGTGCTACGAGATCGGAGTGCCATGAAATTTCCATGAGGACTCCAGCGACCGGAAGAGAGTGTATTCTTCAGGGGTTCACCAACCGCTCCTTTCCGGTCCCTTCAACTTCCTGCGCCTCCCCCCACAAACCATAAACCACACGCTCTCTGCTGGTTACTCAGCCGAATACAGAAAATGTGTAATAATATATAAACATCACATCTGACAATTATTTAAAGTATTAACTAAACTCCCAATACACTAGAAAAATAAACGAATTTGATTTACAGAATTATTTAGAGATACAGTAGCTTGCAAGATTAGAAGGGGCAGTTATTAAACAACTTTATCATCTGCAAATAAACTATTGTTAACGCAATAATGTAGCCAAGGAGAAATTACAAAACAAGAAATTGCAGATAGGAGATGGTATGATCAGTAAATAAAAACTTCTTGATATCAAGAAGTCACGATATCGTCAGCATAAAATATACCAAATGCGAAAAATCCCATTTTTCGAATTCTTTAGTGTTATAAATTCATCTAAAGAATATTTGCAAAAAAAAAAAAAATCATATAAACTCAAATCTACGGATCAGATAAAAAAAAAAAAAAAATATATTCACAATAGGGAAGTTGAAAGTAAAATGCAAAGTCTTTTTGGTCTACTAAAAAGTATCTATTTTCATATTCGTTACTTATAATAACCATACGTTACTTAAAGATAACATAATTTTTGACTCTACGTATGACGCAAAACCATCACAAAACATACTTTAGTAAATAACAATAAAATAAGCAAGTGAGAAAAAAAACATACTAAATTATAAGAAACCAGAGAAAACAGAAGACCTCTACGAAAAATATCAATGTCTACTTTCACAAGAATTGTAACTAGCGTATTTAGTTATATAAGTTACATATTATATAAGTTATATAACGAATTGTTAGAAATTTGTACAACGAAATCATTATAAAATAACTCTTTTGTTATTTAGTGGATCTATCTTTGGCCTTTTCTGACAAATATATATGTCTCAATTTTAAAAATATACCACAAATCTTATTAAATCGAAATAAGTAAGATACGGTCCAGTCTAATATATTGGATGTAAATATCGACGCGTTTTTTTTTAATAAGGCATTAAAAAATAAATAATTTGCCAGTTCAATAATTTTGTTTTTATTGAAAACTAGTTTCGAATGTTATACATTCATCCTCAGTTCTAAAAACACAGAAAAATTCAATAATAAGCAATTCAATATACAGTTTGGTATTATTATACATATTAAATTAAATGTAATATACATTAGTATAACACCCCACCTTTCTTTCTTTCATTGCTAGTTCAGTGCGAGAACAAACCAGTACAAATTTTCCTGTTTGATATAATCTACTTAAATCTAGGTGAGTACCAATTTGTATTTGATTTCTTGTCTTAATTAAATTCATAAATTTTTTATAATACTAATTTATATAACATTTAATTTAATATGTATAATAATACCAAACTGTATTTTTAACTGCTTATTTTTGAGAGTTTTTAGAACTGAAGATGAATGTATAACATTCGAAACTAGTTTTTAATAAAAACAAATTTATAGATGTGGCAAATGATTTGTCAATCCCTAATTAGATTGATCCTTCTATACCATCATGCGGATGTCAACTCATCTTATATTTCAGTTGATGAGATACTTGAATTGGCGAAAGATTTATTGATATATGAAAGACTTAAGGCTTTGTTTGGAGAATTTACCAATATTTTATATTACATTTATTTTAATATGTATAATAATACCAAACTGTATATTGAATTGCTTATTATTGAATTTTTCTGTGTTTTTTGAACTGAAGATGATTGTATAACTTTCGAAACTAGTTAAAATTAAATAAAACATTATAAATACAACAACACATATTTACAGTATCTAAAATGAGACTGGGGACCTCTGAACCCGCTTCTCCTCCCAGATATAAAGGGTAAAGTAGGACTCCAGAAAATCCCAGCGTTTTCCATTCTTCGCGTCACTGGCATTGGCAACTAATGAGGGTGATATTGCGCTTTCCAGATATTAAAAAGCAATAACAAGTATTAATACATACTTCAAATATTCTGTTTTGTTTTTTTTGGTTAATTTCTCTCCCGCTATACGGACTAACGCTTAATGAACAAAATAGCATAACTTGTATTCCATCAAAAGATTTTTCATTATTTTTTTTTTTTTGCTTCTGGATCAATAAAAAACTTAAACAGGTAGTTGGGCCATTACAGCTATATGAAGTTGAGAAGAGAAAGGCAATTGTTGAGAGCCAATCTTCTACAGTTGGATCTGAGAACTCAAGACCTGACCGCAGTAATAGCGGAAGAGAGCAGTCGGTAGTTGGCAGTTGGTAGTTTCTGGTTCTCTCTTAGGAGGCCGCTTTCTCTACAAAGGGTCCGTAGAGAATCTAAACAGCTCAAAGCAAAAAGGTATAAAATCTTTATGAATTAAATTAAATTTTTTCAAACTCTTTAATTAAATAATTTTTTCATTATTACAAAAAAGATTTTCGTGAAAATCATAGGTAAAAAGCATAGCGGTAAAACTAACAATCTTTCATTTCATTCAAGCGAAAACTAAACATTCTTAGGATCCACGATAGTGGGATGAATTAGATTATTATATACTTAACGCTTTATTGTTTCCTTCTGGTATTGTATTCAAAATTTCACATAAACAAAATAAAAGGTTTATAAGATAAACAATTTTAAAGAACAAAAAATCATTCAGAGTGTTAAAACCGGGAAATCGGATCGTTAAAACGAACAATATCTCATGGTATAACCCCCAACTGCGACCAGTACCGAAGATAAAGAGCGTTATAGCCGGGAAATCGTTATAAACGGGAGCGTTATAACGAAGTTATACATTTATATACATAATAGGAGCTTACCTCAGCATCAACTATTGCCTTACCACACTGCCACAATCTATTTGAACCTCGAATTTCAGAATTTACCTGGAAAGGAAAAAAAAAAATATTAGATTTTTTTTTTTGTATTGATATGAATTTTTAAGCATATTGAAATATTGATTATTACATTAAAATTAAAATTTAGTTTACTATAATTTCCTGGTAATGATAATAAGTCATTTGTTTACTTTTTTTTTGTAATTCTTATAAAATTAGCTTAGATCACAATGTCCCTTCAACTATTATTTGACTATGTACAACATTGGGACAATGTTAATCTACACATATTCAATTTAAACCTGGAAACTTCGAATCTTACGAAATGTATTTTTTTTCTTCTTCGCTTATTAAAATACTATTTTCAAAATTGAGACAGGATATTTCATATTATACATAAATAAAAATCCACGAAATGGCTGGATATTAATTTTCAAATTTTATTTTTTAAAACTTCGTATAATTTCAATAGGAAGATGAGAATATATATTTTAGTATTAGTTGTTTTGTTTTTTTATATGCTAGTGTAGTATACAAAAAAAAAAATCTTCATAAGAATGAGGATAAATCGTCGGTCCTATGTATAACTTTACGAATGTGAAAAATGCGACTTTTAGTATGTTATTTGTCGATAGTATAATTTATTCTGTAGTGATTTATACAGCCTATAATATATATGCAATATATAGTATATATATATATATATATATATATATATATATATATATATATATAAACAGCCTATACTGATATACAGCCAGTAGTAGTTACGGCATTAGGCATTAGTAGTTCTGAAATCCCAGTTACATTTTTACAAAAAAAAACGTCTGAAATTGAGCTGATAACTTTTATGCTAAAATAACGAATAATGTAAAACAATAAAACACATGAAAAAACTATGAGATAAAAGAAAAAAAAATCAATAAACAAATTTGAAATAATGGAAATCGGCCCTTTACACAGAAGAATGCCAAAGTTTTTTTTGGTTTCCTGAAAAGTAGTGGTTTTCATATTCGTAAGTTTAATAAGGCAATGACGATATATAAGTTTATATTAGCTAAAGAACATAAAAAAACATCGAATTTGGACAGACATTAGCAGAGATATTGCGTATTGAACTTTGGATCCATCATCCACTTCCACCAGCTTCTTGGTATTTCCTTTTTCCTTTTTCACTGAAGTGGGAATCCAACATTTTCCTCTTTACCCTTTCACCTTCCATTCTGACCACATATCCTGGGCATCCTACATTAAAGTCATCTGAATGGTCACACCAGATATTTTTGAAATATAACTATTTGGAAATAATAAACCGTTATGTAATAATTTGCAATGTTCTTTAGTTATATTGAATAATTATGCCCATCTTTTTAAAATTTTCTGAGAAAAAAGTATGTTTAGGTTCGTTCTCAATGAGTATTATTTAAAATTAATTAATACAAAAAAAAAATATAAAAGCCAAAATATAAAAATCTCATTTTATATTTAATGGTACATAATATATTTTCTCATGACAAGGACGATATGTTGAACTATTCTCGAGTGACGTACTGTTTCTATTGGTTATTTTTTTTTTCAGGCTGTTAAAATGAGATGTACTACTGTAACCTGAATTTCGGTTTACTTCATCTCCTGAATAGGAAAAAACATGAATTTGTTAGTTATATACTGCAATTTGAGGAACTCAAGATTCGGTTTTGAAATCTTCCGAAAATAACCTAATAATAAATTTTAAATTATATAAAGAAGATTAAGAATTTAATATGTTCCTAGAATCATTCATTTGTTCAAACATAAAAATTTTCATAAGTGTTAAGCAATTATAAAAAAATATATTTTTTTTTTTTTTACATAATAACGAAAAAAAAATCCTTCAATTTATTAGCGTCCCAGAGGCTGGAAAATAGAGACATTTAGAGACAGTCTGAAGTAATCTAGCTGCCAGCTTATCTACGGGAGATAAGAAACGACAACAAAAAAGACAACTTTCCTCTCAGAAATATTTCCAAGGTGCCTACCAAAGAAAATGAAATTTATATTTCCTTAAAAAAAAAATTAAATTATATCAATAAAAAAAAAAAGGAATCTCATGACGGAAAGAACAATTCTACAACCGAAAAACATAATTCCTGTATAATTTATAAACATAATTTAAATAGTTAGTTGACATCCGCATGATGGCATAGAAGGATCAATCTAATTAGGGATTGATAAATTATTTGCCACTTCTATAAATTTATTTTATTGAAAACTAGCTTCGAATGTTATAAATTCATCCTCAGTTCTAAAAACACACAAAATATTCAAAAATAAGCAATTCAAAATATATTTTGATATTATTATACATATTAAATTAGATTAATACAAATCAGTATTATAAAACATTTATGAATTATGAATTTAATTAAGACAAGAAATCAAATACATGTTGGTACTCACCAAGGTTTAAATGGTGAGTACCAACATGTATTTGATTTCTTGTTTTAATTAAATTCATAATTCATAAATGTTTTATAATACTGATTTATATTAATCTAATTTAATATGTATAATAATACCAAACTATATTTTGAATTGCTTATTTTTGAATTTTTTGTGTGTTTTTAGAACTGAAGATGAATGTATAACATTCGAAACTAGTTTTCAATAAAACAAATTTATAGAAGTGGCAAATAATTTATCAATCCCTAATTAGTTTTCATTTGGTTCGTTATTTGCTATGGAATTCCAATATATTTTTTATTTATATATTAATTTTCCTATCAATGCACTTACAATTCGATTCGTAACAAATTCAGAATATACTCCTTGTGTTTATTTTTTATCAAGACTTTTTAGACTTAGATTTTCTTATTTTTCTGTATGTTCATTTTTTTTTTCTTTACCATATGACAATATAATTTATGTAATTTTGTTTTCTCATTATGAGGTACAATTATTATTTTAACTTTTAAGTTTTTCTTAAACGGATTAATGCATTTTTTATTTATGTATCACTCTCTTGTTGTTATTTTTTTTAAGCACTCGTTTGTGTTGTTTCACGAGAATTGTTTTTAAATATATTTTTTTTTTAATCTATTTTTTTTACTTCCTTGTACGAAGTAAAGGAAGTATTGTTAATCGCGAAAATTTTCGGTTTTCAGATTTCGACGGAAATATCCATTTTGACCATCCCTGAATCCATTTTGACTAGTTTCGTCGTGGCGTCTGTACGTACGTACGTTCGAATCTCGCATAACTCAAAAACGTTTAGCCGTAGAAAGTTGAAATTTTGTAATTAGCATTGTTGTAAAATCTAGTTGTGAACCTCCCTTTTTGGTCACTGCTTGATCACAGGAAGTGGTACTTTACTTGAAGGTCATAATTGATTTTCATAAAAAAATTATATTAAAATACAATGCAAAACTTCTCAAATGTAGTATTTATAAGTTATATATGGATTATAATAACATACTAGATTTTGGTTTAAATTCTAAAACCGGAAGCGGTACTTTACTTGAAGGTCATATTAAACTTTCACAAAAAATTATTTTAAAATGTACTGTAGAACATCTCAAATTTGGTAAATAGGCCTTTTATATCGATATGAATGTATTTATTTTATTTTAGTTCAAATTGGTGAGCCGAAAAGGGTACTTTACTTGAAGGTCATAATAAGCTTACATCTAAAATTATATTTAAATTAAATACATAAATCATATGTTTCGGTAATAAAGGTTACAAACGCAATTTTGTTTCCAATCCAATAAAATATTTTTATTACTTGTTTTAAGTGTTAAAATTGAGTGTAAAATACTGGTTTTCCTCCCCATTTGGGTGTGTGTTTGTCAATAGATGGATTGGAAACTAGTAACCAAATTCTTCAGGATCACTTTTTGAGCCACCGATTTATAGTTTAATAGGCGTACGAGGAAGTCATGTGTTGTTCACATCAGATATTTTCAGTTTCGTGAATGTTTTCGTTTTTGAGCTAGGCTGTTCACATTTACACAGAGACTAAATTATTTGGACTAAGGGGGCCTTAAAACATGAATTTAAGGGGGCCTTAAAACATGAATTTAAGGGGGCCTTAAAACATGAATTTAAGGGGGCCTTAAAACATGAATTTAAGTTGAAAACTCGAATTCTGATTTTTTTACGATTGTAATAGCCCCCCTTACAATGTATTTGATATATAAGTAAGGGAAATTAAAAATAGCTAAGGTATGGAACAATATTTTAGTATATAATGTATTGTGATTTTTTCATTATTTGCAGTGCATATATTTGCATTAAAAACTTTTAAAATTAAAAAAAAAAGGAATAGAAATATCTGTAATATTTGTAATATCTCTAGGCCAATGACCTCTCGCAGATCCACTTGCAGGATGCAGCCAGGAAATTACAGCAGAGTTGAGGCTAATTGCAACTGCGTGTTTTCGACCCGCTTTCCCGAACTGCTGCAATTATCTTTATAATCTTCTATTAAATTGTTTATTATATTTATAACGAGAGGCTCTAACTGGACCTAACTGGGAGCGGGTTTGAACCTCGCTCGCAGACGGAGACAACCGTTAGTTCTGCTTCCCACACCTTCAAGTACACGACCCCGATTCAACTGCCACTTTCCAATTCCTATTAAGAATCTCCGTCAATGGAATATTCAGTATTGTTATTTATCTTTTTTAATAACATTATTCAGGGCTTTATAAATAATAAAGAAATGAGACTATATTGCACGCCTTAACCACCTTACACATCGGCCATAAAAGTTTTATTTAATAACGGGAGAGTCGAATAACCAGAGGGGAAAGTCTGGGGGCCCTTGCATTTCAATTAAGTTAAGTTGCAATGTCCGACAACTTTCGGGTGGCCCGGCAGTGAGGAGGAGCCCTTACCGGGGCTTTGCATTTTTTTTAAGTATGTCTTTATTTCATTTTATTTTTTAAATTAATAATTTGTATATAATATCGATAGTAACAACTTTTGAAATAACCGAAGTCAATACTCGGCTGTTGTATTGGTACTGGTATTGGTAGGCCCGAGTAAAATTAGGGATGTTGAAAAAATATAAATATATTTTATATCGATATTTTTTCATACATCGATAAATCGATATTTTTCAACAAATATATCGATAATAAAATTTTAGAAACAAAAGCCGAAATTATACAATATAAAATTCTACGGCGTCAAATTTATAACAGGGTTTCCCTTTTTAGGAAAATTACAACATCTTATAATATAGTTGGGAAAATTAAAATATCTAATGTAGTTGGAAAAATAAAAAATAAAATTAATTATAGTTGAGAAATTTTAAATTTTGTTCTATCCAACAATGTGTAACAACATCCCTGCCTAACCTTCAATTCAATGTAAATCCTTTTCCCCTTCTTTCAAATGTTAAAAATAACGATATTTTTATTGATATATCGAACTGCTATATCGATATAGTTGAAAAACTATAGATAACATTTATATATCGATATTTAAATCCCTAAGCCTCATTTAAAAGATTATAAAAAATATAGTAGTTCGAAATATCGATATTTTTTCGATATATCGAACTACTATTTTGATATATTAACAAATATCGAAACGATATATATATGAATATATTTTTTCGATATTCACATCCCTAGCTGTTGGGGGGCCTGACATTTCTATGGGCGACCTTGCTTGATGATTTGTTCCAAAAATATTCCTGTGAACTACTTATCTTTTACAAAACGTCCTTTTTTTTTTGGGAATAATTTTGTAAAATTATTCACAAGTTCACAAGAACTAACTGTTTCTATTTGAAGACGAAATTTTGAAGGTGCACTTGTAACCTGGAGAAACATTGCAATTTCCTGCAAAAAAAAAAAAAAAAAAAAAAAAAAAACTTTGAGGTTTTTTCTTTAATTGGGGACATTTTTGGAAACCGACGAGACACCTTAAAAAGCTTCAAATAACGGGACTGTCCCGTTCAAAACGGGACCTGTGGCCACCCTAATTATACACAACTAAGCCCAAACATAGCCACACATTAAATTTGTTTAAGTATTCCGTAACAATCATCTCTTCATCATTCACAATCATCATTTTATGAAAAAAAAAAAAATAAACCTATGAACTTTGGACAGTTTGATAAACAGATGGATAAGAATTGTCACCTCGTAACTGACCGCAAATAGGGGATACTTGCCCCGGACGGCAGAATTTAGAGGGCGATAAATTTTAAATAAAAGCTTATTATTAGATTAAGTAAATGATATTTGTTTCTGCCTTTTGATAGTTTTGATCTTAATTCAGTCCAAAAATGTGTTAATGTTTTGAGATGATATTTATTTCGAAATAAGTTACATAAAGTACCGTTATGAAACCGCCGACTTTGGAGGAGGTATGAAAGAAAAGGCGGCAAAATTAAGTTTGCCCTCCCTCCGGCAAAAATCCTAGTACCGGTTCTGCCGCCACCTGCCCCAATTATCTGCTTCTAGGAAAATACGATAACACTAAGGCAAAAAACGGAATATTGAATTAGTTGTATCGACAGGAAAACTACATGGTATCGAAAAGAAATTATCGATACTTTACTTGTATCGATCTGTATGCTATATTTATATCTGCTTATTAAGTATATTATTTCATGATTACTTATGTTCGACTTAGAGAAAAAATAAATTATTAAATATTATTATAAGGGACGCCCGGGACGGCCCACATTGAGAAAAATTGTGGATTTAGTGTCCAAAATTCTATAATTCTTAATTAAAATACGATAAACAAAAAATTCCTTTTTCATTTAAGAGCATGGAGTGTTGTTTATTAGCGAGAGTGAAAAAATTATATACAGGGCGTCTCCGGTCTTTTGAAATTAATTTTTTCTAAATTCTTTCTTTGCTTTATTTTAAATAAAACAGTTTATTAGGTATATGACCATCAAAAGGGGAAGAAATGAACTAATAATCGTCTCTATAGACCTTTCTACGTATATAATTGCCTTTTTCAGGTATTAACTAGGTTTACAAGATTTATAAATAATTATTATTTGAAGAAAAAAAAATTAAGTCAACAATTTATCGTGTGTAAATGAAAACAAGATAACTTGAAGGATATTTTAGGCTAATTCCTAAATTAATGACCTAAAAATATAAGTAATGTTTAAAAATAGGACTTCAGATCTTCAAATCTATGTAACACTGATTGATTGTACCATGATATTTTAGTACCATAGACCATCTACTACTATAAAAAAAAATTAAAACCACATGTTGCCACCTAAAATTTTAAGTTTTTATTTTATAATTTTTTTTTTAGTTTTATTCCTCTTACTATATTTTAGAAATGTGGAAATGTCTGTAAAAATATTAAATGACAATTGCGATATAATTTCGACCAAATTAAATATATCAGTTATAAAAAAAAATATTTGATGTGGACAACACATGACTTCCTTGTACGCCTATTAAACTATAAATCGGTGGCTCAAAAGTGATTCTGAATTTGGTTACTAATTTCCAAAGATTGCAGTATCTCAAAAACGACACTCGGTGTCGCGACATCCATCTATTGACACACACATACACATGCGCGTGGGAAGGAAAACCAGTATTTTACACTCAATTTTAACACTTAACACAAGTAAAAAACATAAATTTTAGGTGGCAACATGTGGTTTTAACTTTTTTTTACAGTAGTAAATGGTCTATGGTACTGAACTACAATGATACAATTCGATCGATCGAATTAGTGTTATATAGACCTGAAGATCTGAAGCAGTATTTTTAAACGCAACCTATATTTTTAGGCCATTAACTTAGGCCTAGGTCTAAAATATGCTTCAAGTTATCTTTTTTGTCATTTATAATTTTAGTACACACGATAAATCTCGAATAAATAAAAAAATGGTATATTGTTGACTTAATTTTTTTTTTCTTCAAATAATAATTATTTATAAATCTTGTAAATATAGTAAATACCTGAAAAAGGCAATTATATACGTAGAAAGCTCTATAGAGAAGGATATTAGTTCATTTCTTCCCCTTTTGATGGTCCTATACCTAATAAACTGTTTTATTTAAGATAAAGTGATGAAATAATTAAGAAAAAAATTAATTTCAAAGGCCCGGAAATACACTGTATATAATTTTTCCAGACTCACTAATAAAGGACATCCCCTGCTCATAAATGAAAAACGAATTTTTTGTTTGTCTTTTAATCAAGGATTGTAGAATATTGGCCACTAAATCGAATATGTTTCCCACTTTGCAGCCGTCCCCTTCGCCCGAGGTTTGCGTGTTATGATTAACAGAAAACGACCAAGACGGATAAGTGCGTATTTTATCACTTAATTCGCTGAAATGAATCCCCATTCTCACCTCTGATTCTAATCCTACAATGTTATTGTATAATATTATTACAATAGTAATAATACAATTATACAATGTAGCAGTTGGTACTTAGGAGAACAGAGATGCCACCACCGCAGCCCAAGTTCCTCGACCGCAGCTGCTGGCCTCTCCTGCGGTATACAACCGCCTTCTCTTCCTTTGGTTAATTCAAATCCTTTCACTCGCCTGTAACAGCTCCCGAGTTTAATACGTGACCCTAATAGTTCGGTTCCAGGGTGTTATATTCGGTCCATTGAACTAATCCCACAATATTAAATCCAAATCAGGATTGTAAATAAAACTAAAGACCTTTAAACTGATCCTTCGTAATGGAAAAATACTGTAACTTCTCAATCTGCCGATTCTTAAAATTTCTCTTTTTTAAATTGATCAGAAAAGTGATTTTTGAAAAAATAATTTTATAAAAAAAAACAACATTACAATAATATCAACAATGTAGATTTTAAATTCTGGACGTAAATACAAGGTATTTTCAGTTGATATTCGCATGATGGTATAGAAGGATCAATCTAATTAGGGATTGATAAATTATTTGCAACTTCTATAAATTTGTTTTATTGAAAACTAGTTTCCAATGTTATACATCCATCCTCAGTTCTAAAAACACACAAAAAATTCAAAAATAAGCAATTCAAAATATAGTTTGGTATCATTACACATATTAACCAATTGTCTCTATCATCAATTCTATATCAATTGTTCATTGATTTATATAAATCTAATTTAATATGTATAATGATACCAAACTATATTTTGAATTTTTGTGTGTGTTTTAGGACTGAGGATGAGTGTATAACATTCGAAACTAGTTTTCAATAAAACAAATTTATAGAAGTGGCAAATAATTTATTAATCCCTAACAAGGTATTTTGTTTTATTTTAATGTAGAGTTAATGATGGGTAGCGGGGTAGCTCAGTGGGTAGGGCACTGTGCTACTTATCTCTAGATCCCAGGTTAGCCCGGGGCTCATCCAATCCTCTATAAAGTGGATACCATTAATTGGGGAAAAAATCTGGCCGTTGAGCGTGATCTCGGCGAGATCACCTCCTTGCACAACCGTTGGCTTAAAAACAGTACGGTCCTTACCAAGTACTAAATCCAAAAGACCGTTCTCGGGTTGTAGTGGTACAGTTTTTTTTTTTTTTTAGTTTTTTAGTATTAATGAAGGCAGTTGCGGGATCTAGTGTGGAAGGGTATGGGAATTCGGGGGTTTGCGCATCTCGCATAACTCAAAAACGGTTAGCCGTAGAAAGTTAAAATTTTGTATTTAGGATTATTATATAATCTAGTTGTGAACCTCTCTTTTTGATCACTGTGTGATTACCGGAAGTGGTACATTACTTGAAGGTTGTTACTGATTTTTATCAAAAATTATATTAAAATATAATGCAAAACTTCTCAAATTGGATATATAGGACTTACGTATTAATATAAATAACTAAATAAATTTTGGTTAACATTGGCAGACCGGAAGTGGTACTTTACTTCAAGGTCAAATTAGTTTTTCATAAAAAATTATATTAAAATATAATGTAAAACATCTCAAATTTGGTAAATAGGAATTTTATATCGATATTAATGTATTTAATAGATTTCGGTTAAAATTGGTGAGCCGAAAAGGCTACTTTACTTGAAGGTCATAATAAACTTACATCAAAAATTATATTAAAATTAAATACAGAAATCATATGGTTTGGTAATAAAGGTTACAAACGCGATTTTTTTCACTCTAACTAAACAATTTTATTACTTGTTTTAAGTGTTAAAATTGAGTGTAAAATATTTTTCATTTCCTCTCCATTTGTGTGCTGAACAAGTCCGCAGCAGGAGAATAATATATAAGTTGAGCGGGTTCTTCCGCTTGAAGTGTTTAAACCGTCGATTTCCAATGCTTCATCCTAGCGACATAGACAGTTCTAATGTTGTCAAGGAACTCGAAGAAATCTCTTAGGAACCAGTTACCTACTGAAAAAAGAGGACATATAATAACGGAATGAGACCTACAGAAACAAGAGTATATGTGTGTGTCAATAGATAGATTTCGCGAGGCTGAGTGTCGTTTTTGATATACTACTATCTTCGGAAACTGGAAACGAAATTCAGGGTCACTTTTTGAGCCACCGATTTATAGTTTAATAGGCGTACAAGGAAGTCATGGTGTGTCCACAGCAGATATATTTTTTTTTTTTTTTACCTCGGAAGAGCTGCAGCTCGCTGACTTCCTTTGGGAAGCCGTCAGAGCGCGAAGGGCAGAGACTCGGTGCATCCAAGATGGCCTCGCGACCTCGCAATCATGTTCTGCTCTGATTCAATGCCGGAACATTGCCATTATATCTCTTTTTAAAAGATATATTTAAAAATACACAAAGAGCAAAAAAGGATCAATCCAGAAATATATACAATGTAGTCGCATTTAACAAAAGAAGAACAATTCTTTTCCGCTTTTCAATATTCTGCTTTACTTTATATAAATTATATATTATGCTAGCTTGGTTGTGCGGGTAGAGTATAATTTTATTTGCCTAAAATCATTACCAACTGCGATATTACTGGTAAAATGATCGCTATACAGATTCCGCACTTTAGTTTCATTTAAACAAGACATACAACCGAACCTGAAAGATTACAACGATTTGTTATTTTTAAAATATCTGATGTGGACAAAACATGACTTCCTTGTACGACTATTTAGCTATAAATCGGTGTCTCAAAAAATGACTCTGAATTTGATTGCTAGTTCTCAAAAACGACATTTAGCGTCAGAAAATCTATCTATTGACACACACACACACTCTTGTTTCTGTACGTCTCATTCCTTTATTATATGCCCTTTTCTTTCAGTGGGCAACAAGTTCCTAAGAGATTTCTTCGTGTTCCGTGACAACATTAGGACAGTCAATGTCACTAGATAAAGCATTTTAAATCGACAGTTTCGACATTTTAAGCGAAAAAACCCACTTAACTTATATCTTATTTTCCTGCTGCAGACTTGTTCATCTCACAAATTGGGAGGGAAACCAGTATTTTACTCATAATTTTAACACTTAATACAAGTAATAAACATTTTTAATTGGAGTGGATAAAAAATCGCATTTATAACCTTTATTACCGAAACATATGATCTCTGTATTTAATTTTAATAGAATTTTTTATGTAAGCTTATTATCAGTTCACCATTATCAACCAAAACTATTAAATACATTCATATTTGACATAAAAGTTCTATTTACCAAATTTGAGATGTTTTACAATACTTTATATTTTAATATAATTTTTGATGAAAGTCTAATATGACCTTCAAGTAAAGTACCCTTTTCGTCTCATCAATTTGAACCAAAATATAGTAAATACATTCATATCGATATAAAAGTCCTATTTACCAAATTTGAGATGTTTTACATTATATTTTAAAATAATTTTTGATGGATGTTTATTATGATCTGCAAGTAAAGTACCGCTTCCGGTTTACCAATTTAGACCGAAATCTATTATGTTGTTGAAATCAATATATAAATCATAAATACCAAATTTGAGATGTATTGCATTGTATTTTAATATAATTTTTGATGGAAATATATATATATATATATATATATATATATATATATATATATATATATAATAAACGACACTCGGCGTCGCGACATCCATCTATTGACACACACACACCCAAATGGGAAGGAAAACCAGTATTTTACACTCAATTTTAACACTTAAAACAAGTAATAAAAATGTTTAATTGGATTGGAAACAAAATTGCGTTTATAACCTTTATTACCGAAAAATATGATTTATGTATTTAATTTAAATATAATTTTTGATATAAGCTTATTATGACCTTCAAGTAATGTACTCTTTTCGGCTCACCAATTTTAACCAAAATATAGTAAATACATTCATATCGATATAAAAGTTCTGTTTACCAAATTTGAGATGTTTTACATTATATTTTAATATAATTTTTGGTGAAAACCTATTATGACCTTCAAGTAAAGTACCACTTCCGGTCAGCCAATGTTAACCAAAATTTATTATGTTATTTATATTAATGTGTAAGTCTTATATACCTAATTTATAAGAAGTTTTGGATTATACTTTAATATAAGTTTTGATGAAAATCAATTATGACCTTCAAGTAAAGTACCACTTGCGGTAATGATGTAGTGACCAAAAAGGGAGGTTCACAACTTGATTTTACAATAATCCTAAATACAAAATTTTAATATTCTACGGCTAACCGTTTTTGAGTTATGCGAGATACAAACGTACGTAGAGACGCCACGACGGAACTAGTCAAAATGGATTCAGGGATGGTCAAAATGGATATTTCCGTTGAAATCTGAAAACCGAAAATTTTCGCGATTACAATACTTCCTTTACGTCGTACAAGGAAGTAAAAATGATTCGGGTTGTTATAGAATTTATTTATATTCTATAATTCAGCATGGTTATATTTATAGCGTGTTACCTTTTTTTTCTTCTTTTAGTATTCGTAAATATCTTTTAATTTTCTTCCATTTTATTCTCTTTAATTTTTTAGCATTAAACTTTAATAATTTATTAAAATATATAATGGACCTGAAATTATATATTCCCTTCCGCTAGAATCCATTAATGAAGATCTCATTTTAGAATAAATAAATGCCTTATGCCTTGAATAATATAAGTTTCAAAAACCGAGTAAGGAGGAAGTCGAAATAGCCATCGGAAAATTAAAATCTCATAAAGCAGCGGGAATCGACAACATTTCCAGTGAAATAATAAAACCTTTGAGTTTTAAAAATGAGTTTCTAAAATACATTTTTTGGTTAAAAAGATCTGGGAAAATGAAAAAATGCCCGAAGAATGGAAAGAATCTATACTTATTCCGATTCACAAAAAAGGTCCGAGGACGGAGTGTAATAACTATCGCGGAATATCACTCCTCCCGGTATGTTATAAAATATATGACTAGGTTATAGAATATATAGGTATGATCCTAACTAGTCGAATCACGGAATATGCTGAGGAAATTATCGGAGACTACCAATGTGGTTTTAGACGGAACCGATCAACTATCGATCAAATATTTTCCTTACGGCAAATATTAGAAAAAAAATTAGAATTCAACGGTGTAGTTCATCAGCTTTTTGTGGATTTCAAAAAGGCTTATGATTCCATTGATCGCCGGAGACTGTATAACATTTTGATTGAGCAGGGAATACCGAAGAAGTTAGTAAATCAAGTAGGGATGTGCATGACCGAAACATTCAATAAAGTTAGAATAGGTAATTATTTTTCGGAGAAATTTGAAGTTCGCTCGGGGTTAACAAGGCGATTCCCTTTCACCTGTCCTATTTAATTTAGCATTAGAGTATGTCATTAGAAAGGTAATGCTTACCGAAAGGGGTTTAGATCTGGGTGGTAGAATATCCGTGCTGGGGTTTGCGGATGATTTGGTATTATTAAGTGAGGACGCGGAAACTATAAAACTGAATACAGCAACGTTGATGACAGCTGGGAAAGAGGTTGGCCTCAAAATAAATACGGATAAGACGAAATATATGGTTAGCAATAGAAACAGAGGCGATTTTGAGGATATAGATATAGGAGAAAATATGTTTGAACACGTTGAGAAATTTAAGTATTTGGGGTCTGTGATTACTAGAAAAAACGAAATTCAAGAGGAAATAAAGGCGCGGTTAAAGTCGAGAAATGCTTGTTATTTTTCGGTGTCAACATTACTTAGGTCGCGCATTTTGTCCAGAAACTTAAAACTTAGAATATACAAAACTATTATCTTGCCTACAGTTCTGTATGGGTGTGAAACGTGGCCGCTAGCCTTGAAGGACGAACAACGCCTTAAGGTCTTCGAGAATAAGGTACTGCGTAAAATATTTGGTCCGAAAAAGGATGAATCAACTGGAGAGTTTAGGAGATTACACAACGCGGAATTGCGGAGCATGCACCCTGTTAATATAATCGAAGTGATATCATCGCGACGGTTGAAATGGGCTTGCAAAGTTGTTGGGCTCAGTAACGAACGAATTCCTAAAAAGTTAATAAACGCTGAGCTGACTGGTAAACGTCCGAGGGGTAGACCGAAACGTAGGTGGGAGGATAGTATTAAGAGTGATCTAATGAATTTGGTTTTGGAAGGTAGTCGGTGGACCGAGATTTGTAGACAGCGATTAGTGGTATCGGCATCGAACCTCCGGGTTCGCTAAGCCTTTTATTATTTTTTTTATTAATATTCTTAATGAAAAATATAAGTTAAGTCAATATTAAATGAAACATTTAATTTAATATGTATAATAATATCAAACTGTATTTTAAATTGCTTATTTTTGAATTTTTTAGCCTTTAGAATTGAAGATGAATGTATATCATTCGAAATTAGTTTTCAATAAAACAAATTTATAGAAGTGGCAAATAATTTATCAATCCCAAATTAGGTTGATCCTTCTATACCATCATGCGGATTTCAACTGATTTCGCGATAACTTACAAGGACATCCTAACACACTCATAACAAGATATGATGACAACCAACATGCCTGACAACACTCGCAGAAGGTTGAAGAGGAGCTGGATGAGAGATCTCCTAGCCTAACTTATGTTTTTAAAACCTCGATGCATTGATGTTTTAAATCTGTTTGCCATCACGAGGCACCAGGTAGAAAAATATTGAGCAGACTCCTGGTTATAGGTGCATTTTAATTATTAATATATTTTCTATATTAATAGATATTTCTACATTTCCAATATCCATACAAAAATTGGTATTAACACTACAGATGGCAGATATAGATCGGTGATGCCCGATTCCATTGGGTGCACAATAATCAAGGACACATCTACCTTGTCCTTCTTTCTATCCTGTGAGACAGGAGTATCCGTCAGCCGGAGTGAAATATCCAGAACAGAGGAATATCCTGAAACTTCCTGGAATCCGAGTCGACACTCGCTAAATCTTTTTAAAAATGTACGAGCACTCCAGCCGGGGACACGATTGTGTAAATTTCAGCACTCCTTGGGGATCCATTAGCCATATTGGATTTTGTATCACTTCCTTCCTCTTTCTATGACTTTTTATGAGATTGTTTACACTGGTTTGACTCAGCGTATTCTATTCTTAAAAGGGTGCTATTATTTTAAAAGTTGTCTCCTTATTGGATTGTAAACTACGACCAAGCCTAGACAGAGGATAATAAAAAATAAAATTTACAGTCGAGAGTAAAATTTTAATAGTCCATCCACTTATATAATGCACTGCCTAGTCCATTTGAATCCGATGAATTATAACATTGATAATAATTATTGATACAAAAAAATAAAACAAACAAATATATAATGGATAAATTGGCTAAATATTGTATTAAGGACAGAATTTAACAACACACTAATGATTAGTTGACATCCGCATGATGGTATAAAAAGATCAATCCAATTAGGGATTGATAAATTATTTGTCACTTCTATAAATTTGTTTTTATAGGAAACTATTTTCGAATGTTATACATTCATCTTCAGTTCTAAAAACACAAAAAAATTAAAAAATAAACAATTCAAAATACAGTTTGGTATTATTATATATATTAATGAATTCATAATTCATAAATGTTTTATAATACTGATTTATATTACATTTAATTTAATATATATATAATAATACCAAACTGTATTCTGAATTTCTTATTTTTGAATTTTTTTGTATTTTTAAAACTGAAGATGAATGCATAACATTCGAAACTAGTTTTTTAATAAAAACAAATTTATAGAAATGGCAAATAATTTATCAATCCCAAATTAGATTTATCCTTTTATACCATCATGCGGATGTCAACTAATCATTAGCGTGTTGTTAAATTCTGTCCTTAATACATTGAAGATGAATGTATAACATCCGAAACTAGTTTTCAATAAAAACAAATTTATAGAAATGGCAAATAATTTATCAATCCCAAATTAGATTGATCCTTTTATACCATCATGCGGATGTCTACTAATCATTAGTGTGTTATTAAATTCTGTCCTTAATACATTGAAGATGAATGTATAACATCCGAAACTAGTTTTCAATAAAAACAAAATTATAGAAGTAGCAAATTATTTATCAATCCCAAATTAGATTGATCCTTTTATACCATCATGCGGATGTCTACTAATCATTAATGTGTTATTAAATTCTGTCCTTAATACATTGAAGATGAATGTATAACATCCGAAACTAGTTTTCAATAAAAACAAATTTATAGAAATGGCAAATAATTTATCAATCTCAAATTAGATTGATCCTTTTATACCATCATGCGGATGTCAACTAATCATTAGCGTGTTGTTAAATTCTGTCCTTAATACATTGAAGATGAATGTATAACATCCGAAACTAGTTTTCAATAAAAACAAAGTTATAGAAGTGGCAAATTATTTATCAATCCCAAATTAGATTGATCCTTCTATACCATCATGCGGATGTCTACTAATCATTAGTGTGTTATTAAATTCTGTCCTTAATACATTGAAGATGAATGTATAACATCCGAAACTAGTTTTCAATAAAAACAAATTTATAGAAATGGCAAATAATTTATCAATCTCAAATTAGATTGATCCTTTTATACCATCATGCGGATGTCAACTAATCATTAGCGTGTTGTTAAATTCTGTCCTTAATACATTGAAGATGAATGTATAACATCCGAAACTAGTTTTCAATAAAAACAAAATTATAGAAGTAGCAAATTATTTATCAATCCCAAATTAGATTGATCCTTTTATACCATCATGCGGATGTCTACTAATCATTAGTGTGTTATTAAATTCTGTCCTTAATACATTGAAGATGAATGTATAACATCCGAAACTAGTTTTCAATAAAAACAAATTTATAGAAATGGCAAATAATTTATCAATCTCAAATTAGATTGATCCTTTTATACCATCATGCGGATGTCAACTAATCATTAGCGTGTTGTTAAATTCTGTCCTTAATACATTGAAGATGAATGTATAACATCCGAAACTAGTTTTCAATAAAAACAAAATTATAGAAGTAGCAAATTATTTATCAATCCCAAATTAGATTGATCCTTTTATACCATCATGCGGATGTCTACTAATCATTAGTGTGTTATTAAATTCTGTCCTTAATACATTGAAGATGAATGTATAACATCCGAAACTAGTTTTAAATAAAAACAAATTTATAGAAATGGCAAATAATTTATCAATCCCAAATTAGATTGATCCTTTTATACCATCATGCGGATGTCAACTAATCATTAGCGTGTTGTTAAATTCTGTCCTTAATACATTGAAGATGAATGTATAACATCCGAAACTAGTTTTCAATAAAAACAAAATTATAGAAGTGGCAAATTATTTATCAATCCCAAATTAGATTGATCCTTCTATACCATCATGCGGATGTCTACTAATCATTAGTGTGTTATTAAATTCTGTCCTTAATACATTGAAGATGAATGTATAACATCCGAAACTAGTTTTCAATAAAAACAAAATTATAGAAGTGGCAAATTATTTATCAATCCCAAATTAGATTGATCCTTCTATACCATCATGCGGATGTCTACTAATCATTAGTGTGTTGTTAAATTCTGTCCTTAATACATTGAAGATGAATGTATAACATCCGAAACTAGTTTTCAATAAAAACAAAATTATAGAAGTGGCAAATTATTTATCAATCCCAAATTAGATTGATCCTTTTATACCATCATGCGGATGTCTACTAATCATTAGTGTGTTATTAAATTCTGTCCTTAATACATTGAAGATGAATGTATAACATCCGAAACTAGTTTTCAATAAAAACAAATTTATAGAAATGGCAAATAATTTATCAATCTCAAATTAGATTGATCCTTTTATACCATCATGCGGATGTCAACTAATCATTAGCGTGTTGTTAAATTCTGTCCTTAATACATTGAAGATGAATGTATAACATCCGAAACTAGTTTTCAATAAAAACAAAATTATAGAAGTAGCAAATTATTTATCAATCCCAAATTAGATTGATCCTTTTATACCATCATGCGGATGTCTACTAATCATTAGTGTGTTATTAAATTCTGTCCTTAATACATTGAAGATGAATGTATAACATCCGAAACTAGTTTTCAATAAAAACAAATTTATAGAAATGGCAAATAATTTATCAATCTCAAATTAGATTGATCCTTTTATACCATCATGCGGATGTCAACTAATCATTAGTGTGTTATTAAATTCTGTCCTTAATACATTGAAGATGAATGTATAACATCCGAAACTAGTTTTAAATAAAAACAAATTTATAGAAATGGCAAATAATTTATCAATCTCAAATTAGATTGATCCTTTTATACCATCATGCGGATGTCAACTAATCATTAGCGTGTTGTTAAATTCTGTCCTTAATACATTGAAGATGAATGTATAACATCCGAAACTAGTTTTCAATAAAAACAAAATTATAGAAGTAGCAAATTATTTATCAATCCCAAATTAGATTGATCCTTTTATACCATCATGCGGATGTCTACTAATCATTAGTGTGTTATTAAATTCTGTCCTTAATACATTGAAGATGAATGTATAACATCCGAAACTAGTTTTAAATAAAAACAAATTTATAGAAATGGCAAATAATTTATCAATCCCAAATTAGATTGATCCTTTTATACCATCATGCGGATGTCAACTAATCATTAGCGTGTTGTTAAATTCTGTCCTTAATACATTGAAGATGAATGTATAACATCCGAAACTAGTTTTCAATAAAAACAAAATTATAGAAGTGGCAAATTATTTATCAATCCCAAATTAGATTGATCCTTCTATACCATCATGCGGATGTCTACTAATCATTAGTGTGTTATTAAATTCTGTCCTTAATACATTGAAGATGAATGTATAACATCCGAAACTAGTTTTCAATAAAAACAAAATTATAGAAGTGGCAAATTATTTATCAATCCCAAATTAGATTGATCCTTCTATACCATCATGCGGATGTCTACTAATCATTAGTGTGTTGTTAAATTCTGTCCTTAATACATTGAAGATGAATGTATAACATCCGAAACTAGTTTTCAATAAAAACAAAATTATAGAAGTGGCAAATTATTTATCAATCCCAAATTAGATTGATCCTTTTATACCATCATGCGGATGTCTACTAATCATTAGTGTGTTATTAAATTCTGTCCTTAATACATTGAAGATGAATGTATAACATCCGAAACTAGTTTTCAATAAAAACAAATTTATAGAAATGGCAAATAATTTATCAATCTCAAATTAGATTGATCCTTTTATACCATCATGCGGATGTCAACTAATCATTAGCGTGTTGTTAAATTCTGTCCTTAATACATTGAAGATGAATGTATAACATCCGAAACTAGTTTTCAATAAAAACAAAATTATAGAAGTAGCAAATTATTTATCAATCCCAAATTAGATTGATCCTTTTATACCATCATGCGGATGTCTACTAATCATTAGTGTGTTATTAAATTCTGTCCTTAATACATTGAAGATGAATGTATAACATCCGAAACTAGTTTTCAATAAAAACAAATTTATAGAAATGGCAAATAATTTATCAATCTCAAATTAGATTGATCCTTTTATACCATCATGCGGATGTCAACTAATCATTAGTGTGTTATTAAATTCTGTCCTTAATACATTGAAGATGAATGTATAACATCCGAAACTAGTTTTAAATAAAAACAAATTTATAGAAATGGCAAATAATTTATCAATCCCAAATTAGATTGATCCTTTTATACCATCATGCGGATGTCAACTAATCATTAGCGTGTTGTTAAATTCTGTCCTTAATACATTGAAGATGAATGTATAACATCCGAAACTAGTTTTCAATAAAAACAAAATTATAGAAGTGGCAAATTATTTATCAATCCCAAATTAGATTGATCCTTTTATACCATCATGCGGATGTCTACTAATCATTAGTGTGTTATTAAATTCTGTCCTTAATACATTGAAGATGAATGTATAACATCCGAAACTAGTTTTCAATAAAAACAAATTTATAGAAATGGCAAATAATTTATCAATCTCAAATTAGATTGATCCTTTTATACCATCATGCGGATGTCAACTAATCATTAGCGTGTTGTTAAATTCTGTCCTTAATACATTGAAGATGAATGTATAACATCCGAAACTAGTTTTCAATAAAAACAAAATTATAGAAGTAGCAAATTATTTATCAATCCCAAATTAGATTGATCCTTTTATACCATCATGCGGATGTCTACTAATCATTAGTGTGTTATTAAATTCTGTCCTTAATACATTGAAGATGAATGTATAACATCCGAAACTAGTTTTCAATAAAAACAAATTTATAGAAATGGCAAATAATTTATCAATCTCAAATTAGATTGATCCTTTTATACCATCATGCGGATGTCAACTAATCATTAGCGTGTTGTTAAATTCTGTCCTTAATACATTGAAGATGAATGTATAACATCCGAAACTAGTTTTCAATAAAAACAAAATTATAGAAGTGGCAAATTATTTATCAATCCCTAATGACACTAATGATTATAAAAATAAAAACCATAAAAAATATAAATAAAAAACGGAATCAATACATGATAAAATTCTATACAAAGGAAAGAATAATTTTAAAAGAAAATTATTTGAGAATATAACTATAATTAAAAATTTTGAAAATGCAATTAATTATTAAACAGATTCAAGAAATATTAACATAATATATCAAAAGTTACTGAATGAATATTATAGTTTATACTGTTTCTCTATCTTACAAACAAAAATAGTTTCAAAAGAAATCTCCAGAGTGCGCTAACGTACTCTTATTCTCAGTTTCAACTAAATTAAAATGGTCATAGTTATGTAAGCCACTCATGAAGTAAGAGTATTTTTGTAGAAGAAGTTAAAATAAAAATGGTTTTACTAAATTTAATCAATGTGAATAAAATAAATTTTTCCCAAGTTCAATTTTAAATTATGTTTTTTAAATCATAATAAGTGTTAAGAATATTTTTAAAAAATATTTATTTAAATTATAAAAACGTATTATGGCTGAAAATATTTCACCAACCGTTTATTCTATTTTATATGCTCGAGCCATCCTCAGGCACATATCAAATAAATATATTAAAATGCATAACAACAAAAGTAAATCAGAACACTACCAAAAATTTGAAATCGGGGGCCACGTCTGTCTTAATAACAAGTTCTAGAGGCTGCCCCCCAATTTTAAATTTTTGAAAACCATAATTTTTTTTTTGGGCTTTGTCCGGATTGGACATTAATATATTTTTATTGTTAAGCATTTTAACATATTTATTTGATATATCCCTGAGAATGACTTGAGAAGCCGAAACGTAGCGTAGCATATAAAATAAACAGTTAGAGAAATATTTTAAGTCATTATAATATTTATGTAAATCCTATTTCACCTAAAATCAACAAAAGTATCACAGGCCAACGATGAAAAACTTTTGTACTGAAAATACCTTATTCCTATAGTTTTTAGGGTGCCGAATCCAAATATGATATGAATCATAAAGCTGTATCACCCACAATTTAAGAATTGTGATTATAAAGAAAACTATGAAAACCTAGAAACAGTGTGGCCTGTGGAAGTCTTTAAAACCTGGTGAGAAGAGCATTCTACGCAAAAACCTCGTAGATCCTGTAAATACAAACCATGCTTATGATGTAACATAGTGTTTCATTAATTCCCCCGTATACCGTATAGGGGTTTAGATAGGGGTTTATGCTACATAATACAAAGCATATTGCTGGAAAACTGTGGGTGATACAAAAATACTAAAGCCAGATTTAGATTCAGCCCATAAAAATCTATAAAGATCAACTATTAAAGTTAAAAAAAATTTCAAAAAATTTTTTTTGTTGGCCTGTGTATTTTTTTTAGAAATGCTATGTCACAAAAAGTTACTGAACTGGCAAAATTTTATGTGACTTAAACTGAATATGCCAAAAATAAGTAATTATTATATGCGATTTGATCATAAGGAGAATAAGTTAAAATTAAAAATGTTTTTTTTTTTTATGAAATAAAAAATATTATTGGTGACACCCGCTTTAATGTTATTACTAGTACATACTTTGGACGGCCCACAATCGTTCCCATGACCTAATCCCAACAACAACAACAACAATAATAACACAGTTCCTCAGGATAATTAACCTTTTACCTCAACCAATAATGGCCCACCCTCAATTACAATCTCATTAACATAATGAGCTGGCCGAACCGACTATTAGAATCAACCTTGGTTTTGAAATATTGACTTATCGTCCATAGCATAAGCTAGAAGAACCATCGCTTGTACCTTATTTTACAAGCAAAAATTTATTGTATAAACATTTCGATGCAATTAAAAAATAATAATAAAAGCCTTGACCCTTCTTATTCATTTATTAAAAATAAAAAATCTTGAAAAATTAATCTTATTACATTAAACTATTAAATTATTATACTTTTCCACGACTTAAACTAAATTAAATGCACATATATGTCATATTCACTACAAACTTGCAACATTCATAAAATTAATAGTAACAAAAAGTTAATATTTAAATTTCTTTAATATAATACAGAATCAATATTCAAAATATTAATTAATATTATGATGCACTGTTGTCAACCATCAGCCAATTGCTCGATGCCATGCTGCTATATAATTTATATATAATTTATTTCATTATTTACTTTATAATTTTTTTTTTAGGGAAAATTAGTAATCAAAGAGAAATAAATAAACAAATGTAATAGAAAAACGAGTAGGTTATAAGTTCTATACGAATTTATAAGTGCCTACTTTAATAATGGGGTGTATCAAAAATAATGAATATTTTTCAACAAAAAGTTAATATTTTTATTTCTTTAATATAATACAGAATTAATATTTAAAATATAACCTATTATGATCCATTGTTGTCAACCATCTTTCAGCCAGTTGCTCGATGCTTCCTTGGGACGGTAGTCGAAAAACTCTTGAACCACAATGTCAGCCTCTACAAAATTATTATTATTTTTTTTTCTTGAAGAAAGTGGGCACGGGAGAAAATAAGAGATAATCTGATGGAACGATTTCTGAACTGTATGGTGGGTCTGGGAGAACTTCGATCTCCTGAAGATTTTTCAACTTTTTCTCCGTCTGACTGAAATTGTGTGCCCGAGCGTTATCCTGCTGTTACTCGTAGAGCACCTTGACGGTTTACTTAAGCTGGGTAACGCTGTTTCCTATCTAACTGTTCACAGTGAAGTTCGTAGTTCGTAGAACATCCGTCAGAACCTTATGGAATCTCATCAATATCCATTAATGATCACCCTGAGGCCATCTTCCGTTCCAAGGACGTATCTCCTCTCCTGATTATTTTTTTAACCTACGCCGCGTCGTACGATGGTCAAGGACGTCTTCACCTTCAGTTTGAATATTTTCATGTATTGCTTAAGCGGCTGAAGTTTTTTAAAATTTTAATATTACGAGTATTTCGTATAAAACCATATTTTTTTGTTCGGCTGCAGCTGATGAAGTATTATTTTTAGAACGTTACAATATATGTACAAATTAAACTGGTTTGTAGTTATTAATATTTTGATTTGTTTATGTTCTTGTTCAATAAAAATAACGATAAAGATTTTTTTCATTTAAAATAAGCCAACTAAACATTTGTTTTCCTAAGGTAAAGAATTTGTTGTCAAAATGTGAGAAATATTAGTTTAAATTCTTTTTAAAATTTTCAAATACATGTTTTCGTCTATTAAACCATTTCGTTACCTTTGTTATATTCTTATCTAAAGATTTAATATGGGAATTTCAAATATTTAGATAATTATAATTTTCTTTCACTTGTTTAAATATTGGGGTCCAAGGGACCCCAGTGTGATAACCGTGTTAAAGGTCATGTAGTGTGCAATTTAAGGGTTAACTATTGATAGTACATACCCTAAAAAACGAAGGAAAAAAAATAATGACGAAAAGAAAAGTTAATATGCGCACAACTCGAAAAGTATACATTCATTATACATTAACCTATTAAAATTAACCTACAAAACCAAAAATAACCATCGAAAACTAACCATTATAAAATAAAGATGGTTTCCCTAGGAACCAGCGCGCTCTATGTGTTTATATTATTTTTCAAAGATGTTTCTCATCACAATTAAATACGATATACTTTTATTACTGACCAGTATACTTACCAACTAGTTCTTATTTAAGAGTTGATGTGAGATGTACTATTTCTTGCCTTTATTTATGTGATTATAAATATTTGGTTAGTTATTTATTTGAGAGGCTCAAGGCTTAATGTTTGATTCTTCCAATAATAAATTGAAGAAATAACTATTTTCTACTAATCTAATCGCTAAGAATATTATTCCAATAAATTATAATAAGAAAATTTAATCAGCATTCAGGATACAAAGCATTTTTAGGATTGAATATCAATTGAAAGTTCCAACAACTCTTAAGAAATTTGGTTATTATACAGAGATATCATTTACCCCGATATCATACCCCAATGGGTAGTGACCCTTTCCATTTCCCAATACCCAATGCCCCAAACAGATAAGTGTTCCTTTGTATCTTTAACTCGGACAAATCCATCATCGGAAAGGATGAAACGTCCGGCAGGTATTAATAAATGAACAAGGGATGTTTTTCTTTCTTTCCTTTTTTTTTTAATTATTTTTTTTTATATCGAGCAATGTCCGCTACAGCGCGGCCATCTTGATTGATGAGATACACTCCATTCATTTGTATTCCCCTCGATATAATACCTTTCCCTTTGTGTTCGATTGATTCGTTTACTTTATTTAGTTTATTTTTTATTCTATCCTCGCTGTGACCCTGCCCTATCGAACGGTCCCCTTATCGAGATCCCACGCGATAATAGATTCAACGAACAATACAGCGATTAAGCTCTAAACAATTAAACGACCGCGATGTTAACTTAAGTTTAACAGGTTCCTTAACTAACCATAGCAAGCCTTCACTGATGAGGGCTTTGTTCCAGGTCTGGCGTAATCAACTAGATTCTCTATTATTATTAGTAATAAATCAAATATTATAGGAGAAGTAGCTTGGTCAAAGAAGAAAACTAACACTGATAAGTCAAACTAGCTTTCAATGCGTGCCGAAGTTTCGGCCTAAGTTACAGGGCGTGTATGAACAGGTGGAAATATAAAATTTTGAAAATATATAAGTAGATGTGGACAAATAATATATAAGTATGAAAATATATAGAAGGTATTATAATATAAGATTTATCGACGTCATTTTTTAAAAAGGCTTAAAACCAATTTACCGAACTTTACAGAAAATACATGAAATATTTTTTCCCAAACAAAAATAATTTTTTTTAAAATTGTATTGTTTATCGCGTACAGGAAGTAGTTTATTACTGTAAGATGATAAAACTTTTATAATAACAATATATTTTCAAGGCTTCCAGCTCTGGTCAAGGTCTGAGTGACGACTGAAAGGCATCAGTAGTTGGTGCTTAAGTCATCAAAAGTCGATTTTTAGACCTTTAGCAATTTGTTTTTTTTATATCTCTTGAGCGGGAATCGATAGAGGTGGTGCCTAAGAATCAAAATAAATTGAAACCTAAATTTCGAATTTTTGGCGCTTAAGCCTTTTTCAAAATACGACGCTGATATGTATACACGAATTATAAAAAAAAGAAAAAAGAAGAAGAAATGAAAGAATACATAAAAAAATATAAAGGCAAAATTAAAAATGAAAATTAAATGGTGTTGATGCAGAAATTAGATCTACATGTGAACCAAGAGAATATATAGTAAAATAGAAAACTAATTACTACATATTGTATTACTAATATTATTAATATTACTATTCATATCTACTTATATATTTGCATACTTTTATACTTCCACTAGTTCATATTTCATGGTTGTTATCTTGTTTTGCTTAGGATGAAGATCTGCAACTTAGGTCGAAACGTCGGCACGCATTAAAAAACAAAGTGTTCCTTATCAGTGTCTTTTATTCTTTGACCGCACTCCTAACCGTTTTCTCTTTGAATTACGTCTACAGTAAATTTTTTATACCTCAATGAATTAGATATTATTCGTAAAATGCGTAAGCTAATAATCTTCAACTTTCAATTTTTTTTTTCGAAATGAAAAAATATATAAACTATTTTATTTCACAAATACAGTAGTAAGAACGTTTACATCAATAGATAAAAAAGATTAACTCGATAGTCGACAAGGCAAATTGCGAGGCAAAACTCAGGAGATATAATAATAAAGTATGATATTGCCATTCAGTAATTTCATTAATAACAACGCTTGAATAATTTTATCCAATTATTAGAAATTTACAGTATAGCCCAAAAGAAACTATATATGCACTTTTCAATCACGTAGTAACACATGACACATATCTGTTACATAGTAACACATAACATGATATACATAAATAGAACAATATATACATTCACTCCCTGACAATTTATGAACGCATTTATTTTATTTCCATTAATTAATTCATAATAGTAATTGACAACTAGTAATTTCCATACCAACCATCTTCTTCTTTAATATCAATTAACTTCGTATACTACAATGATGAATCGATTCTATAGCAAAAAAAAAAAAAAAAAATAGAAGCATTACAACAAGGAGATAGTAAAAAAAAAAGTTTCAAATAAAGTAAAGCGCAATTTCCTGGAGAACATTGGAAATCGTCTTGGACTATAAATAGAATTCTTAATTTCCGGGACTGTCTTGGCAACTTGGAATTTCATCCTTTTTTAGTTTTTCAAGAAGAAAAAACTATCAAATAACACCAAATAACCAACCCGTTCTATCGCCCAGTAACTTTCATGACAGTATTAATATTACCTACGCTCAAATTTCAATTTATTATAACCCTTCTATTTTTTTAGGAAATGTTACTTCTAATTTTATGAAATATTTTTGTATAAAATTCTTAGAATAACAATTAATTAAATTTTTGGTTTATTATTTTTAATAATAAATATTTGTAATTCATGAAGAAAAAAATATTACTATCATAACTGAATGAAAAAAAAAAATAATATTCATTAAAAATAAATTTAAAAAAACAATGTTAAATAACTCTCTTTAAAAACGATATAGAATCTTATTATTATCCTTGTAAATAAGAATTATTTATCAGTTAATTGAAAATCGATTCACAGTGAATTTACAATTAAAATCTAGGGAATGAGAAAAAACTGCTTAATTTTATATCTCGGGTTCGAAGAATAATATCGATATGGATTTTCCAGCAAAATATTTGCCTTTTTTAGTATTTGAAAGGAAAATCTAAATATTAAAAATTATTGATTTTTGGTTAAGCAAATTAATAAAAAATCCGTGGGCAGCAGAGCTCCGTCAATAATGTTGTATTTTCACTAAAATACAAAATATTAAAAAAAAACGAGAGAGTGACAAAAAAGTTGAGACCCACAAAAGGCATATCCCTAACATACCCCATTTATTTTTACTATATTGAAATACAACCATACTTTTGTTAAACTGTTCTGCCTCTCCGCTGACCTTTGATACAGAAAACCCTACCGAATTTCAACTCATTTGGCCCAAAGGGGGCCGATGGAGATGCTCAAATCACAACTAGTATTAATTTTGTAATTAACAAATTAATTTTTGTTTCCGATGTTTTGTTCAACATTAAGGTTTTTCGATGTGCTGAATCAAAATCTGCCATAATTTTTGTTATGAAAAAATCTATAAGGCTAGTTTACTAAATTATTTATAAAGATTTATTTGACCGAAAATCAATTATTTTTTTAATATTAACATTTTTCCTTTAAGGTGCTCTAAAAACATACTGCTTTGCTGGAATATCATGTCGATATCATATTTTAAACCCGAGATATTAGATATAGCAGTTTCAGCGTGATCCAAAAATATTTAGCAAAATCGGCAAAGATCTCCTCCTGTTAGTTAAATTAAAATAACAAGGATTTTAACACTGAATGCATTGTGAATTTATTTTTAATTAATTAATTAATAATTCCTATTTACAAGGTTAATAAAAAGATTCTTAAGATTCCATATCCTTCTTATAAAGAGAGTTATTTAACATTGTTTATTTATTTTTTTAATTTAGTTTATATATTTTTAATGAATATTATTTTTTTTTTATTCGACGAACATACCGTATACCCCCTTGTGAGTTTTAGATAAATACAATTACTTTACAAAAGTCTAAAAATATACACATAGGCAAATATTCATATCATTTACATTTAAATTTTACAATTTCTTTACTTTTAATATCTCATTATCTAAGAAAAAAAAAAAGAATAAAAAATCTTTTTTTTTTTTATAGGATTGCACATCATGACTAACGTTAATACAATCAACATTATCAATAACAACGACAGTTATAAAAGGTAAGTCGAGATGCATACAAAATTATTTTATAATGAACGTGAATATTTTGAGTTGAAAGGCATTCATTATATTTAAAAGTTTAAAATTAAGGTTCAGCATGAAAATAGTAGATACAGAAAGACTAAGAAAAATAAATAAATTACACACTTTATGGTATGATTTACAGTTTTAAATTATTCCTAAAAACATTTAATAATTTTGGCTCATCTATTTATTCGAGACAGAAATATTAATGCCTTCTTGATTGAAATAAGAAAGATATGGCGACCCGCAATACCGTTAGGATGTGCATGTTTGATAAGACGCCATCTTCATTTTTACGGGTCTGATAAGAAATATAAATATATAATTCAAACACAATGCACAGTAAAGTAATAAATTAATTATTAGAAAACATCGTTTTAACGACTTATTTTTTTAGGAAATCTTATTAACATTTACTTTTTTTTAAATAGCTGTTTCACCCGTGTTAAAGATGGATTAACCCCTAAATTACACAGAACCTTTAAAATAATAACCTGTAATATGTTCAGTCTCATTTCTTGCAGACATTTTCAAGTAATAGGGTCGAAATGATAATTAATATGTTTTTAAAAAACGGCAATAAAACTCCACTCTCCCACTTATTCTCCCATTTCATTCACAAGAGTACGTTTTCACATAATAATTTCACACTTAATAAAAAGTTTGTATAGTCAAATTGCTTCCACGGGTATGAATTTATCATGACAACGACACTTTTTCTCTTAGCAATATATTTAGAGTTATTGCTCGATAAACGGTCGCAAAAGAATTTTTTTAATCGGGCTGGTAGTTCCTGAAAGCGCGTTCAAAAATACAAATTCTTCAGCTCTACCGAGCGTAAGCCTATTATGTTTGTATTAATTATAATTACTTTCCTATTGAATAATCAATAAATAGTAAAACTATTTATTAGGAACCGACGTTTCGACTCACTTTGCAGGTCTTCGTCAGGACTGAATAAAAAAGATACAAAAATAAAAATAAAACAATCATATATACAGTGAATGAATTAAAATTAATAATTAAAAAGGCTTAGTGAGAAAAATGAAAACAGTGATAAATTTTTAAAATGTTATAAGGTGAAACTGATAGAGTAATAACAACAAATAAAAAAATAAAATAGTAAATGTTAATATATTAAGTTGATTATTAATAACACTGGCTGTATACACAGTTTTTGTATATATATAGTTTTTTGTTTTTTTTCTCCTCCGATCATTTTATTATTTATAAATGTTCGTTTTCTTTACGTATATTTTCAATTCTTCTTTTATATATTTTTATGATCAACCCACATATATATAATGACAACCCCTCCCCACTGCCTTCTCTATATAACTATTAATGACATTCTTAATTACTACTCCTACACCGCCTCCTTGATTACTTTGCTATTTTGCCAAGTCACTCCTCCACCTCTCTTTGAGCTTCAAGGTACTAAATTTTGCCTGTTTATTTATTTTTATTCCCCTTTTTACTTATTCAATAGAGTTATTAATTTTTTCTCTTTTACTTTATCCATTATTATATGACCAGTTTTATTAATAACCAGCTTAATATATTAATATTTAATAATTTATTTTCAGTTGTTGTTACTACTCTATCAGTAATAACATACTCTATCATCTTGTAAAATTTTACAAATTCATCACTGTTTTCATTTTTCTCACTAAGTCTTTTTAATAATTAATTTTAATTCATTCACTGTATATATCATTGCTTTATTTTAATTTTTGCATCTTTTTTATTCAGCCTTGATTGGACCAAAATATAAAAGAACCCTTGCTACGCTATAAAAATCGCAGTATGAGAAAATCTCAATAAGAGTCCAAAGGGTAAAAACATATGTATTATAATTAGGGATTGATAAATTATTTGCCACTTCTATAAATTTGTTTTATTTAAAACTAGTTTCGAATGTTATACATTCATCCTCAATTCTAAAAACACACAAAAAATTCAAATATAAGCAATTCAAAATATAGTTTGGTATTATTATACATATTAAATTAGATTAATATAAATCAGTATTATAAAACATTTATGAATTATGAATTTAATAAAGACAAGAAATCAAATACATAATTTGATGTATTTATGTATCTATGTAGGTATGTATGTATTTATGTATTTGATTTCTTGTCTTAATTAAATTCATAATACATAAATGTTTTATAATACTGATTTATATTAATCTAATTTAATATTTATAATAATACCAACTATATTTTGAATTGCTTATTTTTGAATGTTGTGTGTGTTTTTAGAACTGAGGATGAATGTATAACATTCGAAATTAGTTTTCAATAAAACAAATTTATAGAAGTGGCAAATAATTTATCAATCCCTAATTAGGGATTGATCCTTCTATACCATCATGCGGATGTCAACTGATATATATTATATCTTATAGCCAAGCAGCCTTAAAAGCCCTAAGATCTTACACAATTAAATCAAAGCCAGTCTGGAACTGCCTCGATATCCTAAAGCAACTAGCTAAAGGCAATAAACTTATTCTAATGTGGATCCCGGGACAGGAAGGAAACGAAGGCGAATAGCAGATGATTTAGCACGAAAAGGCTCAGAAGCTATGCTAATTAGCCCTGAGCCATACTGTAGCATATCTACTAGCATAATCAAGGAGGAAATTGATACCTGGGAAACATAGAAGAAGGAAACATACTGGAATTCAAAACCCTCTATAATAATTCAACCCTCCACCTCCCCTCTCACCCGACCCACTCTTTCTCACGACATTCCTAATAGGCTTTCTGGGCTTAATAGCTTCAACGGGTATGAACTCGGGGAGTGTTAAAAACAGTGGCTTTTCGTAGCGGGACCCTCCCCCCTCCATAATCTAGCAAGCTTACCTAAATAATTTTCATGTCTAATTTCTTATACGGGAGGAAGGAAGCAGACTGTAACACTTTATTGTGTTTTATTAATTCCAATAATTTTAGCATCGTCTTGGAATTAATAGCAGTGTCAAGAGTTATGTACTTTGGAAACAAATCTCAGTCCTGTGGGTGAAACGTTTGTCTCCTGGGTTGCAGTAGTGTGTAATATTGTGTTACGAATTACAATTTGTTCCTAAGGTTTCACTTTCTTTTTTTTTAATAATTATACTAAAATAATTTAATTCCTAATTTAAAGCTTTTTAAATATATATAATGTATAAATTTGTATATATATATATATATATATATATATATATATATATATATATATATATATAAAAATGATATAGAATTATATATATATATATATATATATATATATATATATATATTTATATATATATATACATACATACAAATTTGTTTTGAAAGTAATTACATTTTTTTATTTTCATTCTATATCATTTTTTACAAACCTCTTAGAGAATTATTAAATATACCCCCTTTCTACCTGTCTCACGCCCGCCTCGTATCTCTTATCAAAGAAGAAGGTGTAACCAGCTGCTGAAATTCCTCCCCGACTGAGACGTTAACTGCCAGCGGACTAGACTAGACAGTACACAGTAGGGCTCGAATCGAATGGGGATTGATGTGCATTACCACAACTGCCCTACTGTACTAGTGTACGCGTGTGGCTAATGAATCGAATCGGATTCCGTCTAGTCCACTCGGCGGAGCACTACAACCACAAACAGTTCTCTCTAATGGATTATGGATTATCTGTTAATTGTAGCACAGCCAAATATTTACTATTATACTATTCCAAATATAATAATTATAGATAATTATTGTCTATGGAGGAAAGTAATTATATGAAGGAATGAGATGTTCCGGGAGGCGGTCAAAAAAATGGATCATAAATAGTAAAAACTGTTCATTAGGAACCGACGTTTCGTCCCACTTTGTAGGTCTTCATCAACCCTTCCTCACCACGACCAATATGGATCTTTTGTGAGATATCCCTTTATCTAGAGATCCCAAAGAAATCGTATGCTTAATACTGTAAATTAAATTAAAATTAACATAACTGTAAATCAAGTTCACTGAAAGTTAGTATGATTTTCACATTTATCTATATTAAATTGGACTGTTATTATAGTTATTAAATAACTTAATTTAGGGAAATATGAAGTTCGTAGTAAGTTTCAGGAAATTTAATAACAAGGCAGGATCTAGCCAAGCCTTTAAAAACCGACCGAATTCATACATATATTGTAACGCTCTACAAATAATACTATTTTTGACGAAGATAGATGTCCGTCGAGAGGTCCTTATAACAAAAATAGTCGGTTTTAACATTGATACAGGCTCTGATAGATCCTTCCCTGTCTCAGGGCCTTAATTTATACATATATTGTAACGCTCTACTCAATAATACTGTTTTTTACGAGGATAGAGGTCCTTCGAGAGGTCCTTATAACAAAAATAGTCGGTTTTAACATTGATACAGGCTCTGATAGATCCTTCCCTGTCTCAGGGCCTTAATCTTCGTCAAAAATAGTATTATTTGTAGAGCGTTACAATATATGTATGAATTCGGTCGGTTTTTAAAGGCTTGGCTAGATCCTGCCTTGTTATTAAATTTCCTGAAACTTACTACGAACTTCATATTTCCCTAAATTAAGTTATTTAATAACTATAATAACAGTCCAATTTAATAGCCACACGCGTAGACTAGTACAGCAGGGCAGTAGTGGTAATGCACATCAATCCCCATTCGATTCAAGCCCTACTGTGTACTGTCTAGTCTAGTCCGCTGGCAGTTAACGTCTCAGTCGGGGAGGGATTTCAGCAGCTGGTTACACCTTCTTCTTTGATAAGAGATACGAGGCGGGCGTGAGACAGGTAGAAAGGGGGTATATTTAATAATTCTCTAAGAGGTTTGTAAAAAATGATATAGAATGAAAATAAAAAAATGTAATTACTTTCAAAACAAATTTGTATGTATATATATATATATATATATATATATATATATATATATACACATACATACATACATATATATATATATATATATATATATATATATATATATATATATACATACATATATATATATATATACATATACATACATATACATACATATATATATATACATACATATATATATATATATATATATATATATATATATATATATATATATATATATATATAATTTGTATATACATATATACAAATTTGTATATTATATATATTTAAAAAGCTTTAAATTAGGAATTAAATTATTTTAGTATAATTATTAAAAAAAAGAAAGTGAAACCTTAGGAACAAATTGTAATTCGTAACACAATATTACACACTAATGGAACCCAGGAGAGTAACGTTTCACCCACGGGACTGAGATTTTTCCGAAGTACATAAATCTTGACACTGCTATTAATTCCAAGACGATGCTAAAATTATTGGAATTAATAAAACACAATAAACATTCTTAAACGGCAATAAGAAAATTAGATTGTTTACATCCATGGTACTGAGAAATGAAACATTTCAATTTAAATATGGAATTAAATTAAACCAATTTTATTGTAACTTAAATTGAAGAAATATTTAGTAGGCTTCTGAGGGGAGGGGAAGAAAATTAACAAACTGAGGCAATTTAAGCCTTTAAAGGTTAAGGTGAACAGAAAATTAAGGTTTTTTGAAAATCACCCTAAGAAATCCTACTCTAAATCTTGAAATGGCTGTTTGTTTTGAAGTTCGGTCAAGATTTAGAAGGTAAGAAAAGTTTTTGTTTGATTTTGATTTTTTATTATTATACCAGATATGGTTTGGAAAAGATATTTATTGTAGGCTTAGATTGTATAATCAGTAAATTTCATTATAGTAAATATCATAGTTTCTTATAGTTAATGCACAGGCTGTTAGCATGTTTGTTTTTTTTTTTCATTCTGGGGAATACCAATATATGCAAACAAATTTTTCATTACCTAATATTTTTAATGAAAAATATAAGTTAAGTCAATAGTCAATGAAACATTTAATTTAATATGTATAATAATACCAAACTGTATTTTAAATTGCTTATTTTTGAATTTATGAGTGTTTTTAGAACTGAAGATGAATGAATAACATTCGAAACTAGTTTTCTATAAAAACAAAATTATAGAAGTGGCAAATAATTTATTAATCCCTAATTAGATTGATCTTTCTATACTATCATACCTGCGTCAACTGAACAGTTAATATATCAATTTCTCAAAAACAAAGATTTTTTTGAAGAATTAATTTTCTAAACCGATGTGTAATTACTACAAATGTGAATATATTTCCTGCTTCAGATGTAAATATGAACAATTACAAATTTAGCTTTGTCAATATATTGGATAATTGGACTATTGACTTCCGCTCGCTCCGCTCGCTCGAGACATATACAAATCCCAAAAGTTTCTTTTCAGTTGAGGTTAGGTCCTTACCGTAATTTAAAGTATCACTCCTTTAAATTATTACTACAACTTTCCCAGATCATCGGAAGTCAACAGTACTAACAATTTTAAATAACATGTATTTTAGGTAGTAATAATTTTAATAATTGCAATGAAAACGAATGTTACAACTGAATGCAAAGCAGTTAGCACAAATTGGGCTAGAGTATGCTAGTCCGGCGATCTTCGGGTAAGATCGGGCGTAGCAGTGATAACGCGCCTTTCTTGTAAAGTTGTACCGAAAACGTTTAACAATGATATGTATTTTGTTAAGTTTTGTATGATCCAAGACAAATTACCGGTCAAAAGTATCGCATCACTCACGTTTTATCTCTAAAATCATACCACAGTTCAGAACAGTAGGGATGTCAAAGCTGTTTTTTTTTATATTGTAAAAAACAAAAAAAAAATCGATTGAGCAAAAAATACGAAATAAACATCTTATCTTCTACCCGCCTATGTAATATCAAAGCTAAAGCCGTAACACTGTCATCACATCAATGAAATTCATGTTTTTTATTCTTTTTAAGGAAGGTTTTGTATAGAATTATATAATTTTTCACTTTGTTCTTCCTCATTTTTCAATTTTTTTTTGTTTTTTTTTTTACTTCCTTGTACGAAGTAAAGGAAGTATTGTAATCGCGAAAATTTTCGGTTTTCAGATTTCAACGGAAATATCCATTTTGACCATCCCTGAATCCATTTTGACTAGTTTCGTCGTGGCGTCTGTCCGTACGTTCGTTCGTATTTCGCATAACTCAAAAACGGTTAGCTGTAGAAAGTTGTAATTTTGTATTTAGGATTACTGTAAAATCGAATTATGAACCTCCCTTTTTGGTCACTGTATGATTGCCGGACGTGGTACATTAGTTAAAGGTCATTACTGATTTTTATCAAAATTATATTAAAATATAATGGAAAACTTCTCAAATTTAGTATTTATAACTTATGTATTGATGTAAATAACATGCTAGATTTTGGTTTAAATTGGAAAACCGGAAGCGGTACTTTACTTGAAGGCCCATATTAGACTTTCATCAAAAATGATATTAAAATATAATGTAAATTATCTAAAATTTGATAAATAGGACTTTTATATCGATATGAATGTATTTACTATATTTATTAATAATGGTAATAAAGGTTACAAACGCTATTTGGTTTCCAATCCAATTAAACATTTTTATTACTCGTTTTAAGTTTAGATTAGTGGTTTTCCCCCTATTTGTGTGCGTGAGTGTGTCAATAGATGGATGTCGCGACGCTGAGTGTCGTTTTTGAGATACTGCAATCTTCGGAAACTAGTAACCAAATTCAGGATCACTTTTTGAGCCGCCGATTTATAGTTTAATAAGCGTACAAGGAAGTCACGTGTTGTCCACATCAGATATTTTTAATTCCGTATTCCCAATCAAATTCCGTAATTCCAATGCAGCTATACAGTCCGACATAGGTCCCTGTCATAAATCAGTCCTCAGGTTACGGATCCAAATTCTTCTCGCACTCCAACATCGGCTAATGGCTGTCGCCACGAAGGTAAGGGAATGCAGCGGTAGAAATGCCGATGGGGACCATTGAATCCCATTCATTATTGCTAGAATTTAATGCCGCTCATAAATCTTGATAAATAATAGCCTCGTAAAATATTTGAATATATCCTGCACCGAGAGAGAATTTCATATTGTTTATTATTTGGATTTATGGAAACTTAGATAGGAATTTGATCTTCTTTGAAATTAATTGAATATGAAGGATCATTTACATATGTCTTAAGAAAAACTATTATTACGTACATAAAGTTTTTTTTGTGTGTTAAAATAGCTTGAAGAAAATTATTAGTCTCTTTAACTATTTATTAACATTAAAAGTCTCATTTTTACTTCCTTGTACGAAGTAAAGGAAGTATTGTAATCGCGAAAATTTTCGGTTTTCAGATTTCGACGGAAATATCCATTTTGACCATCCCTGAATCCATTTTGACTAGTTTCGTCGTGGCGTCTGTACGTACGTACGTTCGTATCTCGCATAACTCAAAAACGGTTAGCGATAGAAACTTGAAATTTTGTATTTAGGATTGTTGTAAAATCTAGGTGTGAACCTCCCTTTTTGGTCACTGCTTGATTACCGGAAGTGGTACTTTACTTGAAGGTCATAATTTATTTCCATCCAAAATTATATTAAAATACTATACAAAACTTCTCAAATTTAGTATTTATAATTTATATATTGATTTAAATAACACACTAGATTTTGGTCTAAATTGGAAAACCGAAAGCGGTACTTTACTTGAAGGTCCATATTAGACTTTCATCAAAAATGATATTAAAATATAATGTAAATTATCTAAAATTTGATAAATAGGACTTTTATATCGATATGAATGTATTTAATATATTTTGGTTAAAATTGGTGAGCCGAAAAGGGTACTTTACTTGAAGGTCGTAATAAGCTTACATCAACATAAATCATAACATTAACTACATAAATCATATGTTTCGGTAATAAAGGTTACAAACGCAATTTGGTTTCCAATCCAATTAAACATTTTTATTACTTGTTTTAAGTGTTAAAATTGAGTGTAAATTTCTGGTTTTCCTCTCCATTTGTGTGTGTGCCAATCGATGGATGTCGCGAGGCCGAGTGTCGGTTTTGAGATACTCCAATCTTCGGAAACTAGTAACCAAATTCAGGATCACTTTTTGAGCCACCGATTTATAGTTTAATAGGCGTACAAGGAAGTCATGTGTTGTCCACATCAGATATTTTCATTAATTATATTGAGCTTTTCTATGTAGGCTGAAAACTTGAATACAATTACATAAGATAGGAATAAAAATTCCTATACTTCCATGCCAAGACATTTAAAAATTGTCCGTAGGAAGGGGTGTTCGTTGTAGAGAGGTGACATTTAGGAGAGGTTTCACAGTATCTCGATTTGATTAGCCTCTTCTATACTTTTGATGCAAAGTGCAATATCAATATATCAATTGATATGCTAATTGGAGAGACATTGATGATAAGTTATTTACTTCTGTTGGAGAGAATTGAGTCTTTGTTTCAGAATATTTTAATAATGCAATAATAATAGTTTTTTTTTCCTTTCTTCATTAATTGAAAATATTTTTTTCAGCCCTACTTTTTTTTTTTACCGACTGGAATTTAATCATTTTTATTTCACAATGCGAACAAAAAAAAGTCAGAACAAAAAAAAAAGCAATTATTTTCCACTTCCTTTCTGATTAATATTCTAACTAAGCGAAGAGGATAATTCACAATCTCCGAAACCTAATTTCTAGCTGGAATTTAATAAAAGCCGGATACTTGTTGATAATTGAACGCTTAAAAGGAAAATGAAGCTAGTGGTTTAGGGACTTAATATTGCTAGTGTCGGTTAGCTTTCAATGAGTTATATAATTAATAGGTGTGATATAATTTAAAGGAAATAGTTTCAAAATTAATAATATTGTATAATATCTGGTATAAAATGCCATTATTAATATAAATTATGGTTATAAATCAATTTTTTTTAAATTTAAATCAAAGCTAATTTAACCGAGATGTTTTATCGAGTCTGATTAATATTTTATAAAAAAAATAAATAAATGAAGCTTCCAGGAAAATTAAAGTTATATGGACGGATTTAATCGAAAATGATAGTATGCTTGAAAATTGGTGTCAATTGCATGTCAAAAAAAGGCTAAAATTTCGTTCGTACTTTACAATATCGTATGGTTACAATCCTAATAAACAATTATATCAAACAATTGTGGGGTTGTCAAATCTTCCAGTTTTTTCAACTTTTTCCATGCTAATGTAAATATTTAGTATACATTTTTTGTCACACATGTTACTAGGCTAAAGTAACTAGTTACAGGTAACACTCGTTACTTTTTGAATTTGCGTTGCTCAGGACTGTTTTAATTTTTACCTTCCTTAAAAGACCAAACCTAATTGAATCTATGCTGCTATAGGCTGAACAAGTGAGAGAGTAATCATTTTCACTATTTTGAAGTAATCAGAAGATAACAATTAATAGAAATAATTATATATATATATATATATATATATATATATATTTTTTTTTTTTTTTAAAGTTGTGAAGTACACCACCTGCTTCGAACTGAACTGTTAAAATACTGGTAAGACTTAACCCTCCTTCCCTCCCCCCATTCACAAAATCCAACATCAGCGCCTCCTACAATATCAATCCTATTCAGAAAAATTTGATAATATTTGTGACATAACACTAGTGGTGCAAAGGCGGGACAACCAGTTAAAATATCGAAAGAAGTTGTTTGGATTTTTTATCAGTTCTTATTTTCAACGGTTGCAACTTTTACTTATTCATTTCATGCTAGTAATCCAGAATAGCATAATTTTGAAAGTATACAGTATCACTAAGAGATTTTTTAATACTAATCATTTTTACTTGACATCCGCATGACGGTATAGAAGGATCAATCTAATTAGGGATTGATAAATTATTTGCCACTTCTATAAATTTGTTTTATTGAAAACTAGTTTCGAATGTTATACATTCATCCTCAGTTCTAAAAACACACACTAAAATTCAAAAATAAGCAATTCAAAATATAGTTTGGTATTATTATACATATTAAATTAGATGCAATATAAATCAGTATTATAATACATTTATGAATTATGAATTTAATTAAGACAAGAAATCAAATACATTGGTACTCACCAAGGTTTAAATGGATTATATAAAACAGAAAAGTTTGTACTGGTTTCTTCTCGCACTGAACTAACACTGAACGAAAGGTAGGTAGCATATTTATAGGTTAACGGTTTTTGATTTCTTGCCTTAATTAAATTCATAATTCATAAATGCTTTATAATACTGATTTATATTAATCTAATTTAATATGTATAATAATACCAAACTATATTTTGAATTGCTTATTTTTGAATTTTTTGTGTGTTTTTAGAACTGAGGATGAATGTATAACATTCGAAACTAGTTTTCAATAAAACAAATAATTTATCAATCCCTAATCATTTTTAATTTACAATCTAAAAATGTCAAAATTAGCATCTAGTGATTAAAATGTTACTCCTAATGAAAATATATCTATGATTTTTTTAATTTACTTAAAATCAATACAATTCTAAAGAATTTATTTATTTCGGTAAACGAATTTATTTTAACCTATGAAACATGCAAATTATAATTTTTGATGAAAACCATCCTAATGTGTGATATTATTTTATTAATTCACAAATTTAAAGAAGATAGTTTTTGCAATAGACACCAAGTTGTTATGTATGAGCATTTATAGGAATTGTTAATGTTTTCCTTTAATTTTCAGTTGTTGAGCTTTACAAGTAACGGGTGTGTGATGTAATAAATACCGACAATATAAGAACAAAACTAAAACGTTTTGTTTTAGACCATAATAACACTTCCTACAAAATATTTCACGATAAACTCCATACACATTACAACAGAGTTATAAAGAATATAACAAAATGGACAAGCCTGAGGTTACCAGAAGAACGGTGAAAAGGAGTTGGCTACGAGATCACCTTGTGTTAAATCCAGTAGAATATCAAGTTAGGAGGATGTACCGATGGATACTTCATTGGGTTCATTGGACTTCATTCGTGCCTGCTATGTATATTCATATCGTATCCACTTATTGTCGCGATGTTAGTGACAGATGCAGATATAAAAATAAAGATTAAAAAAAAAAATCATAAAAAAGTAAAATAGACATCCAAATTTTTTATTTTTATTTTTATTTAACGACTAACAACAAAATATAACAACTTTAATTTTAGGTTTCCAGTAAGGTATTTATTAAAGTATGTACATATCATATTAATTTTTATTTTTATTATTTTGGACAGTTTTTTTTTATTATTTTTTCCTACTATTAGAACTTAAAATTATGTTAAAATTATAATTTAAATCAAATTTTATTTTAATTTTAAAGATATAAAATCTAAAATTGTTTAATTGTAAGGATGTGGCATCCGTAATCATGGTATTATTATTATTATATTTATTTATACTAGTCATTATTATATCTGACATGTTTTTATAACAATTATTTTATCCACATGGCTTTTTAATCAACTAATTAATTAATGGCAGTGGGTAAGGCACTGGACTCCTAATTCCCCGGTCAGGGTTTGAGTCCGACTGTGTCAGTTAATTTTTTTACTCTGTTATTAACCAGCCGCGGATCGACCATGGGGCCGGTGACCCTCCTGGTGCTCACCCAGCCTCTATAAAATGGATACCCATTGAGATTGAGAAACAGTTACTCAATTCTTGGTGCTCATTGAAGCTGGCCTCATTAGCGCTCTGAATAAAAAGTTTCTCCCGTTTCTCAGTGCTCAGGTTCGATAATTTCATCTGCGCCGGCTGTTCGTTTCACGTTTCGCAACTTGGACAAATAACATATTACGGCTAACAGTCCTATCTGGATTTACCCAACCCGGGATGTGTTCTCGCCTTGCTGAGGAGCACGATTTCGCAAACCTGATTGAAATACCATTACCTAATCGGAAGAAAAGAAGGGTCAACAAAGATTATCTCGACTAAGAAATCTGCTTGTGAAATCCTAGCACTTAACTGGAAGTCGAAACGAGTCCCTGTTTCCTATTCCTAGAAGATTCGCTATAAGATCGATTCATCTAAAATTCTATGATAGACGAATAACAAATACTTAATAAAAATATCTAATATGGACATCACATGACCTCCTTGTACGCCTATTAAACTATATATGGCTCGAAAATTGATCCTGAATTTGGTTACCAGTGTCCGAAGATTACAGAATATAAAAAACGATACTGGGCATCGCTACATCCAGCTATTGACGCATATAGACACATACACGTACTCTTGTTTCTGGAGGTCTCATTCCGTTATAATAAGCCATTTTCTTTCAATAGTTAATAAGTTCCCCAGAGATTTTTTCGTGTTCCGTGACAACATTAGAACTGTCAATGTCACTAGATAAAGCATTGGAAATCGACGGTTCCGACATTTTAAGTAGGACAATCCTCTTACCTCATATGTTATTCTCCTGTTGCAGACTTGTTCTTCTCACAAAGGGAGAGGAGAACAAGTATTTTACACTCAATTTTAGCACTTCAAAGAAGTAATAAAACATTTTAATTAGAGTGAGAAAAAAATCGCGTTTGTAACATTCATTACTGAACCATAAGATCTCTGTATTTAATTGTAATATAATTATTAATGTAAGTTTATTATGACCTTTAAGTAAAGTATCCCTTTCGGCTTTCCAATTTTAACAAAAATCAAGTATATTATTTATATTAATTACCAAATTTGAGATGTTTTAAATTACATTTTAATATAATTTTTGACCAAAGTTTATTATGACCTTCAAGTAAATTACGGCTTTCGGTGTACCGATTTAAACCAAAATCTAGTATGTTATTTGAATCAATATATAAATTATAAATACTAAATTTGAGAAGTTTTTCATAATATTTTAATATAATTTTTGATGAAAATCAATTATCACCTTCAAGTAAAGTACCACTTCCGGTGATCAAGCAGTGACCAAAAAGGGAAGTTCACAACTAGATTTTACAACAATCCTAAATACAAAATTTCAACTTTCTACGGCTAACCGTTTTTGAGTTGTGCGAGATACGCACGTACGAACGAACGTACGTACAGACGTCAGGACGAAACTAGTCAAAATGGATTCAGGGATGACCAAAATTGATATTTCCGTTGAAATCTGAAAACCAAAAATATTCGCGATTAAAATACTTCCTTTACTTCGTCCAATATTCCCTCCAAAGATATTTATTAAATCGCATTGCATAACTTGTTTTAAACATTTTTCAAAATGATTTCTGTTAAAAACTTACCTTGATAAGATCAATAAAAACAGAGATATATAGAAGAACTAAAATACGAAATTGAAAATATCAAAATGGCCGGAGGCGGAAAAACGTTGAGAGCCCCAAAACACCAACTCAATTCACACACAAATTTTCAATCCTCTAACTCAATTTGGAGGGGCTGTAACATTTGGACATACCGAAACGTTGGCTGAAATTTATTCCTCTCCCTTCTATGGTACTGCCTAAATAAACAACCATTCATACTGAATTTTAGCTCATTTGATCCGAAAGGAGTAGCTGTAAGTGCCTAAATGTAGAAGGAAGTATGAATACCCTGACATCCACGAAACCACCAGAACCGTGTTCCGAGGGTTATGAAATTAATTTTTAATGCCCCCCCCCCCTCTGACGACCTTTTATACAAAAGTCGGGGAAAATAAGACAATAAATAATGGATTTACTATTATGGATCTAATGAAGATGAATTTGACGAACAGAACTGAAAACGAACATATATAACTTACACACATTTATGGACATCATTTATTCGGAACAGTAGATAGCAAGAAGTTGAACTAAAATTAAAAATCAATATTTGCTAATTGGAACACTGAGACCAATCTGAATAACACTTATGACTGACTACATTTCATAGATAAGTAGATAATAATAATAATATCTTAATAATAATATAATATTAAGATAATACCAATATTCCGTATCGTTCAATATTATAAATAAGTCTACAAACATTTGAAAATGTTATTAACAAATTAAATGGTTTAACAAAAAATTACAAAGTTTTTCATGTTTTTTTTTTAGTTTGATGCTATTATTAACTGTTATGGGAGTGAGTTTGCTTGGCCGTAGATATACTTAAGGAAGAAGTTGATCGGGAGGGTGCGCTCAAAGACATTAATAAGTGAGACTTATTTATTTTGTGCTAACATTTCGGTCTATGTTTTAGAGCATCATCAGGGAAAATGACAGAGGCAGTAAGCAGTAACAGTAAAAAATGATAAAAACAGAAATGACAAGCAAGATAAAAATATATGAAGTATAAAAAGAAAAAGATGTCAATATAATTGTAAAAATAATTATATATTTATATAATTATTAATATAAATATAATATTATTTATATAAATAATTAAATATATGAACATTATTAATTGAAATGAATACTAGTATGAAGATTTGGAATTATGTAAAGCATATCGAGATAACGATGATATTGTAAGTTTTGTAAAGGATTACAGTGATTTTGACTACAGTGAGTGATGTTCAACATCACTGTAATCCTTTACAAAACTTACAATATCATATTTATCTCGATATGCTTTACATAGTTCCAAATCTTCATACTAGTTCCCATTTCAATGAATAGTGTTCATATATTTAATTATATCCTGTATAATGTACTTCATTGTTTCATGCATGAAATTCGTAATCTTATTATATATTCGTAATTCATAACCTTTCCTTCACTGTTTTCACTTTACTTTAATTTTCCATTTTTTGCAATTATATTGACATCTTTTTCTTTTTATCTTGCTTGTCATTTCTGTTTTTTTTTAATATTTTTTTTTTGTTGTTACTGGTACTGCGTCTGTCGTTTTCAATATTGTTATTTTGTTTTTGTTTTTAGCCCTGATGATGGCCTAAAACTTAGGCCGAAACGTTGTCACAAAATAAATAAGTCTTATTTATTAATGTGTTAGTCTTTGACACCCCCTCCTCCCGACTAAATTCTTCCTTAATTAACTTTTAAGCTTTCATAATTTTTTTTCTAATTATTTTACTTCTTTCGATACGAAATTACTTTAATTATTATTATTTTATTTAGAACTAATAATAGACACTTACTTGATTTGTATGTTTGCATATTTATATAACAAAACTATTGTTTTATTCCATTCGTACTGAAAGAAGTATCCCTCACCTGAAACAATAGAAAACATAGTTAAGAATCAAAATAAAAATAACTAACAACCTATATATAATATTTAAAAAAAATTATAACAAATAATTAATAATAAATTAATTATTTACACTGTTGCGATTGATATCAAAAATATTCTATGATAAGGTGATTTAATAAATGTATTAGTAACTATAAACAATTGGAAAATTCCAAAACACAAAATCTTAAGTATTTAAAATACCGGCGAGCAACTAACCAGTCAACGTTTCGCCAGTTCAGACATCTACGAAGATCAAATACAGCACATCTCACATCAACCGTCCAGAAAGACGTACCAAACAGAGACAGCACATCACTCCAAGATATTCAATCACATACTGGAGGCAAAGGGAGCTAACATAACAGCTGAGAACGCCATATTCAAACAGCTGATCAACAGAAAACAGCAAATACACGTAAAAAACAACTAAAAAAGGCCTGAACTAAAAAATATGATCAAATGAATCATAAAAATTAAATTAAGACAAAGTATGACCAGAAGAAGAAGAAAACAAAAAACAATAGAAATTTGAATCAATTTTACTCTGAAACGTTAAGCGTTTTAGAAAATCTAATAAATCCAACTAGATTGTCATTTATGTTTTATTTGTTTATAGATCAGCAGTTTTTTATTATACCCATTCCTTGCTATACATTTGATTTATTTTAATCCTTAATTTTATTTATTGTTTTTATTTATATTTTTTATTTATTAATTTAATTTGCTATATACATCATTTTTTTCTTCTTCTTCTAGTTATACTTTTTCTTTAATTTTTATGATTTATTTGTATATATTTTTTTGTGATGGGATGTCTTGGAGTGATGTTCTGTCTCTGTTTGACGCGTCTTTCTGGACGGTTGATTTGAGATGTGCTGTATTTGGTCTTCACGATTTTTAGACCATTTCCAATTTTTTTTCTCGATACATCGATATTTTTAAGCGGGAATCGATAAAGGTGGTGTTTAAGTCCTAAAATAAATTCATGCTATTTCATGTTAAAAAATAAATAACTTTTTTTCAAGAATTCAAATACATTTAAGTAAATTGAATACCTACATTGTAATGTATGTGCTACAGTAGGTTTATTTAGTAATATTTCGGTGATAAATATACTATAAACAATTTGAAGATTCCAAAACACAAAGCCTCAAGTCTCTAATATACCGGCAAACAACTAACCAGTTGCCAATTCAGGCATCATCAGGACGTAAACCAAAAATCACATCTATGAAGATAAAATACAGCACATCTCACATCAACCCTTCAGAAAGACGTATCAAACAGAGACAGCATATCACTCTAAGACATCCAATCACATTTTGAAGGCAAAGGGAGGTAACATAACAACAGCTGAGAAGGTTATAGCTGTGTTTTATCTTCACATATGTGATTTTTGGTGTAGGTCCTGACGATGCCTGAATTGGCGAAACGTTGACTGGTAAGTTGGTTGCCGGTATTTTAGAGACTGGACGTTTTGTGTATAGGATTCTTCCAATTGTTTATAGTAATTAATTGATGTCTCTTGTTGAGTTTTTGCTCTTTTATATTTAAATTTATTAGATTCATTATGTGCTAGTAGGAGGAACCCAAGTAAAATAGGATTATTCCGAAGCTGATGAGTTTAGATTCGAGAGCGTTGACAGCTTCGTCTACTTAGGGAGGAAGATTAATATACAAAAGGACTTATCCCAAGATATAATGTTGTCAGAACAATCAAACTTGGACGACTACGATTGGAAATTTTTGTTGTGTTTTAGAGACCTGAAGATGAATGTATAACATTTGAAACGAGTTTTCAATAAAAATAAAATTATAGAAGTGGCAAATAATTCATCAATCCCTAATTAAGTTAAGTGGATAAAGAATCAAAATCCAACATAAACAAACACTTATTTTATATGTTGATTGGTAATTATTATTTTCTTTATTTATTCTTTATTTCTTTAAAGTTGTTGATTTAAGAAGCACTATAAAAAACCTGAACCACTACAACCCGCGAAGGGTCTTGGGTTCAGTATTTGGTAAGTACCGTACTGTTTCTAGACCAACGGTTGTGCAGGGAGGTGATTCGGCGGAAATCACGCTCAACTGCCAGGTTTTTCCCCCAATGAAGGGTACCCACTGTATAGAGACTGCGTGAGCCTCAGTAGGGTTCTCCGATCCCACAGGGTCGATCCACGACTGAATACAGAATAAATAATTATCTGCCCCAGCCGATCTCGAACCCGGGACCTTGAGATTAGTAGCGCAGTGCCTTACCCACTGAGCTACGCCGCTCCCAAGAAGCACTATAAGTCAAGCAAATTTAAATTTAATAGCCATAATGACTTACTGATAACATAATAGATTGAGAGTTCGTTACATTTTAATTATCAGTTATTTTGAGTTGCCTTGAATCATTATGCGTTGAACTGGACAATTTTTGACTGTTTTACTGAATATTTTGTTTCTATACCTTATAGAGTTTCTCAAATCAACAATTCAAATATAAACTTACAGCTTTTATTGTTTTTCTACAATTACAGTTTTATAATTTTAAATTTTCAAAATGTAAAAAACCAAATCTCGAATACCACTCCAAGACATTTAAATATTTTATTTAAACAAAGAGATAATGCTTGGTTGTTTTTTTTTCCCTGTGAAGAACCTTAGAAGGGAGAAGGAACTGGAGGTAGGGAGAAGGAACTGGAGGAAGGGAGAAAATTCTCTTTGAATAAATGATCAACTGCATCACAGATTCAATCCACTCCGCATTTTAAAATGAATGGGAGGGGTATTTCCAAAATGGTGATTTTTCGCTGGCTAAGCAAGAAAATATTACATCGCCTTTAGCATTTTTACGACTTATTCTGCTGACCATTGGATCAATTCTAATCCATTTATAAATTATATCTTTGTGTCTGACATAATTTCAATCGTATAACTGAAAGATAATCTGAATGATCGATCCAGAATCAGCTGAATGAATTTGTTGACAAGTTTTTTAAATAAAAAGAACAAAAAAAAAGAAACTTATAGAAAAATTATGAAACAACTTTACATTAGGGGCGCGTTATCACTTGTTCCTCCTGAAGTTACCCCCCGAAGGGCCACGGACTAGCACTAGCGCTATCTGTGCTAACCAACTGCTTTGTATTCTATTGCAACATTCGTATTAATTGGAATTATTAAAATTATTAGTGCTTTATTTAGATATTATCTAAATTTATTAGTGCTGTCGACTTCCGCTCATTACGTTCGTCCAAGAAATAAACAAAACATCAACAGATTCTTGTCAGTTGAGGTCGGGGTCTTACCGTAATTTAAATTATCACTCCTTTAATTAGATCACAGATATTAATTAAACCTTTATATAGATCAATAGTCTAAAAAAAGAAGCATCAAACTAGCGACAGCACCTTACTGCAAGACATCCAATCACATACTGAAGAAAAAGGGGAGGTAACGTAACCTAAATACGCTACCACTGAGTTTTTGCTTTTTTATATTAATATTTTATTCTTATTTTTATATCCACTGGGAAGTCTTAAGGAATAGTTCTTAGAGTCATTGTAGATAATTGTCTCTAATTAGTATTTTTATTCATCAACTAAAAACATTATAACGTCTAAATTTCAAAAATATGCTCATTTTTTTTAATCTTAAATGTAGTCATAAAATATAAAATTGTTGTCATAAAATCCATTTTACAATTTCATCTTGATTTTTATTTTAAAATATATACATTATTATATGAATATCTGTTATCAGTTGTCTCATTCCAGCCAGAATTGATCCAAGCCATCTTAATTACCTATTAATCTTTGAAAGTATTTATCTATGAGAGTTATGGTTTAATTAACTAGCTTATCTTCCACACGTAATATGTCTGAAACTATATTATAGTCTCTTACTAATTTTAAAATAATTTTGTGAGCTATTTCTTACTTTTGTAAGATTTTCCATAATAATCTTATGTAATTATGGAAATAATAGTTATGGTTCTGTTGAATTATGAGATTATTGTATTTTATTGATATATAATATTTTAATTTATTTTATGAGAGGATTTAATTGTATGTATCAGATTTCGTGAAATTCTAATGTTGGGTAACGTGACTGTAGCAGAGAGGCTGATATGATACTTCTCATTTAATAGGATTAATGTGACGTGTGATAGACCCTCGGTAATTATATCAGAGCGCTGAAGGGCCCCACACTCAGCTCCTTATCATTACACATTTCTGGGACTCATTACACATGAAGGGATCAGAAAAGCTCTGTCTGATTGAATGGAAATAAGTTATGAAAAAAAACAAAACACATATAACCACAGGGAAGCCATACAGTAAAAAGTTGAGCAATTATCATTAAAATGAAACATTTTTGAGGCTTTATATATATATATATATATATATATATATATATATATATATATATATATATATATATATAATATAAATAGACTTGTATAATTAGATGGGCAAGGCAGTAATTGCCATGGGCCTGGACCTAACTGGGGCCTCAAATTGGTCAAACAATAAAATACAATATCAAATTATAGTGCAATATAATTCAATCTGATATTATACCACATAATATTGAGTAATACAATCAATAACAATTATCGTAAAATTATACAACCACATCTTCAAATTTTAAATAAGAAGCATAGGAAGCCTCAAAATTTGGAGCCTCGATTGCAAAAGTCAATCAATTTTCGGAGAAAATACGACAAATATGATTGACGACTTCTGGAGCCGATGTAAATAGTCGCTATATAACCCAACTTTTGATTCAGTGTTCGGGAACACGAAGAGTTTTCAGAAGTTCTATATTGGCACAATTACAGCCAGAACAACAATAACAAGTTGTAAAACAGTTAACAATAAATTAACTTTCAGAGAGACAGAATAATAACGACATAGCTCAAAATGATGAAGAGAACGACTTGTAATAATTTTAAGGAAATTTATGTATGCGCTTAATATATATATATATATATATATATATATATATATATATATATATATATATATATATATATATATATATATATATACACACACACACATACAAGTAACCCTTTGAAAATACCGTTTATTTGTTGGTATTCCATGCATACGTATACTATGTACTTTAGAATAAATTATTTATAATAACAAAAATCATTACTGATTTAACATATGAATAAATTTAAATAAATTTGGTAATTTTATAAGTTACAAAAACGCTGCAAATTATAACACAGTGGATTATTATGTTATTATATTAGTTATGTTTCAAAAATATCTGGTTTGTCCATTCACACAACTTTCCTGAAAGCAAGAAGGCTAAAATGACCAGATAGAAGGAGAAAGGGTATAGAGGATGAAAATGTTGGAGGCGCACTTCAATGAGAAAAGGAAAAAGGAAATACCAAGAAGTAACTGGAAGTGGAGGATAGATGCAAGGAAGGATGAAATGGAAAGAGATGCCAGGAAGTTGAGAGACAGCGGTTGGAACATAAGAGGCAAGAAATGTAGTTGGATAACCGAGATATTGGTCTAAAAATTCAATACGCTGTATCTCTGATTCTACTGGTCCGAGTTCGATGATTTTATATTTTGAGTCGTATAAAGAACCAAATAAAATAAAAATTTGGACGGACGGATTTTTATTTTATTCGATATTTGGATTTTACGTATCTTGAAACGTAAAACCTAAACTTTTGAGGGGAGGGTATTCAATTTTTCTTTTCTTGCCTATTACAAAGGTTCATTATTGAAAATAATAAACCGCAATTACAAACTTGATAAATTTCAAATTTCTTATAAAACTTTTTTTATTCAGAGTACATTAAAGGAAAAATATTAACTAAAAAAAAAAAAGATTTGTTTTTGGCCCAATAAACTAAAGAAAATGTATAGATTAAAGAGTAAACTAGCCTTAGAAATTTTTTTTTGATTTTTTATATTTTGATTCAGCTCAACAAAAAACCTTTATGTTAAAAATACCATCGAAAACAATTTTTTTTTTTTTTCAATTTCCAGAGGTTCAAAATTTGTAAGCCACGTAATTATGTTTCGATTTGAAGCCGTCTTCAGTTTTCTTGGACTCACTGGAAGGAGGGAAGTTCCTTCTTTCCATAAATATAAACATCTATTAGGTTACCTAGAAGGTCTGAAAATGTGACTACAAAATAAAAGTTAATATGTTTCCTTTGATATACTCTGAAAAATAAATATTTTGGAGGGAAAACCACGTCGAAATCATTTTCCAAGCTCGAGATAAAATTTTTAATTTTATTTTAATAATCAGTGACCCATTGACTGTGGTCTCCCCATACGAATTCATTATTTCACAACGTTCCGCAGACTATAACTAATTAAAATTATAAGATGCACAACATTTCCTTAGTCTTTGGTCAACTATATATACTACTTAAATATTAAAGATATTTAATACATCAAAAATTGTTCACTTTTTCGTAAACTATCGATTTAAATACCTATTATAACTAAATATATTTCGTGACTAAATGTCAAACGTTTACGAGTCACGGAAAATAGCTATCGGGCACGTTACTTGTATAACAATCTTCGGATCAATATTATTATTTCTAATCAATTACTTAAAAATGAAATTCATTTTATGGTTTAATAGAAAAACGATTAATTTTTTTTCATGGTATAAGACTAAAACCTCGCTTGAACGCTATCAGTTTGCATTCGCGGTAGTATTTTCCCGATAGTGAGAAAAACTAAATTACAATAGCCATCAGTAGGCACCATAAAAACTAAATTAGTAGAGCGTCGATTATCCGAACTAGTGTTATCAGTAATCGTTCGGATAATCAAAAGTTCGGATAATCGAAATTCAGGTACTCACACACTATATACATAACATATATATATGTATACCCTGCCTTATTTTCCACTATGCTGCTGAAACTTTTTCACTTCAGGAATGAAATTGTTTTCGAACCATTTTATGAACAAATTCTTCGCTGTCCATCCACGCAATTTTTTTAATTCCAATGCTTTTTCACACAAAATGGGCCCCGATATGGGGCCCAGAAGACCGTCTTTGCAAAAACCAAGTGTAAACAGCTTCTTCCACCAATTCACTTTTCGCTTTTTTCATAGTTTTACGGTTTGAACTACGGTCCGCCTCAATGTCAAGATTATGTGTGTACCTGGGGTGATTGAATCATTTTTAATTGAATTATTTTTTATTCCGGTTATCGTTGATTTAACAACACGGAACTCGATAGCTAATGTCTGACCTGATTCATCTTTTTTCAGCAGCGTAATAATTTCCATTTTATCTTTTAATGAAAGAACCACTCGGTTTCTTTTTGTTGATTGTTTTAATTTAAAAAGAAAGTGATCTTTTCAAAGACAGTAGCAATCAACAAATCAATGTGACAGTAGCTGTAACTGCCGCAACAGCTACTGTCAACTATCACGTGCGACCTGCTGCCCCTGGTCTGCATATATGCGATCTTATCTTTTCCTCTCCGTTTTCCGTTGATGCTTGAATTGCCGAAACGTTGATTGGTTAGTTATTTACTGATATTTGAGAGACTTAAAGCTTTCGGTTGGAATATTTCAAAATATCCCAGGCTCAATTATACTAGGTTGTCACCAAAATCCGTGTGCATTAGAATAGCTTTATTTCAGATTAGATATTTTAAACATTATTGAATATTACTCTTCTAAGTAAAGTCCATTGTTTTTAACTACTTTCACCCATCTTTCTGCCAGTAATTGGGTTTGATGCCGGTACCAATGCTTTGGTTTGGAGGCAAAGAACTCTTCATATCCCATTTCTACGTCCGCGTATTTATCAAAGATCCGACCTTTTAAAAAAATGAGCCAATGGCCTAAACAAACCATAATCTGATGGTGCAATATCTGAGCTATTACAGGATGAGGCAAAACGTGTACTCCTTTCAGTTCCGATAATATTTCCTTGGTCAAACGAGAACGATGTGCAGGGCCATTGTCGTGTTGCAAAATGTCTTGGTTCTGTTGACCAAAGCGGGGTACTTTGCACTCAAACCTGCATACACTCTATCTAGCTGTTCACAGTAAAGGTTTGAGTCCCTGCTACGGCCAATAAATAATGAGTAGTTGCATGTGGGTCCTGGTCCATACATTCAAGAAGAACGTCATTATCCGATGGGCGACCTGATCTGGGTTGTGCGGCAGTATTTCGATGGATAATTGACTCTCCTTCAATGGCACAAATTTCTTCGGCGGCTGCCTTTGCGCTTAAACCTTTTTTACAGTAATTTCTCAAAAGACTGCGAATCACAATTTTTTCTTCTGATATTGCACGTGTGTTTTAAAAATGTAAATGATCCCATAAAGCCAACTCAAGTCACAAGGAATTAAATAAGGATTAATAAGGATCTTATAACAAATATTTAAACCAGCTCTCAATTTTTTCTGAAGAATAAAGAAGACGTTGTAGAAAGGAAATCTCTCAAACAAAATCTCTTCTCCAAGGAAAGGAAAACTAGAGACAGTTTAATTGTTCTTCTTTTTAATTCCTTATTCTAAAGAAATTGGAAATTAATTGTACTTGATATTAAAAAATTCTTATAGTAATTTGCCCGACAATAAAGGTCTTTGTTTCTGAAAAGACAAAACATCAAAGAGGAATAATATCAGCTATTTAAGACTTCTCTTAGGGCCCCTACTATCTACCTTTGATTAAATAATTACCTAAACCATTTTCTCATTATTATAATATCAGTGATAATATTATATATAATATAATATTTACTAGAATGAACTTTTACTGATATTTTCTGTGTGATTAATATATTTGTTACTAATTCATTATATCGACATCTTTTTTTAAAAATGCTTAAGCGCAAAAAATTCGAAATGTAGGTTTCAATTTATTATGAGACGTAATCGCTATCTCTATCGGTCACGAAATATAAAAAAAATAAAAATTGTAAATGATCTAAGAATCGACTATTCAAGCAACGTAAGCACGAGTCGCCACTCTGGCCTTGAACAATACTAGATCAAAGAAAGATAATACCTTTAATGCCAGAGTTCTCGCTCGGGTATACTAGTCAAATATAAATTACTAATACTTGAAATAATAAACACGTTAAAATAAAAAAAGTAATTTAACTAAAAACAAAAACCCAACGAAAATAACCAATCGCCTACCAATCCTAAGGGAAGGAATGTACTTGCAAATCTGCGTAAGCACGTAGTCGTGTTTTAAGTGAAATTGACATCTGTGATATTTCATTATATCCACGTGGTTTTTTGAAAAAGGCTTAATCGCCAAAAATTCGAAATTTTGGTTTCAATTGATTATGGGACGTAAATACTATCTCTATCGATTACCGCTCACGAAATATCGAGAAAAAAAAATTGGAAATACACTGAAATTTGAATATTGATGACGTAAGCACCAAATACTAACGATTTACAGTCGCCTCTCTGTCATAAACCAGTGCTAGAATCCAAAAAAAAAAAATACTTTAATCATAAAAGTTTTGCTAAAATTATGCAGATTTGGTTCGAAGCTAAATCATACTTCAGGAGTCGCTTATAATAGATTTTTATTTTCTCAGTTTATTTTTAGTTACATGGTTTCGGAATAGTTTAAAAATGAATAGTAATATATTCATTGAACCAATATATTATTAACTATGAGTAAACGATTTTTTTTTTTAATTCACAATTTTATACATTTTAAAAGGGCCTAACTAAATCCGATATGAAAAACAGATTTTTTTTTGGAGATAAAGAAAATCTTATATTAATTATTTCCATCCCGTGATAATGTTTACATTGTATTAATTGTATGTTGTTATCAATGTGTATCTTGTGAACTAATTGGTGAACATGAGGTGAGGTGTTGACTGGGCACATCAATCAACATCTGTCACAGGTGACTGTTGAACAAGTTGCTGTGATGTTCAACAACTGTTGTTATGTTCGACAACTGTTCCTCTCAAAGGCAACAATAGCAAGTACCTCTCCTCGTGTGGGCGCTTTGTGTAGGAGTTCGAGTCCCGCGTATAAAAAACTCTTCACTCCTGCCCTGGAAGAAAGTTGAAAAAAGTATATAATGGTTTTGTAATAGACTGCCTCTATGGTATAGTAGATTGTGGCGTTGGTTGTTCAGGTTCTATCCCACGGACTAATAAGAAATCTACATAACGTTGTTCAGGTCTTGAGAAGATGAATAATTATCATGCCATCCCATAAGTAATATCGGTTTTTAAAAATCTGTTTGTGTATGTTGATATTACTAATCCTTCGTTTACGATTGAATCCTGTTCACATATGTTGTTTATTATAGCAGTACTCTTCTATTTATAATGTTTTTGTTGGAGAAAGTTAGTTAGTCTGTGCTGAAATTTCAATTAAAATGGATCTCCCCAAAAACCACTTAGGCCATGTTATGCTTTGGGAATTCGATAAAGGTGAAAATGCTGGTTCAACTTATCGGAAATTTGCAGAAATATACGGAGAAAACGTCATTAGTGAACGGCAACTGAACAGAGGTGGTTTGAAAAGCTTCGAGCGGGAAACCGCAAACTCGAAGACGAGCCTCGGACAGGTCGGCCAATAGAGCTTGACGACGAACTCCTGCAGGCTACTGTTGAAGAAAATACTGTTGTAACATTTGAAGAATTAGCAGAAATACTTGCATCGGCACATTCTACTGTCCATCGTCAATTGCCATCAGATTCATTTAAATTGAAATTTCAGCACAGACTAACTGCCATAACTTCTTCCAACAAACTGTCAAGAGGCGATGCCCACCAGTCGCTCTACGGAAGTTTTACGAATTTATTCTTTTAAATTTTACAGTTCAAAATACAATGAATATTACAAATAAGAGTAATCTACATCGTAAAATTATACATTATGAGATCATATCAAGATCATAATATGTTATACACAAATCAGAAAAATAATATTTGATATAAACTTCTACTTTCAGTAATGTAATTTTTGTTGATAATTTCCCCCTCTCATGGTGCCTGGGGCGGGCAGTTCCCCTTGCCCTCCTTTGTCACGCTACTGAACACGTATGTTCTATTATATAGATTTAGTACAAATAGCTAAATCTATAATAGCCTATACATGGTAAAGGTTGGAAAGAGAACATTCCTCAAATATTATAAAGCGTTTAATTGTCTCAACTAACTCAATTAATATCAGGCGAAATTAGTATGGATTATATGTAGAAATGATACGTTACGGATTATAAGAAATGTACATAAAATTCAGAGGTAATTAAAATGTATTTGTTTTATAATACATTTGTAAATAATGGGATATAAAAAGATTTGAAATAGATTTATTTATTAATAAAACTGTTAAATATTGCAGAATTATTTCGTTCTGAATATGGGTGAATATATAAAAAATATATAATGATGGAAATATAAATTTAAAAAAAATTACCATGCGAAAAGGTGACTTAATATCTGCACATTAGCCTAGACATGTTTTGGGTACTGTTAGGCGCCTTATCTTCTTGGTAATGGGATACCTCCGGAGGAACCGGTAAGAAGAATTTCCGGTATCAAGGCTGAAATAACCCAGATCGGATGAGGGAAGGAGGGGGCACGAGGCAGGATCTGATTGGCTAATTGACGAGAACAGGACCAGAAGTGATCGGGCGAGGAGAGAGGCCCAAGAAGTCCTGGCTAACGGTGAAGCCAACTGACCCAGGCGGGGGTCGTTGACTCCTCCACTTCTTGCGGCAAAGGATTTCGTTCACGCCTTCGCTGTATAACAATTTCAGGATCAAGAAATATTTCATATGCAATATTTATTTTTTTAATATGACAATAAAATTAATATTTCTCGAAAATCATTCCTGTTTTGAAATTGAATTAAACTATGGGATTTAACAAAACCATAACCATAGCCTGTATCCAGTCCTAAAAATTTAAATTTGCAAAATTGTGAACGCTCCTTAAAATTTCACAAATAAAAAAAAGAAAACATGAAGATCTCATACTCGCAGGCAACTTAATGGTAATTAGTAATTAATGGTAGTATTAATGGTAATTGGTAATTAATTAGTACCCAACCAACCGACTATCTTTATTAACTGAATATCAACCCCAAATCCCAAAGCGCTTTCAAATAAAAAAAAAAATAATCTGATGTGGACATCCCATGACTTCCTTGTACGCCTATTAAACTATAAATCGGTGGCTCAAAATGAGATTTCTTTGTATTTCTTGACAACTCTAGAACTCTCCTGCTGCAGACTTGTTCAGCTCACAAATGGGGAGGAAAAAAAATGGCGTTTAAAACCTTTATCACTGAACCGTATGATCTCTGTATTAAATATCGATATACCTTTTGATGTAAGTTTATTATCGCCTTCGAATAAAGCACCCTTTTCGGCTCACCAATTTTAACCAAAAGATAATAAATACATTCACATCAATATAAAAGTGCTATTTACCAAATTTGAGATGTTTTACATTATATTTTAATACAATTTTTGATGAAAATCTATTAAAATCTTCAAGTAAAGTACCACTTTAAGTTTTCCAATTTTAACCAAAATTTATTATATTAATTACGTCAATATGTGAGTCTTATATACCTAATTTGAGAAGTTTTTCAGAATATTTTAATATAATTTTTGATGAAAATTTATTAAAATCTTCAAGTAAAGTACCACTTTAGGTTTTCCAATTTTAACCAAAATTTATTATATTAATTACGTCAATATGTGAGTCTTATATACCTAATTTGAGAAGTTTTGCAGAATATTTTAATATAATTTTTGATGAAAATTTATTAAAATCTTCAAGTAAAGTACCACTTTAGGTTTTCCAATTTTAACCAAAATTTATTAAATTATTTACGTCAGTATGTGAGTCTTATATACCTAATTTGAAAAGTTTTGCAGAATATTTTAATATAATTTTTGAAACTGAGGATGAAT